>JBAMBK010002320.1:0-1200000 GCA_037043435.1 Drosophila suboccidentalis
CACTGTGTTACAGCCAAAAAACTTCTGGGATGCGACATAGCGTAGGTTGTAGATATAGTTGAAGGTAACCTTGTGGCATACTAGAATTTTTCGTTGCACATCGAAATTTTAAATTACGGTACAAAAACCGTTTTTTCGAGGTTGATGGAGTCTAAAAATTCTATGTCCTAAACTATGCATCTCACAATAAATTGTGAAACGTCGTTGGAAAGTGAAAAGTAACACCTTTCTAACGGTGTATTACACTACAATCTCGGATAAATATTGAGAGAGCCACATGTAAAAATATATGAATTTTTTCAGTTTTTTGCGACTTTACCCTACTTTGAACGTAAATTAATAAGTTAAATTTGTAGAAATCAACTAACTTTTGGCATGTAGTTTCAAAAAACATTTAATTTTTTGTCTTCTGCTTTTTAGTTTATTAAAATCGAGTGATATTTAACTGAGTTATTAATTTTTTTAGAAAAAAAGTCATGGAAAAAAACTCGTTTGTTAACTACTTTGCTAACTACGCAACTACAAATGGAATATGAGGGGATGGGGAAATTGCGCAATAAGGGCAAAAATATCAACATTTGGAGCAATTGTGTTTCAGAAAATCTCTTATAGCTTGGCGAATTATTGTCCGATTTCAGAAAATGGACACACGTTTTACTCGTGAAAATGTGTTCTTTTTAAATAAAATTACAAGTCTAAAGGGTTTCTAATAAAATAGTGTTCAAAAACATCACCAAAGTAAAAAAATGTAAAAAAAACACACAAAAAATTTGTTAACATAGAAAATACTCCAATATAGGAAATGAAACCTGTTAAGTCATGTATGGCACGTTTAAAGACCTAAGTTTCTTCTTTCTAAAACCTTTAAGAAAATGAAAATCAGTGGATATTTGACGAAGCTATGGGCGTAAAAGTTACCGTATGTGCGAAAAAACGGTTTTTGTACCGTTATTCAAAATTTCGATGTGATTCAAAAAATTCTAGTATGCCATAAAATTCTATTTAACTATACCTACAACCTACGCTATGTCCCATCCCAGAAGTTTTGTTTTGATTTTTTTTTGTCACAGTGTGCTATCAACAGAAGCAGAAATTCAGAAAACATAACTGTCCCTATTTATCAAGTCTAAAACTCATTATAGTATAAAGGATATTTGGAATCTCTATTAATAAAGTCCGAGGCTAATCAAAACTAAAATTATTCCGCGCATTTTCGATTGTGCAAATTCGTTTTTCAAGAGAAAGCTCAACAGAAGGAGGAAGGGACGCTCGCAGGCCCTTCAGGGTCAAATGAATTTGTACGCCACAATAAAAGCAAAAATAATGTGAAATATGCATAAAATACAAATACAGTTTATGAGGTTGCCCTACAGCAACAAGAACAACAACAATATCCAAGTCAATATACATACATATGTAACTGAAAGCAGCCATCCAAAATACCGGAGAAGAAATGGCGTCCTTCCGTTGTTGTTGTTGTTGCTGTTGTTGTAACTGTGTCATTGACAAGCCAAAAGCAATGGCAAACAAAGGCAGCGTCGCATAACAACAGATAGACAGCAACAGACCACAGACAACAACAACCGACGACAACAACAACAAGTAGAGCAAAAGGGATGACCGCGGGCTTCAAATTCCAAGGCAAATGAAAAATAAATACCAGAAAGATACAAAACAACAACGACAACAACAACAACCGACAAAAGACACCGACGGCAGCAATGCAATTGAAAATTTGGCCGCAAAAACAACAAACAAAAGGACAAAATAGCCAAAATAAAAATAAAAATACAGGAACAAGAAAAACCAAAGAAGAAAAACAAAAACAGAAACCAAAAGAGAAAAACAACAACAAAACGAGCAACCAAAAAAAAAAAAAATTGCTTACATAATCACAGGAAAAAAAGAGGGCGGAGAAAAGCAGAAGAGGATATGGGTGCAGCAGAGAGAGAGAGAGGAAGAGAGCGAGTGGGATAGAGATAGAGGCAAGCAAGAGAGCAGCAGCACGTGTTTGTCTCCCAAGTTGTGTGCATGAGTGTGCGTGTGTGTGTGCGTGTGTATGTGTGTGTGTGTAGCCTCTGCCTTGAAGCTGAACTTGCTTTTCAATGTTTTTACTTGAACTTGAATTGACGTGCGCTCTCTCTCTCTCTCTCTCTCTCACGCACGCTTCACTCATTACATTTGACGCGCACGTGTTGAGAGCTTTTACACCCCCACAGACACACACACACACACAACAGCTTTATACTCGCTCTCGCTCTGTTGCTCTTTGACTTTACTCTTAACTTTGCAAGTTTTGGTTGGGCGGCATTAAAAATGCGAGTGACGCAAGTGATAAAAAATTAATGCCCAAGAGCGCAACAGTAGCAAAAAGAACAACAACAACAACAACAACAAAATGATAACAAAAACAACAAACTATTTAGCATGTTGATGATAATTCTTGCTCATAACTTTGATGCTTTTTATGGAGCTAACAGGTTGCCCCAAAAAGGCGGCAACACAAAAAACCAAAAGGAAAGAAAACTCATGCAAAAAGTGGTAGAAAGTGGAAGAAATATAAAAGTGAGTGTGCAATCAATATCAATAGTATTTATTAGATATTTAATAATAATTTTTAAAATTAAATAATAAAATAGAAACTTTAAAAGCGTGTTAAAGTTAACATATTAACTTTAAATATAAGTTAACTACATAAGGTTAATATACAAAATCGTTTACTGTTGTTGCAATACAGCCAAAATTCCTTAACTCGAACCACAATTATCCAAAGAAAAGGTTCGAGTTATGGAGATATTCGACTTATAGAGTTGTTTTTCTAGAGATTAATAATTTTACTGCCACTCATTTAGATCGAGTTAAAGAGAAATTTGAGTTATAGAAGTTCGAGGTTTGGAAGTTCAACTGCATTATGACTTCTATACTTGAACAACCCTTTAGACAACTTATTACGTTCGAGGGTATAAAAGCAGGTTAAAGCTTAAGACAAAATTCAAAGTAGTTTTTATGCGGGCATCCGTAATATTCATGAGCCAGGTCCAAAAAGGTGGCCAATAAAAAGAATTGTGTGTATGCAAAGGAGAGAAGAAGAGAAGAACTGTGCGAGTAAATTGACTAAATTAAATTTTAATAATTAAATGCTGGCAATTCCTTCAGAAAGCAACTGAAACAGCAGCTACAACCAATCTTTCCCCACACTATATTCCCGCCCCCAATCCCAGTTTCCCCTCTACCCCCTTTCCCCTTTTCCCAAGCCGGCAAAGAGAAGCCCACGTGCAAATTTGCATGCAAAATTCGGTTAGGAAAACAGCTTGAGGAGCTCACTTGAAACATGTCGTTGCATAAATAAAACCGTTTTAAAACACAATGCTGACAGCGATAATGATGATGACGACCAAGTAAAACGATAATGATGTTTGGCAGCCAGTAAGAGCGAGCGAGAGAGAGAGAGCAAGAGTGAGGGAGACAGCTGCAGGCCGTCGTCGACTTTGATTGACTACCAGAGAAACTTGAAACAGCATTTGCATAAGACTCGAGACTTACACAATGGACAATGGAAAGTAAGTAAAACAGCAAAAACAATTTACTCGGAATGTTCTTACCACCCACAAAAAGGTGGGCCGCCCACAAGTCCCGATTATTCCCAAACAAATCCGTATGCTTAAATCTATTTATTCAAATGAAGCAAGCGCACAAATATTCTGATGAAAACAAGATTAAAAGAGCTCGTCAACGTTAATTAAATTATATATGATTGCCAAGCCAAAATCAACAGATTTTTAAGTCAAGGACACAGAGTAAGTTGATTCGCATTAATGTGACCATGGAGGACAGCAATGAAAAATGACTGTAGGCAGCCAAATGTGACGCGAAAAATAAAAATTGTGGCTGCAATGTGACCAGTGGGAGTCATTAAATTGTGATGCTGTGTGGGAAAGACAACACAAGAAATAAAGTGACCATGGAGGCGAGTAAGCATTCACGAGATGACAAGCGACAGAAGAAAAGGAAACTGATCAGAGGAGTTTATATTATTTTTATATAAAATATCAAAATAACTTAAACACTATTCTCTTACAAAAGGTTAAAAAAGTGACAATGGATAAAGTGGCAAAAAGCATCTAAAAATTCAAGTTTACTTTAAATAAAATATGCTGAAATCTATGTAAATCATACCAGATTAAAATTTTATTATCAAATAAAGTGACCATGGATGACAATTATAATTAAAAAAGAAAATTAAACAGCAGAGATTGTAAATATTTTTAAAAATATATTCAAACAGATTCAGATGTCTAATGGTAAGTAAAGTCAAAAAATTAGTACAAATAGAAAACTCAACTAAGTAATACTTGTTATTTTTCATAAGTAAATTTCTGTATTTCGAATTTAACTAAAGATAAATTTAAGATATTTTTTAGGTGATAAAAAAGTCTATAAATTATGCATTCAGTTGCATGAACAGTTAGTCGCTGCCAAAAACACGCCATAAACAAATTAGCCAAGCTGACTTCCTTTTAGAAAAAAATCCCCCCTCCCCCCCTCCTTCTTACTCAGTGTGTAATTCATTTTTATGAGCTGATTCTGTCTGCCACAACTGCGACTTGTTGTTGTTGTTCTGGCCACGTTGAGGGGCACGTGGCCATTGGACTTTCGACTTTAGCTTTGGATTTGGCTTTAGATTTGGTTGTGGTTTTCGTTTCTGGTTACGCTTTTTTGGCAGAGCTAACGAAAACAAATGATTATCATTTTCAGTTGTGCAACACAAATGGCCAAACAAACAACAACAAAAAAAGTAAGGAAAAAGCTGTGGAAAATTCTGTGGAGAATACCTTATAAACAGAGAATACCTGCCAAAAATTGATGTTGTCAATGTCTTATAGACATTCTATATAAATACAATTGACAACTTATAAATCATCAGTTACTGCAGGCAATTGTGTATTTTGGCATTCTGTCATTTGGCCAAGGCCAGGCAAATAATTAACTTGGCCAAAATGGCTGCCAATGTCGCAGCAGCTGTAACTGAAATTGAAATTCTCAAAGACACAAACAAATACAATAAAAAAAAAGTTGGCCATAAATCAAGCAAACTGCCAAACAGAAAGAGAGGGAGCATGAGGGAGACAGATGATGATGGTACAGGACAAAGGACAAATTGTTGCACAAAAATGCGTTGTAATTGCCGAAATCAAATGGCCGTAATTTAGGTTGACAGGCAACGACAACGACAACGACAACAACAGAAGCAACAAAAAAAAAAGGACACTACAATTTTATTTATGCAAATCGGGATGTGGGATACGTACGAGTATCTGTGGCCAAGCGATGCTTTGGTTATGGCCACATAGCAACTTGCGACTGGAGGCCAAAAATGCCATATTAGAATTATGCAAATGAGGCCCAGAGAGAGAGAAAGGTGAGGCAGGGAGCACTGAGAACTGATAGAGCGTTGCAAGGATAAAGGCAACAGCAGAGTGTGTGTGTGTGGCTTGAACGCATCCTGTGCACGTGTGTGTCCTGGTGTGTTGCTGTCTCTCATGTGTGTTGTGTTGAGTTGTTGTTGTGTTGCGTTTGATTTATCCTTGAGTCTGTCAGGATCACAAAATTGTGCGCTCTACGAATTAGCAAGCAGCCCCCTAGCTGCCTTTTTAAACGTGGCCAACACACACACACACACACACACACACACTAGTCTTCTTATGACCATGGCTCAGAGTCTGCTCAATATGCGTTCAGTTTGCCGACAATAATGTTACTGCCGCCGGAATGACTTTGATTAAAGTCACCAAAAATTGCTGTTAGCTCAACTATGTTATTTATGTGTATGTGTATGTGTTGCAAGTGTGTGTGTGGTGTATGTGTGTGGCAAGGTGAAGGGCATACATACTTAAAAATATCGAAGCCACATATTCCTTGCCTTGGCACAACTGAGAATGTGCCTTTAACTAAATGCCAAGCAGTCTAAGTACCGAAAAATACGAGGGCTGTTTATAAGTTATTAAAAATCAGTAAATAGATATGTAGATTGACTATATACGCTAAATACATTGAATTTAAAACTATAAATAATTAATTTAAATCGTTATTTTACAATCTTAGTTCCCAATTGTTGACGTAAAATATTCAAATAAGTAACAAGTTTAAAGCATAATTTAATACTCAAACAAACATTCTATATTAAATTTATGTATGTACATAAATTCAGGTTGCAGTTCCTCAAACACACCTCGCATTTTCACTCAAGACTCGACGCTAAATCAAGGAAAAGAAATCACTTAGGACCATGACGGCGTGGTCTGATAACTCGGTGGTTTTAAAATTAATGGAGACGTTCGCATTGTTCAAATCGTTGTAGCTAAGCTGAGTGCTTACTGCAAAAGAGAGTGGAGTGGGGAAATTTTCAATTGGCCATTAAAAAAGAGAGTTGCTTACATTGCAATTCCATGGCACAATGATTTGCACTGATGTGGGGTCACATTATGTGTGATATATTCTCGAGTATATGGGACTATGACAAGCTAAAATGCTTAGATATCGAAAAGCACGCTCTTAACATTAAATTGATTATAAATAAAAATAAAGTTTTCGAATGAAAACACATTCCAATGTTATTTTAAGCTCGAAAGCTTTACAAAAGCTTTCTGAGCTTTTATTTGATGCAAACACCCTGTGATAAAAGCTTACATGTGGAACGTTTTAACAGCTGTTAGATAACAGCTGCTTTTAAGCATTCAAATTATAAATACGTTAACTTACCCACACAATTACAAATTTTGTATGCAGTTAAAAGTCATGAGAAAACTCACCTGCAATGAGAAAATGAAAAGAAAATTCATTATTTATGATATTGTGGTAGACAAAAGTTTGAAAATCAATAGAAAGTTAATAATTACGTTAGATGTTAAAATAAAAAAATAAAAGAAATAAATAAATAAATAAAAAAAATAAAGAAATAAATAAATAAATATACATAAATATTCATAAATATACATAAATATACATAAATATACATAAATATACATAAATATACAAAAATATACATAAATATACATAAATATACATAAATATACATAAATATACATAAATATATATAAATATACATAAATATACCTTGTTTTTAAGATTAAGAATTAAAGAACATTTAGAGAACATTTTTGGACTCAATTTATAAAACATCTAACAAGAAATGTTGGTTATAAAAAAATATTAAATAAAGCTGTCAATAACAAATGTGGAAAAGATCAAAACTCAATTTTCTCTGTGTTAAAAAACTTTTGTTATTCAATGACCATTTTTTGTTATTCGTTCTATTTTTTAACTTGTAATTTTTCAATTTACAATTGCAATTTCAACTGTTATAACATTTCAAATTCCCTATAGACCACGGCAATTAAATGCATGTACCGTGGAAAGCAACAACTCATTGAAATCAACAATTCATGAGTTGGAAGCCACATGTGAATACAAGAATCTATCGATTTTATATGCTTAACCTGACACACATTTCTATCAAGTGGTAGGGGTGAGGTTGTCAAGTGACCTTTTGAGTTACAACCTTGTTGATCGGCACACTAAACTATATGAAAATATCTCACTTTAATCTATTTTTTCTCAGCATTCTCAAGTTAATGATGTGCTATTTTTTTTTCAACATACTTCAAGTGGCCACTGCCCCAATGAAGATAGATGTAACGATATGAAACTGTGTATTTGTGCCACAGGCTGTTGACGACCTAGGCGTATGTCCGACCAAATAAATCAAAACTAATTTCATTTGCTGTCACACATGGCGTATGCGCAATATTTATTGTATTGTATGCATGTATGTATCTGCTCCCTGATGGAATCACAGCTCTTCAACGGCGCCAGTTCTGCCAGAGCCGAAATACCATAAAGTAAACAATCTCAAATCCGCTGATGAACGAGCAGCCAATGCAAACACTCAGCACGCCCCCAACGTTGGCTGCCCAATCATAAACATAGAACAATAATTGAAACTCTATTTCATTTCCAAATCCAATTAGCTGAACTCACACAACACCTCGTACCAATTGTAGAGACCATCTTGACTATACAATGGCACACGCTGTCCACCATAGCGAATGATCACTTTACTTTCCAGTGGCTGCACATGTCCCAACAAACTCTGACGCACCTCATGACGCCAATCATTGCAGGCGGGCAGACAGTTGACACAGCTCCAGGACGACCAGTTGGCTAGCAGTTGGAGGAGGAAAGTCGAATAGATAATAGAGAAGTCTTTAACAGTCAAGAGTGGGATAGAGAGAGAGAGAGAGAGGGACAGAGCGAGATAGAGATGAAGAGAAAAGACAACATGCACTATCTGAAAAACTGACTGTATTATTGAAATACTCTAAAATATCGGTAATGGAAAGCTCAAAAGTTTATCTGAAATCTCTTCCTTTCTTAAACCATTTATTTCCCACTTTTCTTATCAAATAGCAAATAAATCTATTACCTGTTGTACCAAAATATGAAACTTGGCTTTGGCTATTAAATCTTTTTGAAGATTACTTTCACCCTTGCCAAAACTTTATGACAGCCTTTTACAACACTATAAGCGCCAATTAAAGATGTTAGTGCTAAAAGTTTATGGGTACAGAAGTGCAAGCTGACCGTAAAACATCCTTGAAACGTGACGCTGCTGAGTACTTTCTGAGTTTTCCTCTTTCTTCCTCTTTTCTCTCTTCTTCTCCCTCTCTTCTACCCCTCTCCATCTCCATTTCCACTCACCCTCGAGCTGCTGCAGGCAATCGGTGTGTGCCAAGTTGCAGTAGCTGTAATTGTGTGGGCCAACAAAACCAGCGGACAGGTCAAAGCTTAAGGCCGGTGCACACTTGCAGGCGGCAATGGCACGGCGAAGGCGACACTGGGGCAGACACTGCACCACATCGACTGCCTCATCCGGAAAGTGGCAGCCACGTTCCCTCAAAGGATAATTACGAAGTTGGTCATCTGCTTGCAACCGGATCGCACGCAGCTCCAACAATGTAAACTCTCCAGGCGAAAGACTACGTTTGCCCAGCCAGCCAGGCAGATGGAAAGTGAATCCGACAGTGCCTGCCACACGTGGCATGTTGAAGTCATCCGCACGCGAGGCATTCAACCGCAGAGTGAGAGAACCCGTCATGTTGCCGTTGTCAGGTTGCCAGACACAACAGTTGCCTTCGATGGTGGGCGTCAGTTGAAAGATTCGAGAGCAATTGTGTTGCAAGGCATCCAGGTGGCAACTCAGCAGCAAGGACTCACAGCTGGGTGACAGTTGCAACAACATGGCTCTAACATCACTTGGCCAATGCTGTTCCAGCGCCACTTGCAACCTGGTGGCAGCTTCAGCCGACACAGTTCTTGGGGCAAAGTAGCCCGCTAGCAGCGGCAACTGTTGCAACCAGTCGTCTGCGGTGTTGCCACTCGTTTTGGCCAGCTGCTCCGCAAATTCCTGCACCTTGCGGCGACTCAGTTTGTTGGTGCCGCAAATGGTCAGCGGGGGAAATGGCAATTCATCCGGGCTCAAACTAAGTGTAGATAATGCCGTAACTGTGGGTCGCGACAGAAATTGCAACAATGTGGCAAATACCACAAAACTGGCCGACAAGATGCCCGCGGCAATGAAGAGAAACCAGAAGAAGCGTTGATAGCGACGACGTCGATTGTAATAGAGCAATCCGAAGCCATTGAGACTCGTCTTCTTAAAGTACTCCACGAGTGTGGCACGCAGAGCTTTGCCCAGGCGAGACATTCCATCCCAACTGACTGAAAGTCTGGCAGGACATTAAGGATATCGCGCTTATCAAGATGAGCTCAACATAGACACAACAATGTTCCAATGTGTGTATAAAATTCATGAATTACTGCAATTATCGCGTGACATGACAAGGGAAAGCCAAAAAAGAAAAAAAAAGAACAAGTCTCTTTTCGTGTTGAAAGCCATAAAAAAGTTCTTCAAGTTCTGATTTGTATCAACACTAAAAATTAACACTGTTTGCCATATAATTAAACTCTAATGCAAACAAGATCATTTTCTGCAACACTTAAATTAATAATAATATTTGTAAAAGATGTAGCAATTGATATTTAAGATTATTTATCTAAGCTGGCAGTTTAATGAGAAATTTAAGACAATAATAAAAAAAGTTTAAATACATATTGTTACCCTTTAATTCTTGATAAACTTCTTGGAATTTCTATCTCAATAAATTGTCTTGTCAATCAAATCGTTAACACAATTCCAAGTCAAGTAAACCGTAAGATGGCGTGTTTGTAAAAGCGACAAAAAAAAGTCTTGTAAATTATATTTAATTCAACAAGTGGATAAACCATTTAAGGCAATGACTACATTAAGCTGAAATGTTTGTGTTGCAAAGTCAAACGGCACATGAAAACCGAGCAAACTCAAATAGAACCACGCCAAAGAGAAACACACACATATGCAAATACGTAGATACAGATACCGTTACAGTTACGAATACAGATACAGATACGGATACGGATACAGATACATAGCAGACATGCAATATAACGAGCTTCAACGGCAATTTAGCTCACACAGAGAATGAGAGAAACTTGCTAATGCGACGTTGCATATTAATAGAAAAGCGAGAGAAACTGTATGCTTTCTAATTGGCAAAACGAATTTTGAATACTCTATTGGACACAAACTCAAAATATATTAAGAGCTTCAATCAATTCTAGATTGAGATTAGGAAGTTGTAACTGAAATAAAAAGTAATTAGCTCTTTACAACCTCAATAAACCAAATTTTGATAACTTATCGGATCCATAAATTTATTTTTGGCACGACAGAAATAAAATTTGTTTGGAATCAAGAAAAATACTCATGTGTGATTAATAAGTAAAAAGGCTAAAAGCTAAATTTAATCAGAAAATTCTGTTATTGAATAACTGTTTGAAATTTATAAATCACGATAAATTGGCACTGCCAACTTGCTCAAAAAGTTAGCTAAGTGGCCAAATCTTTCATTAAAACGTTACATTTTCAAGTTTACAAAAAAGTTAAACTAAAGTTCTGGCAGTCAGCTGGCGAGATTGCCAAAATCATTATGCTGCTAACGCTTAAAATTGCAGAAAACTCTAATAATAAATATTTCTTCTTAATTCTCCATAAAGTTGAAAGTCTGAAACTGGCATTTATAAATATTCCTCAGCGGGTAAAGAGTATAACCAATAAGTGAGCTTGGCAACTAGCGTGCTATATCCTCCCACTTGCCACGCCCCCTACACTTCTCCCTTTTTCATTCCCTTACAAGTTGTGGCAAAAAAATAGAAAAAAAATACAAGTTGAAACGTCAAAACGCAAAGCAAATGGCAAAAACAACAACAATGCGACTAGATCACAATAAATTCCAATAACACACACACACATACACAAAGGCAAATATGCATCACCAAACATCACACACACAGACACACACACACACATAGGCACACATCAATGGAGAACCAATCGACGCCCACACAAAAATAATTTCCGGTTCAATTAAACGCTTGTTTATTTATTTATTTATGCGCTGCTACCACAGGCGGTTGCTGCCGGGGGAAACTAGATAAGAGGTGAGAGGGGGCGAGGGAGGGGAGTGGATTTGGCAAATATGTAGATTTGATGTTGTTAGCTGCGGCTTTTATTTTCATTTTCTATTTAATTGTGGGCCACCAAAATGGCACTAATTTGTTGATGAATGAAACGAACAACGAAAAACGAGAAACGAGTTGGCAGAGCTCTAAAATTAGAGCGAGCACACACACACATACACAGATACACTTATACATATGCATGTGTGTGAGGCTGTGAAATGCAACACAAAAAAATCTAGCCAAGAGTCGAAAGCGTTGTTAGCGCTGCCTTCAAGACATTAAAACGAGTTGGCAGCGACATTAGACGAGTACTTCCGCAAGAAGATGGGAAGACAGAGAGCAAAGTCAAAGTGAGAAAACAGAGGAAATAGAGGGAGACAAGTAGAGAGAAGAAAAGTACATAAAAAGGAGAGAGCTATATCCTTGGCTAACCGCAAAATGATTGCATACTTTAATGGGCCAAGCACTTAGACCAACTCGTCATGCCACTGAGCGTGGCAAACACTTCCTGCCACGGCCACACAGCCACAACTGCAGTGATAGGCAACTAAGGAGGATGCTGCAAATTGCACCCGTACAAATAGCGTTAAAATTGAATCAAACTAACTGAGAATGGAGAGCAGCAGCAGCAGCAGCGAGAGGACACGCAAATGTGAAAGGTTAAGGGCTTCCGAGAATGCAGCAACACAGGAGAGATGGGGCTATATGCGAGTGAGTGCCACATTTTGTTGCACTGCGTTGAACAGAACAATAGAAACTGCGACTGCGAAAAGTATATGTAAAAGTGCTTTCTATGCCTCCTATTACGAGCACTTTGTCAACTAACTTTGTCTATAAAAAAGATAAGAGCATTTAAATTATATGCAACAAAATAAATGAAATTTACTTATTTTTATGAGATTTTCAGAATATAAAATTTCCTGTCATCAAACTTAGTTATCAAGTTAAGATAACATAAGATCAAAAAGAATTTAAAATCTCTAAATTTACCAAAATATTTTTAAAAATTTTACGGAAACAAACGCGTTTAGCTAACATTCAATAAAAACAGATAAGATATTTTAGTTTTAATGCTATTGATAACAGTAAGAAAGCAGCCATATTTTAGCAGCATAAAAAATGGCTATGGCTGACAAGCTAGAAAAGTGCAAAAGACAACTAAAAATCACATTGCACTCAAAAAGCTATTCGATCAATTCACAAGCTTGCCGTACAAGATGAGCACACACACACACACACACGCACTTAAATCCTATAAGGAAAAAAGCAAACGGCAACAAGAAATAAAGAAGAAATCGCACGCACACACACACACATACCCCAAGAATAAGAAATAAGGCAAGTAAAATCTCATGCATTTTGCACACACAGATTTTACAGGGCAATAAAACAGGCAACGTCAAAATCGAAGCTGCGAGCTGCCATAAAGCTGTTAATAACAGTGCCATAAAAATAACAGCGATAGAGAGAGAGAGAGAGCGGCAGAGTGAGCGCTTTGACACAAGCGCATGCTCTCAATTTGTGTACGCTTTGTGACGTCGTTAGTGACGTTTGCAATGGGAAGAATGCGAAAGTGCGTACAAAGGAAAAGCGCCTGCCGCACACAGTGGGTGGATGTAGGCGAAGCAGTAGAGGAAGCGTACCGTAGCAAAAGACGCTGCAGCGCTGCTTTTGAGAAGATGAGATGCCTAATGAGCGGAAGGAAACGCGACACCGTAACGCAAACGAGCAGAGTTGTCCGATCATGAAAGGTGATATATGTGTGTAAATCAACGAATACAATATACCCTCTTTCTTATTTTTTAAGTAACGGTTATAAAAAAAAATTTAAAATAAGAAAATTTATTTGAAAGTGTTTAAAAAATTTACCATTATTGTAAGCGTTGTGAAAAACTTATAATATTAAAAGATGGATAGATAGATTAGATTAGAATTAATTTTTATGATATTATTATAGAGTTGTTCTATTTTTTTCGGTCCATATCTATAAAAATTTTACATTAAGATTTAGAAAACACTTGAAGATTTTACTGGAGGGTATTTTTTATATTATTTATTATTATTAGGTATAATATCATTTTATTTTAGTTTATTAAGTATTTTACATAAAAAGCCAGATTTCTAGCTAATGTCATGTTTTTAAGTTTTCTAGCTTTTTCATTGACAAAATAGCTAAAATGACAACACTGCAAACGCGAGCTGACGAGAGTGAGCGAGAGCGCATATGCCTGCACTATGTACAGGTTGACATACCTTTGAAACAAGCACAACCCATGATGTAGCCCATCATCAGCGTGGCTTTGAAGTCGCTTCTAAGCTGCTCAGCGTTCTTATTGTTGTTCTTATTCTTATTCTTCTTATTGTTGGTTTTGCTATGGATTTACAGTTTTCCGTTGACTTCGCAATTTCCTCAACGTTGTGCATCAATTAATGGCAGTTATGGGAATTGAGAGTTGAGAGTGTTGATAGTTGAGAGTCCTGTTGCCATCACCTTTTCTTTCATGTATTTTTCAGTAAGCAATTTGTTTTTATTGCTCTCGGCGTTATCACACTTAACGGTACTTTATGCAATACTTATGTCGTGTGTGCGTCTCGCCACTTGAAACATTTATTTACTTATTTATTGTTTGATTATGATGACAAACTTTGATTTACACTTGACTTTTATCACATTTTCTAGTTGTTCTATTTGCTGATTTCTTTGGTGTTGTTTTTCTTGTTGTATTTTTATCTCCTTCTATTTTTTTTCCTGTCTATAAAGCTAATAAAGCATATAGAATTTGATTTCACTTCACGTCTTATTATTGATTATCACACATTGCTGCAGATTCTTCAGTTTTGTGCGTTGTGTGGAAAATTTATGCTCTTCGATGATTTCACTCGTTGCGGCATTATTTTGTTGTTATTTCATTTGTGCGTTGAAATTTATTAAATTTGATTGTGCTGAGTGTTGTTTTATTTTTATATTTTTCTGTTTTTCCTTTATTAATTATGCGTTTTACAATATCACAAAAGAATCACTGACAGAGCAATTAAAAAATTTTTAATTTATTATTGTTTAATGGAAATTCATCAGATACAGCAAAACATTCATTTCGCTTTTTGTGCATAATTGGACAGGTGACTAAAGGTCGTTTAATAATAAAATGTATACTCAAAGAAAATACATCGAAAGCTTTCAATTAACTCGCTACACCTTACGGTCAACAGTGCATGTTTTTAGTATAATGACATTTGCTTAAATCATCAATCATCGTGTAGCGGGAAGTGTTTTTTTTTCTACTAGACAATGCAACAACAGTTTGTCACTTTAGCTTTACATAGAATCTGACTCAACTGCTATACATATTTTTTTTAAAAAGAAAATATAATTAAAAGCACATTAAAGCGCTTTGATAAAACTAGCTTTAAGCTGAAAGCTCAGTAGTGGAACTATAGAATATTCCTTTTAAGTTGCTTTGAAGTCAACAAAATCACATTAAAGCTTATTCAGAATTAAGCTGAAAGCTCAACAGACTCTTGACATATTCAAAATATTAGTTGCATACTATTATTGCTCTACTAATTATCCGTCTAAAGCGCACAGAATAATTAAAACGAAGACCGTTTCAAATCACATTTATAGCAATTAATAAATTCGAGTATTATCAAGTCACACACTTTGCACAGTTTCTGTGTCAGGTTTATCACATTGCGGGATTATCACTGGCTAAATGACGAGCACATTTCGAGAAAACTGACACCAACAGCAAAGACACTTGCGAGTGGCCCCCAAACCAATTGATAAAGATTATAATCCAAAAGTCAACGCGCCAGGCACGGCATGGAACCGAGTCGAGAAGAAGCTTCTGCCGACTGCATTGATAGCTTTGCAAATGGACAAAAGCTGCGAAAATTCAATTGAAAATTTTAATTCATTGAAAACGACGATGAAAGAAATTGAAAATTGAAAACGGAATTGGGTGTGGGATTGGAATGACAAAAGAAAAGTCAACAATGCGAGCAGAAACACAATAAAAGAGAGAGGGAGAGTGGAGGAGAAGAGACAGTCAGACAGATAGATAAACAGAGAATTCAGAGAATTGTATACCGGAAGCTGCAGCGTGACAAATTTAGCATCAATTGTACATAATTAAAATACAAAATATCTCTCGCGAGACATTCGCATCAAGTATACGCCACCATAAAAGTGAATTTCGATGCGAGAATTATAATTGATGGCCAAGCGTGGCGCCCACCACACATATTCTCTGGTCTGCTCGGATTTCTCTCCCATCTCCATCTCTCCCTCTCACTCTCTGCTTCTGAGTGTCTGTGTTGGGATTTTATGATGGCCCCCGGCTGGAGGTCAGTAGCACAAGGCGACAGCGGAGACACAGCGGGCACAAGAGCGAAACAGTTGAGACATTGACATTGTCATTTTTCGACTTTTATGGCGTCTTAAAAATGTATCTCGAAAATATGGACGCAACACGACCATGTGGGCAGCACAGTGTTTAATTGAGGCAAGCGAGAAAACGAGAGCCGAGAAATGGCAAAACGAGAAATGAGATAAATGAACAAGTTGCGACCACATTAATTTAGACGACTTTCGGATACTCTCTTAACAACTTTCAAATAAGTAATTGTAAAGAAATCGATCCCAGATATTTAACAAAATTAATTCAGCTGAGTAGTTTAAAAAATTGTTATTATACATCTTAAAACATAACTTTTACATATTATTAAATGTTATCACGCTGTAACATAACATTAACATACTGTTAAACGGAATATTCTCTAGATATATTGAGTTTTTAAAAACAATTTTTAGCTTTATAAATGAGGGATTCTATAATTCACATAATCAGAGCTAACTTAACATCAATTATATTTTGGCAAATGTTCCCAATTTCGAAAGCGTATTTGAAAGTGAAAAATTAAAAACACTTTCTGGCAGTGCGGAAATTTCAGCAATGTTTACATAAAACCAAAGAAAAAAGAAAAGAACAATAAATCGAGATTGCAAACAGTGAGTAAAATTTCTAATTAATGGAGAGGATGAGAGAATGAAAAAGCTGCGTGTGAACAGCATAAATATTTGTTAAGCAAATTAGATAAGGGGGCAAAAGGAAAGGAAGGGCAAGGAAGGCGAGTTGGCTAGTTAGCTGGATAACTGACTCATTGGCATGTGTCGCAAACGGAAACAGTCTAGGACAAAACAGAAGTAGAAGCAGAAGCAGAAGCAGAAGCGCAAATGGAAAGGAAACATTAAAAGAGGGACAAGAAAAGGACGTCCAAATACCGCTTGGCCGGTTGATTACGAGCCAATGACATGCAAAGGCACGGGGAGTGGCCGCCAGACAGGTCAGAGGGCAGGATCATGTCTCTATTAGGCTATTGACATTGCACAGGGGCCACTCCAGCTAATGCCCCGCTTAATTAGCAAATTAAATGCAAAATGCGCAGGTGGCAAACTCAACACGAATCGATCCATAACAATAACAACACCTTAATCTCTATTTGAATATATGTATATATACATATTAACATACATATATAACAGCTGTGTGTGGTTAGCAAACACTTTGGCCCACACACTCATCCATCACTTAAAATACTTGGTAAACAAATTATAAACTCAAGAGAAGCAGAAGCAAAAGTCCAACAAATGCAAAGTGAAAAATTGTATTGAAAAAAAGGTAGCTAATGATTTTCCAATCATGTTTCAATGATACTTTTTTCTAATCAAAACTGAAACTTTCTACCAACTGGCCCAATTCCAGACTTTTGTCGACTAAGTTTGACTAAGTTATACCATTTCGAGATAACCAAAAACAGAGGGTATGTGTAAGTTATATATTGAAAAAGACTGTTGATTCATTAGATTAAAAAACATTTCAGAAGTTGCCTAAGAATTTCTGTAAAGAATTCAGTAAAGGAAGGAAAATTTTAAAGACTTGTAACTCTTCGAACACTAGTTCCCAAAATTAAGAATAAAATGTTCAAAAATTAAAACACTACTGAGCAAAAATCTCTGTCTTAATGTTTAACATTTTACAAAATAATAATGAATAGTTTTATATCTACTACCAATTTAAAATGTATGAAGTAATTTTGTAAACTGAACCAAAATAAAAAAATAAAATGGAAAGCAATGGAAAATATTATTCTAAGATTTAATTATAAAATTCGGAGAGCTAGGAAACTTTGTTTTTTCTTTCGATTTCAATTCTAAGATTTCCTAAAATTGGGTTAAGCATATCCTTCTGCCCTATCTCTTAAAGAGTATCGTTATTATTAAATTGTTTGTAGCGAAAAAAAAAAAACACAATCACAGACAGCACACAGAGATTATGTGAATTTACAGTTGACTTCTTCTTCGTGTTCTTCAAATAAACTGCGTACTCTTCCCCCCAGTACATACTTCAGTTGGTTGCCTCATCTAATTGCATTATCTCAACTGTGGGCGTCGCACTTTTACTCAATTAGGCATTAATACATAGAACAGTTATCTAAGAGGGAAAGAAAGGGGAGTACAGTGGGGGGAATGTATATGAAAGAGTCGCATTGCTTATCTCGAAATATTCCAGAGACATTTATCTGGCAAATTAATAAGATATCGTTGGGGAAAACGGCTACAGAAATAGCATATCTTCGCGAGATTACAATGCGACGGAAATCGAACTATAGATTTTGATAAATCCAAGCATATGGTAGAGACTTTTATAGATTGAACTTCAATGCATACCAAGACCAAGTGTGACGTCAGCACTCATCAATTACCACGACTCAAATGAATCCCCAATGACTCGAAGTTCTCAAGTGTACAAGCAAACGCAGGTTATTCAATAGGGGGCGATTGCTAACCTAGCACAACGATGAAGAAGAAAAAGAAGGCGGACTGGCTATCAGTTTGATTGTACACTATCAAACAAAGTCAAGCAACGCGGTAAACAATAAATAAAAACGCCGAGCATAACAAAAGATTCAATGACTCAACATTTGTTTATTTCTAAAATGCAGAAATAATATCGAAATAATAAAAAACACAAAAGAAATTCTTGAAAATGTGCAACAGCAAGGCACACACACACATACAATCAAACACAGAGACAGTCAGAGAGATACACAGACATACAGTTGGCGGAAGAGGGAGGAAGGGTGGAAGGCATCTTGAACAATGACGAAAGCAAAGCGAAACAGGAAAAAGGTGGACGACCTCAGGATGCAGTGCAGTACACGAGAGCAGCAAATGCAATTGCAATTGACTCACACACACACACACACACAATTAATTCATATAAGTATTTGTTTAAACAATTTAATGCACATTTTTATGATTTTTTTAGCTGCAGTTATTTATAAACTTTTGCCGATAAAAACAGCAAAAACACTTGAGCGAAAAATTAACCACAGTCTGCTGAATTTTCGTTTATTTTTTTGCCGACAGGCAAATACAAAACAAAGCCAAAAAGAGAGAGGGAGAGAAAAAGAGAGAAGGAGAGCGAATCAAACGCAACGAATAACAAAGTTAAAAGACAACGCGCAGAAAGGATAGAGAGCAAACGAATGCGAAGAGCAGGAAAGGAGAGAGCGAGAGTGCGAGAGTACGGCGCCCAATGGTAGGCAACACTTTTATCGTCGTCATTGTAAAGCTTTGACTTCCTCTTCTGCCATGCCGACGCTGCGTATGCGTGATGTGAGCAACGCCTGACGCGGCGAACACCAAACCAAAAGTGGAATGACGAAAAATTAAAGTTGTTTTTTTTTCTCCGCTCACTGCAGGCTCACATGCCCCACAAAACAACAACAATAAACCGTGGCCCAAAAGCACCACACCCCGGAAACCACTTGCCTCATGCCACTAAGAAATGCTTACACCTTTTGCTATGCATACATTTAAGCACACACACTAACACACACACACAGTGACACGCACACATACATATGCAAATGGAAAATGCTATTGCGTGTGCCTGTTTTTAATTCGCTTCCCTTGGGTCCGTTGTTAACCATACGCCCCGTCTGCCCCGCTGTCCACTCGTACATTGCTGCTGTTGCATTTTCCCAACCGAAATTCCATTTACAGAAATATTTTTGTTGCGCTTTGTGTGCGCCTTTCGTACGAAAAAACCAAAACACAAGTGGAGGAAAACTTGCGACAAGCGTTTCTGTTTCTGTTTGTTTTTGTTTTCCTTCTTTTTTTTTGGGTTTTTAAGCATGTTTTGTTGGGTGGTAAAGCTCTAGACATTGTGGTTGTTGTTGCTGTTGTTGTTGTTCAAAAAAACCTCAATTGAAATTACAATTATTTAAATGTCGCTGACTAAATGCATTTTTCGCTTTTAATTTTTTATATTTGCTTCTCGTACACAATAACAAACTTTTTAAAAGCACTTTTTTATTATATTGTACGTTCACTGTGAACTGTAATTCATTTAAAAACAATTAAGATTTTCAGAATCATTAACAATAATTGTTGAATTGCATTCTAAAATTTGTGAACCGGCAACAATTTGGCGCACGTTGAATATGATATTTGCGGCATGCCTCTCTAAACGAGCTTCACCTTGAGATTATGCACAATAAGCAAAAGCGTCTGGCTAAATGACTTATAAATTATTGAAGCTATCAAGTATTACATATTTCATCGTGTACAATTGTTGTTGTTGTTTAGCACACAGACACAATTAAACACACACAGAGAGAGAGAGAGAGAGAGGCAGGCGGGAGACACTTGAGAAAACTTGTACAGTAAACACAATTACGATTATTTGCAGTTGATTTTTTATTTTATTTTTTTTTATTTGGATTTTTCTTTATTTTTCTTTTTTTTTTATTCTAACGCGACGACAAAAAGACGCGCTGCTGCGGGCTGCGTTTTAATGTTAACTGAACATGGAAATGACAGCAGCGAAACAGTTTTGCCATAAAAATGCGACGTCGTCCAGCAAAAACAACAAAAACGACGACGCAGTAGCCAATGATAAAAAGTAACAGTGCGAGCGCGCTCTCTCACTCTCTCAGCGAATCAAGTGCAAAATAAACAAAAGCACAAAACGTGCGCGTAACCAGAGAGCACGAGAGAGCGCTCACGACGTGACGTCGAGAGAGCGCGTGAGAGAGAGAGCGTCTGGCAGCGCAACAGAACAAAGTTATGCCGGCTGCTTCTGCTGCAGTCAGCGTAGCGCAGCATGCGACAGCATCAAACAAACAAACAAACACGAAATACGAAACACGAAACGCAATGCCAAAGAGCTTAAAGCACACTGAATATTTTAATAGTCATCAAATATGTAGTGTGCTCATTACCAGACACAACGAAACAGAGAGAGAGAGCACGAAAGCGTATGATGAGCTTGCTACAACTGTGCATTTGTTTTTGTAACATACAAAAATGTCAAGAGCAGAAACACAACTATGTTTGTTTACCGCTCAAATAGCTTCGCTCTCTCTCGCTCCCCCGTCCCACAAATTCCACCATTATCAAAGAATCTGTTTGTGTTTTGTTTAACATTTTATCTGACTTTTTGGCAAACTGCCGCAAGTGCTGACAACAATTTTATTAGTCAAAGCACAAACGCCAAAACAAATACAAGTGATTCGGGTCTGAGTGGGTGAGTTTGTGGGGCTAATAGGACTTAACTAGGCGTTAACTGGGCTTAAGCGAGTCTAATTTATGGCTAATGATGATGTCTTTGTAATTAAGTTTGTCGAACGATCGAAAGTAGGCAATACAATTAAACACTCAGCTCACATTTCGCAAAGCAGCCGGAAAGTATGCAAAGCTTTTTATGTCCTATCAATGAGCGCAGATTTAAGGCAACTTTAATTACAGTCGACCCTGCATATAGTGAACACTCCATAAAGTAAACATCTAGAAATTGTTTGAAATTTGAAGAAATAATGCTTAGAATATACAAAAGGAATAAATAGAAAAATCCAATATAACTAAAATACAGTCGAACTTCCCTAACTCGAACTTCCCTAACTCGAATTTTCTCTAACTCGAACAAAATCGAGTGGCAATAGCGTTTACTGAGCAAATTTCATACAAATCTGCTTCCCTTACTCGAACTTCTATAAGTCGAATTTCTCCGTAACTCGAACAAAAATATTGGCCCGTACTTCCGTAAGTCGAATTTATCGGGAAAATCTCCAATAAAGTTTGAATTTTTTTTTCCTTTCTGTTTTATGCTTTTGTTACCGACTAGTTTGGATATGTAATATTGATGTACATTAACATATGGTGATGTAATATGATAGAATATTGCATCAACAATTATTTAGGCTTGTGAAATTGCTATAGGAAAGATGATCGAAATGTACTTCTTTGTCAGAGCATCGGTGTACTAAAATGTTTAAAAATGTTTAAAAAAAAAATTCAAACTCATTAGTAGCTAAGGAATTTGAAAGTAGACCAAATAAATTAAAACTGCTGAAAAATATGGTATCTCAGCAAAAACATTTTTCATTATATTAAAAAATTAAATATTAATTATGATGACATATGAATCGGGAACTTCTTCTGGATACAGCAAAAGAACGAAAAACAATTTTTGAGAATATTAACAGGTCTTGAATAAACTGGAATCCTTTTTTGTTCAAAATTACAAGAAAAATTTCCAATTTGAAATGTATTTATGATTGAATGCATTTGTAGTTTCTTTTAAAAAACTAAAAAAAAAAATTCCCTAACTCGAACTTTTTTCTTGGATAATGGTGATTCGAGTTAGGGAAATTCGACTGTATATTCAAAATTCGGCTTAAATAAAAATTTAACCAGCGTCAGATGCATCAAGGATACTTTTTCCTAATAATAATGATCTACATCTAAAAAATACTACTTTTTTAATGCAGATTCAGATTATCCAAACTCGACATTTATTTAATTTCTTTTAATTACTATAACAAGGGAAGTTTGTAGTGAAAATTCTTGTATCAAATTCTTATTTTTAATTGAAAAATGTATGTTGTATGTTAGCTCACCATTATTATTGCTGATGGCAAATCGCTGCTGCAGCTGTTGGGCCAATGCCTGATGGTGTTGGGCGAGCGGTGTTAGCGGTGGCGGCTGCTGTTGGCCCACGCCCAGCTGTTGTGGTGCGGACTGTGAATGGGGCACACCGCCGCTTAGCGAGGATGTGTCCGAGGCGCCATCGCCGCCAGCTCCGCCGCCGCCATTGGCCATCGAATTCTGTTGCTGTTGCTGTTGATTGAGGTTGGCGCCATTGAGCATGGAATTAGCATTAAACTGTTGCACAGATATGGAATTTGGCACGCCTCCTCCGCCGCCCATCGACTGCTGCTGCTGCTGTTGTTGGCTGATAAGTGCATTGCCGGCAGTGCCGTAAGTGGTGGCATTTATGGAATTGTTGGCTTGATTTATGGAATTATTGTGGACGGCTGAGAGTATTGAGCCATTGGCAGTGGCTCCACTATTGTTGTAATACGACTCCTCGCCTGCAAACAGAGAAAGAGAGAGACACAAAGAGAGAAAGAGATAGCGAGTTAGCACAACTTGCAGTCATTCATAAATAAAGTGAGCTTTCAGCAAAAGTGCTTTCATTCTGCTTTCTTGCAAGCACAACAAACAACAAAACTTTCGCCAGCAGCAGCGCCATCTGTTGGTGAGTGGGCGCAAAAGCTTTGCAAGCATTCGCCTTACTCAAGCTGCACAAACTTGAGGTAGGTTCAATTTACCAACGTTTCTTCTATGATTCTCCCCTTCCATAAATCCCCTCTGCCTTCCCTCATTTTCCCTACATTTCCCACATATCGATTTGAATGCATTTCGCGTGCGTTGTTCGGCGATTGGTAGAAAGGCAACGACTCGCATTGACAATTAGCTACGTTGATTAATTGCCATCGGGAGAGAATGTCGCGACGTCGCGACGACAAGCTCGTAATGCTTACAGAGTTCCCCCAACTCTCCAACCCATCCACATCTGCAATTTCCAGCTCTTCAGTCATGACTCAAGTGTGCGGATTGAGAAAGACTCAAAGAGAGAGAGACAGCCCCTTTCCGACCTGGACAGGCAATTTAGCAAAGTGTTCCCTCCCAACGATTTTGGAACAAAAAGTGAGCTCGTGACGACGTCTCGGTCTCGTCATTGGCTAAATCGTGCGTGGATTATGGCCAATTTCCGTTTGTTGACTTTCGTCAGAGCCAAAAGATACATGTATGTATGTGATGTGATGTGATGCGTTGTTGTTGTTTGCGGTTCCTGACGAAGTTGGCCAACAGATTTGCAAACAAAAGTTTTTTGCATGTTGAATATCAACTACAAAGGGCCATAAAGGATTAACCCTGGCCAAGTTTGCTATAATTGGTTTGCGTCTCAAGGATAAACATGTGCACAAACGACATGCTTAAAGGGATCTTAAAGTATCTGTGAGAAATGAAAGTATCTAGGATTGTTGCATATTAACAGAGTTGAAGGGAGATAATTTCTAAATTTTACTGACGTCGAACTGTTATTAGAAAAATATTTCAGAAAATTGATAAGACAGATTTTAGATACCAGAAACAAACTGTAAATTGGATTTTAAAAATGAAATTTTCAGCTAAGAAAACATTTTAAAAAAAAAGCTATTCCTTTAAATTCTATTAGTAAAAATGAGTAGATATTAGATCCCAAAATAAATCTAACTTTATGCCTTAAAAATTTATAATGTGACAGTTTTTGGTTATATTAAAATTATTTTGCGACTCAAAAAAATTATTCTTTCTAAAGTCTCTCAAATGTTACATTATTAGCTGCTTCTCTTACTTTTATAGTCTCTGGTAATTCCCAGTTAATTTTTCTGCTACTTACCCGGCTCTGGAATATTGCCCAGCGGACTCTCCGGCAGCAAAATACCCTTTTGCACTAGCTCATCGCGATTGGCACGTACAGAAATCTTTCGCTCCAAGGCTGTTTAGCAAAAAAGTATTTCACCGATTATTAATCGAGTCTAGTTATCGTTTATCGTATGAGGGTGAGGGGGAGTGAGTGAACTTACATTTGGAGGCTGCTTCAAACTTTTCGCTCTTCTTTTTTCGGCGCCATTTCCAGGGCTTGAAAAATCTGCCCAAAGCGCTCAATTTGCTCTTGCGTTCCAGGGGTGGGGTGCGGGTGCCTGAGCCGAGGCTATTTGTGCGTATGGCGGCGCCATTTTGTTTCTTGGCTGTAAAGAGAGAGAGAGAGATGAGGAGTTAAAGAGTGAACAAGAGAGAGCGAGAGAGATGTAACAATTAGCCGACATCTCAAATTGTGTCAACGTCATGAAATGCAAGCAAAAAAAAAAACAAAAACAAAAATAATAAAAAATGTTTTCGCGGAAGCGGAAAGCGGCATCTAGGCTGCATTCCACGCCCCAACTCTGTGACATGCCTCATGCGGCATGAATGTTGTAGTAGTTGTTGTTGTTATTGTTGTTGTTTGCCCATCGAAAGCAAAAATTGAAAAGCGAAAATTATAAAAACATTTTTGCGCTTGGCAAAGTTATTTCTTTTATGTAATCATCAACAACATCATCATCATCATCAGCATGATAATGATGATCATTATTCATTGACAATTCAATTACAAATTCAAAACGAGTTTTGCTGCAACAACGGCAACAACAATAACAACTGCAGTAAAATTCTAAGCAAATTGCTTGCCATTTGAGACAAGCGCTCAGCTTGCATACAAAATATTCTCCAACAACAACAACAAGTTGAGTTTAAGCCAAATCTAATTGGCCATAGACTTGACTAGCAAAGCGCTGAAATTCCCCCCAGAGTGAGCAGGTACTTAAAGCTTGTCATCTTTCCCTTTTCTTCTTTAACAAACTGGACTCTTGATTTTCTTGCCTTTGATACTATTTGTGTATCTTGTCAGTTGGCAATGCCAAATTGCAAGAGCCACACATGAGAGGTTACAGATGTGGGAAACATGGCTAAAGCCAGCTGGAAGAGTGTTACCAAAAGGTACAACAACTAAAACAAAAACAAAAAAATAATGTCGTCTCACAAATGCCACTCGACGAGCTGCTGCTGCTGCTGCTGTTGGGGCAGCTGTTTCTACTAGTTTGTTGTTGACTCTGATGCTGCCTCTTAGATAAGCTGGGCATACACACACTTAAACACACACACCCACACACATTAGTACATACACACAGACATCATACAAACACTCATGGACAAGCATTGAAGCGTTGAAATTAGGCTACCTACAAATAGCTGGAGTAGAATTCACAACAAATGAGAAAAAAACAGTCGAGAGAGAGAGAATGAGAGGAAGAACATCATGAGGGGAAAGAAATGGCAAAGAGATAAGAAAAAGAATTATTTTCTGCGAAAAACTAAAAAACACACACTTGCAGAAAATTTAAACAAATTCCAGGTATTTAATAAATAAATTAACAAACTAATTAATTGCCAAATAAACAAAGATTGAAAGATCTAAATTTATACCGCGTTATTGTATACCCTGTAAAGGAGTGGAGAAAAAGTATTTAGGCATTTAGTATTTGTAATTCAGAAGAGTTAATGAAGAAAGATGATGGCCAGATATATAAATAATAATGTATATAAAAATTAACAAATATTTTCTATCTATTTTTAAAAATTTTAAACCTGATGAAAAATAAAACTATTATCTAAGTCAAACTTCAGTCATTACTTTAAACTAAATAACTTTTAAAATGAGCAGGTAAAATACATAAAATGCTAAACAAATTGTATCTGCGATTGACATTTGTATCTCAGAGTCTGCATACCAAATTTAGTAGCTGCAGCTCTCAGAATCCCAGAGATCGATGAGCTCACTCAGCTTAGATGTTCAGAATAAAAAGACATATTTGGCCAAAACAGAACTGTTGTTACCCCAATCAAATGTTCAAGTATTTTAAAAAAAATTTTTGTTTAGTTGATTTTGCAAAGTGTATTTTTGTAAATACCACAAGATGTGGCAAATGGGCTAACAACTATTTGGCTTCCTTTATATTTCCCGTTGCGCCTTCTTCCGTCTCTTCCTTTTCCTCTTCCTTCTCTGGCGATTTCTGGGGCACGTTCTCAGTTAGCTTCTGTTGTGCTGGACTCTTGTGTGTGTGTGTGTGTTTGTGTGTCAGCTGTCCCAATTGTGGTCAATTGTTGGTGGCAGAATGAAGCGGCTTTTCATGCTTGATTTGAGTTGCATAACGAGACGAGACGAGACGAGGCGAGACGAGACGAGGCAATAGCGAGATGTAAGGCAAACCCAACTTAAAGAGCAGTGAAAATGTGTGTCAAGCGGGAGACGAGGGGAGACGGGAGATCGAGGGGAGACGGGAGGGAAGACTGTTGCTGCTTGCACGTGATTGACGTGCAACATCGCCCGAAGGCGACAACCACAAACGGAAACTCTGCCTCATTTAAATGGCGCCAGGCAAAAATATAAAAAAAAAAAAAAACGGAGCGGAAAAAAGAAAAGAACATTTTTAAAGCAAGAACTTTTTCCCCACTCAATTCTCCCTTCTCAAATGTGGCCAAAAAGGCAAAACGCAAAAAGGCAAAGATTATAATAATATATGCAAAACCAAAATAAACAATAACATTAACGTCGCCGTCGCCGTCAACGTCGCAGTCAACGTCGCTGTCGACGTCGCTGTCAGCTTCAAGTTGTCGTCATACACATAAAAAAAAGAAATAAATGTTTTTTTATTTTTACATATTTCGCTGTTTGTGGGAATGGGAATGGAACCGGTTTTGGATCTCTGTGCTTTGGAGGCAAAGCAGCAGCTGCTGCTGCTGCTGCCATGGATGCAGCTCTTCGAGTTTGTAAACGGATTCGGTTTTGGGCTCAGAGGCAACAGATTTGGCTTCTAAATAAGCGACAAGGGCAACAATGTATGTAATAATTTTATGCGAACGCATGGAAAACGAGTTTTCGCGAAAGTTGCTTATTGGTCTGTAACAGGCCCACATAAAAAGCTTGTGTGAAATATTTTAAATAGATAATAAAATAAATTCTAAGCACAACCCATTGAAAGGGTACAAAATATATACAATACAATACATTATGCAAATTTAAATGTGCTACGAGCTTGTTTTAAACAGAGAAAATCTTATGAATTAGTCAAGACTCGAAAAAGCTGAAACAACAACAACAACACATACAATTTGTATTCGCATTAAGCTTTAAGTGGGAATAAATTTTCCGCATTTTTTCTCACAATTTTCATTGTTTGATTCTAAGTTCGAGATATGCTGCATTATAAAAAAAAACTATAAAAATATATACATGTATATTGTATACAAGTATGTACAGTTGGTTTAGCTTGCTTGACAGTTTTTCGTTTTCCATTCCGCTTTTTAGATTTATCTTAAACGTTTCACTGGCTGAATGAATCTACTTTCACTCTCCTTTGTAAGCATTTGGTTGTGGATTAATTTAAATGTTTCCAAAAAGCATTTGATCTTTAGTTCTATCTATTTTGGTTATTTTAAAACAAATTTTATTACAGTTCTTTGAATTTAGCACTTTGTTTGCTTAAATTTCAATATGTTTTTTCTTCATATCTAATTAATTGTCTATCCCAAATCTACGTAACATTTCACTAGATCGACATTCAACCCAGGTGTTTGTGTTTTAATGCCTAACAACAACACTTTGCAGTAGGCGGCAATCAACAATAGTATCTCTCAATTCCAAGTGAGAGAGCATGTATAACAGGCTTATGTAAATTGTCAATTGGCGTGTTCCACTTATAGCTCAGTCAAGTGCACGTTTAGTATACGAAACAAATACGTATGTATGTAAATATGTCTGTGTTATGTACAAAAGCAACGATGATAACTAAGTAAGCAAAAAGCAACAAAATTGACAACAATAATCACGGCGACAAAATATACGAGTACTTAGTCTTTGCACACAACACAACTCGATCAATTGTTTACAAAGAAATATTTGGTATGATTAACATTTTATATATTTTACGATCCCTTCACACAATTTGAATTTGAATTTAAGGTATGCAGTTGAATAAATTATGCCAAAAATGAGGTGACAACTTGACAGCGTGTCAGAAGAAGAATTATGAGAGAAGCCAACATTAAATGTCAGACAAGTTCACGTGACGGAAGAAAGCGAAAATGTAAAAATGTAAAATGTAAAAGTGTATAATATAAAATACAACAAACTATGAGATTTGTGTGAGGTGTTTGGCAATTGGCAGCACAGAGCACAAAATGTTCGCTTTCAAATTCCACAGAAAAAAAAATTATAAACGAAGGTCACAGGCGACGCTAATTGACGCCCAACTATAACAAAAAATAAAAATAAAGACAATAACATCACGAATTACTACAACAACAATGCGATTACTGAACTAATTTGCCGTTACGGCCTGTCTGTCTCTCTGTCTCTCAGTCTGTCTGTCGGTGTGTCGATTTTGATTGCAATATGAAACCTGAAATTAATTGTAATTACTCGCCTTGCGAAAAGATAAAATGCTTTCAATGTGTGTAGGCTACAAACTGAGACAAAAGAGAGAGAGAGAGAGAGAGAGAAGGGAGATAGTGAGAGACAGCAAG
Source organism: Drosophila suboccidentalis (assembly GCA_037043435.1). Lineage (NCBI taxonomy): Eukaryota > Metazoa > Arthropoda > Insecta > Diptera > Drosophilidae > Drosophila > Drosophila suboccidentalis. The sequence continues at coordinate 29,138 of JBAMBK010002320.1, forward strand.
AGACAGAGCTGAGACCAATTTACGCCTGGCCTGGCACGTATTTTGACAACGGTCTTCGGAAATGGAAATGAAAATGTTAATGGAAATGGATGCTACACGTTTTCACGCTCCAAACACACACACACACATACACACACACACACACACACTTACACTCTCTGTGTGTGTCTGTAATTGTAACTGAGTCTCTGTCGCGTTGCAAAGCGCAGCAAAGCGTTCCATGCACATGCACAAAATTCAAATCACATTACGTATACGCAACGTTGCGCAGGCAATAGAAAACGTGAGCGAATCACATTGGCAATGGGACAGTTTTGTGAACCACGGAGGAGTACTAAAACCCCCAATGTGAGTGGGTCTGTCTGTCTGCCTGTCTGTCTATCTGTATGAATGACAGCTGTGGCACTGAAGCGCAACATATCCATAGCCAATGCCAAAACACAGTAAAAAAAAAAACCAAACAAAAATATAAAAATATGAAAAACAAGTTGACAGTGGGCAGTGGGGAGCAATTGCAGCTGGTTATCTATTGCTTTAACTCTAACTATCGATAGTTGTTGACTTTGGATTACGATGTGTAAGCTTTTAAAATGTATAGAAACGAAACGATAATCATAACGAAACAAACTTGCAAAGATATTCGTACTTGAGTTCCCATTAAACAACATTTAAATGCCCCCCATTAAAAATTAACGCGTTTTTCATTGAAAATTTATGCTCAATAAAGTAGAAAGTAAAGACCAACAGCTAGTTATGCATTTTCTGTTTACAAGAGTATTCTCCTTAGGTACAGTGAAAGCTCTGTTAAAGTACCGCACCCTCAAGCAGACAGCTTCCTCTTTTAATATTTACAGCCAAACGCTTCCTTGACCGAAAACGTAAACTATATATAACTTATTTCTTGATTAAAAATCTTTCCTGGGAAAATAAATGTGTTTTCTTAAGCACAAAAATTCCCAGAAGCATCGAAAATAGATTGATGATTTTGTATTATACATAACTACACATATAATATAGCTATAGTCTATTCTTTACACTGTTTTAATATTGTTGATGTTTCACAGGTTTTCCAATATATATTTCTCACATCAAAATTTAAAATAAATTTATCTGATTTGAATCTATAGTATTATATTATGTATTCAGTCTCTAACACTCTTTTTGGCTGATTATCCAATTTTCTGGCAACACATGCAACATTTTAACTAAAAGCACAATCCAATCGACATATGTCAAAGTCAAAGTCAATTACGAGAGACGATATCGGCGATTACGTGAATATCAAAACACGTCTCACGTAATTGTCCAAAAATTTGTGACCGTAAACAACGGGAAAATAAAACGAAAATCCACAAAATTGTTAGAGGGAGGCAGAGGAGAAAAAAACCAGAGAGGAAAGAGTTCTTTATAAATTGCATATTAATTGCTATGGTTTATAGATTTAAGATAGAAAGATAGATAGCCTGTCATATTGGTTATAGTGGACACGTGTCGATGCCAATTCAAAGGCATTATGATGCAACTCAATTCGAAGCTAATTGCATTTAAATTGCATTTGACATTTGACATATATTCTCGTATATCGTTGAGAACGATGACATTCAATCAAGGAAATTATGACTAAAAATAGCACGAGAAATGAGTAACGTTTTGAAATATAAAGGGCGCTACAAAGGAACAAAGAGTGAGAGTGAAAAATAAAGAGAGTTAGAGAGGGAGAAGGGGCATTGCAGTGCACTCAGTCATGACCCGCAGGCAGCTCAAATTACGAACACCAAACAACTTTTATTAATTCGATTTCAGTTCTAGGGTTACTGAGGTGGTTCTGCGGTGCTGGTGCGGCATGTGGTGCTGGTGCTGGTGTGGTGCTAGTGTGGTTAACTGCCTGTGGCTTGTTCAAAATTTACAACATTGTTGTCGCCGTTGTGGCTGTGGGCAAACAAGTTTATTGGCAAACAAAAGACAAACGACTGAAAAAAATATATACTAAAAACTTCAGATGAGCAGCAGCATATGAATAAATATTTGCACGAAATTTACAACAAATGTCAGAAACACAAAAAAATAATAAATTTAAAAAAAATCTCAATTTCAATTAACATAAAACTTGTGTAAATCAAGGCAAACAATCTTTGCTTCATAACTAACAACATATGTAGGCCTGTCAGTTACAAACAGATGCAGATACATTTACAGATACAATTAAAGATACAACCACAGATACAGATACACAATGAACGCCAAACTAATTAAAAACATTTCAATATACTGGAATTTGACTGGCAGCAACTTTAAATTGCCAAATGAAATTGTTGTTAAACAAAGCAGATGAGAATTAAATTCATTGCATTCACGAAAAATGATTGAAAAAAAAAAGATATTCAAATTAGGTTTATAGGACAAACATTTTGCATGTTTGTCGCAAATTTTATTTACTTCATCGCTATTTACATAATGTTTCTTTGTCAATATGTTTTAATAACAATCACATAATTTCGCACGAGTTGTTAACTTAAACCATTTGCGAATTATAAGTGCAAATTGCTTATCGATTTCAATTTCCAAAGCATGTGACAATGTTTCAACACATTGGATTTGATTTGCATTGATTGCATTCGTTTATGTGTTCAAGTAATCAAAATGTACATAATATTTAATCATATTATTTGTCAGTTAGCGCAAAGTGTGTATTTAAATATAACAATATCTATATATTCTCTATAAATAGTGTAAATATGACCAGAAATGTGTAAACTATTCTATTCAGACTTTTCTTAAATTCTTTCTTCAAGTTTACAATATTTATTTACAATTCAAATTAAAGTCTTGATATTTGTTAAAAATTTAACTTGTGATCAAGATACATCAGTATAATTTCACAAAGTTAGCTTTAACAGAGTATCTTCTAGTCAAGTTAGCTTGCCTAGCACACAATGATAAAACTTTTCTCTTAAAATACAATTTTAGTTTACATTTTCTGTCTACCCAATAAAATCCAAAAGCTAAACATACTCGATGTGAGAGCTTCTACATTTCACCAGGCAATATCTAGAATCCCTTGTGGAGACTTTTTGTCTTGTATGTAAGTAGTTTGCATTTAGCTGCAAGATAAACTTTAACTTTAACTTTAACTTTAGCTACAGTTAATGGATACTCTGTCTCCTTCTCTGACTCTCTCCCTCTCCCTTAGTGTATCTCTTTTACTACACTTGCTGTAGTTAAAGCCTAACTAAAAACTTTTGTCTGGCAGCTGGGGCAAAAACTTTCAAATGATGTTGGCACTCTCAACAAATTGGCAGACGTCCAGATAAATCCAAATGTGGGCTGAGCAGACACCTGGAGGTTGTCTGGCCGAGACTAAGAGTGTGTGTGTGAGTGTGTGTGAGTGTGGTGTCGACTGACAATGGACCGGCGACGTCTGTGAGATAAGGCACATTATGACTGCAAACTGACAAGTTTTATCAAACCAGAGACAGCGAGATACAGAGTGAAAGAAAAAGAAAGAAAGAGAGTGCATGACATTTTAGACAGCTTGTGCGGACTGTACCACAATCGACAGACAGATGGCAATTGTCTGTCTGTCTGTCTGTCTGTCTGTCTCTGAATTCATATCAATTCAATCAACTCTTGACCCTAGCTGACACTCTGGCCCCATCTTTGCATCGCAGCAGCTGCAAGAGATACACTTCTACACTCTTATTTATATCTTCATTAATTAAGAGAGAAATTGCACATGTTTTAATAGAAGCTGATGCGCTGGCCACGTGCCACGTGCCTTATGCCACATGATGATGAGCATCATCATCATCACATGACATCATCATCACAAATGCAAAAAAAAATCAACGACATTCAATTCGTTGACCGACTGAATCGATTCATCATTTGCATATACTCAACATTACACTCAGTGAATATTCAAATCAGAGGTGCGCACCCATAACTCACCCCGAAACGATCACACTCACAACAAAGCTCTGTTTTATCAACTTAATGATTAACTTTTACTTGAAACGGGTTTAAAATGTACTTTTAATTACAGTTGGCAGCTTCTATGACTCTGTAAACTTATATTACTTAGTTTTTTACCCAACTTATATTTAAACTTTAAATAATTTCTTCTTTAACTTGTAGCTAAAGCTGAGGATAAAAAGAGTCAAACATGTGCTTAAAAATAATTAAAAACTGACATATACGAGTATTCTTTTGTCAGATGGCAACGCTGCAAGTTTAAAGAAAGTCGATTATGTAACAATTAGATAAAAAGCTGACCAAAATTGAAAATAAAAAAATATTATATGGACTTTGCCAAGATTCATAAGCTTAAAAAGCTCCTAAATAGTTACAGCGAAGTGGCAACGCTGCAATTAAAACTACATCTAGATGATAACTTAACATGTAGATGAACAGACAACTTCACTTTGAGCATAATAAAACCAACTTCTAGTATTTGTTTAAATTTAAAAGCAATTTTAAACTGATTCTTACTTTATTTTTGGGTTCTTCTTTGCTCGAAAAACTTTTCTTCGAGTGTAGCAAACTGGGTGCGGCCTTTTGATCGATCATTGTTCGATTTCTGATTTGTGTCGGCCAATGTGACAAGTTTATTGGCATAGTTAGTAGTCGAACGAGGGTCATTAGGAACGGCATATCGCATTAATCACGCAGATGGAAAGGCTTCGATCGTCAGGGGGTCATCATGACTTAAGACTTATGGCTGTCCATTTTGTGGTCTGCTTTTTTTCTCATTTTGAAAATGTTTTTAAAATGCCGCTGGCCAAAACGCTTAAACGCTTTCGAGCTTGTTAATTGAAGTTTAACTTTATTTTAAGTGGCAATTCGTTGGCTTGAGGCTAAAATGGAACTACGAAGTGCACACGATTTCGTCTTGAACTTCGTATTATGGAACTAGAGTCGATTAACTTGAATTGAACTTGTGATACTCGAAGCTAATAACAATTGAGTACACCTGCTGTTAGCTTAACTAAAGAGCTTTATGGCTATTGATATTGATGTTATGTCTTCTTTATATTCACTTCGTGAAACATCAATTAACTACATTTTGCAACAAGTTGGCAGCACTAGGAACTAAAGAATGTTGAAAAATACAATGTCATGGTTAGAAAATTCAATGATTAAATGATGTCATAAGATGAGAAAAATATTCTGTGATATACAATACAAAGTTTCAATTCTAAACAGACACTAGAAAAACATAAACCAATGACATATTCGATTCTTAAGTTCAATGCCAAAATATTGTCATTAGATAGTAATTTTATATAATTAAGTTGGCAGCCCAAGACGTTAACTTCGTTAACTCACGTTTTATGCAAACAATTCTTATCTTCAGCCAGAGCTTTGCATACAAAAATATACGATACGACAATCGATGGATGACTAAGAAGTTCCTCAAGATTGAAACAACAAAACCCAGTTGAGTTACGGTGTGTTATCGTTGTTTCAAAATATTACCATAGAACTGTGTCTGGTAAAAAGCACAAGTTAAAAACCCATTAAAAAACCCAACCCAAATCACAACTATTTTTGAATCATGACTGCAAATAAATTATACAACTTGTCGCTTAAGTAAATGATGAGAACAACGTGCAGTTGCTGATAATGATGTTAGTAATGATAGTGATAATAATAATAATGAGCTTTAGGCAGAGCTGAGCCTCATTAACACCTCAACTCGAACGCCCACGTTCTCACAATTCTGCTAAATGCCAACACAACAAATTGTTGTAAACAAATGAAAATGTTAACAACAACTTGACGCTTGTCTTGCGTAAGAAATCGCAAAACACAAATTATGCGAACGGAAGGGAAAGAGAGAGGAAGAGAGAGAGAGAGTGAAGAGTAGAGAAGAATGAGAGAAGTGTATCTACAATATCCGAAACGAGACGCAACGAAAATAGCAAAGTTAATCAGCAAACACTCGACGCCAATTTATTGATTAATACCTTTCGATTAGCGAGCCATAGAAATATTGACTGAATGAGCTGACGGGCCGAACGGACGGACGGACGGACAGGCGAACAAATGAAAAGGGGGCGGAGTACGGAACGTGGACAAATTTGTTTTCATCGTTTGCTGTCAATCGGCGCCATCAAGTCCCTCTAGCAAAAGAGAAGCCTTGAGTGTCTAGGTAAGTGATAGAGCAGATTAGAGCGCAACTAGAAGATACTCTATAAAAATTTGTATTCTGAGAGACTCAACAATATTCGGTACATAAAACAAAAGACAAAGACTACTTAAAAATACTTATAATTCTAAAAATATTAACAAACTTAACACGAGGAAAATGACCAAAAATACAAGAAAAACTATTAAAATGCCACAGAAAAATCTAGGAATATTGAATAATGAATACATAGAATGAATATTTCGAGGAGTCTTAGGAATGTATAAAAATTCTATACTTTAAATTCTTAAAACGAAATACTACCAAGTATTTAAATTCTGTGAATACTAAAACTACAAGGTAGTGAAATAGTTAATTTTACTAAGTGAATACCCTACAAACGACTGTCTTTCTAAATGCCACACACATTCTTTTAGCACAACATACCCTCTCCAGCCTCACATATATAGAGTACAACAATCAAATTAAATTTTGGCCGCCAAATAGCTGCACAAGGTATACGAAGAAGAGCATTCGGCAGGTCGAGGCCAAATGGAGAGACCTCTTTCTGTTCTACACACACATACACACACACTCACACACACACGCACACACTCACAATCGGTAAAGCCTTGTGGCTACGCAGGCATGTTTTTTAAGTTATAAATAACCAAAGACCCCACCCACAAATTATCCTCTTGGCAAGCCTTTAGTGTCGCCACACAAGCGCCATATATATCCGTACATACACATACATACAATATATTCAATCCACTCCATCTACCGTCTTTTGCTTGCCTCATATGCCAGTTTTGAATTCAAAGTCGTTGTAGCCATTATTATTGTGCCTTTTGTTGTTGTTATTGCATTCTTTATATCCTGTAGCCTGTTTTGTTTTTAGCCCGAGCTACTGCATAAGCTCATGTCTGTCCGTCTGTCCGTCTATCTGGCATTCTGACAACGTCTTCTTCTCCTTCTCCTCTGACTGCCTTATTGCCACAGCAGCTACTGACTGCTACTGCCACTGTTTTTATTGCCACCGTATTTTTACAGCTCTAATCGCAGCTGGAGCACTTGAAGTCAGAGCTGCCGACAGCGAAATTGGCGTGCAAATTGAAAAGAAGACGAAGAAGCAACAAAATTCAAAAAAAAAAAGGAAACTCTCGACGCTCATCAAATGAAATTTAAGTGAACTACAAATGGGCGGCGCTGACATTGAGAGCTTTATGGTATATCGATAGACAACACATTTATCGATTGCAAAGAACGTTTGAAGTTAACTGCAAAAGAGGGAAAACTGAAAGCAGCAACGATAAAAGACCTTTGATGATTGCAATTGAAACGAAATTGGAAAACGGTTGCAATGTGTTTTATTTTTTTGTATTATGGAGAAAAGGAGAGAGTGAGGGAGAGAGAGAGAGGGGTAGATAGCAGTCAGTTCGATTTATGCTTTATTGAAGGCAATTTCTCAGTTTAGTTTTCGTTGCAAAATAATTGCCAGATGTGGAATTGTTTTCTATTGATATCAAAATTCGCAAAGTCATGGGAGCAAAGTTGAAGGCGATGCGTAGCAAAAAAATAAATAGAGGAAATTAGAACAATTGATTTTTATTGAGGTTGTGCGAGGAGGGGCGAAGAAGAGGAGACGAAGTTTCCCAAAGCATTAAATTGAGCGACTCAAGCGGATACCATAAATGGAGAATAACTGGATGCAATAGATGAAGATGAATTAGATAATAGTTAGACTGTTAGATCGATACTAATCGATAACTATTGTTACAGATTTATTCTTCTTTTTTTTAATAATAATAATTGTAATTATTTCACACATTTGCTGGAATTTCCGATGTGATCACATCCATTAACTCAAAAGATTGACCCTTACACTCGATTAATTATTGATTTTATACAAATCTACTGAAAACTTGTTGCAATACAAATTCACATTACCTTTTGCTCAAATCTTGTTTAAAGCTACAAATACACTGTCATTTCGTAAATAATTGTAAAAAAAAATGCGCGGAATGCGGTTAACAAAAGCAACAACAACAACAACATTAGCCGCAACGACAATCTGAGATATTGTTGACGGCAACAGCAACAGCAAATGAAATTGAAATGATTCATCGCCTCACATTGACATACTGAATTAATTATCCAAGCCAACGCAATAAATGCTTTTGGCTTATAAAGTTATCCCCTCCAAACTCATTCTCTGACACTCTCAGTCTTCTCTCTGCCTTTCTCAATTGAGCACGTGCTCTCACTTGAACTTGAAATACGAGCATTTTAATTGCAAACAAAAATTTTAAATGCCAATAAACAGCGACAATAATAAAACAAAGAGACGAACACAATACAAAGTTCTTTCTGCAAGCTGAGAATCTGGCTAAAAATAGGCGTCCAGTCAATGAATTTGTTATTATTTCAGTTTTGTTGTTATAATCGGCGGTTTTTAATGACGGCTTTGGTTTCAAAACATTTGTTGGAATGCACGGAGAATTTGTTATGAATCTTCACCCTGAGAAAAGCGAGAAAAGTCATCGATAGTCGTCACTAGTAATGTAAAATTACTTTAATTCGATACATTTTTCGACTATCGATCGAGTTAATGAAATTGTTTTCATAAAAACTCAACATATACAGAAAATATATAAAAATACCATTTATATTTTTGAAATTTAGAATTCTCCAAATTTCTTTCTTTCATTTTGGACGTCTCCCTTTCTTTTTCTCCATTCCTCATCTCTCTTTCACTAAGTCACTTGCTGGCAGCTCCAATTTCTTGTTGAATTTGATTGATGAAGGTGATTATGACTCAGTCAGTCAGTTGCTCAGGTTCATCAACGTTATCTCGTCTGACGGCATTAAAAAAGTGTGCAAATGCTACACAATGAGAGAGGAGGAAGCGGGGAGTGAAGTAACATGTTAAGTGGGTTAGGTGTGAATATAAATATAAAGTATATAGCGCCAACAGCAAGTCGAAATAAATCGTATATGGAATTGAGTTGTGAAAAGACTCAATTGAAATTAATAAAAATGCGATTTACAAAGGCTAAAAATCTCTCACAAATTTACAGAATTCATCATCAGATTCAAGTTGAAAGAACTGTGTTGAAATAGTTTCAGTCGTGTTATCTGGCCAGGCTGCACCTGCCTGTTGCACCAACAATGCCACGCAGCATGAAATCCGCTTTTGCAGTCGCCTCCCCGAGCGCCCATCATGCCCAGCATATTGTTTGCTGTAGACAACAGATAAGGCGTTGACAACTCTTTTTTCAGTTGGACCCAGATCCGACTGTTCCAAACCAAGCCAAGCCCTAGTTTCCTATTCCCGCTCCGTTTTAACAGCACATTCAAGTGCAGTGAACCATTTTGGGGCACGTCGCAACAAGAGAACCAAAAACCATTTCCGTTCTGTGGCAGATGTGTAAAAACAAATAAAAAGTTTCGTTAGGCATCTCCCACAAAAAACTCCGGCAATCGAAAAAGTTGTGACAAAACAAAACGGCAACAAAAAATAATTTGTTAAAGTTATTTCATTTCATTTGATTGCACTTAAAATTCGCAGTCGACCAATCGAAGCGATTAAAATGGGAACTGAGATGGAAATGGGAAATGAAAATGGAAATGGGAATTGATATGGAAATGGAAATACTCATCAATGGGATTTCGGCATTTATAAAGTTTCATGAGCATTTCTAGATTTATAAAAAAATTCCCTCTACTTGTGTCTTTATACAAACATATGAAATATCTCAAAAATGTACCATAAAATATGTATCATTCAATTAAATTTTCAATCAGCTTCTCAATATGAGAATATTTGATTAAAAATATTTTAAAATTCTGCAACCAAGTTGCAAGCATTGCAAATTTCAAGAGTTATCAATAATTTAATAGGCTAAAAGTTGTTCGATTTTTATTTTTCCCATATCAGAAAATAAAAGTTTCAACCAAAAAAAAAGTTATAATAATTAATACATCAATATTCAGTCGTCAGATGCAGCAACGTCAAACATTTTAATCTCAACTTTCTGTAACTTTAAACTCATCTTACTTAAACTTCTTTTGCTCATAACTACAAACTGAAAATTCAGTTCTTCTCAACGTCGATTAGCTAATAAATTGAGATATGTTTTACATTTGTAATTAATTTGTGAATAATTTCTAATTTTGTGAAAATATACTTCAAAAAATAAGAATAAATTACACTAGCGAACATATTTATTGGCACAGCAATCATTTTGACATTTGGTGGCTAATCTGCGCCGTTATTGTTAACATATTGTATTAACATCAAAGTAAAGTTTTGATGCAAAAAAATTCCACAAACAATTCTTTTAGTGACTGCAAACAAGTAAAATATATTTAGTAATCAGTATCAAGAACTAACTCATGTTCAGTTCTATTTCTGACATTTTTCTTAGATTAATTTAATTATATTAATAAATACACATCAAATTCCCGCAGACACTTACCACCATTCGTATTGACAGCATTTGCCTCCTTGGCATTGCCGTTATTGCTCTGCAGAATGTCGGACAAGGATAATGACGATGCAATAAGTTGACGCTTCTCCTCAAAGTTGAGAAAATCCATGGAATTGCTACGTTGAGGCGTCACTGTAATCGTCACCGATTTCTGCATCTTGGCCACAACGCACAGCTGCTGCTCGAGGTCAGCGGCGGCAGCGGAGGCGGCATTCGGTGAATCCGGCGGCGACATTGAAACCGGATGATGATCAATGCCATCCGTGAGATCCGGCGGTGGCAGCGACAATTGTTGCTGCTGATGTTGCTGCTGATGTTGCTGTTGTTGTTGTTGTTGTTGCTGATAGGCAAGTGCATGTTGCTGCTGCTGACTGAAGTAGGCGAACGCCGGCTGCGCTGTCGCAGCACTGTAAGAGGGCGGACCCATCGGTGCGGCATGTGCCACCCTCGAGGCAGCCGCTGGCGACAATTGATAGCCGGATTGCATTTGTGTAGCATCGGTCTGATCGTGTCCATTGATTGCTGCCACCAATGTGGCAAGATTGTTGCGACTCGTGTTGCTGTTTGTTGCATACTTGGAGCCAGCTCCATTGCCAAGCTGTTGTTGCAACTGTTGCTGGTGTTGCTGCTGCTGCTGCTGCTGTGCCTGGAATTTATGCTGCTGCTGCAACTGTGCCAGCAACTGTTGCTGCTGCTGTTGATAGGCCATGTTGCTGATGCTGCTACTTTCTGGCGATTGTTGACTGTGCAACAATTAGAATGCTGCTGCCATCATATGTGACCTGTTGATGTTGTTTCTTTGATGTTGTTCGTTCTCCTTCTGGTTGTTTGGTTGTATTTTAATTAGTTGAATACACGCAACAACCACGACAACACTTGCGTGGGTTGTTCATTTAGTTTTGTCACACAGTTGTTGGTTTGTTTCACTTTCTTGGCTCACTTTCTGTGGCGCCTGCTTTATGGTTTCACTTTTTATTTGGTTAATTACTGCAATTAAGCAATTTAATAAACATATGTACATGTCTAAAAGGCAACAACAATAACGACGAGTCTCATTAAGTTTTGACACCCTTGAAGTGGCTCAAAACTTTTACTATGCACTGTTTTCGTAAAACTAACTAAATTATCTCTCAATCTTTTATTTCTTTGACATTTTTTACAAAGTAAGAAATGGAGAAAGAAATATATAAAGATAGCATTTAAATGTACTCAAGTGCCATTCAGCAAAATGTTTTCAATTTTATGAAAATTAATTTAAAAGCTGCATAAGAGCGGAAAGAAGAGAGGAGAGAGAGAGGGGCTGGTAAAAGAGGCAACAACAACAGCCACTTGTCAACATCAAGCGCAATGCACATGAAAAGTCATCGAGATGAAGTTGCACATGGAAATGGAAGCTGGAAGAGTTGAAGTTGAAGCTATAGCTGGAAATTGAGTTGGGGCTGAGAGGGAGAGAGGAAAAAGACTGAAATGGTAACCACCCAGCCGGAAATTCAGGCATGTGGTGAACGAATTCTGTACGGCCGCTGTACAGAACGTTTCAGTTTTAAGTTGCACATCCCTGATTCTGCAAACTTTCATGAGCGCGCTCTGTAGTCAGAATCGATCGTCTCTAAGTGTGAAATCCCTGCAGCAAAGTCCGCTATGAGTTCGCTCGTTTGCATGAGTTTCTCATAGTGCTTGGTTGTACAAGACGCTGCTTAGAATCGTTTGCGTCGTGGTAAAAGTTCCCTGCAACAATGTCCGCTACGAACTCGAACGTTTTAGTGAGTTTGTCATAGCGTTCTGCTGCAGAGAACGCTGCACAGAATTGTTTCTGAGCTGTGCGAAATCCCCGCAGCAAAGTCCGCTATGAGTTCGCTCGTTTGCTTGAGTTTGACATTGCGTTCTGCTGCAGAGAACGCTGCTTGGATTTTTTCTTTGTTTCTTTGTTTGTATTGACTTTTGTAGGGTTGTCATGGGGTTTTGCAGCAGTTATTGCAGTGTATAAAAAAACTCGATCAGCTACATTTTGTATGCGTTGCAACCCTTTTTGTGTGTATTTCTTGCAGTTTTTCTTTTGCGTTTTAGTTAAGTGTCAGCTCGTCTTGCGTAAACAACATAAGTGAAGCGGTAAGTTAAATATATTTATTCCGTAATTTAATATAATTTACAAATAAAACACAACTCATATATTACAGTCTACCACATTCGGCAGTGCTACTGTTTTGTGTATACACACAAGCCAGGTAAGTAAAATACAAAACACATAAATACCACATTTGTAATTATTGTTTGTTTTTTCTTTCATTTCAGGGTTCTTATATGTCTAAATTAGTTTAAGTAAATGAAAGAATGTAATAAAAGAATGTAAATCAATGTTTAAATAAAATTATTAAATTAAAAATATGTATAAACATTTTATTTCTACTGCCGTGCAGATTTGCCGCAGCCTAGGGGTGGGGCAGTTCAATAAAAATTCCAACCAGATTTCATACTAGAACCAGCCAGAATTCCAACTAGAATTTGTATACAGCAGAAATACGCATACAGAAAAGTATGCAGCCGAACCTTACGAAGAACTCACTAAAACGTTCGACCTCGTAGCGGAACCTGCCGCGCGGTTTTCTAAATTTCCTACAGAGAATTGTGGCCACGCATGTATAAAAGCGAATGAGGGTTTTACACGAACTCGGCGCGCAGAACTGTGAGCGCGCTGTACGAATTCTGTACAGTTTTCTGCGACAAATTTACTATTGGGCATATGCACTGCCCGAGGGCCACTTGACAACGAAACAAAAGCAAAACGAAACAAATTTGTTGGGGAAGCCTCTGACAATGGCAATGAAAACTGTCAAAAGGCGGAAATGTAACAGAAGGTGTGTCATGTGTTTGTGTGTGTGTGTGTGTTAATAGAGAGGGGGTGTAAAATTGAGGGGCAAACAAACAAAGGAATGCTGAAAGATCGAAGCTTTTGTCAGCAAGCAAAGTTTAAATGAATAAAGTTGGAGCTGCAGACAAAACATTTTTAGAATATTTCTAGCTATAACTGATTGTTTTTAAATTAAAAAATTTTTATAAAAGTGAAATCAAACATTTTTAAACTGGTATTTCCTAAGAATTTGAGCTGCAAATAGCAACAAAACAAGCGTATTCCATTATCTTAAACATACTATATTAGAATACTGTCAACTGCAAAGTTTATTTTTACAAACGCACAATAAAACATCGTATCCAAATAATGAAGATTTAAATGTAAAATCCTTTAGCATTATTACCAAAGTCAAATTGTTAAACGATGTGTGAAATGCATTGAAATAGATATTTACAGCAAATCAAAGAGATATAAAAAGAGAGAGAGAGAGAGAAAGCAAACGGAATCATTTGATTCAGTCCGTTTACCTTTTGCGTTACACACAAATTCCAGAGCCAAAGTCAATTTAAATCTTTTTTATTCTTTTGCCTTGGCATCTTTTGGGCCACAGGGCAATCCTTCAGTTAGTGGCAAACCAGTTGCCAGCAAGCCAGCCAGCTCCTTGCCAGACAAATCTTATTAGAATATTCGTGTAGAGATGGCAACCGAGAGAAAGCGAGATAGCTAGGTAAAGAGAGAGAGAGAGAGGGCGAGAAAGACGAGACTGGATGGATAGCAGGTCAGGTAGATTTCAAGTTGAGTTGAGTTTGGGAACTGCAGATACAGATACGAATACACAAAACGCAAGACACGCAAAGTGCACAGGTAAACGAAAAAGTTGGAAGAGGTTCAAGGAGGATGACGATGATGACAGGATACACACACAAAAAAACAGAGACAAGGGGCAACAGACAAGTTTAAAATTCAATCGGCGTTGAGTTCCTAGACTTGGCTGCCACAACAACAACAATAACAGCAAGTGAAACGCATGTTTATTTAATGCTCTTTAAAATAAAACACAAATATTGCTGTCGATCTCTTCAGCTAGACTTTGTAGTTGGTCAACAGAGAAGAAGAATCAACGCTAGGCGAAACTTGGCTAACTGTAACCACAGCTGCTGTGGTTATTGTTATGGTTGTTGTTGTTTTGGTTGTTGTTGCTGTAACTGTTAGGTGTTCCAGTGCGCTGAGCTTGGCTCGTTAGTTTGGGGCTATTTGGCTTTTGGGATTTGGCGCGCGCTATTCTCGTATTAAAAACGCGGCCAAACCCAAAGCATCCGACAATTGGCGAAATGTGGAACAGTGACAACAACAACAATAGACAATGCTATGTAAGCATAAAAATCAACAGCAGCCGCAGCAGTCGCAGCAATTACAATATAAAGCGCTTTATGGCAGAGAAAATGCTACAACATTTACTTTAACGAGTGTCCATTGAGGCAGACACGGACAAAGCGAGTGAGAAATAAGCGAGAGAGAGAGAGAAGTGAAGATTTATATTCGTTTATGAAAGAATATTAACAGCTGACACTACTGACATACTCTGTTATTAGTTCTGTTAAGACTAAACAGACTAAGCAAGAGCCGTTGCAGCTTTGCCTGTTAACAGCTGTTAAGCGTGCATTTCATGAGATAAAGCTTATTTTGTATCTGTAGATAACAACAAGCAGAATCGGCTTTTAGCTTTATCTGTTGTAGACTCAATCTCCCAAGAATTGTTAACTTTCACTCACGTTTCACTGTAGACACGCGTAGATAAACACATTTGAATTTTTGGTTTTTAAAATGATTTAACGAAAGCGTTTTAAAAGTATAATTAAGATAATTATTTTTTTAAAACTCTTCCTTAAATGTAGCAATCTATTAGCTTAACCCATCTGTATAATGATATCAGCAGTATCTTTAGTTATGATCAAACAGACAACTTCTTGCAACTTCTGATTACAGGGTATTTATGGAAAGGGACGATTAAATTAGCAAGTGCGTTTTATAGTCGTCATTGTTGGCGGCAGGGGGCGCTGCTGCGGCATATTGCACATATGTATGGATGTGAAAAGGAAAAACGATGACGCTGGCAACTTGTAACTTGCAACATCAGCAGCGGTGCATATTAAATATGAAAAAAAAAACTAAAATAAAAGCTTGAAGCGTGTGTGAAAAGCAAATACAACAACGTCACAGGCAGTGGGCTGCAACAACAACAACAGCAACAACAACGGCAGCATACAATGGGCTGACTGTGGGTCTCTTGTGGCGCTGTGGCAGGTTCAATGAACTTTTACAGTTCAGTAGTTTAGCGATTTTTATGGCACTGTGGCAACGCCAAATGCTGCTGGCCTGGTTGGGGTGCCAGAGGGTGTTGGAGCGTTGTTTGCCTTTTTTGGGGGCAATGCGAGCTTTTGGGAAAGCCAAAAAACAACAACAACAATGGTGTGCAAAAAAGATCAGCAACGAGACTGAAACTGAAAACAGAAAACTAAAAAACAGAAAGGAAAGCGCTGAGAAACACTACAAAATGGGCAGACAAGCAAACGTAAGATATAAAAGGGGGAGGGGTATGGGAACAGGTGGGGAACAGGGGAAGGAGGTCGACTAATGCGATTTGTAGTCAACAATCAAAGCAAACCCAACCCGAGATTCATAAGTTGCCTGTTGTTGTTGCACACACACATAATGTATTTGAGTTTATGAGTCGCTGACTGGCGCCAAAACCCAATCAAATCCAATTAAGAGCAAAAAAGCGCAAAAGCTGCGCCGACAATGAGCAAAGGGGGAGTGGAAATTTGTAGAACTTTGTTCCATTACTCGAGCACGTTTTGTTTTTTATGCCATATGTAAACTCAACGGCAGCAGCAACAACAACAACAACTTGCAGCACACGCGACTCAAACAGAAAGAGAAACAGAAACAGAAGCAAAAGCAAACAACAAAGCCAAAGTAGCCGCCGTCGTCGCAGTAGCAGCAACAGCAGCAGCAGCAGCAAAACTCTGTAGCCGCAAAAAGCAGCAGCAACAACAACAATAGCAAAAGTAACAGTAACAGCAGCAAAAGCAACAGCAACAGCAGAAACGGCCACCGACCGACCGAATGCTCTCTGACCAGCAGCTGTCGCCCAGGCCTTGCACAGTGGCTCACATATGGTAAAGTATGAGTATGGAACAGTGACGCTAACTTCTCGACACAAAAACAGGACAAACCGATAAGAAAAAAATGACAGAAAATATACAAATAGCTTCTTTTTTTTTATTATTATTATATTCCGAAATTACTGATTTTATTTTCTTTAGAATTTATACTACTTTTGCAGTACATTGAAATATGAACGCTATCGAATACGATATTAGTATGTATACTAATAATGTTGCATTGTGGTGAATTATTTAATTATTTGTTACATTATTATTTTTATTTTATTTTTGCAATTCCTCACTCTTGCATTCGTATCGAGGTTTTATTACACTAATCTGATTTCTTATCGAATATTACTTATTTATTTAAAGCAATAGTTATATAAACAAAACACAATCTAATTGCAGCTTTTTATTACACAGTTGCTTTTCTTTAGAATGTTAGCTTAAAGTGTATGCAATCCCTGCAGCATTGTTAACTTTTCAGCTCAA
This sequence comes from Drosophila suboccidentalis, assembly GCA_037043435.1. NCBI lineage: Eukaryota > Metazoa > Arthropoda > Insecta > Diptera > Drosophilidae > Drosophila > Drosophila suboccidentalis. The sequence goes on from JBAMBK010002320.1 coordinate 46,268, forward strand.
CTTTTATTTGTAAACATTAACAAAGTTCAATAACCCAGGACCCACTGTGCCACTGGGTTACTACATGAATATACACAAGCTCAGCATATACTCGCACTCACACACACACTCCATTTGTAATTGCAAGTGTGTGTGGGGTTGTTGCTAATGGAACACAATTCACAGGGCGGCTGCTGTCGCTGTCGCTGCTGCTGCTGCTGCAAATGGAGGCATTTGTACTAAGTCTCATCGTCTTCCGTCTCATTCTTTGTCTGCATGCAAGAACAACTAAAGCAGCAACAGCAACAACAAAAGAGAAGCAGACAGCATAAACCATTGAACGCGAGCAGACAACACAAGTGAGAGACTAGCGTTGGCGTCGTCGTCGGCGTTGGCGTCGTCGATGCTGGCGTCAGCGTCGGTGTCAAAGTCCAAAGCTGCAAAAGTTTTTTGCTGCGCGTACTAAGCGTCGCAGTTAGTGCGCTGAAATATTCGCATAAATTTAAATTTGCGCGCAAACGGCGCCCACCAAATAAAAACACCAACAACAGCAACAACAAGCACTTCAGTATGTGGGGCTGTAAATGCGTTTTATGGGGGTTGTTCAGCTTTTGGATGCTGTCCGAGGGTTGTGTGTTTGGCGCGGGGAATGAAAAAGCACAACAGAAAGTAGTAAAAATCGCAGCAGACAGTCAAGGGGTTTGTGAACGCCAGAGAGAGAGCGAGAGAGAAAGCATCCCTGTTTGCCTACCGCCAACTATCTCATTCATTCCCAATGCGTTTACATATTTCAATTACAAAGCGCCACAACAAAATACACAAAAAAATAAAATTACAGCGTCTAGACGTGCAAGTAGATAAAAATATTCTCCATAGCCCAAAAAGAAATTTCACAAAAAGTATGTAAAGGAAATTAGTGAAAAATGTACAATGTAAAATGTAAAAATGTAAATGTAATGTAAAAATGTTGCTGCAATTCCAAGCGAACCAAAGGCATTTCTTCAGATAAGGAAGCACAATACATAATTGGGGTGGGCTGTCTGTCGGGAGGTATTGCTACATAATTTAACGGGCGTGTTGCGGATAAGATAAGCGCGCAACTGGACAGCTCTTACAACAAACAATCAACGATGGCATGTTAAAATTCAATTTGCTAGCAATACTTTATAGCGCGGCGGCACAGAAAAAAATGTTGAAAAAGCAGCTGCTCAAAAGAGGAAAAAGTTAACTAACTGCTCTTCAGTTTAAATTGGCAGAGTAAGAGAGCGAATACAAAATTCATTTTACATTCTTTTGAAGGGTTAAATAAAAAAGAATAATAATAATAAATATTTTAATATTATGTTGATTTTTTCACTTTTTTGTTTTGTTTATTGATTTCACTTTTCGTTTTCATAAATATTTTATGCTTTTTTTACACAAATTGGTGCTGTCGACGTCGACGTCGCAGCTGCTTAACACAATCGCATTGTGCTGCTCACTGTTGTTGTTGCTATTGTTGTTTGTGTATAACAGAAATAGAAATACTGAAATTCACACTGCGCCTGCTAGTTGTGGTTGTAGTTTTTGTTGTTGCTGCTGCTGCTGCTGGCACCTGTACGTTGATGCCGACGTCAACACTGACGTTTAGCAGCTGCTTTTGTTTTGTTTGGTTCATTGAAAGTTTAATTTACACCTGCAGTTTGCATAAGTTCCACCACAACAACAATAACACAAATTTGAACATATTTATTGGAATTTCTTGAAGAAAAATATGTATGCAACAAAATGTGAGACCAAAAACAACGACAGACGAAACAGACGCAGCGGCAGCACAGAATGTGACGGCGACGTCGACATCAGCGTCGGCGTCGACGTCAACGTCGGCTTCAGAAGTTGTAAAACCGGATTTTCTTTTTGGGCGCTCTTATAGCTTTGTAGTTGTACTTGTTGTTGTTGTTGTTGCCTTTTGCACTTAGTTTTCGATTCATATTGAAATGAAAAACCAATTTTTCGATTCGACACAAGTTTTTTATTCGCTCGCAGCGACCACTCTTTCTCTTCTTCTTATTCTTTTTCCTTCACATTCCATAGAACGCTGCCATTTGTTGTTTACCCGCCGTAGCGGCGTCACTCTTCTTCCTCTTGCTCACACACTACTCGATTCTCACTTACACTTGCCTGCAGCTGGCGATAATCATTTTCGCAAGTATTTTGCGTGTTTGCTTTTCAGCATTGCTTATTTATGATTTACTAATAATTTATTAATGCACAAATACAAACGTACACTGGGAAACACAGATACACGCACAACCGCAAAACGTGAAAAATACACAAATATAATATGTATGTAACAACTACGCGCCGGCTATACAGAAATTTCGTCTGACTAACTTGTAAAGTTAGTTGAATTAATTTTAATAACAACAATTTGCCGTCAAAATGCGTTTGTATATGTAGTACCGTGGACCGCGTCCAACTCGTCCAACGGTTTTTTTTCGACTCACTTCGGTAACAATCGGCTGAGAGGAACGAGCGCCAATGACAGTGATGAGCTAATATCACACATCTGCTACTCTTCACAAGTAACAAGTCACATTTGCAACAGCAACAGCAAAATCGTGCTTAAAAAGGCTGGTACACTCTTCAGAACTATATAAGAATTATTTATTTATTCACAATTATGCATTAATACTAATTATCTTAATAAATAAATATATTTTTTTGGTTATAAGCATATGTCACTGTTTTTAAATAGTCGCAGTCACTTCACAGCATGGCTCAGCTCTAGGCAATTATGTGCATGTGTGAGTGTTTACCAACTGCTTTGTTGCTGTTTTCAATGAAAAATTACTCTCGCGCCCGCTCTCAGTTGTGTCTGTGTAAGACTGTTAATTTAACAGACTTATGCTTAGCGCATGTTAACTTCAAGCAATGTAAACACAAAGCATTTGTTTAGTACTTATTTTTATATTGCTAAAAATAGCTTTTTTTAGGTTTTAAATAGCCAGTTATATTTAAAAATTAATTGTTGTGCCTATCCATTTTGTCTTTGTAAATCACGTTTTCATGTTGCTTACAGTTCTGTAAGGTGGCAACGCTGACGGCGGAGCGTGGCAATATCGAGAGAGCACATGAGAGAGCGCAATTATGAATAGCATGCGAACCGTATGTGATGAATGTAAAATTCACAATACTATAATAATATCAATGATGACTAATATTATTATTAAATTGAAATTATTATTTTATTTTTAATGTATTTACGAATTCAATTTTCAAATGAGTAACGGCTGTTTTTTATGTAAGCATTAGTGCTCGCTGTTAATAACAGCTTTGAAAACTGTTAAGTTTCTCTTGCTGGCAAACGATCTTCGCTCTCGCTCTCTCACATACATAAATTTTATACCCAAATTTTAAATTGAGTGGTGAAAATAGTAAATTATTAACAACAGATGCTTCAAAACAAAGACAATTAATTAGCCAGCGGGAAATTATGAAAGAAAAAATTAAATCAAATGAGCGGAAATTAAGTTTGAGTTTTTTAAATTGATTAAATGTGAAATTTTAGTTCACATAACCTTCATTCGAATTTTGATGAGACATTTAAATGCATTTAAATAGGCATATTTTTAATAATTGCAAATTTCGTACAACAATATGATGAAATTTGTTTTCAAAAAGCATTTATTTACATTCCACTTAAAATGCGTATGCCCATAAAACTAACTTCCCCTTCCAACGCCCCAAAGGCGGCCGTAAACAAACATATGTATGTGTGTATCTGTGTGTATCTAATTCCCAGCCCTATCAATATCTATCTTTCCCCCGTCCCAACCCCATGCCACCCAAACACAAAACAGTTTTCAGTATTTCTTAAGCAAATGAAGCAATCAAAAATGAAATGTTATTGTTGTTCTTGCTCCACTTCAAAAGTAATTTACCTTGTTTTCTACTATTTGATTTTTCACAACAATAATAACAACAACAACAAGAAAATTAACAGAGAATGCTTTTGGCATTTTCCAAAAAAACTACTCGGAAAAAATTGAATTCCATTTATTGTTTTGAGTTTATTTTTAGGCACACAAACAAATACATGCTCATTTTATTTTTGTTTTTTAATTTAGCATTAACACACATACACACATACTTATGGAATTCCATATATAGTATACATAGAACACAGGAAACGGAAGCATCAACAACACGCAGGAGGTGGGGGTAGGCGATTTCTGCCCAGAATAGTTTAGTACGAAAAATGCCGGCAAATGTTAAAGCGCAAGCGTTGTGAGAGAGAGAGAGTGAGAGCATGCACAACAATAACAGTTGTAGAGTCACTGCAGTTTTAACAGCGCTGCGCAAGCAGTTTTATGCTCTGCCTTTTATAGCATGCGATAAATTTATGGCAGGGCAGTAGCCACAAAACTGTAGCTGCTATATTTGAATGTTAAGTAGAGAATAAAGAATTTGTATAAAGGAATTTTATACAAGAGTTTAAACGGAAAGTTTTTGAATGTATTAACATTTATGTTTATGGTATAAAAACCAGCTGTATTTTAAAGTTTTTAATGGAAATTTGAAATTTTTGTGTGAAAGAAAATCATAAATATGTTGATTAGAATGTATTTGAATTTGTTTAAGGGATGAATTTATAAATAGAAGATGTGAAAAAGCGAACTATTATTAGAAATAATTAATATCTAAGACGTTTTAAAATGAAAAACTGCATTTTTATGTCACTTTCAACTACTCAGCTCACTGGAAAACTCCCACAACAATCTACCCCATTTTCCTAGCGAATTCTTGAAGAAAATTAACTAGAAAATCTTGACAAAGCGTCATCGTTCATTCCGCACGGACATTGAAATATATCTGTTGGATACCAAATGACGCCCTCTAAATGCAAGTGGGGCTGCCAACTTAATTTATGTTGGATTTCCGAGCAAAATGCAAAATGTGCAGCAAAAACAACAACAACCTTGGCTAAGATAAAAGAAAAGCAGCTAAAAAACAGAGAGAGAGAGACGCTGAGAAGCTGCTTTAATTTAACAGTTTGACAAATTGAATATTTTGCGCACAGAGAATGCGAAAATAGAAAATGCAGCAGCTAAAACAATGGAAAATTCAAGTTTTCCTTGAACAAAAGACGTGGCCAATAACAACAACAACAACTGAAATGAAGGCTGTAATTGTGCATGATGCGAGGTAAATTAACATTGAAACATTTGAATATTTTGATTGCTTCCGATTTAGGTGTCGATGTCGGATGCAGAGGAGGGAGGATGGTCTATGAGAGGAGGAGGGGGTGCCACCCACAAGGTAAACAAAATATAAAACGTAGGTCCAAGACAATTAGAAATGCAGCGCACGCCTCAAGACGCTCATAAAGACCCAGAGTGACGACTTTTGGGCCAAAAACAAAATTAATAACAAATGAATCCATCGCCCAGCAACGAGACGTGCCATGGTCAATAGTTTGACCGATGCCCAATTGTCCGTCCGTCCGTTCGTCTGTCCGCCTATTCCATCCATCCCGATTTGGCTGAAAATCGACTATAAAAGCTACAACTGTCGGGGACTGTAAATCATATCAGTTTGTCATCCACACAAGCAAACAACAACCCCAAAAAATCAACCAAGATGTTCAAGTTTGTGAGTATCTCAAAGCAAAATCTGTGATTCAATTAGCTCACAAGGAACTTTTCAAAACAACCAGTTCACTTTGGAGTTTGTGCTAAAAACTATAACAAAGAAGATGTGATTTAACAAGTATTGAAATAGTTGCATAAAGAAATTCAGTCAATTCAAATTCATTGAAAATTAATTATCAAGTTGACTTTAAATTGATCAAAAGCTACCGACAAAATCAAATTAAAAAGATTACTCTCAAATAAACGTGTTCAAGAAAAGTTTCTCATATTATTTTGATATAGAAGATTGGAAAATGTGACTCAAAAAAAAAACTCTCAAAAGTATAAATTCCGTTTGGGAAAAAAGATCTGCATCAAAAGGACATACTTAAATAAATTATATGAGTGTTAATTTGTCCAGTTAAATTCAAGTTTCTTTATATATGAGTCTGTGGAACAAGTTCATCTAATGAACTAATTGTCCTTAAGCTAAAAACAAGTAAATAAATTCTTAAAAAATAACTAAATGTAATAAAAGGCGAAAAAAGTTATTAGAAAATGTGATAAAAATGCAAATAAAGTTTTTAGAAAATTGGAACAGGTTCGCAGAAGCAACTAAATCAAACATCTAGCGCAGGCTAGTTATAGAAGAAAACGCAGCTCATTTTCCCAAATAAAATACATACAAAAAATAAACTAGTTAAATTTGCCAATTTCAATAAATTTTTTGCTTTGCTTTTCAGTTTGCTCTGTGCCTGTTCGCCGTTGTCGCTTTGGCTGCCGCTAAGCCTCAGTTTTTGACCACCTACAGTGCGACCCCCTATGTGGCAGCCACGCCCTATGCGGCAGCCGCCTACACCGGCGGCGTCTATGCGTCTCCCTATGCGGCAGCCTACACCAGCGGTGTTTATGCCTCGCCCTATGCCTACAGCGCATATCCCTACAGCTCACTGTACCTGAGACGTTGAGGATCGATCGATGGCATGAAGTCCGCTCGCTGGAGTGACTACTGTAACACACTTGTTGACGAACCAATGAATGCACAATAAAAACGAACCCAAAGAAAGAACAAGATGAACTTTTAAATTTTATTTGCCATCATTTCCCTTTGAGCTTCTTTAATTGACGCTGGCTTTTCCCCATGTTGACTTTTCCCAGCGAAAAATGGGAAATGGGGGAAAAGCCACAGTTGCAGTTGTTCTTTAAAAAATATTTACGATTTGCAATTTTGTAGTGCAATTTTCGTTGGCCATCAAAAGCATCATACCATACACATATATCATGTTGCACAGTTGCAAAAGACGCAATATAAAGTGGGCGGTTGTGGGCGTGGTCAGCTGTCGCCTGCATGTTCGTCGGCTTCTAAAATGTGCAAATTATGGCAACTATGTAAGTTGCTTGATGTTGTCCCAAACACGCACAGAACGCGAGCAAAAATACGCACAAACATAACACACACACACATATGCATACACACACACACTACACACACATGCAAGAGGAGCCTCAACATCAGCGATGATATTTGCATATTTTGTATGTGGCATGCTTACGGGCGCATTGCGCACACTGATTCGAGAGCATATGAAAAATGCATACACAATTTCATAAAAAGCAAAAGAAAAAAAGAAATTCTGATGATGAAAACTAACAAAATTTGAATAATGCGCATTTCGGTAAGCTTGCAGTGCATTTCTGTACAAATTTTGTTTGATTACAACTCAGAATCTAAAAAAAAACTGCTGAACGTCTTATATTCTAAGAACTTTTAACCACCACAAACTTCGGTAACCATTCATACTTTAATTTGTAAAAAAACGCAAGCTGAGTAATATCTTACACCTTACAATTTAAGCCTATTTCGCTTAAAATTTTCTTTAAAAAAAAGTTTTTTTTTTTTTTAAATTTAAATAAGATCTAACCAGACTTCAAACTTTCATAACTTTATCATAGCTGAGCAATCATATTGAACACTTTTTAATTTCTATTTATTGTTTTTTATTTAAAAAACAATAAAATTTGAAAAATGTTGGAAACAAAATCAAAAAATCGTTCAGAAATTCGATTTTTCGAAAATTTAAATCTTAAATTTTCACTTTTTAAGTGTATTAAGAAAGAAAGAAATTAATCTTAAATTCTTAGCCACTTAATTTTTTTTAATCATGCTTAAGTTTACTTAAAATTGTACTCGAAAAGTTGCAGATCCACAGTGAAAAGGATACAGCTGTAAACTTCTAAAATTTTTGATACAACTTATCAGATTTATATGCGAAATGCCATTTGGAGCATGGTTGGATCCTAAAATTGATTTAATTTTTACTAAATATGTTTAATGTTACCTTAAATAATTTAAGTTACACTGTGCTGGCATCATCTTCTAACATTTGCCTTTTTTTATAATATTTAAGGATCCACCTTTTACTTTGTACGAAATTTTCTAAAATGTCTTTTAGTGGCAAAATAGTTGCTACTTAGCTGTCGTGTCAAAAGTTGCCATTTAAAATCTTTGCTACAAGTTGAACCCTGAACCCAAAAAGAAGTAAAAAAAAAAAAGAACAACAATGAAAACTTTTCGACAACTTTTGTTTCACTTTAAAGATGTCACGAAACCACGGTGTTGCTTAGTCTTGTTTTTGTTTTTTTGGCTTGTTATGGAAACACCACAACTTGTAAAAGAGAGAAGATTACTTTAAGGAGAGTTTCCTACCTGAAAGGTACTTCAGTTGTTAGCCAATGTCAAATGTAAATGTAATTTGTGTCCCTTCGCAAAATGGAAGCCAAAGTAACGCCTACTGGAAAGCTGCAAGTGGCTGCCTCGTTGAAATATACCAAATGTGACACCTACGCACAGTGGCACCAAAATAATTGACACGTCTGCGTAGGTGGCAAACCCAAAATGCCAAATGCCATTGCACATTTTTTGCGGCATCCGCAACAATCTCAACACGGCCATGAGCGAATTCCTGTAAAACACATTCCCATACCTAAGATCCCTCCCCCAGGGCAAGATATCAGCCTGTAGGGCTACCAGGGGGGCCCCATTATCAGCCTTGTCGTCGACAGCGTCAAGTATTTCGGGAATGTAGTCCATCAAAGTCAAACTTACCTGTAAGAGAGCAAGAGAGAAAAGTGCGCGAGTGAGAAAAGTTTAATAGAAAGTCAAGTGTACAAAATATAAACATAATGTATGGTTAAATGGATTATGGAACGCAGCTGCAGGGCAAATTTCCATGAGGAAATAGGCTAGTTACTCTTTTAATATGAATAAACTTTCCACAATTTATTGTAACAAGTGATTTTTAATTCAAATTTTTATTGATACTTTTAATTTAAATTATAACAATAAATATATTATTTTTCTAAAAAATTTTATTAATTAATCAATTTCAAAAGAAATTTTCGCTGTTTCTGACAAAACATTATAATACTAGTTTTTCTCAGAAAAACATTAAAAACTTGCAGTTTTAAATCATCTATTTGAACTGTAATTTAAACATTTTATTTATTTACCAATTATATTTAATTATTCATTATCCAAATAGCCTGTCTATTAAATCCATTTAAACACAGCAAGGATATTAGTTTTCTACCAATCAATTATGCAGAATAATATCGATTTTATTGACAAAGAACTGTGCCAGTATTTGCTTCGGTTTTCTTATCTGTGTCAGGACACCTGCTATTGAAACAATTTTCCTGCATTCGCCGGCACAATTTTAATTTGATTCAACTGGCATTATCTTTGGCAAATATGCGATATGCGGCATTTACTTAGCTTGATTGCCAAACACACAACAAAGTGCCATAAATACACACAGCTGAAAGATGATGTATCTTTGCCTTTGTCTCTCTATCTGTCTGATTGATTGAAAGACAAACTGAAATCAACATTTATTATATTTATTTATCATATTTATGTACCTGCCATTTTTACATAATAACAATGGGTTTTTGTTTTTCTTTATGGCAAGTCGCTGTCAAAAAGTCCTTTGGCATTTGTCAAGTTTTTTGGCTGAAGCATGAGGACTATTTTTGGGGTAATTTGGGGTAGAGTATAAAAGAAGGCCTTTAAGTATATATTTATTTAATTGAAATAGTAGATATATCTATTAAGTATCGCCAATTCTAAATATCAAAATGAATGCCGAATAATTTTAGCTACATTTTTATTGAGGTAAATCATTTCCTAAGTTAAAAATGTTTATTATCAGTATCTGCATAAAATCTTCTGACAATAGAAAATAGTTAAGCATTTATTATCACAATTATTTCCAAATAAACATAAATTTCATTTGAACTTTGCCTTTAGCTTGAAGCTTTCGCCATAATTAAAAGAAGGCTAAAGACAAAATTACAAGAGAGAGAGAAATCGATTTAGCTAATCAGATGTATTAAATTATTGTAATTATCAAATTTTGCTTGATTAATGATTGCAAAACGCTGCCAAAAATCTAATTAATTGCCTGGGCCCATACAAAAAGCCATTTCTCAAGAGCAATACCTAGAAGGACTAAAAGGATGCTTGGCTCCTTGGCCTGTGTAGTGTCAACACAGTTGGGGCCAATCTCGATGCTCAGAGCAACACTCAGCTGATTAAACTCAACAAGTGAGACAATGAACGAGAGCAGGCAAAGAGGAGGGGCTTGTCCTTTGACAGGACGAGCTTCTCAATTTCATAAAAACACGATAAAGCACGCTTAACCCGTTGTCAAGGACTTTGTTCGGCGCACTTTGGCCGTCATTTATTTAAAGCCGCCGCCTCCCAACATTGTTGTGGGCAGTGCGACGGGGCGTGGCAATTAAAAATTCATTGCTTAATTCAGCGATGAGTTGCAAAAAAAAAAAAAGGACGCTGCCAAACAATGAAATGGAGCAAATGGCAAAGTTGTAATGAAAATGGCGTCTGACCTCTGTTAAAAATGCACAACAGTAATTTCCGTTTCCGCTCGCCTGACGAACGTTTATTCGTCTGTGTCTTCTTCTTTTTCACTCCCAATTGGTGTCGACGTTTGCGCAACATGGGGCAGAAAGGTTGCAAAAATTGTACTGATAAATGTTTGGCCTATTAAGCGACACAAATCAAGGTGATGACGAGCTGGAAGTGGCTGCTGCCACAGGCTTCCTCTTCAGCTGCCTCTCTCCAGTTGCCTTTGCTGTCGACAACTCAACTCAATTGCCAATTCACACACGCACACACACACTCTCAAGTCTCTGGCGTTAAATTGAAACGCGAACAATCTACACTGATAAGGCAAAACTCTGCTCCTTTCTTCTCCTTTTTACAGCGCTCAACGTGCGCGTATAACAAGTAAAAAAAAATAAAAATTACTCAGCCGCCGCGTTTGCCGTCAACACAACGTTTCACTTTTAACTAACTGACGAAAATCAATTGCAAACCTGTCAGCACTAAGTTTTTTCTTTGCTGTTTTTTTTTTGTTGAATTTTAAATAGTTCTAGTCTTTGTGTGGTCAACGCACGCAAAGAGGCCGCGAAGGTCAGAGTAGCATAGGCAAAGCATAAGAACGTTTAAATCAATAGACAAAGTGGGTGGAAAATCAAGCAAAATAATAGTGCAGGTATATAATATACATATGGGTATTTCCAGGATCGCGAACACGAAATTTGTACGTCTTAAAATGAAAAAAAAAAAAATAGCAAAAGTTGGCATTTTCAAAAATGTTTTCTCACGTGTTTAATGCATTTTATTAACTCTATTTTTATGATAAAAGACAAGCTTTGAAGACTTTTCGTTTTTTAATTATTTATAGAAAACAATGCATCGCGAACGCGACAAAAATGGAAGTCATGTTTGACTTCATGTTGACAAATGCGAATGTCTGTGAAATGTGACGAGTAATTTGGAAGGAAATACTCTTAAACCATAATAAAATAATGCAGCTTTCCATTTTAGAAATAATTTTGATATGTTACTATCATTTTATTTATTTTTTACGTTTTATTAGTAGTTTGTAACGCGACATCACGAACGTGACAAGATTTCCACCTATTTTTTCCAAGAGTTTGTTCATCAAATTTCATTCTATATATCGGAAACAGCTTTTAAAACTTGTTTTAAATTAAACTTTCAATATAATTCTATGTATTAAAATGGTTTATGCTGCAGTCCTACCACCTAACTTAGTGTAATCGTCAGAATGCAAACGGTCCATTTTGGAAATCAATTTTTAGGAAAACGGGCAAAAATATAGAAAAAGTGAATTTATTCCAATGTAGAATCTATATGTTCATCCTATTGAATTTCTCCTAGCGTATATTGCTTATAAAAATAACTTGAATACATTTTTGGAAGAAAATTTCACAAGATGTGAGTTTTTGATCAATTTTACGTTTTTGGGCGAGGTGGACCTTTTTCTGGAAATGCCCATATGTAAATACAGACGAACCTCTAGTTAACGAAAGAGCTTTTTAACTTCATAAAATGATTCAACTAAAATGATATGTAAATATTACAGTCTAATCTCTAGTTAGAGCAATCAAATTTTAACTTTATTAAATGTTAAAACTAAAAGGTCTATCAATACACATTTTATTGGTTATTCTTTAGTAATTAAGGATACTTCATTTTTATCTTAATGTAATAGATTTTTTTTATACTTCTCTCATGAACAGTTAAGAAAGATTTTCTAATTTAACAAGTGTTGATTTGTTCATTAAAATTTTCAATAAATACTAAAATTGTCTATTAAAATAAAGTCATATAAGCTCTACAAAATATTCCAGTAATTAAATGTAAACTATAAATCTTTAAGATAACAAAACAAACAAGTTTATAAAAGCAATCAATAGCTTAAAGAACACAAAATGTTGAGGTTGAGATTAAATTTCCTTTGGTAATAAAGATAAGTAATCCCGACAAGTATTCAGTGAAAAACTTTGATAAATTCAATTAGTTCGGACATGTTCGTTTTGCATATTCAACTAACGATATAGCTAATCGAGTCCATTAAAAATTATAGCAACTTTGTAAAGTTAATTACATTAAAACTGTTGGATAAATGCAAGCGAAAAGTTGCAGTAATAATAAAGCCGCTAACAAAGCTACCAATTGCACGACATGACAGCTCAATGGGACAATGGGAGAAACTGGACAACGTGGCGTATAAGTAACCGCTTTTATTGTCATTTGCCGTGCCTCTCAATAGGCGAAAAGAGGAAGGCGTGAGAGAGAGAGGGAGAGAGGGGTCTGCTGATGGGATGCCAAAGTCCCTGATGATACTCCATCTCTGGTCAGCGCAATGTCGGCCACATGCACAGAACGACCTCATCAGGCTCAAGTGATTCGAAGGGGGAGAAATGAGGAGACTCTTCGAATGCAATTAAGTGCAGCACATGAGCAGCATGCTGATGACGCTGATAGAGACAGAGAGACAGAGCGAGAGCGAGCAAGAGATATGGCGAGTGGGCGTGGCCAGCTGAGCAGGTAAGTAGGCCAACATAAATAAATAAAACGACAGTAAAAACTTGGTCATTATGGAATATAAAAAAAAAAGAAACGATTTCAATTTCTGATTGAACACATTAAATTTTTTAAAGCAAAATGTCTTAGCTGTCAATTATTGTTGTTGTTGTTGCTGTTGTTGTTTGTTATTGTTGTTGCGAGCAGGATGTAAGCACACAGACACAAAAAAGTCCTTAAGGTTCAAGGACTCGCCATTTGAATTGGGCTTCCCAGTGTGTGCAAATAAAGATTATCTTTGCCTGTGCGCTGCGCATTTTTATGGTAATTCGCCTTGTTGCCACTGACAGGCCACAACAAAGAGGCACACACACACACACACACACACACACACACACACACACACACGTACACACTATGCTAAAGCCAAAGCCAAGGCAAAAATGAATTGGCACTTGAATGTGTTGGCTTAAAGCAGTTGTCGGTATGGGCAAGATGATGGCCTAATTCAATGCCAGATCACGGAACAAATGAAATTCCTTAACTCCCTGCCCTACTCTCCACTTTCTCCGCCCTCCATCTCTCTCCCACACGCATACTGACAAAACCTGACACACAAACAAATTGGCTTTTACACAGAATGCAACTTAATCTAGTCTATAAGCGCATTTCCCCCAAATATTTTCACAAGCTATTAGTTACACTTTGGCTCAAGTTGTGCAGCTGTAACGCTTAAAATATCTTAAACTATCTGTTAAGATGGCCCTTAATTTGTTTTGATATTTGGGGAAACTTGAAACATAAGTTTGTTGTGGAAAAACGATCATAATCGTAAGTTGCACTAAGATAGTTCGCTTTAAAAGGATTAGCTTGCTCAAGTTTTCCTGGTGTAATGCTTTGGATAAGATATTGTAAGCGATTGAATAGCAGAAAAAAAGAGTAGCTTAGAATCCAACAATTATACAATTTAGCCAGAGGTGAATATTCCTGGCTTTTAATAAAAAAAAGAAGAAATAAAGTAAAAGTAAAGTAAAGTAAATTTAAAGAAATCTCATTTTTGTTCCTTATTCATATACTTAAATTCTTAAGAGATTTACTCTTATTTATAACTTTTACATGTGATTTTTCACTTAATCACATATGAAAACTCTTCTTATGAGCACTCAAGTTCATTCAATACATAAATACACTTAAATTAGATTACAAAAAGATGCTCGATTTGTAAGTAATGCAAGAGCCAAGTTAAGCAGGCGATTATGTTGTGTATCTGTTTAGGCCAAAGACAAGTTTGGCTATTCGGCTGAAATAGCGGCTCATTTATTTTCGTTTACAAGCACAACACAAATACACAAACACACTGAGAGAAAAAGGAAAATACTTTCGCTAATGACGTCAACGTTTAGCGCATAGAGTTCAATCAATAGGCTCGCAAACAACGTCAAACTTATGTGAATAGAATTCTTTTTTTTTTTGGCACAAGTTGCAAATTAAATTTACATTTGATGCACGTAGCCCGTAGGCAGAGAAAAGTAGCTAAAATCAGAGGGGAATCCCCTTAATTGCGCTGCCAACGAGATGCTGCAGTCGGAGTCTGGATGGCTGCCAATTCGAGCCAATTATGTGGCATGAAAGGCAAGTCAGTCAGTAAGCAGTAGGTGGCATGAGGCAACTGTCAGTGAAAACGTGCCGCAGCTGCAAGGACGAAATCAATACGCGAAACATTAACTCGAGACTCGCTAAAGACACGCCACGGACTCATTAGCTTGTGGCAGCTACACACACACACACATCCCTCTCTCTCTCTCTCTCTCTTTCTCAAGATGCTGCCACACACACATGCCAGCATGATTACGAGTGTGGCATCAAAGTTACTTGCCAACATTGTTGCTCCGTTTGTCATAAACGGCGCCATATTGACAGCGGAAAAATAAGAGAAAAAACAACCAAAAGAAAATCAGCGAAAAGAAGATCGACTTGGGAATGACCTTAGAAGGGGCAACTTCAGTGTGGCATGCCCCCAAAAAATTACGAGCTTTTATAAGTTAGCACTTCTTATGCTAGAAACTGCTTTTAGTTATAATATGTTTTTATAATATTTCTGCCTTCGTCAGTTTATAATAAAAAGCACAGTTTATCAAATGCTAAGCGTCCTCCAATGTCACTTGTTGCTGATTCAATGTTGTAAAATCTATTTGCATTACATTTAATTGAATTACATATTTGTGTTAACAGCTTTTCATTGCTTGTGCTACAGTCCTTCATTGTCACTTTGTTCTAAAATCTGTTAGCAATTAAACAGACTCTAATATTTATCATAGTTTTTTTCTATGTTTTTTTTAAATATTAATCCTTTTTATGTCCTTCTTTTAGTTTCAATTTTCATCGAATTAAATTGTAAACTTATGTATTTATTTCCTCTGTTTTTCAAGTATTACGTTCTCCATAGTCACTTTTTTTTAAATATGCCAGTAGCTATGCAGGTTTTGCTCTGTTGCC
The DNA here is from genome assembly GCA_037043435.1 of Drosophila suboccidentalis. Classification (NCBI taxonomy): domain Eukaryota; kingdom Metazoa; phylum Arthropoda; class Insecta; order Diptera; family Drosophilidae; genus Drosophila; species Drosophila suboccidentalis. Next base: position 61,772 of record JBAMBK010002320.1, read on the forward strand.
ACTTACAAATATGAAGCAAACTCTTCTTCTAAAATCACAATTATTTTTCTAAACTTATTTAATTTTGTTGTTTTTTGACTCTTAGTCCTACTACTGTTTGTTAACTGGTTCTTTCTTCTTTATTGTCATTTTTTATTATTTTAAAAGCCATAAACTTATTGAAATAACAGATAAACATGTTGTCGCTTTCGCTTTCTCTCCCTCCTTTGTCACTTTATCTTGCCCAAGTTCAACTTTATTGTTAGGGAATATCATGATTAATTGCTTATAAACAATGTGACGACAACAAGCGATAAACAAACAGGCATATAATAGAGATAGTCACGTCTGATAATAAAAACAGCTTGTGAAGAATAATAAAAGGGAAAAGCTTAGAAATCACAAAATTTTAAGGAGGGGCTTACAAAGGAAAAAACTGTAGGGAAAAAGGAAAATAAAAGTCCAGGCCAGCGTACAAGGTGTTGTTTAATGACTTTTTTTTGGGATTGCTTTAGAAAAGATCAAAATAAAGATAAAAAACAATATGGAAGATAACCTAAGCTAATCTATAAAAAAGGAAAAAGATTTGAAAGTGTTAAAACATTTTAGTAAATTAATATTAGAGAATTGATATAAAAATAAACTCTGAATAATGCCAAAGGTCTTTTAAAAGCTGTTGTTTTATTGGCAAGCCTTGTCATTCAATTTCTTACAGGGTATATGCGTAGCTTGAGAGTTTAGACGAAGAACCTAATTTAATTTTATATTTTTACTCCCTTTTATAAAATCCCTTCTTTATGAATATCATAAACTAGCAAATTCGCTAATCAAATTGTTTGCAGTGTATACAAGGGGCGCTCTATAATATTACAAACTCAACAACCTCGTCAAGAGGACAACGATAGTGACAATATTAAAGCAAATCGAAGCGAGCATATAAAAGGATATTAGTTGCTTCAATGGGAGGTCGGAGTTGAGTGTCGATATGGACTTGGAACGAGCTGTGCTCGCGTTGTCCTGGTGTCATTAAAAGTGTAATTTAATTAAACGCCCACACACACACACACACATATATACAAAAAAGAAATGACAGAAATGAAACAAAAAAAATCAGATTCGCTAGACGGCGCCAAGGGAGAGACGCAAATGTGAATGTGAAAGGACAAAGGACATTCACAGTGACGCTTAATGAGTTGTTTGGTGTCAAAGGAGAGAGAGAGAGATAGAACAGAGATAGAGAATGAGTATGAAACTGTAACTGTAACTGTGACTGACTCAAATGCATTTTTATGTTCCAGTTTATGTCTTCAGTGCAAAAACTCTCAGAGTGTAATTGCCCGACTAAAGTGCTTGCTAAATTTACATAGCGCCCATTCCGAATGGTTAAACTCATTCTTGGCATCGCGCTAAGCGGTTATGAGTTATAAATAAATAGTTAATGCTCCCACCAAATTAGCATATAAAGGAAATTAACGTAGCGATTTTGACTTTTTACTAAGGCAAAAAAAATTAAACTTAATGTTGGCTTAAGCATTTAAGGCTTTCGAGATGAGAGAGCTAATTTAGATAAATTCTAGGATAAACGCAACTTTAATTCGCGTTTTTTTAAGGAATCTAAAATTTTATTCCATCTAAGTTATTGCCTCAGTAGAAAGCATAAAATTAAGTCAAATAGATATGGTACAAAATGATTGTGTAGCATTGGGCAGCTCAGTTGATGTGACAGATTTGACTTATAACCAGTGTTTAAAAAACTGCAGTCGAAGTAGCAACAGTCGCAATATTTTAGCTTTTCTCTGCTTCGACTGCCTGCGACTTTTTAATATTAACTATTGCTTCTGCTTCTGCTTCCGAAAATTTTAGAAGTCGCAGTCGTAGCAGCAGCAGAAATCAAATAGCTACAAAAATCAAATAGCAAGAACAGTCGCCGTTTTTCGTTTTTTGCTTTTTGCTGTGCTGCTGCTTTCGATAATGAGCGTAAGTCGAAGCTGCAGCAAGCGATCGACTGCCGAAAGTCGTTGGCAGTCGCAGTCGGGAATAGCTGTCGGCTCGACTGTTTGCTGCTTTTGATATTTGCTGCTATTGATATTTGCTGCTTTTGATATTTGCTGCTATTGATATTTGCTGCTTTTGATTTTTGTCATTTTTGCTTTCGACCAGCAGCCGCCGTCGCCGTCGCGATTGATTGTGTGTGTGTTGCTAATTTAGCTATTTTCCCGCTAGATCTAGTGGGTTGCAATTGGCAAATGCGGGATAAATTGTAAAATAGTTGGAAAATAGGTAAATTGGCAACACTGCGCACAATTGATTGCGACGGCGACGGCGGCTGCTGGTCGAAAGCAAAAATGACAAAAATCAAAAGCAGCAAATATCAATAGCAGCAAATATCAAAAGCAGCAAACAGTCGAGCCGACAGCTATTCCCGACTGCGACTGCCAACGACTTTCGGCAGTCGATCGCTTGCTGCAAGCTTCGACTTACGCTCATTATCGAAAGCAGCAGCACAGCAAAAAGCAAAAAACGAAAAACGGCGACTGTTCTTGCTATTTGATTTTTGTAGCTGTTTGATTTCTGCTGCTGCTTCGACTGCGACTTCTGAAATTTTCGGAAGCAGAAGCAGAAGCAAAAGCACATGAAATGAAACTTACTGCAGTTTTTTAAACACTGCTTATAACATAGTTCTTCTACAAAGATACGACTTAGAAATCAGCTTACAAATCAGCCATTACGATTATAATATAAAATAATCGACTTGAATTGATGAGAGTTCTTGGAAAATTCTAGGAAGTTCTTAGTTTAAGGATATTCTTTATTTTATATGGTAGTTTCTGGTTTCTCAACAGTGATTGATCTTAAAAATATATATTGTGCGATTGTTATTCTAATTTTAAAATTTTAATTAGACCCTCAAAGATCTCAAAAATGTTGTTTACTACCAAGGAAGTACAATAAATCTCTAGTCCAATGTCACAGTGTTAGAAAGTTCAATATCCTAACAGTGAAGATTAGGAATTAAAGATATTTCATCAAGTTTAAAAGCAAATAAAGGTTCAGTTATAATACCAATTGATTAGTTCTTAAGTTATCAATCTTAAGCTGTGGTTATTATATCATATTATTTTATGTCATATGATTTATTCTATAATATTTTCTCATATGTTGCAAATCTTTCTCCATTTGAAGAGCTGCCAAAGATCGCTCAAAGTTCTCAAAAATGTTGTTTACTAGAAAGGAAGTACAATAAATCTCTAGTCCAATGTCACAGTGCAAGAAAGTTCAGTATCCTAACAGTGAAGATTGGGGATTAAAGATATTTCATCAAGTTTAAAACCAAATAAAGGTTCCGTTTTATCAATCTTAGGTTGCGTTTATTATATCATATTATATCGTATCTTATTTTCTCATATGTTGCAAATCTTTCTCCATTTGAAGAGCTGCCAAAGATCCCTCAAAGATCTCAAAAATGATGTTTACTAACAAGAAAGTACAATAAATCTCTAGTCCAAAGTCAAAGTGCAAGAAAGTTCAGTATCCTAACAGTGAGGATTAGGGATTACAGATATTTCATCAAGTTTAAAATCAAATAAAGGTTCAGTTATAATACCAATTGATTAGTTCTTAAGTTATCAATCTTAAGCTGTGTATCATATCACATCATATCGTATCATATGACGTACTCTAACATATTCTCTCATATGTTGCAAATCTTTCTCCATTTCAAGAGCTGCCAAAAATCACATGCCACGCAAAGTGCGACAGGTAATTAGAGTTACCTTTCCGATGACCTTAATCCTGCCCTCGTTACTAAATTTTGAGGTTGTTCCCCTTTATTGACACTCACCTCGGTACATGGGAAACTCGCCGTCGCTGTGACTGTGACAGAGCATGATGGGCGAACGGCAGCGGGAGGCGGCGACCATGATGCCCGTTTTGTGGTGTCCGGCAACGCTTAGCTTTGTGGATGCCACGTGGGTGGATGTGCTGCCGGATGTGGATGGGGTGCTGGATGTGGCTATATTAGCTGACTGTTGATTTGATGATGTCTTTTGTTGCAGGGCAGCAACAGTAACTGATCCAGTGGCAGGTGTCATGGTGGCACACACGGAATACGAACGTGCCACATGACTCAAAGTGCGACGACGAATTGTGGCCGCTGCAGCAGCCGTTGTTGTTGTTGTTGCTGCTGCTGTTGCTGCATTGGAATTGCGATAATGATGTTGCGGCGTGGAATATTGGCAATGATAAGCGGTGGGCGCAGCGGATGTGGCAGCCGATTGTTGTTGTTGCTGCTGCTGTTGTTGTTGTTGCTGTTGCTGCAACTGCTGATAGATGGGCGCACCGCCTAGCGACAAATGATGTTGCAACTTTGGATGTCGTTGCGAATGCGTTTGTGTTGCATATTGGCTATGTTGTTGTTGTTGCAACTGCTGCTGCTGTTGTTGTTGTTGCAGTTGCTGCTGAAATGGCGGATGCGAGTGTTGATGCTGCAGCTGCCGCTGCTGTTGCACGGCGGCCATTTGAAATTGCTGCTGCAACTGCTGCAACAGATCATGCTGCAGTTGCTCATTGGACTTGGTGGCAACATTATCGCTGGCATTATTCAACTGATTCGACGGAGTCTGCTTTTGCTTCTCCCACGGACCGTTGTTGCTGTCGCCGCTGTAATCCAGTTTGAAAATGTTCTGAGACCCAAGCACACTCTATTCAAGACTCATCTAATATTCCGGGAATATGGAGTGTGCTTTAATTAAGGCGCCGCACGTCGCCTGCCAAATGGGGCAACATTAAAACAGCTGATGCACTTCTCTTTTTTTTGGGCCAAAATTGTCACTTATTTATGGCCCGCAGTCTTGTTGTTGTGTATGTCGGTCACACACGCGAGGCAGCAACACCACAAACACACACACAGTCTCAGTGAGGTTATCAAGGAGACAAAACGCGTTCGTTAACGTGAACCGAAAACTCGACCAGATACGTTGGGCTTAAGTACAACGACTGATTGCACGAAGCTTTGTTATCCTGTGAAAAAGCTGCTGCTGCCTTCAACGCAAAAAGCGCAACTTTCACACAGAGAGAGAGAGAGAGGAGAGAGAGAGAATAAGCGAGAGAGAGGCTAGCGACCAGAGAGAGAGAAGCTGCACAAACTGGACCAAATTCTGTGGCCATGGTTTAGGCTACTCTCTAGGGATAGTGTCAGTGTGTGGGTGAAAATATATATAGATGTGTGTGTGTGTGTGTGTGAGGTGTGGGTGGCGCCACAATGTTACTTCTGTTTATGAAAGTTCCTTTGCATGCAGCCAACGTATGTTTTGCCAACTCTTTCACTTTGTTTACCGTTAAAGCGTACAAGAAAACAAAAAAAAAATAAGTAAAACAACCGACAAACGACAGCTATGAAAAGTGTGTGTGGCATAGTTAGCAGAGGCATGCCACAGTGGTGCAAAAGCTAACAGAGAAATTATCAAATAAGATGAAACTATCTTTCAATTATACAAAAGAAAAATTACGAAAAATACGATCAATAAAATTTGGAAACATCTTTCAATGTTTTAAATAACTAACTGTTAGAAATTCAAAAGTACACTCAGACCAACATTTATTCGTACACCCTTTTTTTACTTTAACAGCTATAATAGTCAAGTCTTCACACTAAAAAAAATATATTTGGAAAGGTCGTTCAAATTCCGTTTGAATGATGCAAAACTTTCCTTAACCCATTAAGTACCCATTGAATATTTTGAGTTCAAAAAAACGTAAATTTTTAAACTTTTTTCCTCGATTTTTTACACAAAATATTTTGATGCAGAAAAATTCTTCAATGAATTCTAAGAGTTACTGCAAAAAAAAAAGGTTTAAAGATATTTTTGCTAGTATTTTTAAAAATTTATTGATAATAATTTGATTAGAATAATTTTCTTAGTTTGTTTTTATATAAACCTTTGATTTTAAGTTTTTATTTAACGATAGATTTTAAAAATTACCATTTTTAGAAACGTTTTCTCTTTTTTAGAAATTTTTGATCAGAATTTTAATAAATATTGACCTATTTTAATTATAATTATTTTTATTCTTTTAAGCATTTAAAACGTCTGATTTATATTATCATTATAGCAATCAATTCAAGAACTAAAGAATTAAAATGTTCTATTCCAAAGATAAAGAGTTCAATACCACTTCAAATGACAAAATTCTCATTAAAAAATCACATGAAATTGTCTTTAGTGAGTTTAAATAACAAAACGTAATTAAAACTTATTGGAACTATCTCGAAATGGCAAAAGCATTCCGATAAGATAACAATTTCTATAACTGTTTAGTCATTTGACCTAAATGTGACTAAGCTTAAAGTTAACAGAATTCATTTGAGAATATTTTAGTTTGAGCACACGGTGCAAGTTGTTGGTGGTGCAGTCAGAGTGCGACCAATGCGACCCACTGACAGTTGGCCACCAGCAAAAGGCATTGAGGCACAAAACATAACACATTCTGATGCCTGGGTTCATTCACCCAAACCAAGGAGCCTCAGTCTTAGTCTCAGTTAAAAACGCACCCACAGTCAGAGCCAGAAAACAGCTGCTCCTGGGGAAAGAGCCCGAAACGGATTTCAAGAGCAGCTGCAAAGCTCGTCAAAAGCTTTTTTCTGAGAGAAGGATGCACAGACAGCAACAAAATTACAATACAATACTTAAAACTGACAGGAGAAGCTACAAAAAAAATAAAGAGAAGAGAGAGGGAAAAAGTCGTGTTTGATTTTTTAATACGAACAGCCGAAGTTGTGCTCGTAATTTATTTATGTATTTGTCACTGGGTCTTTTGATAAAGTTGTTGCAAGATAATTTCGATGGTTCCCGCAGGACCAAAAAACGAGAAAAAGAGGAGAAACTCGAATGGAAATGCGGGGTAAAAGCTATCCCCTTGATAACGCTGGTCGATATCATAATACAAACATGGAACAGGCGCACAGCAAAGCTGAACAAGCGAAGCACTCAGCATCAAATTGTGTGTGGCAAGCCATATCAAAAAGTTGAGCACGAGAAAAGGGATGCGAAGGGGGGACTCCATTGGGAGGGAAGCTGCCACTGTTTGCGTGGGTTGTTGATTTTGCGTGCGCATAAAAAAAAAAAAAAACAAGTATAAAAAGGAAAACTCACAAAGTGTCGGCGCAATGTTGCTTGTTTCTAATTCTGCAGTGCTGTGTTTAAGGGTCGACTGCTTTAGGGGCGTTCCCAGTTATTCAATAAAAATGAGAGAATGCAATCTCAACTTACCGTTGATATCGTGATCATGGAGGTAGTTGCTGGCGCTGCTCTTAATGCTGATGCAGTCCAATGGCGTTGGCTCAAAGATGTTGTACGAATCGCAGGATTCCGCGCCGGGCGTCGCTGGCGCCTCCACTGTATACATACAAATATAGAGAGAAAGCAAGAGATAAAGAGATGACAAAGGCCAAAAACTGTGCGTCCCACTTGCAATCAGAGTTTTTTTTTTAGCATAAAAACAATTCACATACCTAAACTCCAATTTAATTTATTTCAACATAGCGCTTAAAACTAAGTGTTAGAAAACCAAATAACTTTTTGATATTCTCAGCACAACACAAAATTTCATTCATCTTATTTATGCTCAAATTCTTACTAAATACTATATATTTTTACATAAGATAAACCAGCAACCAATCCCTTCAACATTGGACTTAAATTCATATTTTTAAGATTTATTAGCTGTTTTAATTATTCAGCACAAAAATACATTTCCTTCATTTTATTTTAATTGAACTCTTATTTAATACATTACTCCATAGCTTTTAAAACTAACAATTGGAACTTTTATTGAATTGTCTTAAATTCCTATATACTTGCTTAACTTTAAAAACTAAAAGTCTTTCAATCTCATACCTAAATTCTAGCTAAATCCTATGTGCCCACATATAATTTAAAAGCAGTTTATATTTTCCATGTGACAACAAAACATTCCCTTCATTCCCTTCCATTTTATACTTAAATTATTACTAAATATAGTACTCTTACTTCTACATACAATTTAGTAGCATTTTATATTTTGTAGTCTTGTTAATCATGCCTCTTAAACAATTTGCGGTAGCTGCAAAGCTGCTTATTCACATTTGCCACAATATTTAATTGATTTACATTTAAATATCGAAAGATTTCATGATAGAGCTCATCCGGCAGACCCAAAAGCGATGGATGCAGGTATAGCTTCAATGCCAACAACTGCTGGGCACGCATTGGCTGAAAGAGCTTCTGGCGTAGCTGCAATGACAACTCGTCCAGTTTGCGGAAACGCTTGAAGAGCGGCTGCAGCTGCACGTTGAGCACATAGCGTCCAATGGATAGACAAATGCTGTATCCCGGTTCCTTTGAGGGCGGCGCTGGGCTGAGTGTGACCATCAGAAGATCACCCAGAACGACGGCCATCAGATGGGATTGCAACGTGGCCACAGTTGATTGATCCTCAGCGGCAGATGCATCCAGCAGCGTACGCAAAACCAAGCGGAAGGGTGCATCCTCGGATTTTCTACTGCTTAAAGGTGACTGCTGGCTAAGGAGACGCACATTGTAGATGTGAAAGCAACCAACCGCCGGCACGGGCTTCAGTTGTTCCCGATTCTCCACATACGCATTGTCCTCCACAAATCCGCTCTCTAGGGCCACCAAGTAGATCAAGAGCATCAGCAATTCGACGGAGGAGATTTTCGATTCACTATGCTGACTCAGCATCTGGCGAAGATGCAATGGCACCGCATCCGGCGTAGCATATTCCAGACATAGTGGTTCCTCCTCCTTCTTTCCTTTCACATTGGTCGTCGCTGTAATGAGGCAAGGTTTGGTATGAGTGCACCATGTGCATGATCTTGTTGGAGTTGTTGTTGTTGTGGTTGTGGTTGTTGTTGCTGTTGCATCGATGTTGTGTGTGTTATTTAGTTGGGAATGCGTCTATGAGATACACATTGATTAGTAAACAAAAAACGAGGCAAAATTATATCAAAGGAAACTAACCTGTGTGTGTGTGTGCGTATGTGGCATGCGATACCAAAAAAGTGGTGACTATGTACGTGCATTTAACTAATCTTTATTTTATTTTTTTTTTATAAATTAAGTACACACTACCATAAAAAACGAAATCAGAAAATCAGAAAATTCGCCAATTTCTTTGATTTCGCTGTGACAGCTCAAAATGATAACGAGATATGATAAAAAAATATCTGGGCTAAGCATACAGTCTATAAAGTAATTGTTATGACAAAATAATAAATGTACATATTTATGTTGTCAACCTACAAAAACTCAAAGGCCATTTTTGCAAAATAAAACATAAAATTTGTAATGTTGGCAGAAGAGTTACTTGACCAACTGTATGTGCTTTATTGTGTGGATCGCGCTCGGACGCAATCCATTACAAAAACCAAAATAGCAATTATAAGTATTATTATTATTGTACAAATGGAATGCTTGCAGTAATCGTTATTTAGCTACGATACATAAACATGATAAAGGAAACACTTCTAATCTATACATTTACACAAACGATAATATTTCAAAGCTTACTAACGTTCCAGTTCTTCTGCAACAACTGCGACTGAGGCTCCCAACGATGACGCAGAGGTTGCCGCGTCGGCGTCAGCGTCGCGGTTCGCGCTGGCGGCTTTGCTGTCGGCGTCTTTGTTTATTTTAGGTCTATCAGACATTTTATGCTATGTAGGTTTTGATGTCATACACATTACGTAAACATTTTAAATATGTATTTTTTTTTATATTTTTATAAAATGGAATTCATTTGATTAAGACTTGAAAGCTTTCTGCGTTTTCGCAAAAATACACAAACAGTGCACTCGCGCGGCGAAACTGTTCACAGCACTGTCACTAGCTTCGATCAGCTGACACAAATTCTTTTACGTATTTACAAAATAAACAATATTTTATGACATATTTTTGTTTCAAATATGCAAGTCAATGCAATTTGACAATAAAATTGTTTGCAAAAACCACCTGTTTAACTAGGTATCGATATCTTGTGCTTTTCGAGTATCGATATTTCATTTGCACAGAACTTTATCGGGTGGCAGGTACGGAGTTTTTATTTTTTATTGAGAGGAAAGTTTACTACATTACATTGATTATAAATTATAAGTTAATTGTATGTAAATAAATGTATTAATTAAATATTTATTATAAAATAAAACTTGATTGTATGTAAATAATTGTATTAATAAAATATATTTTTGTTTACAATTGATAGGGTAATTTATTTTTGAATGCAAGCAAGAATTGATTGCTTAACAGCGTACTAGCCTCAGAAGGGTTTATGTTTTGTCCATCCCTAATAGCCGGCGTCAATTATTTTGTTTAGAATGACTTCGGTTGATGAAAATGAAAATTATATGGTAAAACAGGCACAAAATGTGCGTGTTAGCGATCCCAGCTCGGCCAAGGCATGGATTCTAACCGCCAAGACGCTCTATCCAAATGCATTTAACGTACAGTACGAGGCGTACTTACTCGAACGCGATGGGAAGAACTACGAGGAGGCGGCCAAGTGTTTCAGTGTCATGTAAGTGACAACTTGAAAATCAAAGAATACTGATTTCTATATGATATTAATTACAGTGCCTGCAACTTTACCAATCAGCATGCGGAGTTATGGCAGGAGGTGAACGCACTCACCAATGCGCTACGCAACGAGAGTGAGAGCACGCCGGAGCAGGAGTTCTATGTGAAAATGTACAAGCACTTGACGCCGGAAGTGCAGCATAATATATTTGTGCACACCATCAACAACAGCGGCGACAACCTACAGCAATGCATTCACAGCTATATACTAATGTTCAATAAGTTTCCCAAAACGGCAACAACGCAGGCGCCACGTTTGCTGGAGATGCTGGCCGAGGGCATGAAGGCAGATCCGGATTTATATCAACGCATGTTGGTTGAGGAGGTGCTGCCAATGATACAGAATAAGCCGCCGGAGTTGTCGCCACTGTTGGCCTGTCGTCTGTACACCAACTCCTTGGAGTACTACCTTCGTCAGATTATGGACGATGAGAAATGTGACACAATTGAGGCTTGGAAGAACATATTTAAAGTGCTCATGCTCTGCGGTCAAATGATGGGCTGGGAGCCCTTTCTGCCCTTTAGTAAGCACGTCAATCAGAATGTCTACTGGGATAAGCTGGTCAAGATCCTGCGTGGCAGTCCGGCAGGCAGCTCCCAAGTGTTATTTTATGCCACCACCCTATTCATATATTCCCTGCATGGTTATATAAGGAAGCTGCGCATTGAAGACGCCGATGTCAGTCACGTGCTGGTTGAGGGCTTCATTGACTGGACGCCGGAGGGAGGCGAAGTTCAGAGCATGGACTGGACGCCCGATGGTGGTGATGTCCAGAGCATGGAACCGCCAAAATTCTCAACAACGACAGCCATTAGTCAAGAGCTTTCCGAGGCCTTTCTGCATGCCGCCCGTTGCTGGCAGTTGCTCAACACGGAACAATTCCAGCGTGATTTCAGTCAGTTGATGTTGGCGCTGCCACTGTCGCCCTGGATCTCTCGCTTTCTATTCGATCTGGCCATTTATTTTGGACATCGCGATGAGGCCAACAAACTAATGGCTGACATGACCACACAAAGTACGCTTGTTCAAAGTCTACAAATATTAAGTCTCAATCTAATGCAGGGCAGCATGACGGTAAGGTTAATCCCTCAAAGAAATCTGTAAGATACTCATTCTCACTCTTTCCTCTCTTGTAGCTTCAGGGCTTCCAGTGTATTCTAAAGATACTCGCCGAGCTGCCAGCAACGAGTGGTCAATTGCTGGAGAACATCAGCCTGAAGAGTCATAGGCATATGATATTTTTGCCACTGACCAAAATTGCCCTCATCCAGTATTGTACTCGTGCCATCGTCAGTCGCCTGAGTCGCACACTTTTTGAGCCCAACTGCTCGGATCGGCTGCTCGGTGATCTGCTGGCGTTACTGCAACTCAGCGCAGACAAGGATGTGCTGCTCAAGCAGCATATCTTCAACCTGATCACCCAGCGCAAATCATTCAATTTGCATACACTGTCCAATTACATCATTGCCACAGATATTATCGAGGAGCTTGCGTTTATATGGAACTCTCAGCAACAGGATGATGCGAACTTCGAGCTAACTGGCTCACCAACCAGCGGCGGTGGACCGGGCAGCACTTCAGCCGTCGGCGCAGCCCAACCACGTCGCATTGGCACACGCGGCGCCGATAAGGGTGCCAGGGATGAGTTCAAGTCTCTGATTCGACAGCAAATTGCACGTTGCAATGAGAATGTTCCCACGCTGGTGGCCAATTTCATCACGCTGGAGCATCTTACGCTAGCACAGCACATCTTTGGCATGTCGCCGGCACCGGCAGTGGAAACAATTGTCATTAAGTGAACGATGGTTTTCCAAATGATTGCATGTAACATTAAAGATGTGGTCTTAGTCTGGCACGACAGCAACGGGATTTGGCGTTCCTCGCTGCCTGAGAGCATATTATAAGCTTGTGCTAATGAGAAATATATTTTATAAATATACAAAAGGCGTTGAGCATGACAAATTTGAAAAGAATTTTATTGCTTGTGTCTAAGATGATTAATTTTACTTAATCATACTTTAAATCTCTAGCTTCAAACTTTCAAAACTTTTTTTAAGTTTTACCAATTGTAATAAACGTTGTCAATTTGAACATAATCTGAATATTAAATTGATTCTGCATTGAAATTTTTCTATTATATTCATACTTGCCCCTTGACAATTTTGAATATCTTTGAGATCTCTTTACTTTGTAAAAACCTAAACAATTTTAAAATTCGTAACTCTGTTGTAGGTCTTCAGAAATAGGTTTATTTCTTTATAACAAACATTAACATCATGTCTAATCACACCATATAACCAGTTAACAAGACAAGAACACTTAAGAATATCTACAATTGGATTACAAATTAACAAATTGTTCAAAGTACAAATAATTTTGGTGGGCTTAGCTAATTTATATACGTATTTGTAATAATACCTCGATGTCCAAATAGTTGCTTATGAAGAAAAAGTGAAAGATGTCATTTCTTTTATCTGCATCTTTCTTATAGAATAGCCACTTTTTGGCTAAAAATCAATCCGTATCCTAGAAACAATCTTAGTTTCACTTTCCCCTCTCAGTTTTTCTCAGTGAGATACAATTCGTCTTAAAATATATGAAACCAATAAATTACTTAATTTCCAACCGACATAAACTAATAATTAATAACAAACAATATTTAGGAAATTGTACACAGTGCGTTTTAAAAAGTTTTTACCACTTGTTTGCTTTTATATAATTTTGCTAATAGCCTCATTTTAATGATATGCATAGATATTACGCACAATTGTACGTCGATGACTAACAAATTTGGTATCACACAAACTAGAAAAGTGCCAAATAAATTATGTCTTGCTGGCCGTTGTGCTGACTTCAGTGGTGACTGCCGTTTTGGGACTTTCGGGTGAACTATTCGGCTCCAAGGGCAGGTGGATGCCAAAGTCATGTTTTATGTAAGACATGAGGACATTGTAGACCGCCGTGCAGACGTTGACAAAGGCCACACGGTATTTGGTGTCCAGGTAACGAAAGTTAATATACTGTGCCGCCGGCCAGGTCAGCCAATCCAAGAGATAGATGTAGGGAAACTTGGAAATTAGCTCCTGATTGGTTTCTTGCAAAGTTTGACGCTCCAGATAGCATATCGAGTAGAAGAATATTACAATGCAGGCGGGCGACATGAACAGCTGATCAATGAGTATCTTTTTCATGATATTGATGAACGTTGGATGCGGCATAACGCGATCCATCCATTTGTACACATAATGATGCAATGGTCCCTGCAATGCTCCGGCCACAAACATGCGATACATGCGCGCGCCATCGTAGCGATCCTGTTGCCGCAGTCCATGGCGATACTCATACTCCTGGGCAATGACGTCACCCACAACCATCAGGACACCGGAGCCGAGAACGTTTGTCACCAGCAGATATTTGCCAAACATTTTGTCCCATATTTGCTTGGACCAGCGCAGCAGAACAAATGTAACGTCCTGACTTGTCTCACCCTTGCCGTGAGTACAACGTCGGCCAAACGCTTTGCTGCCATCTCCTATTACATCAGAACTTTTTATGATGCGGTCGCCGCCTCTTGTAAGCGCTGTGAATTTCCGGCGGGGCAAATCGATGCGAATCGAAAGGCGGCCTCTCTGCTTCAACAATGTTGGTAGACAGACGGCCACTCTTCGAGTAACCACGGACATTCTCGACTCCTTACAGTGCGACTCTCCTTCCACACGGAATTAACGCTATTTGAAAATAACGTGCGCACCTCCTGACTTGTTTTTCTTTTCGTTTTCTGTTCGTCTTTCTACTTACGGAATTCGTGTTTGTTTTGCCTATCAGTCTGAAATATAGATTTTTCATCGAAATGCATTAGAATGAATCGATAGCTGGTATTTTTTTGTACATGCTTAAAATAAAATAAAAGAATAACAAAACTCTCGCTACTAAAAATTTGTATTTGTATTTATATTTGTATTCTAATTTTTGATGACAAGCTCAGTGCAAAGAATGTAAGACAATATTTTAATTTATATTTTTAAGCAATTTAAATTTTGGCAGCACAGTATCGATATACTGAATTGACTATCGATTACTGTCATATGTTATGCTGCAGCCCTGGTCATGTCGGCGTCACTTTGCTCTTTTGCTTTGCTCTTCAGTTCGCGTTATTTTTAGGCCGCCTCTGTAGTTTTTTTTTGGTTCACGCGCCAAATGTGTGTTTTGCTGGCTAAAATAGAATAAATTCCATCAAAACACGCACTTTTTCACTTATAAAACACAACTCACACGCAGCGCATACAAAATTTAAGGTTAGACACGTACGTACCTCGCAAACTGAGTATAAAAAACAATAAAAATAAAACATGCATAAATTAAAAGAAAAAGATGACACAATAACTAAATAAAACGATTGATTTTAGGTGCCAGCAACAACAATAGAATACAACTGTAATGAGGCTTCTCTATGTCTTCGGTCTGATTTTGGCCGTGCGGCTCGCATCTGTTTTCGTGGTCAAAACTTATTTTGTGCCGGATGAGTATTGGCAGAGTCTGGAGGTGGCACACAAGCTGACATTCGGGTAAGTGCAATGGGAGCGAAAGAGCTAGAAATATAATACAGTGTGTGAAAAGGTATTGGCATGTCTTAAAGATTTAACCGATCAAAATTGTGGGTACATCAATAATAACTGCTAATGCAATCTGTATTCTTTACCCCCCGCAGCTATGGCTACCTGACCTGGGAGTGGGTTCAGGGCATACGCAGCTACGTTTATCCCTTGGCCATCGCTGCTCTTTATAAATTGCTGGCGCTGCTGCAACTGGACAGTGCCCAGTTGTTGGTGCTGCTGCCACGCCTGCTGCAGGCACTGCTGACCACGTACTCTGACTATCGTTTCTATGTGTGGACCGGCAAACGGAAGTGGGCGCTGTTTTTGATACTCGTGCCTTGGTTCTCGTTCTACACGGGCTCCCGCACGCTGGCCAACACACTGGAGGCATCGTTGATTACAATCGCACTTAGCTATTTCCCCTGGCATGGCGAGGGCACCGCCTATTTGTGGCCAGCTGCCATCTGTTGCTTCCTGCGTCCCACGGCGGCGATTATTTGGCTGCCTTTGGCGCTGTATCATTTGCGCAAGAGCCGCTTGTCCGTGCTGGAGCTAATCCTCAAGCGTTTCTTTGTCATTGGGTAGGTAAACTCGGTACCTCATGCAGGATCAAGATCATAGATTAATTCAAGTAACATTTTGTTTTTGCAGGTTGCTTGTGGCCGGCGCCGGCATTGCCATCGATACTTATTGGCATGGTCAGTTGATTGTGACACCGTGGGAGTTCCTCAAGTACAATATATTCAACAATGTTGGCAGCTTCTATGGCTCGCATCCTTGGTATTGGTACTTTATATCTGGCCTGCCCACAGTGTTGGGAATCAATACACTGCCCTTCATCTTTGGCCTCGTCCAAACCGTACGCAAGAGTGAAAAGTTTCCAATTAGCAAACAGCTGTTAATTGCCATACTGGTTTCCCTCTTGGTACTGAGCACCGTGGAGCATAAGGAGCTGCGTTTTGTGTCGTCATTGCAGCCATTGTGTTTGTACGTGGCATCGGATGTTTTGTCCCGCTGGAGCTATAAGGCATCACGCACCAAACTCTGGTTGGCAGCGTTCTTCATCCTGTTGCTCAATGCGCTGCCCGCTTGGTATTTCAGTACCGTTCATCAGAAGGGACCCATCGAGCTGATGCCAAAGCTGCGGGACATTGCCCATGAATACCGTGACGAGCGTGATCATCGCGCAAACATACTCTTCCTGATGCCCTGCCACTCCACGCCCTACTACAGGTGAGAATTCATTTGACAACTTGATTACCTTTATGTTAAAATTGTTTATTTTATTAGTCACATTCATGAAAATGTTACGATGCGTTTCCTGACCTGCGAGCCCAATCTGCAGCAGCAGGAGAACTTCAAGGACGAGGCCGATCGCTTCTATGATGCACCCATGCACTGGCTGCGCTCCCACATCCCAGTGCATCCCCGCACGGCGCTGCCCACACATGTGGTGCTCTTCGACTCACTGAGCGACAAGATAAGCGAGTTTCTAACCAGCTACAAGTTGCTGCACCACATTGAGCACGCCGAGGTAAACAAGCTGAGCGACTCACAGGCTCTGCTTAACGAATGGTCATCGGCGTTGGGCACGAAACCTCCTAATCTTGCGTCTCTCCTGCAGTTTGTGGAGTCCCGTATCGGCAAGGCAATCCTGGTCTATCAGCGTCTGCAGTCGGGCGAGGAGAATGCATTTAATCGCAAAGATTTTCAAGACACAGAGCAGCCTGCCATTGAGCCGGAAGAAGCCTTACCGAGAGAGAACCTGTTCAATTAGCTGAAAATATATTTAGCTGGCATTTTATTTACCTAGATAGTAGTCGTAACGGTCAAACAAAAATTTTGTAGAATGCCAATTATATTTTTTATTTTTTAACAGAAGACTTGAAGTAATATTTAGCCCTCCGTTCAAATTAAGAAGCAATCGAAATGAAATTAATAGTACATGATATTTTTGTCTGGCCTTAGCAGTTTTTAAAGCGTTTTCGAATGAAATATGTGAGTGAACACGTTTTTGTATTTTGTGGTAGTTTTTTTATAATTTCCAATTCATCTATTTTGTATTTAGGCCAATATGTCAGAAGTGAGGCAATATATATATATACAAATATATATATATAATAGAAGACATAAAGTTTAGCTGTCCTTTCTTTAGTGTTTCAAATAAAGGTACAGAAGTAATAAAGCCAAATGAATCGCAATGTTTTACTTTTAAAATTTGTAAGTTTGAACATAGATATATCTGTGGTCGTACTCAGGATGGAATAAGTATAAGGTGGTCTCGTCGGCAAGTAGTCCGTTGACTATGCTGATAATAAGTGCGAGTGAAAGGGTTCAGCGTAGTGAGTGTGAGTGAAACGACAGTAGAGTGCGTTGATTAACCCTTAGATGGGGCATTGGGTTTAAAGTTGCCTATTATAACATAGAGTTGAAGTTTTTTATTATAATTTAATTAATAATTTTGAACTTGAAAATAAAGCCCAGAATTTGCTCCCACAATGTTCCCCTCTCTAAACATTTCGGTACATTCATAAACTTTACGCAATGCAAGCACGCACTGAATGTTTCGGGACTAAAAACCAAACGATTCAGCAGCCGACGAGACCACCTTATACTTATTCCATCATGGTCGTACTAATAGATTTCGCGAAATCTGCTCTGAGGCAGATTTCGTTTTGGTTTCGTATGACTCACCATTGAAAAGCTGCGAATATTCAATAAAAACATACTCGATGAGCAAATTTTCGTTTAATATGGCATTTTGTGCAATTGCGCCCATTTTTGTATAATTTTTAGTTGTCAATCAGCTGTTCGGCCAGGCTGTCAGCTGTTCACGAAATCTAAAACTAAACAGTGTGCAAAAACGGTCGTTCCGTCAAATCTAAAACTGACTTTTGCAATTTAAGAGAAATCCCAGTCTGGCAACACTGCTGCCAATAAGATATTGTATTCGATATAATCGATAGTCCCATCGATAATTTTCCAGCTTAGTCGTCTGCATTAATTAAACGCGTTTTAAACAGAAACGCTGGTTAAGTTAGTCAGCGCAATTAATTAATTGCACAGATCTCGCACAAGCGAAAGCAACAACAACAAAACACAAAATATGGCTGCTTCAATGAGAGCGCTGCTTAAAGTGCGAGGTGAGTGAAAAATCTATTGCGAAACAATCTCAAAACGAATGTGTGTGCAAATTATATAACGATTTTGGGGCAGAAAAAAATACCAATTGAACAATTAAGAGTGCCGCAACAAGTGGCAGCTAATGTCATTTAATTTGTATTAATTAGAAAATTAAGTAGCACCCACAGTAAAAAGACGTGGCTGCAGTTTGCAGTCTGTGTGTGTGTGTGTGGGAGTGTGACTTTGTGTCGGTATGTGAGCAGTGCTGGAAGAAGAAGAATGCGAGGGGTGAGTGGGTGGGGGCTTGTTCATGTTCAAGGTTCGCATGTGACCCGCAAAGCAACAACGCAAACAAACAAATTTTTGACTGTTGGAAATTCTCATATCAATTATTTACTTTTGCATCTCGTTTCGTTTAGATGGCTTCACTGCCAGCGTTCGCTGTGGCTCGCAGTACAACAAGACGCGAGGAAATCTGAAGCTCAACGGCGACTCGCGCGTCATCTGCCAGGGCTTCACCGGCAAACAGGGCACCTTCCACAGCCAGCAGGCGCTGGAATATGGCACCAAGCTCGTTGGCGGCATTTCGCCCAAAAAGGGCGGCACTCAACATTTGGGTCTGCCCGTTTTTGCCTCCGTTGCGGAAGCCAAAAAGGCAACCGATCCACATGCCACTGTCATCTATGTGCCACCACCTGGCGCCGCTGCTGCCATCATTGAAGCTCTCGAAGCTGAAATTCCGTTGATTGTCTGCATTACGGAGGGCGTGCCCCAGCACGACATGGTCAAGGTGAAACATGCCCTGATCAGCCAGGACAAGTCGCGTCTGGTGGGACCCAACTGCCCCGGCATCATTGCACCCGAACAGGTTCGTATTTATTACGATAAGCTCTTGTCATTTCCATAACTATAATCAGCGGAGGTGATGCGTGAAGACAACATCAGGGCGATAAGCTTTGGGTACAAAGTTCATAAAGTGGATTGATTGACCGGCCGGTCGCTGTTTATTTTCCGTTTTTATGACCTATTTATGGCCCCTATTTTTGTGCTTGCTACAGTGCACTTTCGATATGCTAAACTAATTTAGTTGTTTACTGCAGTAGAAAAAGAAAATATTACAAATTAATTTGCATATTCCAAAAAAGAGACATTCACTGTAAAGTTTACAGGAGTATTGACAGTATCTCGCTGTAAAGTGTAAAGTTAACGGGTTTTTACAGTGTCTACCAGCTGATAAACGACCAGCGATTAGTGACCCGCCTTTACATCGAAGGCTTACTCAGTTTAATGTCTTTGAAAAGCACAAGAAAGTACAAATTCTTAGAATTTTAAACCACTGTTAAGTTAACAGAGATTTTTAAAGCGGCTGACTGCTAACTTCTAACAGCAAAATTTACTCCACTGTTAATCAGATCGAAAGATTGCAGAAATCATTTTTCGGAAATAACAATTATAAAATGAACAGCTATTTGCAGTGTCCCACAGCTGAATTTGAATATGTGCGTCATAAAGAAGCTCTACTGTTGTTTGTACGGTTTCTTGTTATTATCGCTTATCTCGGGGGGTTTGGTTGACGCATAAACTGGTTTCATAATTGATATCCAAAATTTAATAACGGTTTTGATTGTCTTTGCAGTGCAAAATCGGCATTATGCCCGGCCATATACACAAGCGCGGCAAAATCGGCGTCGTGTCACGATCTGGCACCCTGACCTATGAGGCCGTGCATCAGACCACCGAGGTGGGTCTTGGCCAGACCCTGTGCGTGGGCATTGGCGGTGATCCGTTCAACGGCACAGACTTTATCGATTGCTTGGATGTGTTCATCAAGGATCCCGACACCAAGGGTATCATTCTCATTGGTGAGATCGGTGGTGTTGCCGAGGAAAAGGCCGCCGATTACTTGACTGAGTTCAATACGGTAATTGGGATAATTTTATAATAACTATGATAATCCAAATCTATGCTAATCAACTTGTCTTTTTACAGGGTATCAAGGCAAAGCCTGTGGTGTCGTTCATTGCTGGCGTTTCGGCGCCTCCCGGTCGTCGCATGGGTCACGCCGGTGCCATCATCTCTGGCGGCAAGGGCGGAGCCAACGATAAGATCGCAGCTCTGGAAAAGGCTGGCGTTATTGTTACCAGAAGTCCTGCCAAAATGGGTTACGAGCTGTACAAGGAGATGAAGCGATTGGAGTTAGTTTAGTTTTTAGGCAATCCAATTGAACAAGAAACGTGACAAAGCCGAGGTACCAAAAGTACGACTCTGAAGAGAATTATGCGAAGCAAGGAAGATTATTAACTACTAATTAAGTAAAAAGTGAATACCAACCAACCAACCTATATGAAATATGTCGAAATCCTAAATAAATTATTGTGAAATTCTCCAATATGAAACGAAACAAGAGCAGGACTGTATGTTATATTCCACAGAATGAATTTAATTTAAGTTACTGCCATATACCACCTGTAAAATATCAAAAATATTCGAAATATTTCAGAACTGCACACTTAAAAATATTTAAATTCTGCTGTTGCTCTCACGTTAAAGGCACCGGCGTTGTTTTGCCTTATTTTGAATAAGCTTTAGATACTTTATTTGCAAATGAAAAATTCAAGCTCGAAATAAATGTTGAAAACATTGTAAACGGTTTTATAATTTAAAATAATTGTAAGAGAACAATTGTAATTTTTTGTTTGTGATTTAAATCTTAATATATTCCTGCTGTGGTGAGTGTGGAGCAATTCTGTAAGGGAGGAGCAGTTATGTTAAGTTGCAGTACATTGCATTTCGATGTTGGTAAATCGATAACCCTGCAGCTCAACCCCAGCTGTTTTCTTGGTAATTTAGTCGAATTTTGCAACACTTGCACAGCAAGCGTAAAAGAAAAATTTCTTTGTGCAATTTACAAACATTTCGTGATCCGTAAGCAAGTAAAAAGCCGCGAGTGAAAAAAAGCGCAGCTCCAGCTGCAAACATCAATTAACGCATAGCAAACTCTTAACACCCACAATACAATTCCACACCCCGCAACGGCATCGAAATCGACACAATGCCAGTGTGCAAATTGCTCGTAGTATCGCCAATGGGTAGCAGAACTGAAAATGGTGAGTTTGATGCGAGACCGAAAAGTACATAAACAACTGCACATTCATACATACATATGTATGTAATGTGTATATAAGAATAGCTGACTTTAGTTATTTATATATATTTTTTTATATTCAATATTTATTAAACTTGTACCGATTTAAAAGCTGCGGCTGCAGTCCGATCACATCATACCATAATGCGCCGCATACGTTGTCTGTAGTCTCTCTATTTTCTCTAACCGCAATTCGTCCCGCTGCTGGCAGCGTCTGCCCGTTGTCGTCCGATTCCCATAGCTGAGCATCAAATCCAAATCCTGCGGCTTGCCGGGCACACTACAAACGGGATTCTCTGCTTCTTGCTTTTTCAGTTTCTTTGGCAATATGTCATACATGATCTTATAAGTGGTCGTACAATTCTCAATCATATCTGGCGCCAATGGAAAACGCACTTGCACCTCCCGATTGCGCATGAAATTGTGCAGCGCATCGTTGCGTCCATCCAGATACTGGCGTGTCCCGTCACGTGCCTCCTCCACAGTCTCGCATGGCTCATAATAGTTGTCCTTCACTTCACTCAAATGTCGCTCACACGCATTAACCCTCTGTAGGCCCGGGACTATGCAATCGTTTGCCTCTTCGCTGCCCAGGCGTCTCTCCTGCCAATTGGCGAGCAGCACTTCCTTGCTGTAGTCCCTGGAAATGTGCTCATCCACATACGAGCCCCGCGGTAGATTTGAAAACATTACAAGTCCCACTAACCGCAAATTGTTTACAAAAGTAAGACTTAAAAATTTAACAATAGTATAAAAATTGTATCCAAAATCTCTAAACACAACTAAGAATAACAAATTTTATGAAAGTACTAAACATTTTGACTTGAATGAAACACAAACATAACCAAATGAAGAGAAATACACTGTAAAAAATAAAATTGATAACAAAGAAGCGACTTTTGATATACCACAAATCAGGGATTAAAACCGTAACCTTTAACTGGTATTAACCGATTAAATTTGGTAACCATAACAAAACTTTTTATTATACCAAAATCCAAAAACCGAAATAACCGTTAAGAAACCGATTCATAAAAAACGGTTTATTTCGGTTTAGTCAAGCATATCATTTATTTACTTTGCTAAAATGTAATAATCGTTTTTTAAAACTAAATTTAATTTTTAATTCTGTTCTAATTTAATTTATATTTTCATCTCAATAAAAACCATCTAAATTTTTTAAATAATTGAGTGTTTGTTTTCAAATTTAAATGTCTTCCTCGAAAACTGACATGTCTTTCATTTTAAACTTTTTTTTTCAAAGGCAATCGTTTGAGTTAAACAAATATTAATAAAATATGGGCAAGTCCCTTTGATCTACTTTATTCTTAATTTAATTCAATACTCCTTAAAGATAACTTTCTACTTTGAGGAACTCTAATTCGCCCAGTATGTTAGTTTCATGGTTTATCATATCTTCCAAACCCATACTCAAACTCCTTATTTTTGTTAGTTTTGTTCTATATGATACTTCTCTAAATCAATTTTTTTATATGCACCATGAAAATTCTTAAAATTATTGCTGCTACTAAAAAAAAAAGAAGAAAAATAAATCATGAGACTTGGAAACATGATGACGATAGAGTTGCAATATATGAACTTAGCAAGGCAAATGAAATGTTTTTGTTTGGGTTTCGAAAATAGATTCGGAATGATTTCTGGTCGATGCGTTTTGTCGGTCCGCCATTGTTGGCGTTTTTCGAGTGGGTTTTTATTGAAAATCTATTTTGTGAAAAGCTGCAGCCGAGCCGACGACCGACGACCAGGGGCCGTCAGTTCGCATTCATTGCGTCGCGATCATGTCGTCTCTTAGTTGTTGTTGTTGTTGTTGTAATTGTAATTGTTGTGGTTGTTTGCAAGCCCAACAAAACCCGGGCATTACTTGTTGCTATACCAATGCATATCTATGCTATATACCTAGGCATAGATATTTACGTTTGTATATACAAAAAATAAACCGATATTTACAATAAAATCTAATCCTAAAACAGACAGCACGCGTTGAACGCCACAGTTGCAGTTGTCGACTATTGAGATGATGCTATAAACGAATTGTCGTCGTCATCTCAAATGTTATTCTTTTTACAATAGTTGTTGTTGTTGTTGTTGTTAGTAGTCAGTTGTTGATTCGCTTGGATTCGCTTCGTTCGCCCATTTTTCGTTTCTCTGTTTACAAAATATGCAATTCTTACTGCATCAAAGAATAGAAAAACATTTTTTTTTTCTTCTTTTTCACACGCAGAATGTTGAGAATTTGTGAAATTAATTTATGGCTTTTTTCACGCCGCTTTATTCTATTGGCTACACTTGTATACATTGTATTTATCCTATATAAATATTATTTATATAAACGTAATGAATCTGTGATAAGACTTTTTGGCTGAGTTCTCAAGGCACAAAACACGTCGCAACATATTCTATTTTGACAGGCCCCCAGACAATGTCGAGGCAAGGTAAAGTAAGGAGACAGCTGCTGCCTGTTTTTTGCATAATTCATAACTCCCGCAGGTGCTGCCTTTGGCTTAAGTAGAAGCTGCTGCTGGAGCAGGGGCAGATGAAGGCGTCTTCCCAGCAGACAATATACTTACACAGCAATAAAATGTTACTCATGTGCCCTGTTGTGTATGCAACAAGAATTTTTCCTACCTGCGGTAATAGAAATGCTTGAGCTTGAGGCATTCTCTGCTTTCCAAGACAGTTTGACTGGCTTAACAAGAAGCATTTAACTTATTTGACTATATTAAATGTACAATTGTTAAAAATATAAAAGCCGACATGCTCTTAGCATGTTCTACATACGTATTTATCTCCTACAACCCGAAAGCAGACATTCACTAGATTTTATTTAGTATTGTTTGCCTAAAATTCTTTAAATAAGTTTTATATAAATAAATATGATGTATAAAATATAACCATGTTTCAAAATGTTGGTAATATTTTAAAATGAAATTCTAAAACCTCACTAAAAGTGTAAGTAACACAACTGAATATTTTTAATTTTTGATTAAAAATAAAATAATAAATTGTATAATAATAAAAAGTAACTTTACGGTCTTTTTGACTGTTAATAAATATTTCCTTACTATTAAATATTATTTTAAATGTATCAGGGGTGCCATAAAAATCTCTTTCGCTTGAATTTCACTTAAATTTCATAAAATTTCATAAAAATTTCAGTGAAATTCAAGCGAACGCGATTTCTGTGGCACCCATATATATGAATAATCTTTAAAAACGCCGCTAAATTTTAAACCACTTTTTCCTTGAGAATTAAAAATCCACATTGCATAGAATATTTTTCACTTGTCCTCAAACATTTTCAGTGTTATGCAACTCTATTTCGAAAACAATTCACAAACAATCAGGGGTGCAACAGAAATCGCTTGCGCTTGAAGTTCGCTTAAATTTCATAAAAATTTAAGTGAAATTCAAAATTTTATACGAAGCGAAAGCGATTTCTGTGGCACCCCTGAGTAACTTTGATTAAAATTTAAATTAAATAACAGCCTCATAATCAACCCACACATTGCTTTATTGTGTTCTTCTTCTGATTTCTGGGAATTCTTTAAGTTGGCCTGGTCTTGCAATCATTGCAGGACATCTTTGAGTCATGTAGTGCCGTCCGCACTCAATGTGCTTAGCTGGCAATTTTTATGCTCTTTGAGAGCATGCGAGTACCCAGCCAGGCGCTCCTCGTGGTGGCCTACGAGTATTTCTCCTTGTGTCAGCTAAAAAACAAGACAACATGATTACTGGCTGGCTGGCAGCCTTTGCCAGGATGAAGAGCGACACGCGCTCGTGTCTCATATAAGCTGCATAATCTAGCTGGTTACGAATGAACTGAAAGGGTGCAGAGAGACAAGGAGAGAGAGGGTGGTGTAGATTCTGCGGGGGGGTTTGGCCTTTCAGCCTGAACACGCGCGACGCTTAAAGTGAATGCTTCTCTTGTCTGTTGTGTGTTGTGTGTGTCGTGTTGCTTGTCTGGGTCAAGCGGTAAAGTGAAAGAAGCAGCAGCAACAGCAACAACAACAGAAGTGTTGTTGTCCTTGTTGACACCTTTCACGGCCGACGAATTAATTAAAGAGCCCCAGGCGATGTCGTAAAACATTTAGCATTTTAATTGCGTCATAAAAGGAAAAGCAAAAGCTAAAGCTAAACATGAGTAGGAGTGGGAAATGGAGTGGTAGTGGAAGAGAGTAGGACCATCAAGATGGCATTTGTCGCCTAATTAAATGAGATTAGTTGTGGTTCTAGGATTCGGTTAAGACATCAAGTGAATCCACTTGATGTTTAACTTAATTTCCGAGCTTAACTTAATTTTTTTGTGCATGCCTATTAACTTTGACTGGGCCACGCCCACTCGGGGCTAAAAGCCACCCAGTGCAGCACCGATTGCAGCAGCAACAGCGGCAAAGGCAGCGGAAGTGACAGACGCAGCGCATCCTTGCTCTCATCCTCGCCTGGCACTTGGCCTCGAAACGCGTTGCGCTTTTAAGCTCACACGTGCGACAAGCACTTGTCAACTCACTCACGCTCTCTCTCTGACTGCCGCTCTCTCAACGGCAGCGTGCTCTCTCTCTCTCTCTCTCTCTTTTAGTGTATAATTTGTATATGTATGTGTGGAGATGTGTCTCTGTCAACGCTGACCCAAATAAGATGTCGTAATTGCAACAAGGCGCGACACTCACGACATTCACAGTCTATATGCAATTACGTTACCATCGTTAACATAACCCGAGAGCCGAGCAACAGTCGTTAGAAGTTTGTCATCACTCTCATTACACTCTCTCTCTCGCGCTCTCTCTCTC
The DNA here is from genome assembly GCA_037043435.1 of Drosophila suboccidentalis. NCBI lineage: Eukaryota > Metazoa > Arthropoda > Insecta > Diptera > Drosophilidae > Drosophila > Drosophila suboccidentalis. The sequence continues at coordinate 88,051 of JBAMBK010002320.1, forward strand.
TCTCTCTCTCTGTCTGTTCGCTCAAAGTAAACAATAAGAGCACGAGTCCAAGTCCAAGCTGATGCCTTCAAGTGACGTCTTCGTTGTCTTCTTCGTTTCGTTTCCATTGTTCCGACTGTGCATAAATTATTTACTGCGACGCATTTGCAAACGCACTTCACACCCCCCAAACACACCCTGCCCTCCTCGCCTTGCTTTGATTGTTTATTTTAATTATGCATGTGGAAGTAATGAAGCTAATCGTAGGATAAGATCATAAATTACAGTTCGATTTGCAGATTATTAACAATTCTTTGACACTTTCTGTTGCATACTTTGAGGCATTCTTTTGATTGTTTGCTTAAATCTAGGACACTGCATATCCTTTAACATCTGAAATCATGCCACATTCTTTTTATGGTTGTCATATACGAACACGAATATTATTTTTCCAGTTGATTGCAGTTGATTTGACTTGTGTCTCTTGGCAACTTCACCTCTGACAAATATCCCCCCTGTTGGTTCAACAATTTGTATATCCTAAAAGCTTTTTTATTGCCCACTTTGCACGACTGATGAAATGCCATCAATTGAATGAAAACTCAAATAACCCAATCCCATCGAGACTAAATGCAATTTGGGATTCATAATTGACAGCGATGCGCATTGCAATATCTACAAAAACATACATACATACTACTGTATTCCATTGAGATTGCCCGTTTATAATTGAATTTTGCCAACTTTTTGCTAAAAGTATTGACGAAACTATTTTTCGCAATAGTTTTTAATCAAATTTATGCGTCACACTGAACTTTGAGTACTTTAAAGTTCAACTTTTAACTTTGAAAGTGCCTTAAAAATGTTGTTTATTGATGAAATGTGAATTATGTATAATTGGATTTCATTTTATATTCTTCTTAAAAATTCTTTAACAATGTTGAGATAATCCATATTATAGCTTTGCATTAAATTTTGATGCTTTGTGCGATTGATGCGTCATAAATGAATCTCTAAGAGTTCTATAGGAATTTACTACATAGCATATTATAGACTTAAGATTTTACAATGTTTTGATTTTTGACTTGTTACTAATCAATGGTCAATCTAAGCTGTTATTAAGCATTTAATACTCTTAGCTGTTTTATCTTTATTAGCGTTCGATTTGAATCGCATTTAGTAGTAACCAGGTAAATGCTAGGAAATCGTCAAGTTTTTGATTGCAGGCAACAAACTTTTGTCGTAAACATTCCTGTTTGGCACGCACACACATACAGGCATACATTCATATACACACATATGCAGTAGTGTATTTGTATATAGAGGCTACTCCAAGGTCTTGTCGTGGCCTGCTTGGAAGTGTAGATAGGCAAAGATGATGATGCCCAGCAACAACAAAAACAACAACAACGAGACCAGCATGAACAATTGCAGCAACACACGCACCAGGAAGGACAACAACAATGATGCCACGATGAAATGCCACCCCAAAAGTAAATCGTGCGCATTTTGGCTCTGGGGCATACAACAGTAAAGTAAAAAGAGAGATAGCATGCTAGCGAGAGAGAAAGGAATCATAAGAGGGGAGATTGAGATCGAGAGAGAGAGAGTTAGCGGGTCGCGGGGGCACATGCTTTAACCTGTTTTCCGCAAAGCTTTTACGCACTCAAACTTCTGACTCGATGCTCTCACTTACACGCTCACCTTGCCACCCTATTTTTTTTTGTTGCCAAAGCACAGCACAAATAGAGCAGAGAGAGAGAGAGAGAGAGAGAGAGAGACAGTGAGACACAGAGAGAGCGAGTGCCCCAGCAGGCGATGCTATTCGGTCGGCCTTTTCGCATGCGGTGGCCCAGTATCCATTCGGTCGTGTTCCCATAATGTCTGCCAGCGGAGCGCAGTGCTCGTCGCCGTCGCACTATTCGTCGCAGCCGTCGTCAACGTTGTCATTGTCATCAGCAGCAGCAGTAGAAACAGTAGTAGAAGCAGCAGCAGAGGAGCAGAAGCAGCAGCAGCAGCAGCAGCTTAAAAATACATTTTCACAATGAAGCAAACGGGCGAAGGCAAGAGAAAATGAATTAATTTTGCGCTGATCAAATTGAAATAAATACCAAAAAATACACAAAATACGAAACGGATAAAAAAATGGAAAATGGCACGCGCGTAGCAATAAATAAAACAGCAGCAGAAAAACGAAACGAGGAGACACTAAAGTGTATCTGTGTGTGTGTGTGTGTGCATGAGATAAGAACAGATACCTATATAAATATATAGTACATATATAGACACTACATACGTATTTAGGCATATATACATAAGTATGCAGGAAAAGGAAGCAGCCCGGCGCAGTGTATAAATATAAAGTGCAAAAAAGATGAAAATAAAAGAAACCTATGAAAAATGTGTAAAGAATAAGAAAACGCAAAGAGGATAAAGAAATTTTAATGTTATTTATTTTTTTTTTTCGTATCGTGAAAAATGCCAGCGGAATTTTCATTTGGCTTTTAAAGTTCTTTTTTTCTTGCCTTTTTTTCGCATTGCCTTTTTGGTGTATTATACATACACAGCGACACACGTTTTTCACACAACAAACACACACACACATACACATGCACGCACACATACAAAGAGAGCGTCGTCCACATTTATTTGGTCGGTTTTCGTTTCGTTTTTCAGTTTGGCGTCGTCGGTTTTGTCGGTCGTTCTCTTGTCGTGTCGTCGTCGTCGTCGCCCCATAGTCGAGGCAGCGGCACTTGGCGCTCTTTGGCCGTGCAGTTGTTTGTTTGTTGTTCTTGTAATTTGATGGCGTAGGAAGCCCTGTAAAAGTTTAGGCAAATGTTTAGCCCTGGCAAATGGCGTAGTTGTTTTTGTTGATACCATAAACAAACTGTAGAAATTACGTTAAAGTTTTCTGCTTATACTCATTTACACAATGCATCTCAGCTTTAAACTGCACACTCTCTCCTGCTGCCTCTCCCACTCTCTCTTTCTCTTGCTTTTGCTCATGCTCTCTCCCACGCAAGCGCAAGCGCTTTAAAGCTCGTGCTCTTTCTTTGCAACGCCAGCCGCAACACATTTTCGAGTACAGCGTGGGAGCTTTTTGAGTACTGAAGACAGCGACAGCTGCTGTAAACAGTCAACTGACAAGTACCGATGATGGGGGTCGTAAAGGGATTTGGGTGATGACAAATAGGAAATAGGAAACTGCGAGCACGCTAACATTGAGAAGAAGCACATGCATTTGAGCAAACTTTCTTGCTTCTTGAGCAAATCGTTAAAATGCAATTGCTTGTGCTAATTTGTTCTTTTCTTCTCATTTTGGCGAACTTTGCTTTTGACTCGTTCTTTGTTCCGTTTTGGCGTCTTTTTATTTTCTTGGTCGTGTGCCACACGTCGTATGCGTGTTTCTTATTACGGGCGACTACGTCATCCATCTGTTACCTGTGCAAGCATCTTGCTCTCTCGCTCGCGCTCTCACTCTTTTGCTTTCGCGTTTCCTTTGTTTCTCCAAATCTGATTTTTTTTTCTTTCGCATATTTCGCGGGTATTTCCCAAACACACAAATACGAGCACGAAAATATGTATCAAAAGTGGCATGACTTGCTTGGTCTTGGATGGGGAACGGTAGAGTAGGATAGGGTGTGGTGGGGGAAGGGTTGCTAGAAAAAAATAGTGTGAATGGATATCATCTATGTATGTATAATATTTGTATTTGTGCTGTGACTTGTTCATATTTCGCTTTTGTTTTTCTTCCCGTTTGTTTTCACTTTTAGGTGTCCATGCAATTTTGCTGCTTGTTTGTTTTCTTATCGTCTCTGTATTGGATTTTCTTCTACTCGAGGCCTGTGCAAACACGTAAACATTTCGATTTATTTTTCTTAAGGGCTTTTATTAATTATATCATTAGGTGTTCACTGTGTTAAGTAATTAAAAAAAGAAGGTAGCAAGAGGAAAATATGTACAATATTTAGCCTAAGAGGAGTAAAGAAAATCTAAGAAAGTTTAAAGCAAAGGTTTGCAAAAACTTTACTAAGTACTTACTTAGATTTTAAACGAAAATAGTTAAATTTGCTTAAAAGTATGCTTGAGTTTTGAAAGTCGGCAGCTTTAGAATGAAAATGAAGGCAACATTTATTGCTACAATTGTACATGATATTTTTGGGAAATTTCCATTGCATTTTCTATATTCTTTTTATTAAATAGCTAAAACGAGTCCATTACGTCTTAAGATAGATATGTATCTTATCGTTCAACAACCCCTTTAAGGTCCTTGAAATATTTCCAACCGAAACTATGCGAAAAAAAACTTGTAGCAATCAAAAGCGAACATAATTATGTCGAAAAGTGAACAAGGAACTCGCTAAAGGAGGAAGAATCACAATAACAACAAGAACAACAACAACAACTGGTCAAAGACAAGACTCAAGAGAGTCTCAATTGTGTTAAAAGCATCCCTTTTTGGCCGAACTATGCGGCAAAGTTTAGTTCGTATCCTGGGGCAGAGACACACGCATTTCAATTACTCTGCTCTCATCGCATTTAAAGCTCGTGCAGTTTTGAATATCAAAATAAATCGTAAACAAGGTCACATTCTTGAGTGTGTGTTTGTGTGCGTGAATGTGTGTGTTTGTGTGCGTGGATGCGTTGCCTACACACAGATACACACAGAAAAGTTTGTGCTCAATCGTTCGTTTATTCGCGCGCTCTCTCTCTCTCTCTCTCTCTGGAATGTTTTGAATCCCTTGACTTAACCATAGCTTCTCAACTTGCAGCAAAATGTGTGCCACAAACAACAAATCAAAGAAATTCTCACATAACCTGAAATCCATAGACAACAGAAAGTGAAGAACGTGAAAATAAAAGAAAAAAAAATAACAAAACAACTTGAAGCAGAAGCAAAAGGAGAAGCAAACGAGGAAGAAGTAAAGAATCACAACCAAAAGAAAAGCTTTAACTTAAATATTTTTTAAGTATACAACTATACATAAAATAAACAAAAAATAATAAATAGTAATACAAACTTAGCTGTAAGCTAAAAGTACGTACATATATACTTAAAAATAATAATAATAATAACTTAATAATTGAGAAACTATCGCAAGTGCAGAGACCAAAAATATATAAACCTAAAGGCAGTTTGTGATTCTCGGTGATATGGTGTAAATGTGATAAACAACGTTATAAAAGTTTTAAATGCAATTACAAGCAACAATAATAATAAACAACAACAACAACAACAAGAGCTAAAATCTTAGCTAATTGTGTTTTCGACTCTACGTTTTTTCATTTCGCATAATTTTTTTAAAAGAAAAAGTATAAAACAAACTACAATAATAAATTATATACCTATACTATATACACCCATATATATCTAAACTAAACTAAACTAAGCCTTGTCTCTATAAGTAAATTAAATAATAATACAACTAAATTAAGTCGCACAAAACTACCAAAAATCCAAAAAGAAATCCCCCGTGCAAAAGGCGTAGTGATTTTTTAATATTCTATCAACTGCACTGCCGGCATATTTTTGACAATATATGATTTTAATCTAACAAAAACCAACAAAAAATAAAAAACAAGCCCAAAAATACCAGAATACATACGTACAAAACTCAAACTCAAATCGTATGCAAAGATTCTTATGAAATAAACAACCAAAAACCAACCAAAAAGACAACTAACTACAGTAAAACAACAACAAGAAGTTGGAGCGACAAACAAAATGCAATAGTTTTAATCACTCGCAAAGGTAAAGGTATATTAAAAGAATAGAGAAAAAGTTTGACCAGAATATGTTTCTATTTGATATAGAAATTAGTGAAGAATCACTGTGCATTTGAAATTTAAAATTATGTTATAAAATTTCAAAAAAAAAAAGATTTTTATATTTTTTTCCATTTATTTTTGTGTTTCACTGCTAAAAGTCTCTTCGAATTTTACTTAAAACTCATATCGCAAATCTCATTTCTTGACATTTCACTAAGATAGTCTTAAAAGTTTCTGCAAATGAAAGCGATATGAAATAAATTAAGCTTGGCGTTTACGGAATTAGGATTCAGATATTCAAGGGTGCCACAAAAATCGCTTTCGCTTGAATTTCACTGGAATTTGTATGAAATTTAAGTGAAATTCAAGCGAAAGCGATTTCTGTGGCACCCCCGATTATTTCATTCCCTTTGATCTGTTTGACAATAACTAATGAATACAACATGAATATTTAATAACAGATATGAGTAAATTTTTTGCATTTCTTTTTAGTTATTAAAGATTTTCACAATATTTATACTAAATGATTTCTTTATTTAATCTTTACTTGCAGTACATTTTACATAAACTGTGATTATGAGTTCCACAAAATCTCAAGTAGCCCTTGCTACAAATATTCCAACCAACTTAGCCTCCGCCTCAGCCACCTCCACTGCGGCCGCCGCCGTTGTTGTTGTCGCCGCCGTTGCCTCAAATAACAGTTCGACGTCACCAGCAACAGGAGCAGCAGCAGCAGCCGCAACAGCAGCAGCAGCAACAACTACAACTGCAACAGCAGCGTCAGTGACGTCATCAACAGCCGCAACGGCAACAACAGTGACAACAATAACAACACAAACAGCAGCCAGCAACAACATCAATAACAACAACAACAACAACATTAGCAACGAGGAAACATCTTCCGCCTCGAACTTGGGGCGACAGAACAGTTTTGGCAATAGACGCGTAAGTAACAATGGCTTATAAATCAGAAAGAATATGAAATGTATATACAAATATGTACATATATAAATAGGTCAGTTGTGTGTCGCATGAATCTGCTCTAGTTACTCTTCCTCTCTCTCTGTCTCTAGTCTCGCTCTTGCCACACTCTCTCTTTATATGCCTGATACATAAGTGCAGCCATGAACTGGAACTGGCCCGTGCAAAAAGATACACGCCCAAAACTGCATTAACTGGGTCAGGTCAGCTTGTAAGGGGGTTCTGCGATTGGGTTGCAGTTTTCTAGGAATTTGAATTGGAAACGCAATTGCTGGAATTTCCCAATCGACCTGCAAATGCCATAGAGTTGCATTGAAAACGTGTTTTTGATTGCTGCCCCCAAAAAGGTGCCCAGACGGGGAATTAGCCATTTCCACGGAGTTCAAGGTTTATGTGGGCCAAAACCATGTGGGTGGCAACTAGCATTGGTTTAGTTATTTATGTGGCATGTGGCAGGTAACTAAGTACATTTTTATTGACACTAACAACATTGGCCTTTAATGTGAAACACACAAAATCAAAGCAATGAAAATTAAAATTGCTTGAAATTCTTCAACTGGGAGGCTTCCAAGGTCGATTTATTGATTTTTCCCAGGCGAGCTGAACTGATGACGTTCACGGAAGTTGGCCAACACGAAGTTGTCTGCACTTCGATTAGCTAAATGCCACAATTTGAAATGCCAACAAATTTGTTTACTTGCTTATATGTAATTTTGTGTATATACAAAACACGTGTCAATTTAATTCAACAAAGAGAATTTAGAAATACAGCAAAAATCAAGTAGGAAACTTTAAATCATAGTTAACATTTTATTTTGTAAGCAGATTAGTTATGTTAATGATATGGGTTGATTTTTAGCCATTTTTACTTGATTTTTTGATAAGTCTGGGAAAAGATATCAGGAAAGTTTCTATTAAATCAGTTCCCAAAGGTAATTTCGTAATCTTTCAACCTTTTTAATTGAGACAAGTTTCTAAACCAAATTTCTATTTCTATTTTTTAAGAAATTTCTTTATTTATTCCACAAACACTAAAAAAAAACAAGTCACTTCAAGATTTAATATTTTATAAAATTAAAAATATTATTTTTATTTCACATGCTGCTAGTGTTCACTGTACTCACTGACGAAGTAGCGAAACAAAAAGAAAACAATATCGGGTGCTTAGAGTTCGCCAAATGCCTTTGACTTTGACATTTGAGTTTTGCGTTTATTGCTTCTGCTTTCTTGCAACGTCACAATGCCACACCATGTTCCAGTTGAGGATGCACTGAAGTGGACAGGCAGCGGGGAAGAGGGTAGTTCAAGTAGTAGCTGTCTCATAAGCAAACCAAAACTCACTGATTAATGATGTTCCTTAACTTTGACTTTCATGTGGCCTGTGAGTGTGTTGAGGGAAAAAAAAAATCAATATAGGTCAGCTAATAACGCAATGGAAAACCCACTAATTTGAGACAGACTATCTGATAAGGCAGCCAACAGACTGACTGACTCCTTGACTAACTGGTTGCCCAATTGACCAACTGACTGAATGACGGAGTGACTAACTAACTCAATTGGTTGCGTTGTCCTTCGCCGTTGCTGAAATGTCAAAAGGCAGGCAAAAGGCTATAAAACGATTTATGTGACTGGCACGGCAACAGCTTCGACAACAACAAATCTGAGTGAGAGTTTAAAGAGTCAATGACTGGGCTATACCCTGTAATAAAATCTACAAGATGCAACGGAGTTAAAGGACAGTTTAATAAGCATTTATTTAAGGAAGATTTTTAATTTGCTGAGTTATACTTTGTAGTAAGTCCGGTGTTATTTTAGTAAAATTTAATTATCTGGAAGATGGTAGATTACATTTTTTTAAATAAATTTATAAATTGTACTTTTGATCTAAAAAAAAATAAAAACTAATAACTAAATTATTTATAAATTAAATATTACAAACAAAATTTTATTTCAAAATGTTATTAATTTGTATATTTTATTAAGTACAAAAAACGAGAGAAAATTCCGTTTATTAAAAATATAATGTTAAACAAAAATTTAGATTTTTTCACGATACTCCATTGAAAAGTTCTTGATGTGTATATTATAATTCTCACTTTTCTCGGGCTACAAATTATAACCCTGCATTTAAAGGAAAAATTTACTTTGAGCTGTATTAAGCTGTATTTAAATTAAAGTTACCATAGCCTACATTTTGGGTATTGTGAGCAGACAGTTGAAACAGTCCCTTTCTATGCTTACAGGGTATTTTGAGAATCCAATAATGTTTGACGCTTTTGTTGGTGGTGTCTCCCTCCCCGTAGAACATGTGTGTGTGTGTGTGGATCGTTAACGTCGCCTGGGCTGGCATTTGTTTTACATTTTAATGAGCCAACAATTGCATCACGGGCAGCGTCATCGGTTGAGTTGGTTTGGCTTTAGGCCGACTGCCTTTCGTCTGGCTACTGGCTGCCTTTTGGCTGTCAACTTTGGCATTAAATTAGTGGCAGCTAATTCGAAACTAATTGCTTTCACTCTTGTTACTTTCATTCCACCTGAACAGGGCAACATGAAGGGCAAACATCTCACACGCAGTCATGCCATGCGCGAGTCGACATCGCCTCCACGCACGCCAACGCCTCGAGCCGCCTCCGAGCAGCAGCAGCAGCAACAGCAGCAGCAACAACAACACCCCAGCGATGCTCATGAGCACAACAATAACAACAACAACAGCAATGCCATACTAAATAATAATAATAATAGCAATACAAATATAAATACCAATAGCAAAGCACAATCAACTGGACGCGGCAATTCGCCGCTCATGGAAACGCCCGCAGTGATTGTAACTAGTCAGCAACACCACCAGCAGCAGCAGCAACAGCAGCAGCAACAACCACTGAATGTGCCACTGCGAGACGAGGCCGAGTTTCCCAAATTGTCGCCACCCAAGAAATCTGGAGCTGGTGGTCAACATAATCGCACCAACAGCAGCGGCAGCTCTGGCATTGAATACAACAACAATAGTAGCAGCAGCAGCAACAACAACTCTAATAACAACAACAATGGCAAAAAATTTGTGGTGGATTTAAAAGCCAACGGACTGGACAAACATCACAACAACAACTCGAACAACAACAATAACAACAACTCTGGTGCTTTGCTCTACAACTCGGGCATGAATTATAAGGCAGCTGAGCGTCATGATCGTCACGAGCGCCACGAGATGTCCAGCCAGAATAGCAATCTCAGCAACAGCAACCACGAGGAGGAGCAGTATCATTATGAGCGTGGCGGTGGCGGCGGTGGCAAGAAGCATCGTGCCAATACCAATTCCAAGGGTTCCAAGCCACGCTTGAAGAACCTAACTGGCAGCTCATCGGGCAGCATCGATGGTGGTGCTGGTGGCGGTGGAGGCGGCAATAATGGTGGTGGTCCTGGTGCCGGTGGTGCTGGTGGTGGTGGTGGTGTTGGTGGTTCCGCTGGTGTTAATAACTGTGGCAACAATTCTCAAACATTGGGCAACAACTCGAACTCGAACAATTCAAGCAACAACACATCGGGCTTCATATCGCGCGGTAAGTTGTGGACAAGAATATGGTCCATGCCAGACTCATGGCTCAATTTATTGATTCTAGTCTTTCGTCAATCAGAGAACTCAAGCGAACAGTACACGGACTTTGGTGGCACAGATCTGTTAACCTTCTTTCGCGATACGCTTAACAAAAATCCCAAGGATCGAAATATATTGTTGAAAATTGAGAAGGATTTGATGGAATTCGTGCAGGATAAAAAGTGAGTTTTTGGAATATACTACAAATGTTACAGGCAAGACATTATTTGAAGCAAATAATTAAAATTTAAATGAGAAATAAATTAAGAAACAAAATATAAGTTGATCAAATTTAATAAAATTTAAATGCAAAATAAATTTCATTAAGTTAAGTTTTGGCAAAGCAACTTTACAATTAAAAACCTAATTTTTAGTATACTCAAAGTTTTTGTTGAAACAGAAGAAAGAAACTAAAACACAAAATTGCATTTCTACTCTATGAACATATCCCTATAAAAATATAATTTAATTTCATGTCGACAGAAATGTATTTGTAGTGCATATTAAAGTACTTAACTTGTGAGATTTGTTTTTGTGCTAAACCTCTCAGTTTTATGGTATTTGAGAACGGGGGATCACAAACCTCTCCTGAAATGTCTGCGGCATATCGTGACTGCATTGCTATAACTCTGCTAGGCTATAAAAAAAAATGATGTGGATTATATTCAAACTAAATACATATATTTAATATATGCACATATCGTTTTTATTGCTCATTTCTTAGTCGTGGCTGTGAGTATCGATTTCCACCAACTTCCTCGTACAATCGCATGCTCATCCATCGCACCGCTGCCTTCTTTGGCATGGATCACAACGTGGACTCGGAGACGCAGCAATGCGTCATTGTGGCCGTTACCAAGGGCACTCGCATACCAGAGGTGAGTAGCTCTATTAATTTAAGAGGTTTGCTCATCAAATATTAATTAAATTTTCATCAACAGATTCGCTTCAAATCTCTGGTACGTGGCGATCATCGTGATGATGCACGCAAGTCAATTCTGAAGCGGGATACGCACAGCTTCGATGAGGTGCGTCAGTCGCCATATCTTTGCCCGGAGCGTGTTATGCTCGACCGTAAAGCCAAGAGCTTTGAGGAGCGTGAAGAGGATTATGATCGGGCACGCAGTCGCATCTTCAATCGCACATCGCAACAGGATGGTTACGGCGGAGAGATGCCCAATGATGATTGCTATGGTGGTGGAGGTGGAGGCGGTGGCAACGGAGGTTGGCACAATGCTGTCGAACAGCAGCAGCAGCAACAACAACAACAGCAGCAGCCGCAAAGACCCAAACGACCCAATGGAAAAATGCTGCAGATGCAGAATGTAAGCATATGATTATTTAGATTTCAAAATAATGAAAAGCATTCTAATATATTTTTCTGTTTTAGTCCACGGAGTCACGCGATGGTGGCGGAGGCATGCGTTCTGGCGGTGCGGTGCCCAAGTCCCACAACTTTGGCAACTACGGTGGCCCACCGAGTGCTGGTGGCCCTGGTGGCTCATCGTTGCCGCGCGGCGATTCAACCAATTCGAGCAAGAGTGGACGCGGTGGCTTTGCCAAACAGGATTCGACTGGCAGCACCAGCACTCCCTGGCGTCTGTCGCCCTCGAGCAGCGGGTGAGTTGCTTTCAACGAGTGTACATTTTAACATTTGGACCCAACATTCCATATTCCCAATTTGTTCGCTCTTTCTATCTCTCCATCCATTTATCTATCTATCCTAACCAATATTGAAACTGTTGTTAAAATTGCCAAAAACCATTTTTGTATGCTACCCAAAAACCAACCAACCACAACAACAACAACAACTACATTTACCAATCCAGCTACAAGACACGCACACAATCCGTGCGCTCCGATTCCGTTACGCCCTCGCCGACGGGCTACGGCAGCGACAGGCAGACGCCGGAGTTCAGCCAGCCGCCGGTGCAGGTGCAGGTCCAGTCTTCTAGTTCGAACCGGGGAATGGCCTCCTATCTGCAGCAGGCAGCAACACCAATAACAACAACAACATCCACGTCCAACAACGCGCCAGAATCGGCATCAGCTTCGGGACTCGTCTGGGCCGTCACAGACATTTCGAGTGTGCCAATTGGCAGCGTCCTCATTGATCCGCAAACCCTCCAACCAATTCTCAATCCAGACGGGTAATTTACAAAAACCAAAAACACACCAAAAATATAAAAAAAAATTCAATTCAGTCGTCACCAAAATTAATAAAGTACACTATGTTGTACTTTTACTTACAAATTATTATCGCAATGCTTTGATTTCGTTTTGCTCTTAATTATTTTTTAAAATTCTTATTAATTCTCAGTGTACAAAATATTGGATGTTTATAATTTGATTCGAAAGTCGAAAAGTGTTTGGTTAAACAAAAAGTTAAAAAAAGTTAAAAAAAAAATATAAGAAGGAAGAATTTTAAAATGTTTTCATTTTTTGATTAGCTGTATTAGATTAAATTTTAATTTGAACGTTCTGAAATTTAAAGATGAAACTAGAAAGAAAGCTTTATAGAATTGTTTCTGAAGTTTTTTTTTTTTTTTTAAGTACACAAGAAATTTTGAAATAAATAATTCCATGTCTGTTTGTCTGAGTTTCGCAATTCAAAACTTTATATTGTATTATATCAATACTACTTAAACTTTTTTTTGTATATATTCCACATTTAATTCAATATTAACACAATATATATCATATTTACTTCAATCTTAACTTTTAAAACTTAGCTTTTTACTCGTTGGTTTATGTTTCATACATTTTTCTAATTCCGCTAGACTAATAATATTTTCGGGCTGCCGAAGTAAGCTTTTTTTCTAGTTCTTAAATCATATATAAATATGCCGTATATTAGAGATTTTTATAAACAATATAACCAAGCATTTTTTAAATTTTTTTATAACGAAAAATTAAGTTTTTTAATATTGTTTTTTTGTTTTGCATAATTATATACACATTATTAATGCCATTCGATGTGCTACCTTTTCAACTTGTTGATGTTGTTTTTGTAAATTATCTGCCTAAAATCGATCAGATATGATTATGATGCGAATAACTATGCTCAGCCTTTCTCTCTCTCTCTCTCTCTCAGTTCGTTCGCCTCTCTTTCTCTCACGCTCGCTCTCACCTGTACATCGCCCATCCCACAAATATATTAAGAATAAAACACTCACCAAAGCCAAAGCTCTGTTGCTCTCGCTCTCGCTCTCACCTCTCTGTCTCTCTCTTTTTTTGATATTGTTTTTATTGATCGTTCGTTCGCCTGCTGCCCTTTGTTGGTTGTTCTCTCTGCAACTCTGCCAGTTACATATATAATAAGTGTGTCTTTCGTCTGCCAGTGTTGTCGTCTAATTGTTGTTCGTTCTAATTGCATTGCATTTTCTTGTATCAAACGCATTTGTTGTTGTTGTTTTTTCATTACAAATACCAAAAAATAAAAAAATATATATATAGAATATTTTAAACAATTTTCTTGTGAAAACACAGAAATGTCTGTCGCTGCCGTCGCCCTCACTGCGCACTTTTTTTTAATGCAACCCTGACAATTGACTTAACACAAATACAAGCGATCTTCGTCAGTATTGAGAGTAAAGAGTATTTATATTAAACGTTTGCTCTCCTTTTTACAGCACCGTTTACCACTACGACCCGTCCAACTTGCCGCCCAATCAGGCGCTGCAACATCAAGCGGGCAACAATGGAGGAGGAGGCGGAGGCGGAGGAGGAGGAGGCGGCGCTGGCAACTATCAATCGAGCGGCAATTATGCATCCTATCGCAAATCGTCGCCACATCAGTCGCAACAGCAACATCAGCAGCAGCAGCAGGTGGTGCAGCAACAACAACAACATCAACAACAACAACAGCAACACCATCAACAACAACCACCTCAACAGCAGATTTACAGCAATGAATTGTCCTGCAGCTCAACGGAGAGCTATGCCGAGGAGGTGCAATCACCGGGCATGGAATGCTCCGATGGCTATGACAACTATACAGTCGACTCTCCGCAACACACAACAACACAGCAGCAGCAACCTTTAGTCGACAACAAGGGCGATGAATGTGATAGCTTGTCCAGTGCCACGGGCTGTCTGAGCATTACAACTTCCACCTCAACCAAGAACTATGATCGCATTGAGGTGCAAAAGTACAAGAATCAGGCAACCAGTCCCAATATACCAGCCTGTTGTGTCGGCGACAAAGAGATTGAGACAGTTGCTCAGCAGCAACAACAGCAACAACAACTATTGCCGCAGGAACCGGAACAGGAACAGGTTGTGGTTGTTGCAGCCAGCAGCAGCAGCAGCACAGTGGCGTCTGCTGAATTGCCATCAAGTCAAACGCCGCTGCCAGTGGCGTCGTCGTCGTCGGCCCCCTTGAATTGTGATGCACAGTCACTGTCGCCGAGCACCACGCCATACAGTCAGTGCGATGTGAAGCCCGCCAGTCAGAGTCACAGTCACAGTCAGAGTCACACTCACAGTCACACTCATAGTCAGAGTCAGAGCCAAGCTCTGGTAGCCGTCGAGGAGCCCAAGGCACAATCCTGGACTTATACGCACAGCTATCAGGCACCTGATGGTTCCACCGTGTTCCATACCACAGCCACGCCCAACAGCGCTGCGCCCTACTGCACCACCACATATCAGCAAGGAGTAAGTTTCAGATTTATTCAGAGTTGCCGATTTAGGTTATTTTTGGATAGATTTGTTTTATTTCTTTAAGTTGTTTAGCAGGAAGAAATTTCAAACATACCATATTCGGATAATTTTCATGGTATTTTAGGGTATTATAATATTGTTAGGAAATGCTTATCGCATTTCATGATATAGTAAATTATGTGTATATCAGATCAGAATTTTCTAGTCTCCCAGTTTTCATGCTGTCTTGATGAATCTTGTTATAGCTCCTTCTTTTTGCTACAGACAATATATGTTTTGGAAACTTCCGGATTTAATTACTATTTCATTTAGCTGCCATAGGAACCATCGTTCAACAATCCACCTTTAATATGAAAAACACTTTTGTACTTAAAATGATATCAACCAATCTCACATATATAAATTCTTACCAAATTTGGTTAAAATCTGACTGTTTATTATGTATGAGAATCGGTTGAAAATCAGCTTTTAGTTAGAATAACTTTATTATGTTTAAAGATATCTTAATCTAACTTAAAGATGATGTATTTTTTGTGGTCTTATGTATTCCATTCTCACCAAGTTGTGTTCAAATCGGACCACATATATCAATGAAAATATTAGTTGCAAATTTAGATTATGTATGACAATTTTTGTGGTTTCTTGAGATAACTCAAACCAATTTGCATATTGTATATTTGGTATTGACTTGTACATTAATAAAATCGAACTACTATATCATAAAGCTGTCATAGGAACGATTAGAACTCTGCAAGGGTATCAAATCTTTCTTGTTTTCAACGATCAGTTGTCATCACTGGGATCATTACAATTTGAATAACCGCAATTAATATGCATTTTTTTCCATTTACAGCCCGATGGCAGCATCTATGCTGTGCCCCAGGGCATGGTGTATGCGGCGTATCCCCAGCCGACGGTTAGCAGCGCCGCCTCGCAGCAAATTTTCCAGCTGGCGAGCAGCAGCGGTCAGCCGACGCAAACGTTGTTTGCCACCTCGCAGGATGGTGGCGAGCTGCCTGGCGGCACCTACATGATACCTGTCTTCGATCCGGCCCAGCAGCAGCGCGAGGGCCTCATACCCGCCCAGGCTATATACCAGACGCCGGCTGGTCCAGCCACCGCTGTGATGCCCATGGCGACAGCCACCTATCCAACGGCACAATTTGCTGCCGCGGCGCCCAACGGAGCGCCCATCTATCAGGCGCCACTGATTTACTCGAGTGAACCAGCTGGCGCCCAGTTGCAACAGCTGCCGATGGCCACGTATCCAATCAGTTATCCGTATCATTATTATCCCATACCCTACTATGTACCACAACAGGCTGTGGCTACGGCGCCCATGGTGGCCACCGCAGCGTCTGCCCAGCCGCCCAACGGGCCAACATCATCATCGCAGGCCCAGGCGCAGGCTCAGGCTGCCGCCCAGCTGAATCTCGCAACTGCCACAGCGGCTGGACCGCCAACGGTGGTAGCTGGCGGCCAGCAGACGACCAATGGTCACATCATCACCAGCAGCAGCGGCTCCGGCGCCGGTGGCTATTATGGTGGTTCACGTGTGAAGCGCACACCTGGCGGCGGCTCAATCCATTACAATCCCAGCTACCAGGCAACGGCCACGGGACACGCCACGGCGGCACATCATCCGGGTGCTGGATCAGCGCAGATCATTACCGCGCCCGGGGCCAGCACAACGACATATCATGCGCTGCCCACGCTGACCTTGGCGCATGGCGGCGCGGGGGCGAACTCTGATCTCAATGCCGCCGCTGCTGCGGCTGCGGCAGCTGCTGCAGGTGCTCATGTCTATGCACTGCCCGCACAGCACACCACAGCGCTGATTCCGACCAACATCTTTCCGTATGCGACGGGACAGGCGGGCGGACAGCAGGCGGGACCACACAATGCGGTGTTGCAGCATCAGCAGCAACAACAGCCACCGCCGGCACCGCACTCGGCTCCGCATCATGCGCTGATTACGGCCACGCCCTTCTACTCGGCCGCCAGCGGTTCAATGGATGCATCTGCCTCACAATCAGCGCCCAGTACGCCAGCGGCACCAGGGCGCCAGGCACCGTTGTTCAGCACACCGCCAGCTCCGAATGCTGGCGGCAACAGCAGCGGCGGCGGCGGCATGGGATCGGGAGTTGGTGGTGGCTATCACAGCAACAGCTCCACACCGCACTACTATCACAGCCAGAGCAGCAACGAGGGCGGCTATGCCACGCCCTACGAGAAGCGCAACAATGTCAGCGGTGCTGGTGGTGGTGGTATGGGAGCACCTGCTCCTGGCCGCAAGCCATACCATCCGGGCGGTGGCTACAATCCACGTCATTCGGTACCAATGGGCGGTATGCCCACGGGCGCCAAGACGCCGCTACTTAATTCCAACAATGAACCGACGCCGCGCGCCTCGCCCAGCAGCATCAGTCTGGGCGGACCTGGTGGACACTCCTCGTCCTCGAACTACCATCATGGTGGACATCGCGGGCCGCCGCCAGGCGCGCTGGGCAAGCGTGAGATGAAGCCCGCCCAGATGCCACTGATAAGTGGACCGCCACCGAGCTATGCCACATCGAGCAGTCCAGCTGCCACTGGCGGCTATGAGGCAAAGCCTCCGGTTCGCCTGAATGCCGGCGCCGCCAGCTTCCGCAGCCAGAAGTCCATCAATGCGGACTTTCGACGCAGCGTCTCGCAGCGCAACTCGCCCAGCGCCAATGGAGCTGGCAATGGCAACGGCAGCAGCCACAGCCACGAGAGCAGCAACAACTCACCCAACAGTATTGCAGGCGGCGGTGGCGGTGGCGGCAGCAGCAGCAACAACAACAGTGCGGCCAATACGCCCAATGCCACGGCCCAGGCAACTGGAATGGGCACACAGTACATTGTGGTGGATCATTCAACGGGAGCCGCTGTTAACACATCGCCACCGTCGCTCTATCTGAGCGGTGGCAGCAATGCCGGCGGCGGCAATGGTGGCAACGGTGCCGGACCGCGCGCCTCGCACATTCCAGCCCAGCTGCATCACAATCCCGGTGCAGCAGCGGCGGCGGCGGCAGCAGCTGCAGCCGGAGCTGGTGGCCAACAGGCTGCCGCGGTGCTCAGTGGCGTTGCCGCCTTGGGTGGCTACAATCCCAATGGCGCTTCCGGTGTTTACATCAAGTATGGCCAAACATACTTTGCGCATGTGAGTAGTAACATTTTAATAAACTCAAATCACATGGAAACTAACCTATTGTCCTATTCCTTTCATACGCAGCCCTTGCCCAACAGTCGACGCTCGCCCTCGAGTGACATTCGACCACAGATGGCTCAGGTTACCGGCATGTATCCCGCCGCAATGATGATACAAGGTGAGAGGCCAGGAGCAGTAATTGCTAAAAAGAGATAATCAATAAAATGTGACAAATAACTGATAAATGACAGAATGCTGTGTGAATCTTTAGAAAGATGACTAAATATCACACATGAATATATAGCATAGATGTTCATAAAAGGGAAGAATCAATTAACATATAGAATGAAACAATGTGGAAAAATATCTGCCAAGATTAGAAATAATGCAACAAATCAGAAGACAATTAAATAATTAACAGCAAAGTTTAAGAATTTATGAGAAAAAAAAAACAAAATTAAAACCAGAAAATTTAAATATTTTTAAATTTATATTTACTTTGTAACTAAAATGGAATTTATATTCAAATTCAAATGTTTTTACTTTTACCTAAAGATATTACATATTTTTAAAATAGACATGTTACCTGTTTATCCATAAGATACACATTTAAAAATGTATCTTATATCTATATTTTACTTTTTATACAAAATGATATTAAGCTTACTAATTCTTGAACTCTCTTTTTCACTTACAGCACCTCCACGTCATCCAAGTCGTCATCCGAATCCGAACTACAAAGGATCGCGTCCGCGGTAAATTTACCGCACAGTGGTCAACGAAAGGACGCTCACAGCAAACAAAAGCGACAACAAAAACAAAACAAAAAAAATGATAAAAAGAAAACTACATACACATAACGACATACCTAAGATAAATATAAATAGCAACCTAATCTAGTGGAACATAATGTAGATGACTAAAGAAAAACATAAAAAAAAGAATGAAATGCGAAGAAATGAAAAGAGAACAGAAACGAGAACACAGAGCATAGAAAGGAGCAAAGGACCGAAGAGAAGTTGGGCAGCAGCAGCTGAGGAGCCTGCAAGGGGGCAGCAGTGGGGGAAGTGTGAGAATATTGTTATCTTCCGCAGACAGGGAAGGAGGCAGCTTGGCATATAGCCCTAGTTAAGAAGTATTGCGTAGCTACAAACAACAATAAAATAAAGCAACAACAACAGCAACAGAAACAAGAACAACAACAGCAGCAGCAACAACAACATAAAAAAAAAAAAAACAAATCAGTAAATATAAACAATGCTGTATATTTTGTGCCATTAAAAAATAGTCTTTAATAAGAAGTAGTAAGGAAAAAAATACGAGTACCGGAGAAGCAATAATTGAACACAACGACCGAGGACGAAGGACCCTTGACAAAGGACGGATAACTTTAACTGGACTGTGACCCACGTTAAACTATTTGAATATCATGTGATGCGTTAATTTTGGAAGAATTCTTAGTCCGATTGCGATGGCAAGACAACAGCAGCAGAGAATCTCCAGATTTATCGGATCTCCCATTCTTATTAGTAATCCTTTTCAGTTCTTTCTCCCAACAATTCCCCGATTGCTGCTATCCAAAAAGAAAATGAAAAATGTATTATATTTAATAATTATGGTCTTGCTTTGGTGTGTTTAATTGAATGCGTTTTAATTATGTTAGAAATCTCAACCAAAAAGGCAAATGTAACTCCAACTGAAATGTCCGTGAATTGGCCAAGAATGTCTGCTGCCAATCAAACCAACTGTGGACGTGGCTTGTACTACATTGATACTTATTTTGTTTTGCAAAATTTGTAATTTGTGAAGCTCTTCGACTTTGGTTGGCTCCACACGAATTCTCGAAAATAACATCAACAACATCTGTTCAAAATTAATCAAGTTTTGTTATTAAGTCAAATTTAATGTTACGCATTATTATTATTATTATTTTTAGTTATTATTATTATTATTATGCTGATCATTTTGTGAAATTTCTTATTTGAATTTCCTTATTATGTTTATGTTTTTTTCTTTTGAATTAGAATTGAATTCTTTATGTTCTTTTTTAATTTCTGTTCCTTACGGCAAAGAAGCTGCACTTTATTTTCGTTATAATTAATAATAAGAAAGATTAATGAAATGAAATATACATAGTAATGAGATGAGAAGAGAAGCAAAGAAAAGAGAGGAGAAGAGACGTGAAGTGAAGTGAAGAGAAGCGGTACGTAAGAGCCAAGCAGCTATACATTTATTGTTAAACAAGATATTTAGCTTAGCGTATAACTTACATATGTATATGTACCATTTAATATATATAAAAATATATATATATATATATTCTTATATATATATAGGCAAGTGAAACGAGAAAAACAAAATAAAAATATTAGTTAAAGTTGCGTTGTTGTATTTTCATTTTCATTTCGCCTTTTTCGCGATTACTCTGTCAATTTCTATTTTTAGTTTTCGCCCTGGCCACGGATCGCACTCAACATTTTGATTGAGATGTCGCCCTGATGATTTAATAAATATTTAATTTCTGCTTTCGTACAACGAATTCCTCGACAATTGAACTCAACATTTAACTGTTTTCCAAACTGTATTTCTAAATGTACATAACAATAATTTACAAACCTAAACGCGACTAAACACTTAGCATATAAGTAGATTAGGCGGACTGGACTGGACCCAAAAAAGAGCAGTTGTATCAGAACAAGATTGTTGATGATGATGATGGTGATGATTATGATTATGATTATTTGGCGCAAATATTTGGCACAAATTTGTAATAGATAAATATTTGCACCAAATACATGCAGCAATTAGAAATGTTATCAAAGTCTATCTACCTATTATTATCATTTCAAGCATTGCAATTCTTATGAACTCACACTCATACACCTAAACTAAGTATAGCTTTCAAAAGTGCGCTAAAACAAAAAGATATGCTAAATGCAGCTTACATAGCATAGCCTATATCTAAATGCAATACAATTAAAGAGTATAAAACGTACCAAATAAGATACAGAAACTGCTCAATAAATATGAAATATCACGAGAGTTGGAGAGAAGATGAGAAATTGAATAATAAGCACAAACGTATATTGTACCAGAGAACACAGAAACGCTTTGTTGACTAGTCCCGAAACCAGATAGATAGAGTCAGTTAAGAGATAACATAGCTAGAGTGCAAGGAAGAAAGGATAAAAAAAAGATCCTGTGTAATACTCGTACATTTGCTCCTGTTGTGGATTTCTTTGTTTGTTGCTCTGTTTGTTATGAAAAGAAAAAAATAATGTTGAGAGTAATGTTGAGATCGTTAAACCAAGAGAAAGAGAGAGTGATTGTGCGGAGAGCGAGAGAGAGAGCGCGGGGATAACAAAAGTAAAAGATTAGGCATAGAATATGGGAAATGAAAATAAACAAAACCCTTGATGGGCAAAATATGTTAAACAATATTATTATTACATCATGATTAATCTAATGGTAAAAATGCATCGTAATTATAATTATACAACAACAAATGCGACAAAAAAAATAAAACAACAACAACTCGATCAACAAAACTGCACGCAAAAGTACTCGTAATAACGATTTAAATGAGATAAAGACAAAAAATAAAGTTTTTACCGGCGAGGATAACGATAATGATAATTATGATGATAACAAAAAAACAAAATAAATAAAATGTATTTATTTATTTTAATTTATATATACACTAGAGAGTTATTACAAATATATATATACATAATGTATAAGGCAAAAAAAAAAAGAACAAAATGAAATTTGTTTTATTTAGTTGGATAATAATTTTACGAAATGAGTTAGCATTTATTGCGTCAATCTAGAAATATAATCATGTTTAAAAATAGGCTTTGGGAACTAAAATCCTAGAAAAAGAATTTCAACACTTTTCTAATTTGTGGGTGGAATTTTGACAAAAAAAAAGAATAGAATAGCTTGTTAATTAAAGCTAATCTGCAGTTAGTAAATTTAGCTAGTTATATCTTTAAGGAGAATCCTCGAAGCTTTAACATAGAGCATAAATTACAGCTGAGTAAACAGGACAATTGTATTAGCTATGAAAACGCATTGGACGCCCTCAAGGTTAATAATACAGCCATTTATAGCCTACCACTCATGACAAGTTAACATTTAGGACATAAAACCAACTCGAGCAAATAGAAAAGTCCGAAAAATAAAATAAAAAGAGACAAATAGAGATATGCGTATGCAAACATTGTTTGCGACCTAATAACCCAGACAGAGGAACAAATGTAGGGGCATTTATGAGTAGACAATGTATGTATGTCTAAGCTTCCCCCTCCAGCCTTACCGCAGGTTCCATTGTATCAATTATTAAACATTTTCGGACTGGGGTAGTTTGGGTTTCGTCGCTCGTTTTGACGTCTTCATAACACGCGCGAATGAGCCAAAGAAAGAAAGACCGAGAGGGCAAGGATAGCGAGGGAGAGAATCCATCGACTGTGCCACCAACAGTTTTGGGAAACGGGGCAACAACAAATTACCCTGAAATTTTTAGATGGCAACTAGGAATAGACCGGGTTGGGTTCTGTTCTTATTTTTGGGCAGTTGTTTTCGTATCTTGACTGTGCCATCAAGTGGAGACGACGACCACATTCTGAGCGTCCCATAAATCTGCCAAAGAAGAAGAGCCCAAACAGCGACAGGTTGCAGCTCAATAAAGAGCTAAATAAATATCTATATATAGCTATAATATCGTCTATGGCCCAGCAAAAGGGATGAGTTCATTTAGGGTTCGCGTTCGATTCGATCGGCAGGTAGAACAAGTCAGACTTACCAACTTACTAACCTGTTTTCCCAAGACAATGGCCAAAAGATGCGACGGCTGCTGCTGCTGTTGCTGTTGCGGTCAAAATCAAATGGTCAGCGCTTTTGTAAACTGGTGACATTTAAAAATTATGGCATGTAAATGGAAGGCATTCCGGGAAGCGTTGACAGCCTCAAACTGAACCTCAGCCTCAGTCGCAGACGCAGACGCATTTTCGATCTAAGAGGGGGGCTACTGTTAATCAATTTAGAGCCTCGATGAAGTTATTTGTGCGGCGTGCGCAGATGGCCCAAAGGATAAGCGAGTTGTCGAGTGAAAGGTTGTGCGATGCACTCGGCTGATAAGCACAGAGATCTATCTTTACATATTTTCAACATTAAACATTTTTCATCTATTCAATTAAATTATCTTAAATATATATTATTTTAATTGTTAATTTCAAATAATTTCTTTAAATCTGATTTTAAATATGATATGAGATTTAAGTAAATCATTTATCTCTTCAATGATAATTGTTAAATTGTATGCATACGATAAACTTGGCTTATAAGCGATAAGGTAGTTACATTTTTTCAACTTTAATTTTTTTTTTATCTATTCAGTTATGGACTTCATTTTTAATTATTATATATTATTTAAATTGTTAAATTTAAATGATATCATTTGAAATATTAAGTGAGTTTTAAATAAATCAATTATGTTTTCAGTTATAAATTTCAAAGAATATAATTTAGTTGTTAATTTGAAATACATAATTTCGTTCCGACAAATGTTTTTAGTGGAATGTAAATAATTAAATGAATATGTATGTCAATATTTCTACCCATCTTAAATGCATATGCGGTTTTGTTTTGATAAGCGATAAGCTATTTACATTTTTTAAACTTAAACTTTTTTTTTGATCTATTCAGTTGTGGACTTTATTTTTAATTTTTATATATTATTTATATTGTTACATTTAAACGATATCATTCAGACTTACTTGAAATATTAAGTGAGTTTTAAATAAATCAATTATGTTTTCAGTTATAAATTTCAAAGAATATAATTAAGTTGTTAATTCTATTATCTTGGCTATTATGTAATTATATTTCAAATTCGAAATAATTTCTTTCTGACAAATGATTTTAGTGGAATGTAAATAATGAAATGAATATGTATCTCAATATTTCTACGCATCTTCAATGCATATGCAGCTTTGTTTTGGGATTACCTTTGCCTGCCCTACGGGGCGTATGCGTGTTAAAGCTTTCATTGCTGACGTCGCTGTCAAGCTTTGCGCTCTTGATATATGGCCAGCATTAAAGTGCCGCCTTTGTAAACCGGAGACATCAAAGTGCACACACACACAAACTCAAACATTTGCATACACTACACACACATACACACACACACACACACACATACACACACATGAAAGTGCACTCGAAAAGCCATAAAAATCACTTTGTAGTCCGGTTAGCAAAGGAACAACGAGGGGGTGTTGGAGAAGGGGGCGGCGGCTTCGTGGAGGCGGCGCATCAGCGCAAACTATGCAACGCCAACAACAACAACAACAACAACAGCAACAGCAACATACGGAAAAAAGTGCAATGCAATCAATTCAAAAGAGCTGCCAGTGCATGAGAAGGGCAGCAACAAAGAGATAGTAAAAGAGGCAGAGCCAATGTGAGAGAGAGAGAGAGAGGGAAGAAAGGTGGAGCTGTCAGCAAACGGCAGGCAGCATTTAATCCTGCAAAAAAGGCATTGCGAGGCAGCATAAAATGATGTTAATCCTTAAATAACGTGAGCAAGCGGCGGGTGGAGGGCAGCAAGATAAGGTGGGGGAGGAGGAGGTGGAGGAGAAAGGGGGGGAGAAAGAGGCTGATGATGACGATGATGGCGACAGCCAAATGCCAATTGAATGCCAAGCGGCTTTAAGTGTCGGCCAGTGAGAAAGAAACAAGAGAAAAAAAAACAAGAAACGAAATAGGCAGTCAAAAGCACTTGGCAGAGTAGGAAAGACAAAAGGAAGTGCGGGAGAGAGCGAAAGAGACGGCGAGAGAAAACAGTTAAAGTGCTTGAGGCGCGCTTAAATTGACAGATGAAATGGGAAAGTACATACAATCAGTAACAGATGTGTAACGAACTACAAGTTGGATAAGTTGTTTGCCTCCGATAGCATAATATGCATATTAAACTAATAACTGAGCGAGAAAGAGAGATGAGAACAATGAAACGGATATATCTACAGAAAAAATAAATATGAAAAAAAAGAAATTAAATTAAAACAATTTATCGGGGGTGACACAGAAATCGCTTTCGCTTGAATTTCACTTAAATTTCATACAAATTCCAGTGAAATTCAAGCGAAAGAGATTTCTGTGGCACCCATGTATATTTTTTAATAGTTAATTATTATTTATATTATTATTCTTAAAACTAATTTTTCTTAGTGCATTGCCTTTTTAAATTTATGTAAAAAAAAAAAATTAAATACTAATTTTTGTTAATTTTTTCAACTGTTGGTTTTCCCCTATTTTTTTTTTTTGGCATAAAACAATTAATAATAATAAAATAATATAATATATAATAATTCACAAATAAATAAATTTTCTTTTGTGATTTGGTAGCCTATTAAATGATTTAAAAAATGAAGTAGTATTCTTTATTTAAGTACATAATTTTATAAGTAGTTTCAAATTGATTCGGAAATTAATTTGTGCATACAAAATCCAGTCAATTGGTTTTCTTTTTGAGTACTCGCATCCTTAAAGTGTCATCTTGTGTCTGTATCAAATGTACACGGACTTTAAAGTGTAATTGCTGTATCTTGAAGCTGAAATGTTAAATGGCTACTTGCTACTCCACTTCCGCCACATGCTCGCATATCGCATCTCTGGAGCTGCCTTAACATGGTGGCCAAATGAAAAAAACTGTCAACTTGCAGCTTTTGGGACCGTCCAGCGGTTTGACCCCAAAAAAGTCAAGTGCGCCGCTTCCGCCGTATGTTGCTCCGGCTCTACGCCGACTTAACTCGGCTCTGGTTGCTCTGGCGGGCAGTGAAGCGTGAACAGCACCCACCATCCAATGGCACACAACCGCAGTGACTCAAAAAGAGACTCGGCTCAACTGAGTTGACTCAAAAATGCTTGGCACGCGCCGGCGCACTCAATTGGCCCATTGATGATGGTGGCAAAAGGGAGATGCACGATGAATACAATTCACTCAAAATGGGGGACGCTAATAAGAACTCGTTCCGTTGCTCGCGTGCTGTGCTGAGCTGTGCTGAGCGCGGGGCGTTGCCGTTCGCGAGCGACCAGAGCCATGGCAACCAATCACCAACCAACCCCCGAGACGAGCTGAGCTGAAAACCAGTTGAGCGGGTTTTTTAACTTGCGCTCATTTCAGCTGCTGTTGGTGGTGGTGTGTGGTGTGTGTTGTGTGTGTGTGTGTCTATGTATTGGTGTTTGCTTTATGCTGCCTACCACTCTCGAAACCGGGTCGGTCGTCGTCAGCGTCGTCATGCTGATCCATGAGCCCAGAGCCCAGAGCCAAGAGCCATGAGCTGAGGCTAGAGCGCCGGCAGTTTATGCAGTGGCCTCGTAGCTGTAACAACGTCGCTCGAATCAACGCTCGTTGCTCGCTGCCTCGTTGTCTTCTCGTCGTTGTTGTCGTCGTTGTTGTTGTGTTTCATTCTTCTGATTCGTCTCAGCTCATCATCATCGCCGGCCAGAGAGCCGGAGACACCCAGAACTGTCTTAAGAAACCGGACTCCGTCTGGCGTCTGTTATCGCGCCACGCGTTTCGCGCCGTTTGATAAGCGTCGCCCGCTGCGACTTTTTTAGCGTCGGTGAAAAACCCTAAAAACAAATAATTAATTTAACACATCAAAATAATAACAAAACAAAGCAAAACAAAACAAAGCAAAACAAAACAAAACAAAAAGAAGCAAATCAAAACCCAGTGAACAATATTCAAAATTGTTGTTTGTGCTAATCAATAAAAAGTGTTGCTTGAAATTCCACACGCGCATTCGAGTGCGAAGATACCCATATTCATATTCATACTCACACTCATATTCACATTTGTAATAGTATCTTATGCAATTAATGTGCATGTATTTAGTGGCATCTGTTGGACGCTTGACAAACTGATCCGTCAAGTCGTCAAAACATTTCGCATCGTCCTGCAACAAGTGATCTATCAGTTCATAGATCCAGATCTATCGCCAAAAGCTGGCTAAAGAATTTTGTGCAAAAGACTTGGATTAAAAATCGCCAAAATTGTGGAGGCAATTAAAATGAAGGTAAGTTCAGTCAAAAGTGTGCATATTATTGAATTTGATTATAATTGTAAATTGTATTTAGTAAATTTATAATAGTGTTGTAAAAGTAAGTTAATAGATCATTTAATCGTGTTCAAATCAAACAGTTTATTAAACTGATTTTATAAATTCAATCATGATTAAATACCATAACAAATAGCTTAATGGTATTTGGCAATAGTTGGCAAAGTTGAGAAATTGCAAATTATACTACAATTGCAATTATCGTAGAGGTATAATTTATATTTCGAGTACATTTTAAATGAAGAATATTCCGCATTTTAATTGAAACTCTAGCTTATCTCAACAAATATGAACTTAGGCTTTTGGTTTATGATAAAAACTACTACTGACAAATTTAACAAAGAATGTTCAAGAATATTTTTAAGATACTGGTCGAACTGGTCAAAGATAAAATATGTACTTAATTTAAGTAATTTACTTAGAGGCCCCAAATAATTACTGGAATCTGAAGAAAGTCAAAGTAAACATTTTGTAATGTTATTAAAATGCTTTGTATGTTTCTGAATTCAATTGAACCTCAATGGGAGCAGTTTTTTTTTTTTTTTTTTTTTTTTTAATGGACACCTACGCAGAGTAGAGGAAATGTTGCCTTCCTTTATTTCTTTTTTTAATTGATGCACATGTAAAACCTTTTCGAATGACCTACAAAACGTGCTGAATAGATATTGAACCAAAAACCCGCTGGGACGCAACAGGCGGCGTTAGTTTATACAGTTTGTATGGTGGGGACAAGCAGAAGAAAGAGCAGGAGGAGTTTGGTATCATATCGTATCTAAAACAATGCCCATGGGGCAATTCAAAGCCATCAACTCTCTCGACAAACCGTACTAATAACTTTGGAAAACGATGAGTTTTCAAAACAGACGACAGGCAACGGGCAATCGGAGCCGCCGTTTGAGAGTCGGTGAATATTAAAAGCACACAAATCGCACCATGGGGGGGTGCAACATGGTTGGGAATCGCATTTGTATACTGATTCGAATTTGTTTTTTGAATATTCGTATACGGTTTTGGATTGAATGACGACCATGTCAAACCCACACGTTGAAATTATGAATTTTTAAGAGGCAGGAGGCTGAAATCTTTTTTTTTCTTGTTCAAATTTGATGTAGAGCTGCAGTCAAAGGCAGTGGGCAATGATAGGCGCGTTTATCATTAGTTAACGTTTTTAATTTCTAAATCTGTTGGGGCATTCGCTTATGACGCCGCTCATTTCGAATGTGTTCATTCAACAAAAATTATAATACTTTGGGCTCAAACGTTTTGCTTTAATCGATTTTTACCTCTCGAAGATTTGCTTTGGCAATGGTATTGTTTTTTTTTTTTACTTATATATTTTTGTATTTTTTGTGCTGTGCCACCCGTTGAGAGCATTGTGTGAACTCTGACGCAAGTGCTGAGCCACCCACAGGATTCAAGGGAATACAATGTTGTAAAATGTTAAATATTGGACATTCGACAGCAATGAGTTGGCTCTTTGAGATACAGATACACTGCAAAGATACAATACGTCGAACAGATACATGTTGCATGATTTATGCTTCACGGTTTCTACATCATTTTGATATTCTTTTTTTTTTTTGTATTTTGCATGGCTTTATCCATAAACATAATTTTCATTACCATAGCAAATTAGACAAGGTGCTGACGCTTATTGGACCGCACATAAAAGGCCAAAATCTGTTATAAATTTCAACAATATTTTTTTTTTTGGGGGCGAACTTGAGTTTTATAATTGAACTCTAGGCCCACGTAAAACCAATTCTAAAGATGATCGCATGTGGCTAACTCTTAATTCTTAACTCTTAATACTGTGCTCTATTGGCGGACCTTTAATACTTGTCAATAGGCACAGCGGGAGATCTTAGGAAAAATGCCGAAATCAAATGTCAACAGTTCTAAGCCGCAACTAAACAACAATAGAGTCCGGCTTAAGATCCTATTTTTTTTGTTTGTTTTTGTGTTGTATTTCTACTTGACATCATCGATCTTGACCCGGCCCAGTTGTTGATCCCCTCCCCGAATCAAATGTGCCCAGAGCTATGACGCCACAAAGCGCAGCTTATGAATATTCAACGAATGTTTCTTCGTTTTTTTATATTCGGCTGAGAAAGAGTCAAAAGGAAAGGCATAAATACTCAAGCTCTTAAATGTCGAATGTCTGCAAAGCAACTATAAAATATACATATTTCAATAAACGATTTTTCATTAATAATTCACTAGGAAATTAAAAAAAAAATAGAAACCCCAACAGAAAAGCTGTTAACGCCTCCAAAAATATAAAAAAAAACACACACACGAGAACGGCATGTTTTCCTTAATTGAGAACTATGCGATAAGTTATTATTAGCTTGACATGTGAATGATCATGAGTTGAGCTTAAAGTTAGACAATTTGTCTTCAATATGCTCAATGTGTCACTTCAGGCAAAATCTGATTAGAGTTTAATATATAAGAGATGTACCGGAAGAGCAAAGATAAATGTGTTTGAAAGAAAGTTTTTTAGTAGCTTACAAATATATTGAAAGTCAAACATATTTTTAACTTAACGTTGCACTATTTTCAGAATAAATTTCTGTTCGAATATGCTGATAGTATATAAAATGTTGGTTCCTTTGGTAATTAAAAAGAAATGTAAGAAAAAGAAAACTTTCTTTTTAAATAGATAATTAATATTTAAACTAATATTACATCAGTATTCATTTATTTACTGATTTTTTCTTTATTTAATTTTATTAAACTATTATTAAGTATTTATTGACATGGGGTAGAAATCCAGGGACTGTGAATATATTTTTAATATGTTTTAAATCGTAATTCCTTTTTATGTTAAAGAAAGAATGCACAAAGAATAGTCAAATATCTTGCCCAAGAATGTCATTCCTTGATCGCCTTTGGAATTATGTGCTTATTATTGCATGTCTTTAGCACACAAAAGGTGCATTTTGTAAGCAGATCTTCAAATGTTAAATCCCACACAAGGTGGAACCAAAGAAGAACGCGTGCCAGTTGCAACTCGCTCAAATGACATCTTGACCAGGCCGAAAAGCAGCTGCTTGACCAAGTTCGGTTGATGGGTCACTGCATTGCCCACAGATTTTCAGATTTCCAGGCAATGTAATTGGATTTTTGGCAATGGACAAGAACAGCATCTAATGCCTAATTGACAACTGCGGCGTGGCGTGACAATGCTGACAAGAAGTCGACGCCTGAGAACAAAGAGGGAGAGAGAGAGTCGCAAAATGCATCTTGACTTGAGCCAATTGCCCCGATCAGGCACAAAAGACAAACAAATATCACACCTTTGTTTATGCGCCCAGAACAAAACTGCAAACCAAAGCAAGACAAAAGGCCAAGTCGAGTGGTCAGCTTGAAAATGTTTAGATGTTGGTCCTTCTCAGTGTTGCGCATGCGCCCCTTGTAATTTGTATTGGTAGCTCTCCCCTCCTCGACTCACTCTCTCTCTCGCTATCTCTCTCCAGGGAGAAACGTGTCAAAGTCACAGCAGCATTTTTAGCAGGTAAATGTGAAAATTCCCAAAATGAAAATCAAATGCAGACGCCAGCCGGCAAAAGGCAAAAAGGCAAATAACAAGAGACAAAACTCAAAACCGGCAACCGACAACTGGCAACCGCACAAAAGAAATCGTATCGCATGAAGTGTATACGAAGTGTATTCTTGAGGTCTCTTCTGTGCAGCATTGTTCGTCGAGTGCATCCGCAAAATAGTCCTTAAAGGACGCTTAGTTGGCTTACAAATGATGCATGGGCCCAAAAAAGGGGCTCGTTCTCGTCCAGCGGCAAATGAAATTGTAAAATGCCACAAATCATTGTAACTTCTATTCTATCTGTGCCTTCGCCTCACTCTTGTCGCCTGTCAATGGTACTCGAAAAATTCTATAAAAATACAGGGGCTGGAGAGGGCGAAAGGGAAACCCGCCCCTAAATCATTGCACAGCCTGCATAACCTCAACTCTGCCCCTCTCCCTCTTCCCCCTCCCTTGGGCTGTCTAACAATCCGTAACGACAAACCATTCGATTTTATTTTACATTTTCCACAAACTTTCATCGTTTGGCAAAATAAATGTTGTCTTTTTGTATTGTCGATTTGGTCATTAGTTTTCCACTAGCAGTTTTCCGTTTTCCCCTTTATTCTATCCATCTGTGTGAAAATATTGTTATTTAATTGTTTGGCAATTGGCAAAAGCTTTTAGAGCTCGAAAATAAA
Source organism: Drosophila suboccidentalis (assembly GCA_037043435.1). Lineage (NCBI taxonomy): Eukaryota > Metazoa > Arthropoda > Insecta > Diptera > Drosophilidae > Drosophila > Drosophila suboccidentalis. The sequence goes on from JBAMBK010002320.1 coordinate 119,561, forward strand.
TGTTAGTACCAGAGTTTGGCTTATCTTTGTATCGGAAATTTAGTAGAAACAGTAGCCAGTTGAGAGACTTAACTTGGAATTTAAGTTTTGAAGAAACACCGCCGAAAATCTTTCAAAGTCATTTTGGCCAGATTCTAAATAAATTAACCATGCGGAGCAGCAGCATCAATTTGCATGATCTGAACTGAACTTCAAACTTGATTTATTGTTTAAACATAAACATAGAAGAAACAAATTTGCATTCACAATAAAAAGACGCGCTTTTTGTGTGCCACACGAGCGGGGCAACAACAAAAACAACAACAATAACCGATGGCAAATATTAAAAAATATAAAATATTTTTATTAATTTATGCAAAATGCAGATTTAACTAATTAATTGTAGTCAATGTTCAATAAAAAATATTCAACTTTACACAATGCAAATCGTAAAAGCTGTAAAAAAAGACAGTCGCAGTTGACCTTCGTCTTACTATTGGTATTTAATGTGGCTGTGACATGTTGACCAAAAGACAAAGGCATTCAGATTTAGCAGCCACTCAAAACTCGACTCGACTCGCCTCATCTTGACTCGCATTTTATGATGAATGCCTTAAAAATGCGATGACCATAAACACGAACCGGAAAGTTAAGATACCCGTAGCTAGGGTAAACTTCAATGTTTAAGGAGATTAAATTTGCATAGTTATGGCAGATAGACTTTGAATTACACTTTATTTAAGGTAGCCTCTGCAAAGGATTAAAAATGTAAAAAAGAAAGAGTGAAAAATTAAGATAAAATGTGTATAGAGAACATATGTATGTATGTATAATATAACAATTTATAGAGCTACTATAAGTGATTTTCTAAGTGTGCATATATATTTTATTTCTTAATATATATTTTAGAGAAGAATGCAAAACTAAAATAATTTAATTATAAGATAATTAAATTAAAAAGCTTAAAAAATATGATACCATAATACCGTAAAATGCTTCATAATTTACATTTAATTTAGAAGATTATTTCATCACATACAAACTGCATATGGTAGCTGAGCGAACCTCTTAAAAAGGCTTTGAGTAGGGTATTTTAAGTAGGAATACACAACACAAAATACGCGTGTCGAACATTTTTAGATACTTGGGGGCGATTTATAAGCGATTTATTGGCGAATGTGTTGGCTGACAGATCAGCATCAACGGGCTTAGACCGGTCTCCGTTGCAGACTATTAAGTCTCTGCCCCCCTCTCTCTTCTCTTCTGTCTCATTATCTTTATACAGAATACTCTCTTCTCTCTCAGTTGACGTTATTTGCACAACTGTTGTTTGAAGCTTATGCGCAAAAAGTAAAATAAGTAATGAGAGACTATAAAAAATGGCACTTAAAATGTTTGACGTAGAGCGGAGTATATTATTTAACTTGTCAGAAGAGAGAGATAGAGAGAGCGAGAGAGACAAAACAATAGAGGTAGATAGAGATGAAGAGCAAAAGTAAGATATTAAATGTTAATTATCATGCAACTTTGATGGAATTAATACAGCTACAAAGTATATTTATATTGCAATAATTTAAGACATTAACCATAATAAAAAAAATGGAAATTCAATCAAATTAAATCGATAAGTCTTCGATGACGATGAATAGTCAAAGTTAATTACTCATTTAAAATCAATCTCGGTATGCTTTTAGCTCCGTTGAAAACAAAAAAGAAGTAAAACATAAACATCAAATGTTGTTTTGCCTATCAATTTATAAGCTCAGTTTTTTTGTTTTTGGGAACAGGCAACGGCAGCTGCCGCAAATGATCAAAACAAGTTCCAGAATCTGAGCACAAAAAGTAGGGCTACTTTAAAAGGGGCTAACCAACATAACGCAGAGGAACATAGACATGGTCAAATCGAATACCAATTTTGTGTTTGCCACCGCGTGTCCATTTCAACTTATCTAGAGTGCGAGAGGGGCAGCTGACTGAACTGAAGGGGGACTCACGGAATGTCGTTGAGCGTCGAACGCTTTGAAATTTAATATGAAAACGTTGTCTATGCAAATGAATATTGCCACCTGTTTATGTTTATGGTCAATGGAAATGGCAGCATCTCCAGCAGCCCAAAAAATATAAAAAAATAAAACGGTATTGGCTGCAACCCATCCGATACGATCCACTCCGAAAATCCAAAACGATCCGAACAGATCCGATCCGTTTCAACGAACGATCTATCAAGTGGCTGTGTTTTTTTTTGGTTTGGGATGTGAGTGTGGATAATCTTGGTGGGAAAAACGTGAGAACGATCTTGTATGCAAATCACTTTCAGACTTTTGGAGCAACCGTCCCCCTCCCTACCCCCTTATCTTCCCGGCACTTCTCGTAGTCCAATAAAATATACGAAAACTAAAACGAAGAAAGTATTAAAATGAAATTTATTTGGTATGGGGCGAGCCACAGTTATAATAAAACGCGTCTGGGAGAGCGCACACAAAGCCCAATGTTTGCCAACAACAACAACAATAGTAATAACAACAACAACAACATTTGCTTATAGCGGCTGTAAAATACAAGGCAGTCAACGGTCTTTCGGGGTACCCAATTGCCAGTTATTTCCCAGTGCCCAGTTCTCAGTTCTCAGTTCTCGATTCCCAGTTCCCAATCCCCACACACAGAACAAAGATCGTTGAGAGATCTCAAGATGATGCTACGAGCTTGGAATTGAGTTGAAATGAGTTGAGTTGAGTTTTGTGTTTTGTAGTGTAATAAAGTGCGACATTTTAAGTCGTCGGCTGATCGGGGTAATAACTTGTCAACACCGGCCCCAACAATATAACCATTAAAAACAAAAGTGTGAGGCGGCCTGGCCAGGCCAACAGACTCTTTGTCATCAACAGAGCCCCAAAACAATTTATATACCAGTACATACACACATAAAATATATATATACATAATATACGTTTTTGGCATTTTAATTATATTTGCATATTTATTGTGCACAGCAAAAAAATGAAAAACACTTGTTGAGCATGAAAAACCCATATTATCGTTTCTATTGCTCATCTTTGTTTCTTTTTCTTTTTGTATAAGCCAAGTTTTTAATTTGGCATGAAAATGCATTCAACATGCAATTGCTGAAAGTATTTAGCGGCTAAAAGTCATAGTAGGGAAACAACAGACAAACACACGTCTTCAACTGGCAGCTGAAGATCTCAAATGTCTTTGCTTCTCTTTTCTGTATATATTTTTTTGTATTTTGGCTATAAAAACGTTGGCAGCTCGCTGGGCCTATTGGCCGTAAAATATTTTACGATGTTACGCCAACAAAAGCAACATCCAGCTAATCCGCCATGTGCGTGCTGTCCTGCTCTCTCTCTCTCTCTCTATCTGTCTTTCTCTGTCTCCCCCTCTTTTCTCTGCCTCCTCTCTGAATGGGTTGCCATCATAATATTTGCCTAGGCCAAAAGCGCGTTCGTCTGTGTCCAAAAGCCGCAACTGAAACCTGCCAACGGCAACTGTAAATGTATCTGTATCTATGTTTGTATGCATGTGCGTATATATGTATGTATCTGTATCTGTGTGTGATGTGTGAATATGTTGTGAAAATTGAATGGCATATGCACATTTTGTCGCCAGTGATAAAATTTAATAACGCTGATAAATTTAGCAAAAACATGTTGGGCCATTGACATAAAGCGGTAATTAAGTTTGCTGACTCGCAGCAGGACAACCGTCAACGATTCGATTCGATTCGAGCCGACGTGTTGCAACGTGTTGCAAACTGTGTTTGCGAATGCAAATACAGTGAACACTGGGCAAGTGGAACAAACAAGCGGCATAAAGCAAGGTAGCAACCAATAGAGTTAAGCTTAATTATACATTTTAATTCTTTTTTGAAAAATTTAAATTTTGCACCCATTGTGCTGCTTTCGTCACTAGCGCCATTCAGTTTGTTCTATAATATCCATATCATAATTTACCATATTTAAATCCTCTATTTTCAGTTAATTCGTTATAATTATTTGTATTCCAAAAATTGAAATTTTTTAATATTTTGCTCAAATAATATATTTTTTAATATCATTTCTACATTTCTGAAAATTCCTTTTTTTATAATTCATTTTATATTTTAAGTAATTCGCTTTTTTGGTAACGTTTGTTATGCGACTGCAACTTTATTTCTTTTTTACTGCTTTCGCTTGACCTTTTAGTCAGTGTTCACTGTATTCCCATGGAAAAGCTTTCGCTTTTTCGATTCGTTGCTGTTCTGTTCTGTTTTCTGTTGTGTTATAGCGGCCATTAATTTGATTGGATCAATGGATGCGACAACAGCTTCAGCTCTATAGCTATAGCTACAGCTATAGACACTGACAATGGCATAAAGAATCGGAGTTCGATTCAGAGAGTTGCTCTGTCGTGAAATATTTGTAAACATTTAACCAATTTATGGTGCATGAGAGTACGAGTATTGTATACTACATATACATACATATCTATGTGTGTGTGTATCGGTGTATCTGTGTGGGCGCATCATTCGTTTTCATTCATAAAGAGCAGTCATTAAATAACAATCAGCTACGACGCTGATCTTAACGCCAAACAAACGCCGACGTGTAAATTGGCATAATAATTTTAAATATTTTTAAACACAGTATCCCACGCAATGAATAACAAATACAGCAACAACAACAAAAACGAAACAGAACAAAAAGGTAGCTCTAATTAAATGACGAGCTGCCTTTTTCGAAAGTCTTTAAACAAAATATATATTTTGATTTGATTTATAAATCAAACGAAAACTTTTCTTATTGTATTTTATATTATAAATAATGTTTTGGCACAGCCTTCATTGTTAGCTGGCGCTTAGACTTGCATTTGTTGTTATTTTCTTATTACAACAAATATTGTTATAAAGTATTATTACTGTTGATGTCAAGTTTTAAAGCGCCTTAAATGGAGCCCAAAGAGCCCAAAGGCCTTAAGAAAACATTCGCCAAACTGCCGCAGCGACAAGTGGTTGGACAAAAGATAAAACACATACATCTACAATATTTATATATAGTTCGATATTGTATTTGTATATATATATTTTATATTGTTGCTGGGCGGCTTTTGTCATGGAGCCTGCAACATTCTCACGCTGTTTACATTTGTTGATTTTCATTATTTGGATTGCCGAGCATTTGTCCCTCAGCCAAAAAGCAGCAAAGACAGTCAACAAAAAGAGATGAAAAAAAGATGACAAGTCACCAACGAATTAAAAGTGTCTCTGCCAAGGGCTTTTGTCTCGTTTGAGACCATCAATCGATCGAGTCTTCGCTCTGGGACACGAACTGAAGCTGCTCCCATTGATGATCGCTCAATTTGCGCAATGACGTGAAAATTGTCTGTGAATCATTTATGGGTAATCGATCTTCTGGGCGTGCAGCAGCCACTGAAGATGATACAGTTCTTTTTTTTTCCTTGAGTTTTCCATTGTCTGGCACAGCGGCTACTGTTGAAAGTCAAAGTTATGGAGGGAGATCAATGGCTAAGTTGATCAATTGATTAGTTTCATGCAACTTGTTCACATTCAAATTCTTGGGCTTAACTTGTACACAAATGTATAAATGTGTGTATTTTTTCAACTCTCACACCTCTCTCTATAGACAGCTTGTATCTTGTGGTGTTATCAACTGTCAGATCCCCCCCTATGGGGTATTAAATGGCAGCTTGTAAATTTTATTGCATACTCTTCAGCGTCGTTCTGCCTGTTTCTCTGTTTCTCTGTTGCTTTTATAGTTCTTGCTGGCCTTTTGTATCGCTCTTTGCGTTTTATATTGCGTCCCAGGTTGTTATTTATGACATTTGAGCAAAAGTTGCAAGGTGCAAGTTTTGTTTATGGAATTTTTATGATAGCATAGACAGCGATCTCAAGATCTGACGACCCATTGCTTATATAATACCTGAGTGCTTTCTAGTAAAACTGCAAGATAATAGAGTAATATAAATATATATTTTTATACAAAATATCTGACCCAACTAGTTGCCAATCATCCAAAAAGACTAACCTGGCTAGGTCTGAGTTTCAGTCCCGCAGCTCATGTTGTCAGTTTTTATATTTGTTATCATAGAATCTGAAAGGCCATAAAATTTGTTAATAATATCTTTTGTTTAGCCCATCATTATCATCTTTATATACAGATCTTTAAACTTTTTATCTGACAATCCGAGCGTATTAACATGATTTAGCTATTATACAAAATAATATCAAGATGAATTTAATCAAAAGTTGTTATAAAAGATGAAGGGAGAAATCTGCCTAATTATAGGTTTAAATGATAATGAAAATATTAAATATTATACAATATTTTATGGTGTGAACTACGGTATTTTTTGTACCTCTTTTAAATCGAATGGTATATTATCGACATCGATTATGAAATAAAATAGATTAATTGAAATCAATTAAAAAAGTGTATCAAAAAAATGGATATTGATTAATATTTGTGTATTAATGGAAATCAATTTAAATTAATTTTTTCAAATGATAGCTTAACAGTCAAAAATAAATCGATAAGGCCTATTTAGTGTGCCTTTAACTGAAGCTTTTTAATATTGAAATGCATGGCCAGATTTACGCAATTCAGGCCGAAAGCCACAACGTTCAGAGAGTAAATTACAGTCAAATGACATGCTCGCCAAATGCCACTTCGGCTTGTCCTCTGACAACAGACATATTTTCAGAAGTGGGCATAGACATGACAACAATAACAACATCAGCAGCAGCAGCAGCAACAGCGATAAATGCATATATGAAATACAGAACGCCAGTCAAGTCAAAGTACGGCCTTCTATGTGTGTGTGTGTATGTGTGTGTGTGTGTGTGTGTGTCATAACGGGCGTCGGGAAAACAAATTGCCAAAAACACCCCGAACCGGGAGTTGCAGGCAGCTTCTGGATTTTGGTTTTGTGTTCGCCTCGCAATGTGAAAAGTTAAACGAAAGTGACAGGCCAAGCCCGAGAGGATAGGGGAGAAGGGGCAGGCAGGACGCAGTCAACGCGCAGGCTCGTTGTGGCTGTGGCAGGAGCAGTGGGTAAAACAGGGATACGAAGGAGAGCAAGGGGAGGGAGGGGCGCTATTAAACGTGTCACACGACGCGACGCGGTTGAAAAGTTAAATGGCAGCGGGAAACGCAGCAAAGGCAACAAAATGAGCAGCAGCCACCATGTTAGCATGTAGTTATAACTACACAGATACAGATGCGTGAGATACGTGAGTGTATCTGTATCTGTATCTGTGAGATACATGTTGCTCGTGTGTTTTGACGGTGGCCATATTGCATTTTTGGCTATTTCATTTCAATTCCAAAGGCATTTCCCAGGCATAAAACCTACCCTGAGACCCCCGTAACCCTCCGCTCCTCAACCCAGCCCCTCTACTCATACTGTGTAGCTGTATCTGTGCGAGTGTCTCATAGTTGGCAGCTTGTATCTACAAATTGTCATGAATAATTTGCTGAATATGTGTATGAGTATTTGTTGTTGCTGTTGCTGTTTTTCCCTCAACTGCCTCTCATATTTGTTTAGTTTTTTAGGCGGACCCTTTAGATATATTTTATTGTTTTATTAATTGGTATAGTCGCTCCACAGACACACTTTGATCTTGTGCCGCTCCTGTGGCCTAGTCACGGCCGACTTTTTGTTTAAATATGTATTTACTTTTGTATTATGTGTATTTGCTGCTGTTGTTCAAGTCTCGCGCTATTTATATTTACTTTGTGTATTTTGTCAATGGCAACGTATTTTATTTTTTGTCGGCTGAAATTTGTCAGCCAAGTTAATAACAAGTTGTCAGCTTCAGTTGCTGCTGCTGCTGTTGCAAAAACTTAAAACGACAATCAGTTGTAGCAACAATTGTTTTGCTACAGCAGCAACAGCAACAAAAAAAACAACAACAACTCATCGCCAACGCCAGCAATTAATTTGTAAAAACGGTAAATTTATTTTCACTGTCGCTTTGATTAATGGAAAAACAATTTCGATGTTGTCGGCGCCGATTTTGTGGTTTGTTTTGGTTTTTTTTGTTGACAATTTTGTTTTTTTTTTTATATTAATGAATTGAAATTATGCAAAACGCTAGCCATTAATTAAATAGCTTAAAGCCCTGCACTGAAATGTCGAATTGAACAAGAGAAATTGAAATGTTTTATAGCGATGGAATACAATGAAAAGTCTCAATTTAGATACTAAAGTGAAGTTGCAAACAATTTGCATTTAAATTAAATTAAAAAAATTGAAAGAATAAAAAGTTTAGACATTTAAATAGCCAATATTGTTTTGGGAAGAAAGATTAAGTACTGCTTCAAAACTTCAAAATAGAGATATTATATCTGTCCACAGCAAATGTCAATGCAATTGTTAAGCACATAAGACAACAAGTCTAGGCTATACTAAACAAAAGAATCTATTTAATTAGTATTATATAATAGAACGCAGCTCAGTCAAAACTATAAGAAATGAAAGATTGCAATAAAATACAAAAGTATCTGCATAATCAATAAAGTGTAGAGCTATAGAAAAATCAAGTCTTATAAGAAGAGAATTGAGTTATAAGAAGATATATTGCAATCAGATACAGATATATCTGCATAATAAACCAATTTCTATATCACATTAAAGCAAAACGAGTCTAAGTTTTAATATATTTAAACTTTAAAACTTTATAGAAATATTTTTTAAATTATTGCTTAGAATTAAATAGAATTAGATGCACCTAAAATAATATATTGCTCTCAGCTAAAAATGCGATTGTTTATTTAAGTGATTTTAATGTTATTCAGATAATTTCTTAATTTATTAAAAGTCAATTTAATTAAAATTATGTATTCTTTTTGATAATTGTTGATATAAGGCGTGAACACAGAAAATCCATTATAAAATATAAACAAAATTCAAGTATTTATCAAATTTATCGATTCCAAAGAGTACGTGTATAAGAAATGTGATAAAAATTTGTTTGAGACACTTTAATAACGGCGTAACATGCAATGAATATTCATGAATTGTACGATCGATGGTCTATAAATTAGATGAATAAATCTTGGCGAAAATTTTCAAATACTGCTACTCAAAAACGGTTATTGCGATGCGGTGACTGCGACTTTGGAGTCGCGATTAGTAAAGCAGCAGCTTAGCTGAAATGGTAACAATTAGCATAACATTTTCAAATTTATGTTTGGATTTATAAAAAACAATAGAAACTCGTCTGCCTGCGTCTATAGCCGATGGCGTTTCCTAGTGTTATATTTTTCTTATTTGTTGTTGCTATTTATTTTTTGTCTTTTGGAATATTAATATACATTAATAAGTTAAATGTTGCAGCGACGAAATAAAACAGAAGCCGACGGCACATTCGATAGATTTATTGAGCGATTTCGGCTGAAAGCATAACAAAAGATTCCAAAAACCAGGCGCTACGATTAGAGTAAAGATCAGTGTACCAAAAACCACGACGATCCGGTTCGGCTTTGAGTTGACATCAAACGAGAAAAAGAAGCACATAAATTTTGATCTTTTTGAATGTTTCTGTATCTTTGATATTTGTGTAAAACAATTTGCATTTGTGGCTAGAAGAACTGTTGGAGTGCAGTGATCTCTAGAAGTAATTTATACTTTTATTTTTGTAAGGAATATAAATATATGGATAGAAATTCATTTTAAAATTTAATACTTCTATCTGCAGCGGAAATACTTATTTATTTGGATCATTTATAATGTATATTTGTTTTCTTTTTCAGACTGAGCTGCGTTCCTGCGCAGCGTGCGGCGAACCAATCTCGGATCGATTTTTCCTCGAGGTTGGCGGCTGCTCGTGGCACGCCCATTGCCTCCGATGTTGCATGTGCATGTGCCCGCTGGACCGCCAACAGTCGTGCTTCATCCGGGAACGTCAGGTCTACTGCAAGGCCGATTACAGCAAGTGAGTATCATTTGAGCAAATACCAATTACAGCTGTTTTTAAAATCAGTTTTTATTTTTTAATCATCTAAACAAGATTTGTGCCTTAGTTTAATGATCATTTTTATAGTCAGCAGGTGGCAGTGTTTTAGCATATGTTTTATTTCCTAATATTATTGGCAATTCCATGCATTAATTTGTTATTTTATTGTTCACTTTCTCGGTACTTTGTTCCCATGTCGAAATCGATGCGATCATTGTACGATTTCCAATTCATTTTCCAACTCTTTTTTGTTGTTGTGATAGCATGTGTGTGTGTGTGTGTGTGTGTGTGCACAAGTGTTTTCAAGTTATTTTCCCACACAACCGGCGAGTACATGATAAAGTCTAAGGTTAATTGTAACAATTCGACAACGTTGCGACTTAATCCCTAAGATAAACAGCCCAGTCGAAAGATGCAACCAAAACGCTACGAAAGTGACTTTCAGAGCACAGCCTTTAACTGCAAGTTGCAAGCAAAGTATCTTACAGATGCACATACACACACAGATACACACAGATACATTTACAGATACAACGTAGTCGTCGCTGTCGCTGTCGCTTGTGCTGTCCACACAGGCGGAAAACGGTGTCGACGGCAAACGAAATGAAAATAAACAAACAAACGCGCCGTGAGATGCTGTAAAAATATTTATTTTTCAAGTTAAGAATTTTAAGTGTGCATTGGGCGCTGGTCCAAGGGGCCGTTGGAGTCAAACGTGCAGATGGAGACATCATCATCATCATCGTCATCGTCATCATTGTCGTCGTCAGATCCAGAGGGAGAGAGAGATCTCGAGGTCCAGTCATCCCTCCCATATGAACCAAGCGACCCGTACTCGTACATTGTTGTGCTTGTAAAAATAAGCTTAAAAGCTAACAATAAGCTGCCAAAGTTGCCAACTCATTTGGAAAAACGCAGCAGCAGCAGCAGCGAGAGCGACAACTTCCGCTTAGAAAACGTCCAATGAAAACGCTACAGAAAAGCGCGCGACAAAGACGCAGGGAAAACGCGTGTAGAAAACGTTAGTGAAACGCAAGCTGTAATTTAAGAAGTTGTTAGCTTCCAGATTGTTTCTATTCTTAATTATTATTTTGATATATTAATTATTAAACTAATCGCTTTTATATAATATTTATCATTGGGAATAAAATTATTTTAAGCGTCTGTTGTTTCTGCAAGTAAATCGCTAGGAAAACGCGAACTGTGAAATGCGGTTAAAAGTTTCCTATCATTAGCTGCATCTTGTTCCTTGTTCCCTTAACAATCATAAAACAACTGCCACCTTGACCGACGCCAAATATACATATTAATCACTAAGCATTAACAACAATTTCCGTTCTGGTTTTTTCTTTTTTTTTTGCAGAAATTTCGGCGCCAAGTGCTCGAAATGCTGTCGCGGCATCTCCGCCTCGGATTGGGTGCGACGAGCCCGCGATTTGGTATTTCATTTGGCCTGCTTTGCCTGCGATCAATGTGGACGCCAGTTGTCCACTGGCGAACAGTTTGCGCTCATGGATGACCGTGTGCTTTGCAAGGCTCATTATCTTGAAACGGTCGAGGGTGGCACCACATCAAGTGACGGTAAGCGTAACCACACAAAGCAAAATGTAATGTTAAATACGACAACAACTTGTGGCAACAACAAGTGGCACGCTTCAGTTGCTAGCGAATCGTTGTGGCAATTTGGAACGCTTGGCCAAGAGTTAAGCGCCAGGCAGTCGCCAGCCAGGCAGTCGACAATTGTGACTCCTGGTCTGGACTGATGAAATCGTGTCATAACTGAGGCACAGCCAGTCAAAAGCCAGACGACGTGATCGGCTTCAAAATGTCGTTGTCGTTGTTGTTGTTGTTACCCCTTTTGTGTATCGCAGCAGACCACCAAGAAGCCTGGGCCATAAAGCAACACGGCTATAAACTATAAACACTTTTGACATTTTCAATTTGGACCACTGTCAAAATGCTTTTAGGCCCTGGCTTAGGCACGTTCTCTGCACACACTCGATTGTAAAGAGTTGAACGTAAAGAAGCATTGAGTAATAACAGTCCCCACTCTTGTTTATATCCCTCCCTAGATGGCTGTGATGGTGATGGTTATCACAAGAGTAAAACGAAACGCGTACGCACCACCTTCACCGAGGAGCAATTGCAAGTGTTGCAGGCCAACTTTCAGATTGACAGTAATCCGGATGGCCAGGATTTGGAGCGCATTGCCTCAGTAACTGGTCTGAGCAAGCGTGTGACGCAAGTTTGGTTTCAGAATTCGCGTGCGCGTCAAAAAAAACACATACATGCTGGTAAGAATAAAAGTAAGTAGTGGATTAGTGCAGCATGAAACCTCTCACCCCCTTACCCTTGTCACTGCCCCTTCAATAAAGTAGACTTGACTATTTTTAGTACTCGTATCTGTAGTTCAGTAGCTTATAATAATGCCCGTCTTTATTCTCTTCATAAACCATACGACGATGCTAATCAAAGTATTTCGATTTCTTTTCTGTTCTTGTTTTGTTTAAACAAAAAACAAACGATTTCTGATTGCAGTACGCGAACCGGAAGGAAGCTCATTTGCGCGTCATATTAACCTGCAGTTAACGTATTCATTTCAGAATAACGCACCGAATCCCATGCATATGAATGGCAACAAAGGGGCTCTATATCCAGCGCATGGTAAGACAACTCTTAGCCAACATCAATTTATTTCACCAGCTAATTAATGAAATCTCCTTTCTCTCTCTATTGTCCTTTTAGAATCCTCAATGGATGAGCTGTCGCAGGACTCGAGTGTCCACTGCATGCCCAGCGAGGTGTGACTGGAGCAGTCCGCGCCAGCGCGTGCTCATCGCTAATGATCATTATAACAATCTCGTAATGATGATGATGATGATCAAACTCTGGCGATGCTAATGACATTGGCAGCTCATTGAAGAGCAAAATGAAAAATGAAAAAACACGTCCTTTCCTAGTCAAAATTTTATGTAAAGCTAACTAAGCTCATATGAAATGAAAAAACAACAAAAACAAAAGTGAAAAAAAAAACAAAATATACTAGATACAACACAAAACACACTCACACATAAAAACCACACACATGCATAGAAAAAGTCGTTAAAGAATTACGAGTATTTAAAATATAATCAAAGTCCATCAATTAAATGCTGTTTGTCCAACAGCTGATGCTTTGAGCATCGGCAAACGAGCCCAGTCCAAACTACACACACACACACACATTAGACACACTCATAGATACACACAAACAAACAAACATCTCAGCATACATTCCTGCATAGCCTATAAACCTAAGCATAGTTTAGTTAATTTAATTTAAATGAAATTTAAATTTAATTTAGTTTAATGTCTAATTGTTAAGTGTTTTTTGCTGCTATCTCTTTCCAACTCTATCTATCTTTCAGTCTTAAGTTGATAACGATTTGATAACAAGTAAAACTGCAGCTGCTTGCCAAGGCTTTTGTAAAATATATTTATACTTATTGTATATTATGCCTATACTCGTATCATGAGAAATGTTGTTATTGTTTATTTTCTTGTTTTTTAAATGTATAAAAGAAATACCTATATATGATATTTATATAAACATACATACATAGATATATATATGTATATGTATATGTAATTGGCCAGGCATTTTGTACATAGTTCTAATATAGCCGAAATTGATAAGCATCGCAAATTGATTAAACGAAACTAAACATTTAGTTAACACAAATTATAAACAACTACAATTAATGATGAATCGAAATCAATTAAAATGAAAACAACAACAAAAAATCTTTTTAAAAACAATCCATCAATGTGTTATTATTCTGTCAACGGGGTTTTAATGGAAGATCATAACTGTGAAGTATGAAGATAGAACAAGTTACAATCGATTGATGGCATCCTTTTCTAGGGCAACCATAGCTGGTTTGAAGTCGACGAGTTTCAGAGTAACCATCGATCGATTATAGACTGTTATTTTTAGGGTTACCATGGAAAAATATCGAAGGACGTTTGTCATTTTTAAAACTCTCCATTTTCTTTTCTAAATTTACAAGCTCGCCAAATATTGAAAGATCAAGGTTGTAGACCTACCAAGAAGATCAATAATTAAATTGAAAAGAAAACTGTGGCAAGACTTAATAGTAATCCATTAAAAAAAAGATATATATTTAATTATTTACGAGTATTTTGGTAACGAGTTTATTTCTATCCTATCAAGTTTTTAATGGGAGTACTGTGAACTGTGCCAAATGTGATTGAAAACTTAAATGGCGATCACGAAAGATATGACTTAAGTTTAAGGATATTGCGAATAGGGGTATAAAATTTCATTAAGTGCAGATCGATAGGAAAAGTAAATTATAGGTAAGTGCCACTAAGTATAGTAAATACTCATTCAATAGGGAATAATCAACTCTTTTAAGCTCTTAAGTGGCAATCAATTAAAAGAACTTTTATAGGCAAATATTGAGCATAGAATGCTGTTAAGATACACTTGCCAGTTGGCTTTAAAGCTTTTAAGCCAAAGTAATCAATCAGTTTTACTATGAAGCAATTGATCGGTAATGTGTCACTTGGTAACGCCAACTGAGCTTTGACTAAGAACAGCACTCTCTCTATCTCTATCGATTTCCGGTGCAACTTCATCACCTGTGCAGTGTTCAATGATCAGCTGAAGTTGGAGATGGGAATGAAGTTGGAGATGGGTGGAGTTGGAGTTGATGTTGCAGCTAAGATTGAAGCATCTGCAGCAGACAGTGTGACGACGATGCCAACGGCAATTGGTAGATAGAAAGAGAGAGTGGGGGGAAGATAGAAAGATCTCCAGATCGTCTTACCACTCGACACTCAAGTTGCCAGTCATGTGGCAGCATTCTAGTGTTGCACTTCAGGCTCGGCGTTAAGTGCACAAGCCATCGTATTAATTGAATTATAAGCCTAGATTATGCAAAGATTTCCGGCCACAACATCAGCAGCAGCAGCAGCAGCTGGATAGCAATTTGTGTGGATCATCATCATCATCATCATGAGGCGGGTGGTTGTAGTGGTTGAGATGGTTGTAATGGTTGTGATGGTGGTGCTGGCTGTGGTTGCGTGACTTGGCATTTGCAGGACTGCACTTGTTTGTAATTTCTGTTGATATTATTGTGCGATCGAAACGAAACGAAACGGAACGCAGACCGAGGCCTACGTTTTTTTTTTATTTCTATAACACGTTACAAAAATATCAACAAATCGTCATCATTAATAATGATCACTTCAGGCTACATATGCACGAAAGGTTGCTATCAGTATTTCTTCTCTCTTTTTTTTTTATATTTCTTATTTTTTTATTTTGGTGGTTCATTTGTCAAATTTCACCGCGCCTCTGAGAGATCGACAACAAGATCGAGAGCTCAAGATCTTGAGATCGCTGTTGATGTTGATGTTGATGCTGATGTTGTTGCTGTGCCTGTTGTTGTTGTTGCTGTTGTTATTTGAGCAAACATTCAACACTTGAGGCAAGAGATTTTCGTGGCAAGCTACAACAACTCAATTCCAATTCCCATTCCGAGTCTCTCTCTCTTTCTGTCTCTCTCTCTTTTTGTTCAATTCCCAATTCCCACTTGCACGGCAATGAAATTATGAATGATGTGATACTTTTGCCATTGAGATGTTTTCACAGTCGCGGGCGCATGACATGCCCCAGCCATATCTTATTTGCTATATCTCTACATCGCATTCGGATACGGACACCGACAACGACACCGAGACACCGACACCAACAACGAGAACGAGAACGAGAACGGGTTGCCTGACTGTCTGACTGCCTGGTTTATGATCGAATCTTGGCTTGTTGTTGCTGCTGTTGTTGTTGCTGCCGTGTTTGTGTTATTTCTGCTGGAAATGAGCGATCGCGTGCAATAATTTGTAGAGCTGTAGCCAGTTCTTGTTGTAGTTGCTGCTGCTGCTGCTGCTGCTGTTGCTGTTGCTGTTGCTGCACATGCTGCACACATCATTTTTCAAAATCATTCAAACACTTGTTAAATATTTTCTTAACCGATTGATGATGATTGTGACTTTGCATCGATATATGCTCTTCCTCTCTCTTTCTATCCCTTTTCATCCTTCTTCTTGGTTGCTGCAGCAACAAACTTATTTGTGTTTATCAATAGATTCTTGCATTCGAGCTGGGCATAATAATGAAAAGGCCCAAGATTGCTGGATATCCGAGTGAAGGCATTGACTTATTACGATTTGTTGGCCTTTTCACGTCGCTGAAATTAATTGATATCTGTGGTATGCGCATTGTTATTGAACTGATGTTGTTGTTGTTGCTGTTGTTGCTGTTGCTGTTGCAAGGCTGGCAAGTTAAAACGCCACAATGTCTGCACTTTGTTGAGTCGGATGAGCCGCTGACAAGCGGCCACATTTGGCATTGATGATCGATTACAGAACGTGCCGCGCTCTCCAGCTCCAACTTCGAATCCAACTCCATCTCCTTCGTCTCCAACTCGGACGCGTCATCGAAAACGGGGTCAAGTGTGAGGATGCCTCCATGATGATGCTGTTGGATGATGCTGATGATTGGGTATGCAAATTCTGATGCATCACACAACTCTCTTCGCCGACTGCATAAGCGTTGTAATTTTGAGACTATTGGGCCCATCAACGCAGACCAAACAAAGGCCAAGCTTTCAACACTTTTTGAAGACCAACCTCAGCGTTGTTGTTGATGTGGCACCTTCAACTCCGACTCCCACTCCTCCCTCACATCAGTTGGGGGTCGTCGATCCCCCTCTCTCTTCTATATCTCTTGCTGTCTCTTCCTCTGTGACTCATACCGCTTGGCATTTTAATTGATTTTGTCCGAATAATGTTGTGGAATGAGAGAAGCGCTGTTGTTGTTGCTGTTGTTGCGCCATGTGCCAAATGCCGCATAACTCACCTGGCACACGTCCTGCTCCTGCCGAGCACGTACGCAATGCTTCAGCTTCAGCTCGGAGTTCAGCTACAGCTGCAGCTCACCTAGGCTGAGCCAGAGATTGAACATTTATCATGTGGCATGGCCATTGCTGCCACCTCTGTCTCTGCCTCTGTCTCTGCGTAGGCGTTCTCTGTTGACCACCGAGTTGACTATGCGTCTGTATGGGTTTGATTGTGTATCTCTGTGTGTGTGTGTGCCATCATTGGGCGTTGGAGCACGTAAAAATGTAACACCAACTGCGAGACTGGCAACTTACGCAGCAGTGCTGACTAACTAGCTATTTTGTAGCATAATTTAGCTGTGGCTATTTATTAGTGAAATAAAGATGCTCTTTCCTAAATTACTCTTTCATCATTGCATCTACTCATCGTATTTGTCAAGCTCTGTCAGCAATATTTTGTAGAGAAGCAACAACAGTTGCTGGTGTTACAGGCAATGTCAGTAATTCCTTGTTCAAGTCAATAAATGTATTATATTTAATATTTATTACTGTCTTTTGATAATATAATATTTTGTGCTAAATTTAATTAAATTTTTTTTTAGCTTTTATACTTATACAAGGTGGCGCAAAAGAAGTCACCCTATTGGAAGATGCTCTCATTTTTGCAAATGGCCGCCAATGTCAAATCTGTTTTGACATTTGTGGACTAGACAGATACAGAATACAAGTGAATAAGCCATGGAGCGATACACTCCCCAAGAACGCAGAATAATTGTAATAATGTAATAATAATAACCGCTTTATCTCTCGTTTTTGATATTTGCACTGGCCGGCCAGATCACCCGAATTAACCATTCCAGACTTCTTTTTATGGGGTTTTTTTAAAGTCGCAGGTTCACGTCAACAAGCCGCAAACTCTTGAAGCCCTTAAGGAAAATATTCGCCAGGAATGCGAGAACCTGTCGCCCGAAGTTCTGGCAAAAGTGATGGAAAATGCCATAAAACGGGCGTATGGTCATGAGCTCTGGCAGCGAACACATGGCCGATGTCATCTTCTCGCCTAAACCAATAAAATTCTTAAGGTTCGAATAAACATAATCAAAAAACAGAATCAAAATTTTTATTTAGAAAAAAAATGAGAGTTAAACCACATCGGATGACTTCTTTTGCGCCACCCTGTACATGCAATTTTCAAGCCATGTCAGCAATGCTGGCGGTACTTACACCAATGATAATATAATCTAAGTCTAAACATGCTGTAAATTTTATAAGACTTAATTAAAAAGGAATTCTAGTAGTTCATGTCTTTTTTGGCCTACTGGTAAAAGGTAAATTTTGCCAAATTGCCGCTGTCAGCGACAACACTGGCGGGCAACTCTGCTTTGCTGGGTTGTGGCGCTGTCCGCAGTACCATTCCTTTGCCCTCAAAGTTTGCTTAACTGTGCGCGCACAGGACACCCAGCTGTGGTCGCACAGGCCAACAAGCCAAGCGGTTGCTGCTGTTGCTGTTGGTGTTGCTGTTGCTGCTGTTGGTGTTTGTGTTGCAGCAGCAAAAGACAAGACAACAACAACGACTGACGACTGACGACGACAACTTTGCAGTTCACCTCAATGTTTGTGCAAGCAACATTCGCATGCAAGTCAGCAAAGTTTGCATTGACACGCAGCAGCAGCAGCAACAGCAGCAGCAGCAGCAACGGCAGCATCAGCAACAGACGAGACGCATTTGCATAAAGCTGCAACTGGGGGAGTCTGAAGTGAAGTGGAGGCTTCACCGTTGCTCTGCTGGTGTCATGGTGCCAAAAAAACCAGACAAACGCAAAGTGCACAGCATGGCAAACAGCAGCAGCAGCAACAGCAGCAACATTGCTGGTCATGATGAAGATGGACGTGTTGCTGGTGGTTTCACATCAGCAGCGGCAGCAGCAGCAGCAACAACAACAACAACCCCATTAGGCCGCACATAAACTGCATGCACTGCCCAATGCTCCTGTGGCGTGGTCATGTTGCTATTGCTACCGAGCTGAGCTGCTGACTTATGGCAATTGCCAATGCAACATTTGTTGCCCGTTGCCCATTGGCTGCTGTTACCCCCCGCAAACATTTGTTTCAACACGTACGCGCAAATGAGTTTACAAGGTGCGATATTCATGTTGCTCGATGCGATGTTGCTGCCGTTGCAAGCTGCAACTTGCAGTTGCTGTTGCTGCTGTTTCTGCTGTTGTTGCTGTCGCTGTTGTTGTCCATATTTACTATGCGCCGCATGAGCAACATGTTGCCAAGGCTTGCTTTTTGCTGCTTAAAACATTTTGCTGGCTAATCGTATTTTTGCAGTTTTATATTAATAGCGAAAGAGCAACAACAAGCAGCAACCATAACAACAACAGCAACAACGGCAAACACAATATGAGCAACTGCGTATGTTGTTGTCGATATGTTGCCTCATTTCTCATTCTCGTAGCAGCTGCTGCCGCTTTTTATATAATTTTAATTAACGCATTCGATGCTGTTGCTGCTGTTGTCGTCTCCTTGCTGCTGATGTTGTTGTCGTCTTTGCCCAACATGTTAAAAGGTGTTAATTGGCGAAATTTCCATGTAGAGCCAAACCAAAAAAAAAAAAATAAAAAGAGAAGAGAACTTTGTTGTTGCTGCTGCTGCTGCTGCTGTCGCCTTGGACGTTGTCAACAAGATTTGCTTTATTAGCCACTTTCGGGTGGTGACTTCTCTCGCCAGCAACATGCCACACAGCAGCAATAAAAACATGGACTTTTGCTTTGTTTTAGTTTTGCTTTAATGAGTCTCGCTTGGTCTTTCAACTGACTCGTGCTCATGCCACACTAGGCTGCAAGTTGCAACTATCCGTATGCTGAGAGTGTCTGCTGTGGCAGAGTAAATATTTTCATGGTTTAATTTCATAAATTATGACAATTTTGCCTGGCGGTCGCTGACGTTGATCATTGAAATCCCTAAGTTATCGCTGCCTATTCACAGCGCTGTCTTGTCCTCCGTCTCCTGCTGCATAAATGAATTATGCTCGCCACAGCAAATCAACCTAAAGTGCACAGCCTCAACACGACAGGGCAACAACAGTGCCAAAAGCTCCTAAATTTTACTTAAGAACATGTGCGTTCAACGCCATCAATGGACTGCCATTGCCGCATTGCAGCAACAACAGCAACAACAACAACAACGAACAACAACGGACAACAACACTCGGCCAGATGATGACGATAATGATGATAATCATTAACACCTTTTGCCGCACAGAGAGCAACAGCGGCACAATACGCCCCAACAACATTTGCGCATTCGAATCTGCCATGCAAAATGCAACAACTACAACTACAACAGCAACAACAACTGTAGCGACAACAACAACAGCAGCAACAAAATGTATACGAAAATAATTCAAAATGAAATTTGCTTTATGATGCGCAACCGGGCGACGTTCCTACGCACAGTGTGACAAGTGTGCAAATTTAAATTTCATTTTTGATTTTTTTATAAAGTTTTAAATTTAGTTAACTTAGTATTTCCTTGGCAAAAATTTAAATTTTTTAATGTGTAAAGCATAATTCTACCCTCTAATAATGTTCAAAATTATATTTTTCATGTTAAAATATGACTGAAAGTACGATATTATTTGTATTTTATTAAACTAATTTTTTAATTATTCAATTTTGTTCATCAACCTTTTAAGTTTTCGCTTTACAAAAAATAAAAATACTTTCCTTATTATAAAATAATAAAGCTAGACTTGTTAAGATCTTTAATAAATAATATTCAGTTGATTCTTTTGCTTGACTAAATGCAATTTATAAACCTATTTAAAACATTAATTAAGCCCAATTTACACGATCGGTTTCCGACCGACATCTTACGTTAGTAAATCGTCGGTCTCGTGTGAACACGCAAAATTTTAAAGCGTCGGTTTGTCATCGAAGCAAACTTTACATGTGAGAATGACATTTTTTGGTATTTTTTGGTGCTTGTTGAATGGCAACATTTTCCATCGGTCAAAAAGTGTCGGTCGGAAACCGACCGTGTAAATTGGGCTTTAGAAAACATTAATTTTGTTTCCAAATTTTCACATTTTAAAGTGTTTCTAATACTTTTAACGTATTGTCGTTTCTTCTCAGTTGAATATGTATACTAATGGGTCTTCAGTTGATAATGTTTTTTTTTTAATAATATACATTTTTTCGACTATTTTCATCGGGTTTGCTTCACTGTGCCAGCAACTATCTGCGTTGATATGAAATATGTGTCGGTCGGCAGGCAGCGGAGATTTATCGAGCGCGAAATGTAATACGCGAGCAACATTCAGTCCCGTCCCGTCCAGTCCACTCCAGTTCAGTTCAGCTTAGTTGAGCTGACTTGAGTTGAGTGGAGTTTAGTTCCGTCCAGGAGTCCGGGCCGTCGCTGCAGTACAGATCAGCGCGGCCACCGTTTTGGTCGCCGCTTTGAATTGGCTTAAGCGACGCCGCCGACTGACCGCCAACCGCCAGCCGCCAGCCGCCGTCCGTTGACTGTTCTCGATGCGATTCGGCGCGCTTATAAACTGCATCCTGCTGGGCGCACTCCAAACGGTTGCCCCTGTGCCGGACAACGACTGGACATTAACTAATGCATGCATTTATTTTTTTTGTGTGTGCCCCGAGCCCCAAGTCAAGCCACCGGCGGGCCAAAACGATCCACAGAGCGGATCGTAAGTTGGCATCTGCTGGAGTTGGAGCTGAAGTTGGAGCGGTGGTGCTCCAATAACTCATGGTGACACTATTAAAGCGACGATTTGTAGCCGCGCATAAAATAAATGCGGATTAGACTTTATAAAGGACAAAATGCTCATGACTGAATTTATGCCGGACGCGTTGAGGCGTGGGCGTGGTCTCCGTACCACAAAAAGAGAAGCTGATGGACGAGGGGAAGGGAGGGGAAGGGCTTCAATTAATTGCGATTTCAAAATCGTTGCATGTACACGAATGTTATCAAAATCAGTTGAGTAAATAAACCCAACTAAACTCGGCACAACTTAACTAAACCTCAAACTCAAACTCAGCTCAACCTCAGCTCAACATGATTCCCTTCTCCACGTTCCCTCCCTCGAATCCCTCCCCTTTCGGCACCAACTCGAAACTCGAACTCGTCGCAAAAATAACAAACGTGACAAATTTTGTGAATTCAACTGTGAGGGCCAAAAAACGACAACGAAGCATAACAAAAACTTTGATGCAACAAAACTTTTGACAAACTGCACACGAAATGGGCGCAGCTCTAGCACTAAAAAGTGGGCGTGGCAGCAACTACAGTTTACAAGAGTCGTGTAGGCGTTGGTCCATATGTGGAGGGAGACGGGGGCAGTGGCAACTGAGTGCTTCTATTTGCCATGTAAACAAAAGTTTTTGGCGCAAAAAACAATTGGAGGATAAAATTCAGTAGCTTTGCACAAGGATACAAATACAAATCGCAGCATCAACCCGCATCCATCTCCAGTTTCTCCATTTCTACAGTTGCCGCCGGAGAGAAAATTGTAACGAAAACTGGTAAAGAAATCGTTGCCAAGTAGGCAGAAAAAGGGGGGAGGGGGAGTTATCTGAACTGTGTGGCAAGTGTAAAGATGCCTCAACAAACTGCAGGAAAACAATTCGTAGACATTTTCCATTGTTTGAACAGGAGACGCGCGAAATTTTAACTAGTCGATTACAAACTTAACACCAGAGTTGCCAAAGTCTAACAAAGTTATAGAAAGAAAGGTGAGATTGGGATTGGAGATGTACACAGAAAAAAAAATCCGGGATATTTAGCCCGAATTCAATCCGAAACGATGTCAGAAGTGGGGTAATCTCGGATTTTCTTAAACCAAGTATGAAATACTTGATTTTTTCAATCCCGAATTCAATCCTGAAATTCTAAAATTCAGGCTAAAAAATTTGTATTAATTATAATGTTTTTCGTTTTTTCGTTTTTTTTTAAGATTGGGAATCGAACACAGATTTTTCTCAAACTGGGGTTGGCGACCATTGAGCCACCGGACCGGTTAAAATAAGAGAGGCCGAGAGAGAATTTTCCTCTCGCGCTCAGCAAATGTGTATTTTCCCATTTTTATCCCGATACAGGCTTGATTATTCAGCTAATCCTGAATACATACTTAAAAAATGCGAGCTTAAATTAAGTATTTTATACTTGATTTAAGAATGGCATTTTTTTTTCTGTGTAGAATAGAAAAAGCAGCAGCTTTCGAATTAAAAAATATTTATTGAAGTGATCATTTTTATTCTAAACAATTAATGAATAATTTGTTATTTAAAATGTTAAAAAAAATCTATTGAATTAAAAATACTTTAAATATGACATTATTTTTTTTTAATTTAGATCTCAATAATGCATTTTCAACAGAAATGAATTAGAATTAGATATTTTCTAAATGTAAGTCTTAGATTGTATTTTTGTTTATCGTTAGAGCTTAGCAATATATTAAAGCATTAGCAGATATTTAAAATATTTGTGTCTACTTCATATAAGAGTCTACGATCAGGAGATAAATTCTTCCTATGATTTTCTTCTCTATTTATAAGAATGACCTATTTCTTTACTTAGTATATAATAAAAAGACTTCACGCTGATATTGCATTTAATCTCAATGCACATAAGATTCAACTAATTGCTCATCAAGGTGTTTGGTAAATATGCCAATGTTTTTTTTATTATTCCAATTCGACAATTGCAGATGAAAAGAAGGGCCAGTCCCTCGAGTTAAGTTAAGTTGGCTGGGGCCAACTCCTCCTGCCACGTAATGAGGGTCAAAATGCGTGTAAATGCAATGCAAATGTATGTTAAAGTGATTAGCAGCCTTCAAAGACGCAACTTGACGGAAACCGGGGGAAAGCTGAAATTCACTAGAGGCTTCATTTAACGTTCAAATGGCAGGAGTTTAACCTCCGCCTCCCACATTAAAAGGGGGAGTGGAAATGGAAGTGGAAGTGGAAATGGAAGTGTGAAATCCCCGCACAGCAGCCGGCAATAAAAACAGTTACAGAAACAGAAAACAGAAACAAATACAGAACAGAACAGAACAGAACAGAAAAAAGGCAATGCAAGGAAATCATGGAATGATGGCAACTATTTGGACGGGTGATGATGAACTTCCATTCGACACTTCATTGAAGTTGACAGATGTGGGCTGGTCTGGTTTGGACTGGGCCCGGTTTTTGGGCAAGGTGTGGGTCGGAGCAAAGCGGAGTCGCTCAGCAATTCACACCCCCGATGGCAAACAACAAAATCCCAGCGAGAAATGTTGGGGGGACACACACAACACGTGTGTGTGTGTGTGTGTGTGTAAAGCATTGTGCGAATGGATTTTTGTATTTATGCGAGATGAGAGCTGCGAAGGAAACATTTACAAATGAAGTTGTAATCGGAAGTTGTTCGTTTGCAGCGCTGCCAGCTAGCCAGCTCTCAGTGAGTTGAACACTCTCCCCTCATCTACAATAAATTGAGCGACAATTGTACAAATTGTCAAGGCGGAAACGCTGCCAGGGATAGTTCAGCATCAACAGTTCAAAGGTTCAACATCAGCGAGCGTCCACTGTGCGGGCAGGCGAAGGCAAAAACGAAGGCGAAGGATTAGGTGACAGGCTACGAATAACATAGAAAAGGGGTGCCCGGATTTTAGATCCTGCTACTGTTACTGCTACTGCTTCTGCTTCTGCTTCCTGCATACATATGTTCACTTTGTCTCTCCCCTCTCCCTTTCTCTGTGTATGTGTCTGATCCTTTTTTGGCCGCAAATATTTGTTTTTAATAGTCGGCGCGTTGTTTGTTTGTTGGCAAATGCAAATAGGATTTCCGTTTATTCCCTTTTTGCATCGACGATTTTCATTTGACAGTTGAATTGTTTTGCTAGCAAAATAATAATAACACTTGTTTCTTGGTCTATTCGACTGTTTGTCCAACTGATTAGCCAGTTAGTTGCCCAATTTGACATATGTTGAGATTGGCGATTGCTGCGCTTAAGCATCAAATGAACACAGATCTCAACTTAATATAGTTGTAGTTGTTGTTGTTGTTCTTCTTCTCTCGGCTTCCTCTTTTACCTGACAATGATCATGTAGGGACTGTGTTTCCCCACTCTGAGTCTGAATCTGAATCTGAATCCGAGTCTCTGTCTGTGTTCGCATCTGAATCCGAGTTGGAGTCCACAGTCTTATCTATAAAATTGATCGTTTTGAAAACGCTCAAAATGTGATGTGGTGGCATTTTCAACTTGTCTGCGTCTTAATATTTTTACTTTCTTTATGGTTGTGGCAATAGTCGAAGAACTGGTTCAACGTTCAACGTTCAACTTCTCTTCTTTGCTGCTGCTGCTGTTGCTGTTGTTGTTGTTGTAATCGTGTCGTGTCCATTTCGATTATCACCAAAGTGAGTAATTTAATACCAATTTGGCGGCCCCGGGGCGGCATAGAGTTGAGAGAGATATGCGCACTTCAAATGTCAAATGTGAGCAACAGATGCAGAGATCGCTTTAGGACGATGTAAGCGGGAAAATCTTATCGACCATTTGGGTATTTAACTGGAATTTCGGATAAAACCAGTCAATGGAACCGACCTCTGGTAGCAGCCACAACATCTGCAGGACCGACTGTCCGGCTTAGCCAGGTTATTTCATTTCTACTTTGAGCTAGTGCCTGTTGAGCTCTGACAATTTACATGACGCACTGAGCGATAAGCTGAGGGAATGGCGCAAGACTGGGTGAGAACTCAAAGACCTTATCAAATCAATGTAATACTTATAAGAAAATTAAAATTGATATGTTAGGAAGAGGAAATAGAAAGCAATTATTAAACAACAAATCCAGACAGCTTAAACTTAAAAACTGAAATTAATTTGATTCATGGAAATAAATTTAAGCTTTTGATTTGTAATTTAAGAGATGTAAGAACCAATTTATTTATTATGAAATTCAATTTATAGATGTGTAAAATTAAATAAAAAACCAAGCTCAGCTTAAATGTCTGCAACTTTAAGACAAATGTACGTTTAAAACGTTTAAAAAGGTTGCTCCTTAAACTAAGAAAAAGTAGATCTAATTTATATTCCTTTTCAGTCAAAAAAATTTTTAAATTGAGAACGAAATTCATGATCAATATATAAATAATACTCTATTTATTGTGCAATTACTAACTATTTGCTATAAAGTAAATTGTATATAAATTTTAAAATCATTTAATAAGTGCCACACTTTGCTTCCCAATTTTCCCATTGCAGTTTTGATAATATCATCATTGTAATATCACTTACGACAGCTTATGGGGCTCTTAAGTGTCCATAAAATGGAAGTAACAAAAAAATATTATGCGCCATGGGTATTGAGTGGAAGATCAATTCGAGTCTTTGGCTCTTTGATGATGAATACATTTCCCACGTTTTTCAGCTCAGCGACGCGACGCCCAGCACCGATTTTAGTTCGGTTTTTAATTTATTCAGAAGAAATCTGGCGGCAGCAATCGAACGGGAAACCGACGCAGAGGGAAGATAATGAAGAAAAACCTGCCAGTAAATAGATAGAGACTACGACTATGACTATGACTGCGACTATGAATACCTATGGAGAGTATGGATCTGGCCCTGGACTGGCATCGGGTTACATTCTTTTGTCGGAAATTTATGACTGTACGGAGCGATGCCGTCGCTACGGCCACTACTGTGGAAGCAAATGGCATCGATGGAATGGATGGAAACTGTGGAAAAACGCTGGCAACGGTGGAAAATGCCCGCGTGTTTAGCAGCATTTAATGGCTCATTTCAGTTTGATTTCTATTGCCTGCATATGGTCAAGATTGTACGACTACGGCTACGATACAACCACAAAGATCTTTTCGATTTTTCGGGCTTCCCAGTTATTCATTTTTTACCTGTGTATGTCGACAAGTTGGGGTGCTGCCTCTTTTAGCGGAAAAGCTGTAAAACTTGTTGAAGTGCTTGTAAGCATCGTAAAATGTGCACAGTGAAGAGTCTATTACAATGATGCCATATCGCTGATAACAAAACTCCGAGCTCAGACTCCGAATTCGTGTTGCAGTTGTTGGGAGTTGGAGCTAAAACTGAAACTCTGACGCTCTTTTAACGGCATTGGAAAGGTGCCATCTACTATATTGGGTTGCCCCACCGACGACATATGGAGCTGGGATAATTGAGTCTCAGATTGCCCATAAAATTGGCAAATGATTCAAGCGCCACATTGTTGCCCGCTTCAAACTCTTTAACTGGAAGCGACTTGTTCTGATTTGCGAGCCGTCCACTTAGCGCGGGTGCGATGGCCACTTTTGGCCATAAAACATTCAGTTATTGGTAAACTTTTTGTTGCTTTGACTTCTGGTTAGTAGTTACTGGCAATTGCTTGAAGCTGGCCACAAATAAACGATATAACGCTATTTAAATCGAGGTAAATTAAGCTGCTATTTCCGGTAATAAATAGCTGAATTGGTGAAAGGACTGTAAATCCTATACGATTATTATTAGTCAATGAAGAAATGCGTGAAAAATTACCATTATTGAAATGGGCAATAAATTGTATATAAATACTTTTTTGGAAAGATGAGATGACTTTTTCCCAGAAATTTCTTACAATTAATACACAAATTATAAATAAATGAATTAAATAAAGAAGAATAATTTGTCATCTTCAGTCACTTTTGGCAAAGAACAAAGTATTTATGTTTATATTTTATACCTCTAAATTTAATATTTATAATGCTTTCTTAGATATTCCCTATTTGCACACAAAACCTATTTATCTATAAGTCTAGATTTTGATTCTATTATACTTGCTTTCAGCCGCAACACGAAATACATTTTAGTAGCCCCAAAAAAGGCGGCGTTATCAAAATTCATAAGCGATTAAACATTTAAAAGCCCATAAGAGATTTTCATAAAAAAGCGATTTAACTTGATGTCGCTGTCGATGACGGTAGTCGGCATTGTCTCTCGACTGGGGAAAGAAGACAGGAGGGGAATGAGGGACAGCATTTTGAATTAATAATATGCAATATGTGTATGCATATGATAAGTTTTGTAAAACAATAAAACACAATAGAAATTTTTCAAACGCAAAAGCCACAAAATGATAATTGTATTTGTGAAAGACGCTGAAGGGAAATTATGAGCGCGAACGAAGTTTAAACAGCAACAATTAATCAAACTTGGCTCGGAGTTTGGGTTGGTTATGGGCTCGAATACGGTACGGGTCGGGGGACTCTGATAACTCTATTATGCATGGCCCAGCTCAGAGTACAGAAACAACAACAACAACAGTCAGAGGAGACATTTTAGTAGCGACTAGCAGCGATTTACAAGCGTTTATCATTTTGGCTGCGTCAGTTGTCCAGATAAATGCGATTAAAAATGTTGTTCTTTTGTTCTCAGTGTTTGCACCCAGGGGGATTTATGTATTTGAATGTTGTTGCGGTCGTCTGTCAACAGGTTGGAATCGGTTACCTGATCCCGCGACGTTTCCCAAAGTGCAGTGAAAACTCTGGCTGGAAAAGGGTTGGTTATCTGAGCAACATCATCTCGGTGGGCATAAATTAACTTGTTATGCTGCTCATGGGAAAGAATAAGAGAACTATTGATGCCTATCTGACTGTATCTTTCATCTACAAATATAGACGAACCGTCTTTGTGTGAGACCACAATCCAGACCAAAATCCAACTAAACATGACACACATCGTCATCGTCATTTGGAGTGAAAAGTTGGGGGAGTTGCGTTGTAATTACCGGATTAAGGACACGTGCCGTTGACTTCCCATTGACTCCTGACTACGTCCTGTCTGTGCACTTGGCGATCAGTTCGTCCTTTTGTCCGAGTGCATAAGCCGCGTGCGAGACTTCTACCTAACAAATTTCCTTTGATTTAATCATAACTATGCGCTATCTAGTCGCAAAGGCGCTGAAATCAAAATACAATTTGTTGTCGCGCAAGGCATTAAAAATCAATCAAATGAAATTAACAAGTTAACAATGACTACGATGCCCCACCCCCAAAAACCAAATGTCAAATGCTGTGGGAAGCACCCCGAGCGATAAACTCAACTGGAATTGGAATTGGAACTGAAACTGGACGAACGACTGCGACTCGAGTAACGTTCATTCATTGTGCAATTATGTGACAATGCGAATCGCCTTCCCATTGATCAACCTTCTTTCCTCCTTCTCTCCTCCTTCTCCCTCTCCCTCTCCCTCCCTCTGGTTAATACATGACAAAGTCAACAATTGCACACACAAATCAGTGCCAGAGGGCACTTGAAATCGCAAAAGCATCGTCAGCTCAGTCTCATTTCTTAGTTATACACTAACCACTAACTATATGAGACGGGGTATTTTTTTGTGATTTTGAACATATTTTATTAAAAAAGAGAAGCTTTTAATAATATTAAAAGAGGATCAACTAAATCTTAATTTATGGTATTTCTAAGCAAACTCAAAATTATATTTATAATTTTAATTTAATGCATTTTTAACAAAATAAAACTGTACGAAAAAATGCAATTTTGGCATTCTGAAAAACTCTATTCGTATTCCTATAAACAATGGTACGTATATATGGCTTTCACGCCTATTCAAAGTGGCGGAGCGACTCATCAATTTGTCTGTGCTCCAATTTTATGGCTAACTTTAAAAATCAATAGAGTCGAGTGTCTAGACATAAATCGCTTTTTTTGTTTGGGAATATTTCAAGTCAAAACACGGTCCAAACAGAGTCACTAAAACTGCTCTTAAAACCAATAGATAAAGCCTTTGAACCACACATAAAATCTATAATTTGAGTGGAGCGAGCGATAAGAGTTTATACACCTGAATCGCATAAAATGGCTTTATTCTTTGGAATTTCATTTTTTAATTGATTTACCAGACAGATTGAAATAGTTTTTTAATTGATTCTCAATACCAGCGCGAGAAAACTGAGAAAACTAGCGGAGCTTCGAGTATTCCACAAAATATTTTTTTGGTTAGACATTAAAATGGAGCTCACGAATTTAATGCGTCTTTAATGTGCTGGAAAATAATGGCGGCGCTCGGGACCTAAAATCATATACTTATATATCGTACGAGTATAGATTTAAACCTCTACAATTTATGCATGAAATAATTTTGTTGGAGAGCATTTGAAAAAACAAGCCATAAAAAATCAACAAAAGTGTCAAGCGGCTTTAAGTGGCTGCCTAGTTTTAGAGATTTGATTTGTAATGCCCACAGCACGTTCCACAAATGAGTCAAAGTCTTGAAGTTGACCGACGGCAAAAGTTTAAGGAACTCTGTAATTAGGTTCCACAATTCTCATTTTTAATTGCTATGCAACAGTTTTAGCTAAAAAGGAGCTTAACAATATTTAGGTCAAGGATGAGAAATCAAAAAAAATTTGCACTTGAGGGAGAACAGATTAAAAAAAAAAAATTTGTAACTCTTCCGCAAATTCAATTTTTAAAATTATTTATTTTTAGCATTATTAAAGAGCAGCAATAATTTAAATTTAAGCTAAATTTAAGATTTGCGAAGGTTCTAATTATGGACTGACGGCCGTAATATATTTCATATATTTTTATATTCATAATATAAATATTTAAATAAAATTTGCTAAGCTGATATTTTAAGTTGGATAAAAAATGTAATTAAAAAAACATATTATACTAATTTGCACTTAATACCCATAAATAATTTGTACATATTATGTTGTTGTTGTTGTCGTAAATCATAAATCTCAAGTCAATGCGGCATTTGAAATATTAAACATAGATATGCAAATTGTCTCATTTAAATTGTTTAAGTTTTTCGGTGTAGTTTTTGGTATGATAAACGCCTACAAATGTTGCTATTGATGTGGGGATTGCTCATGTGGCTGCTTGTTGTTGCTGTCGTCGATGTTGTTGTTGGTGTTGCTGTTGTTGCCTTTGACTTTTGTTTCTGACCATTTTGTGTGCTTCTCTCTGTGTGCTCTGTCTGCCCCAATTGCTCACTGGCTGTGTGTGTGTGTGTGTGTGTGTGTATTTGTTTCACTTTGTGTTACACCAAAAATGCGCCGCAAAGCCAAACGAGAGCAGTTGCAGTTGCAAGCGCCAATGCAAAGTGCAACAGCAGCAACAGCAGCAACAACTGCAGCCATTGCACTTTGCATAATAGCTCATGTGTGTGTGTGTGTGTATGTGTGTGAGTGTGCGTGTGTTGGCGCTGTGGTGCAGCCATTTTGTGCCTGTGTTTAACTCTGCATGGGCTCTGTATTTGTATCTGTATCTGTATGTGTGTGTTTGTATATCATTACTTATCAGATACTTATTATGAGCACACGATATCGTATATTTTGGCATGCGTTTGTCTGTGTATCTCTCTCTGTCTCTCCCTCTCTCTCACTCTCTCTATCTCTCTTTCCCTCTATCAGTGTGTGTGTGTGTGTCGCATCTGTGTGTTTGGTAAATATGCAAATGAGCCTGTTTGTTGCCACTACTGTTTGCCATTGTTGTTGCCATTGTTGTTGTTGTTGTTGTCGTGCGTTGATTATTGTTGTTATCATGTGTGTGTGTCGTTGTTGTTATTGTCGGTGTTTTTGTAGTTGTTATTGTCGGCACCGCCAACGACAAGCAGCAAACATTTGATTATGATACGAAATCGATATAATTTAAGCGATGCCAACCAGAGAAACGGATGCCCACAGTTTGTCAGCTGGGATCTGATTTGACCAACTCCCTCCCTTCCTTCCTCCCTACCTTTCACTCAACTCCTCTCTCTGTTGACTTTTCAATTTATTTGGCCTCAAAAAGCCAGTGAAACAGTTGGCCAAAATCAACGTCGACATTAACTTTAGCTACCTTTTCTACAGAGCCGTTTGCCTTTTGGCTTTTATGAGTTGCTGCTGTCAATGTTGCTGCTGCTGCTGTTGTTGCTGTTGCAGCTACTCAGCCATTCATCATACTCCGCCCATCTGCAGTTTTTGTGGCTTCCGCACACATCGCGTGTCGAGAGCGGCGCACATTTTAACGCCTTTTTAAGTTTTGCCGCCAAACAAGTGCAATTCTCACCACAACAGCAACAACAACCAGCTAACAACAGCAACAACAACCAGCAACAGCAACAATTGCAGATACACGAAAACTAATTACAGATTCTAATCGCGTCATATATTTTTTGCTCTGCCTTCAGTTTGAGCTGCGTTTCGTGTGCGCGGCCCATCAATATTGGGGAAACCAGCTCCAGAGTTTTGCATGGCCCTTTGTAAGCCCCTCTTCCTCCCCTCCCCCTTCCCTCAACCCCTGCAGACCTATATACATAAACTCACACATACATTTTTCACCTTTATTTTTTGTCAGCATTTCTTGGGTCGTTCCTATTTGTTATTATTATTATTTATGTTTGTTTTTGTGCTATTTTCTTATGCTGTCGCTGTTTTGTTGACTAGTGCAACGGAAATGGCTGTAGACGCGGAAGTGAATTGTTAGGCGCCTTCGACTAAGCTCAAGATGAATGGCTTCAGCTTCAAGTGTAGCCAAGTGAAAGATGTGTGCTCAAAAGGGGCCAAGAGGGCAAAGAGAAGGCTGCCAACTTCCAACTACCAACTGCCAAGAGAAGTGGAAACTTCATGGAATCTGTAAAAAGAATGGCGAAAAGTCGTTAAGAAAAAAGTTAATCAGTATTCAGGAAGGATAGAGTATGTATTGTTGCAACTAAAGAGGCGACTTCAAATATCTAACTAAAAGCACACAGGAAGTGCTTGAGATAGCAGGAAAAACTATTTCTGCCATCAAAGCTGTGAGAATGAAAAGTACTTGCTTCCAAAGTCTTGAGAACTTGAAGAACTTAAGATTGGAACTTAGGAATTGTTGGGAAAGTTGAAGAATAATAAGAAATGTTTTGATATTTTTATATGAATATGAATACTGTTCGAGGGAAAACTGATTAGTTCCTAACTCTTTACAGACAATGTATTATGAGTACTGATTTATTTTCTGAAATTGTTTCTAAATTAATTGAATTACGAGAATGTAATACTCTCCTTTCTAAAATTTTTATATATAGAGGATTTAATTGTGACCTAATTTTATTTAAAATAATAATATTTGTTTATATCTAATCTAATAATTTTATATATTTTGTATTGGTAATTAAATTGAAAAAATAATTTGAAAATTTCTGTCGCTATTATTTTTTTTACTTGTAGAATACATTGGAAAACAAAAATGTTTCTAAAAGTCTTAAATTGTTTAAATTTTTGTCAAAATATTATTTTTTATTTATTAATATAATATATTAGTTATGACATATAATAAGAGATAAGAGATGGCGCTAAAAATGTATTGCCGGCGCTTAAACAACAAATCGTCCAGCAGTTTGAAAAGTGACCGCCCTCCTGGTTAGCGAAATTCTACGAAAATTCCGGCACAGCCCAAAGTCGCAGCCGTCGCAGTTGAAGTTGCAGCCACATCCAAAGCCAGCGGCTCAGTCAGAGGATAAAGTCAAACCGAACGCAACAAAAACACATAACTCAAAACTGAAAACGGCAACGCGCAGCCCAACAGCTGTTTTTTCGAACAGCAGCTGAAATTGAATGCACAGAAGCACCCTGTAATACACACTCATAGTGAGAGTCAAGCAAGCGTGACGCGTGGCTGCGTTTTGGGCAACGCCCACTTCGTTGAGTGAGTTTCGTTAAGTTGAGCGCTCTTTCGTCTACAATTGAGTCGTTTAGTTTTTCGAGTGACTTTTGAAGCGCGCAGACGCAAAGTACAAAAACAAAGAAGATAAACAAAAAATAAAGCAGGCGCACGTTGCTGGTCATATAAGAAGCAAAAACAGCAACAACAACAGCAGCAACAAGCGACATTCTTTTTTATAGCTTTCAAAACAAAATGGCAACCATGAGAGCCTGAGCACAGCAAGAAAAACAACAACAAAATGTTGAGCTATGCGCTGCGATAGCTGTAAAAGCTGCGATGCCGACGTTGGCGTCGCTGCCGCCGCTGCGGACGTTTGTTTGACTTTTCGCATTCTGATGTTCGCCATTCGACAGCTTCAACTTTTCAAGTGCCCGCTTTCAACACACATGCATATCCCCTCTCCCCACCCACTGTCCCCTCTATCCGGTGACAGGCCGTAGAAAATATTTATGCAAGTCAAGCGCCGAGCATTTATGAACTGTCAAACATTCTCAACGCAATTCCAATGATTTTGATACTTTAACATTTTCGTAAAATGGCAGCCAAGTGGTGTTTGAGTGCAAGGGGAGCGGAGAGTCTTCACACACACACACACACACATACAAATGCACGTGCCCAAGGCTTCACGCACACACACACACACTGGCATTGGCGTCAAATTGGCGGTGTTAGTGCATATGTGGGTGTGCTTTCCATGTGGTGAGAATTCGAGTGGAACAAGGAGAAAGCAGGAGAATGTTGTTTCTGGCCATTTTCCGCCTTGTGCGGCATAAATGTTGCACGCGGCGTATGAGTAATTTCAAGTTGCTGCAAGCCTTGAATTGACATAGTAAAGAGTTTTACGGCAACTTTAAAATGGCGCCGTTGACTGCGAAATCGATTGAGAAATTTTTAGTCCGCTTGGGGTTGAATTGGACTTGAAGATGGGCGACATACAATGGGGGATGCTTGTTAAAGTTCTGTGGGGAAAATTAATGAATGTACATTTATAAAAGAGGGTATGTTCTATTGACACAGCAGACATATGTACATATGGGCAATGAGTAACTGCTTTAAGAGCTAAAAACAAATACAAATTTTTAAAGATATCTCATTTTCTTATTACTATTAAAAAAGTTAAAGGAGTTGAAAGATTTTGTTGGGCTTAGCATGCAAGAAATAAAATTTATTTACAACATAATTTAGGATTTAATATACTTTTTACTACATAAAAATAAAACTAGATTTAGATTTAATGTATATTTTGTTTTCGAAAGATATTTGTGTCTTGATCTCGCATTGGAAACTATGTTTAAATTTCACCTCTAATTCTTCTTAGGACTCACACTAAAAACTTTATAAAGTAAGTAGATAATAATAAAAATCTAAATTTCATTTATAGCAATTTAATGATAAGCCTTATGGGAATTTTCTTAGTTCCATGCGCATAACAAATTAAGTTTCCGGGAATAATTCTCACTTTGTAACTCTTACCATACTTATTTCGTGCTAAAGTCCTTAACAACGATGCCCGGCGCTACACTTGTTCATTCCCCCAGCATTGGGAGTAGCAACAGCTCTATAAAGTCCCTCGCAAAGCAAACATGATAACATCATAAAGCCAATATTCAACTTCATTAGAAGTAAACCGAGCTCAAAGGTGAGAATAGCCAAGCCAAATAGAGTTTGGTAACAAAGCGCCGCCTTCGATCTCCAGCTCCAGCTCCAGGCGCTAACTGCGAGGTGTGAAAATGGGAAAATCGGAAAATGGGAAAGATTCCCTTGAAAAACTCCAATCCGCTTAATTGTATTTGTAATTTTCATGCATTTTACGATGCTTTGAACAATTTGACTTCAAATTTTAAATCAAATATGGCGCCGACTGTAGAAAAGAAAAAATTGGTTGCTCAACATATTTTTTTCGATAGAAGGAAAGGTGCTAAGGGAAAAGTTGGAAGCCAGAAACAAAAGGCAGTCGTTGCTCATTTGCATTGATGTCAGGGGAGAGAGGGGATTGAGGGGATACTGTGCGGGTGTTCGGCAACACTAACAGGATATGCCAGTGAAGCACCAATAATCCTTTTAATAAATATGATATCGCAAAGGACCAAAAAAGCCACAGCGGCACCAGCTCTGTCTTCCCCCTCCGCTTCCGTTTCCCCACTGTTGGCTGCTGCGTCGGCATCATTTGCATTTTATGCAAATTTCACAGCAGACGAACATAGCAAACGTTCCAAAGGATACACAGCCAGTAGCAGAAGCAGGAGCAGGAACAGGAGCAGGAGCAACGAGGAAGCAATCGAGCAGAGCAGTTGCCGGGCTCTCGACAAAGCGAATATGTAAATGGGAAAGTGCTGATGTTTTTTAAAAGCTTTCAAAAATAAACAACACAAAAATGCGCAAAATACGAAATGGAAATGGAAATGGAAAATTCACGAAATGCATATTTGCTCTTTACTATAGACGATGGACAAAATGAAGCAATAACGATTGACTATCAATTTGGAAACCCGAATACTATAAAAGGCCTTATATTTTTAATAAGATTATTAAAGAATACATATATTAAATTTACAGAAAACTAAAGGTGGTATTTAAATTAAAAAAATTAAATTATTACTAGAAACTAGTACTAGAAGAAATCGAATCCTAAGTAAACATATTAAGAATAAGAGTGTAAGATCATGAGGGCTCAGACTTTATTAATAAAATCTATAATCTGTATATAATAAAACCGTATAATTTTGAATGTAGAGTGTTTTAAAATTCGTATAGTCTAACGTGCATGTTTGCTTTGTTTTTTCTTGTTTGTTGGAAAATATTGTCGAATATTTTGAGAGGCAAAGGAAAGCACACACCCCACACACTCACACACACCCCCGCACACATCTCCACACACACATCAAATACTAACACATATGCTTACGCAAACACTCGCATAGCCAGAGCAATAGAAAGAGTCAGAGAGATGGAGACAGACTGAGATAGATAGAACATTTTGCACATATTTACATGCAAATTGTTTGCTTTAAAATATGCACAAACTTTTTATATTTTCTCACTCGTTGTTGTTGTTGTTGCTGTTGTGAACATTTGGCAAATATGAATGACAAACGGAAATAAAAAATCAAAGCTGACAACTCGAGAAAAGTTTTTATCGCATATTTTTGCCAGAGCTTAAAAGTTGCCGAGAGTTTTCCAACAGCCCCCTGAAGTTCACCCTTAGCTGAAAATGGGGCGTGGCAGTGTCACTTAAATAATTATGTAACCACAACCCACCACAGTTTATATAGAGTAGGAACACCTGCAAATGTCGCCGCAATCAAAGGCCATTGATCCTTTTGGGCAATACTCGTAATAAATAATAATAATAATCATTTTTTTATCGCCTAATCATTAACAACAATTGACGCAATTTGCCGCTGTGATTATCAGATGCAAACAAATATGCAAAAATTGATAAATTTATGAAAAACCGAAAGTGCAAATGGGCGTAAAGTGGAAAATAAAACTAAATGCCTGGCTGAAAAGGGGTTGAGTTTGGACTTTGGATTGGTTTGAGCTGCGGCCAGCCACGCGTTAAATTCGATTTGTTAATTTACAAATCCGCAAAACTATTTGACTGTGCGAGGGGGTGTTGCCATGGTAGGCGTAACGTGGCCAGGAACGGGGACAAACAAGGGACAGGGGAAGCAGGAAACAAAGCTGTCTGCTTTGTGGTTTATTCGAGAGGGAGTCGATTGGACTGGGACTTGTTACAAGTTGTTATTATTATTTATGAGGCAAGTTCTCATGTTTCAATTGACAACGACACAAAAATATAATTGTGATACATTTCAATTCACAGTTATTTTTTGTGTGCAGCAACAACAACAACAACAGCAACAATAAAATCAATTGAAATGTTGGCAAACATGTCAAAATAAATTATATAGCACACTTGCAAGTGTGTGTATGTGTATGTGTGTGTTTGTGTGTGTGTGGGTTGTTTACCAGTTGGGTGGCAGGCCACACTGTGTTGGGTGTTATGCAAGTGGCAACCACAAAAACCGAATTTTAATTTGCACGCTTGCAGCATTTGTTAGTCAAACTGGTTGAAGGTGGTGACGACATCTCACCCCGAATTCATACCGAATTCAATTCAAACCCAAACCCAGACCCAAACCTAAACCTCGACTGAAAAACCTCAAACCCTTAGGGATCTAAGCGGCTTACAAAATGCTCAACGCAGACAGGAAACGACGCACCCAGAAACCCACAACCAAACTGAGGAGGAGCTGGTCCATCCATCCATCCATCCCCGAGAGAATTGTGCAACTTTTACGCCTATTTGCGGGCATAATTAAGTTAAAGCCCAACAAAAGAACAAGCACAAAGCGAACGGAGCAAAAGTCGAGAGTGCACTTGAAAGAGAAACACATAGCAAGAGAAAGAGAGAGGGAGAGAGAGGGAGAGGGAAGCTGCTAAGCTTACACTCAGACTTTGTTCCATTTCCCACAGTTCCAGTTACAGTTTCGACACCTTGCGGGCCGAGGAGGAGCAGCTGAGGGTCCAAGGGTCCGAGAGTATGGTTATAACTAAGGTAAGGTTAACCCATCATAAATCAACGGGACACGAGAAAGATCATTAAAACCGAATCTCGCTATCATAATAAAGAAATCACACGAGAAAACAAACCGAGCAACTCTCAACTCGCCTCGTCTCGACTCTTTGCCTCTTTTTATTTGATCGCTCAATCAAAATGATAAATGAAAATTAATATTTCTTAATATTGTTTACAAAGTGAGAATTATACATACGATACAATGATCTTTGCATTCCTACAACAACTACAACAACAAATACAACAGCTTTAAATGTAAAGTAATGTGCAAAGCTTAGGCACTTTTTGGGGCATCATTAAAAAATAGATAGAAATGTTGATATGAAACTCAACGATTTGTGGATGCTCTTTAAATAAAATATAGACACAGATAAAGATGTAAAAATATATGTAGATGCATAGATATTTTTATAAATATAGATACATCTTTTGGAAAATAGGTATTAATAATTTAATTTAACAGCAATAAATTCTCTACACTCGAAATATTTTGTGAAAAAATCTCAAAAGAATATTCTGAAATATCAAAAGTATCTTTGTTCATATTTTAAACATTTTATTCTCAATATATGATATACTTTCGGGAATTACTAAATCCAATATTAATCCCCTAAAGCTAGAACTATTTTTGATAATTTCTTTAATCATTCCAGACTTACCAACAAAAACTCCAAATCTAATTTCCCACCTGGCAAGTATATAAGATCGGACAATAGTAATAAGCATATAAGTATATGCCATTTATGGGAAAGGCGCTGTTGCGGTCAATATTTCATAGTGGGACCATTGTTTGATAAGAAATATTGCAAGAAATCAATCATGAGGTTAAGTGGATCTCGGAGCACTCGTGAAATGTGACGGGGCATGCATCAAGAGGCACGCACAGAGACGGCTAAGGGAAAAGTCCGGCCAAGAAATGAGAACATTAAAAACAACAGTCCAAAATTTAACTAAACAACATGAGCAGCAGCAACAGCAACAACAACAACAATAACAATAACAGCACACCAACAACAACTGTGGCAACATTCATCAACATCAAAAACAAACAAAAAGGCGCGAGTCAAAGCCAACAAACAAATAAACAGCGAAAGACAGACAGCGAGAGAAAGAGAGAGAGGAAAAGAGAGGGAGAGAAGTGTGGTTAAAAGAGAGTTTCTGCCGCGAACCAGAGGCCAAGTCAAGTGAGCCCATCCCATAGCCCGTAACCCGCAACCATTCCAGCAATTTATTGCGGCTAGTTGAGACGTCTCGATGTTTGGATAATGTTGGTTAGTTTTTGGTTTTGTTGCTTGGACAGATGATGGCTCGTTCCCCGTTGGCTTTGACGCCACGTTTTGGCGGTTGTCGCGGTTTCTTGGCCGCGCTCTTGACGCTGAGTTATTACCACGCACTTTGGGCGATTAATTGACTTACGGCCGAACGGAATCGAAATCGGTGTGAGCCCTACAACATACTTAGGCCAAGCAATGGGGTTCCAATTAGGGCACAAACTGAGATATCTCTCACTCTCCCCAACTATCTTTATCTCTATTCACAGCTGCAAGTGCGCATCTCTGAGAAAGTTATAAGAGCATATTTAAAAAATATTAAAAAAAAATATATAAATTGAACTGAAAAATACTTAAATAAACACGTTAAAGCATTTTAAAGGAAAACAATTTAACTATTTGAAATGCAGAATGAACTAGCTAAAGAATAAAAGCTAAAATTTTAGCGTCTTCAGAAAAATAGAATCAAAGAAAATAAATTAATTTAAAGAATAAATCAGAGAACAAATATTTGCTGTAAATAAACGGAGATAAAAACTGAATGCAAATTTGTGATAATTTCAAATGAAAATGTTAACAAAATGCCAAAAAAAAATATAAATATTTTCTGAACCAAATACTTGAAAATCTAACTTTACAATAACTTTTGCTATTAAATGAATGTTCTATAAACTGATTTTTATTATTAAATTAGTTTTTTAAAGTTGAGAAATATACTTGAGAGTTTCCCTTCTCCTAATTCAGGTATTACTTCCGCCTGAAGTTCACCCTCTGTTTCTTAACATCTCAGCTCAACTCATTCCACCCTAAAAGCTGCCTAATATTGAGTCAACACTCGACTGTGGCTGGCTTTAAGCAAATTAGCAACAATATCACATAAAGTGTTGTTGCCTTCGATTCGCATCCGCATCCGCATCCCAAAATTTTGACTGTGACAGCGACTCCTCTCACGCTTGGACGCAGCGGTGTTCGCCTAATCGTGGCACGTGCTTCGACATACATAATCACAGGGCTGACAACAACCAAAAAGAAAAAATAAAATAAAATGAAAGAATTGAAAGAGTGGCAAAGGGTCGCTGTGGCAGCCGCAGCCACATGCGAGTGTGGCACATAAAGATAATCCAATC
This sequence comes from Drosophila suboccidentalis, assembly GCA_037043435.1. Taxonomy (NCBI): domain Eukaryota; kingdom Metazoa; phylum Arthropoda; class Insecta; order Diptera; family Drosophilidae; genus Drosophila; species Drosophila suboccidentalis. The sequence continues at coordinate 160,091 of JBAMBK010002320.1, forward strand.
TTATGCTGCTAATTTTACAGCATCAGTTGGAAGCTGGAAGATAGAAACCCAAATGCGAGCACAAAAATAAAATCAAATCTCGTGTGTGGACGAGCGTGTGGCAATGTGGTTAGAACTGGGTCTGGGTCTAGGATCTGGTCTGGATTCTCAGTTTGGGCACTTGAAGTGAAGTGAAACTGGAACTCAAAAACTTTGACAAAAGCAAACCAGAGACCAGGCAAAAATAAATTCGATTATGTGAGCAGTCGCCGACCGCCCTTTGGGTGGGATGTGGCATTTGAAAGTTGCCGCCACAGGGTGGCGCTATTGTGCAACTTCTTCTTTTTTTCACTAAATTGGTTTGTTGTTGTTGGCCCACTCTTTCCTCTCTCCCGCCCCAAAAGGACCCCCCATAGCTGCCTCAAGCTGGCTAATTCTAATTCGTTTATTAAGCTCGCTTCGCTTTGCATACATAGTTGAAGAGTCCTTGCCGCATAAAATATGAAAACTCGTAATAATGCCGCCAGGCAGGCAGTTGCTTATGCTACTAACTTGCTTGCCGCTTAATTGTGCGTCCACGCACCTGTTGGGGTGGCTCTCTGCCACCGCCACCGCCAGCAGCACGTGCAACAGTGGCAGCAACAGTGGCAGCAGCAGCGAGACGCCACGCACGAGCTGCATTCGCAAGTGGGCGTGCATAATTTATGTTAATTCGCCTGAGAAAGCCACCTCAGGCAACGTTAGGCAGCCACACAACTTTTGTTGCAACAACTACTCGCCCAAATGCAACATAGCTATACACACATGTGTGCCTGTGTGTGTATGTGTGTGTGCCGCCAAGTCAGCCAGCTAATGAGCATTAGCGCCTGAATGAAATAAATATGAAATGCAAATGCAGCAGCCACCTATTAAGAAATCATGCAAAAAGTAAATTCTTCGTAAGATTTTCTACAGTTCTACCAAACGTAGCAAAAATGCAACTTATCAGAATCTAATTTAAAAGGTTCTTTCCTACTCATTATTTTTATGATTCAACTTTAAAACTGAATTTAAACATATTGAATTTTTAAAGAGTTTTTAAGTAAGAAGTTGATTAAAAGTAAAAGTTTAAATTTGAAATTACAAGAGGGGACAAGGGATCTATATCTTGAGGCATAAAACGATTTGAACGATATTAATAATTTATATTAACATTTTTAGTAAATATAAATTAAATTAAAATATTTTAACTACTTAGAAATATTAGATTATTAGAATAATAATATAAAATGATAACTTCTAAAATGGTTATTGTTAAAATTTTAATTGTAAATTGCCATAAAAACAATGTTTAAAATAAACTTAATACGCTGTGACTAACGCGTCAATGTTAAAGCAGAAATGCTGTAGCGTTAGGAATGCTTAGAAATAAATAAAAAAAATAAATAAAATTTTAATGCAGAATAAATTTAGAGGCAATAAATATCATAATCAAAATGACATTCCGCTTCTTCAGTTTTAACAAAGCTATGAATTTTTGATGTTGTTCACACCTTTGACCCAAGGTGGATTTATACATGGTGATGTATTCGTTTGACGTGCTCTATTTTTCGGGGCGCAAACGTCATTACGAAAGCAAACGTCGTAGTAGGCGTTTGTATTATATTCTCCGAAAAATGCTCCGTGTGTCGAGTGTCCGTGCTCGAGTCGTTTGGTTTGTGTTCCCAGAGATATTAAGAAGAGACAAATGTGGATAAATGCAACAGGAACAATAAGACAAACATGCCATTGCTTTTTATTTCGATTTTATATATTGCACAGCGACCAAAACGAAAATGAGTGAAGAGTATAGAAAACCAAACAAAACAATTTTTCTATATATCTATCTTTGTCGTCTCTCTCACCTCAGACTCTCTCTGACAGATTCGCCCCGAGAGAGAGCGAATACATCACCATGTATAAATTCACCTTGCTTTGACCTAGCAACTTGACAGGTCAAAATTTTGGTAACTACAAATATACTTTTCTTTAAAGTACACTATGATTCGGTTTAATTTAATGAAGTTTCCCAAAGTTGATGAGCTGTTCAGGGGGTTGAAAAACTAACGTTGCCCAACGCTTCACGGTTAATGCTCGTCTGTCAATTGGCAGCAACATCATAATTATTATTATATATACAAGCATATACGCCTATGTATTTGTGGCCTGACAATCAACCCAAAAGTGATTAAAGTTAATTTTTTAGGTGTTTTTTTTTTTTTGTTGGGTTCGCTTTCGCAGTGGCAATTAAAAGATCATTGTGCGGGTCGCGCACTTCATTAAATGTCAATTTGTTGAAGTTCATTGACAACCCTAATAACTTCATTAGGTGTTGTTCAAATTGTTAAAGGGTTGACACTTTTTTTAAATGTATGCTCTCCAAGACAAGGAATAAAGAAATATGTAGAAGAGACTTGTAAAACAGCCCGCATGGGAATACCAATCGTAGAAAGTTTATGTCTAAGTTTGAAAATTAAGTTGGCAGCTCCTGACCGGGGCAATCTATGGAAAGCATTGCTCAACACTGGCGCAAAACTTGCTGCTGATTTTTTGTTATGAATTTTTTATTTTTATTTTCATTTTCTTTCTTTTTGACATTATTCACACTGCAGTGATTTCACAAAAGATACAAGATACAGATACACATGAGCACACACAGATTCATTCAAAGAGCCACTGAAAAATATGTACATACATATACATGAAAAAATGCAGATAAAGAAGGACGAGTAGCGGTATAAACCCCAAAGGACACGGAAAAACTTTGCTGCTTTGTAGAAAATTCATAAAACTTCCGCTTGGTCAAATTGGGGACGCTTGTGGGCGTGGCAGCTGAGTTGCCTCTGCTGCTGCTGCTGGGTCAGTTTGCACAGCCTTAGCAAGGGGTAGGCGGAGAGGGCGGGGGTGACTTGGGCAAACAACAAAATGGCGCATTTTAAAGCGACAGACCCCAAGGAAAAACTCAAGAGCTGAGCATGAAAATTTACCATGCTAAACAGCTCAGAAATTTTTCCTTTTACTTTGTGCAAACTTGGCGCCCCGTCGCCATTTTTCTTTTTCATTTTCTTGTGTTGTTTTTCATACACTCTCTCTTTCTCGCTCTTTTCTGTCCGACTGTCTCTTTTGCTCTGCTGGGGGTTGCGTGCCATGCGTTTTTTCGGGGGGGTTGCTGAAAGCAAAAATAAACAAAAATCAAAGTTGCAAATAAGAAGAAACTACAAAGTAAGTTAACATAAAAAGTTCGACGCCTTCGCCTTGTTTTTCCAAAGTTTGCCCCGCTGCGAGGCTGGTGGGGGTTGCTATTGGGGTGAAGTGGGGATTTGGGGTATGCGGCATACTTAGCTACCCCCAAAAGACGCACAAACATACACACAAACACACACACACACACACAGAATGGCGGGAGGGAGGGATTCATACAAAAGATTTTGTCGAGCACTTTTGGGCAACAAAAGCCGGAAACAGCACGGAAAGAAAGAAGCAGCGGCAACGCCGCCAACATCCTCTCAAGTGCTTCCTCACTCGGGCTCCTTCTCAGCATGCAGCCAGCGATGTTGCCGCGCAGTCAAGCGCAAGGACGACAACGAAAGCGACGAGGACGAAGACGAGGACGAGGACGACTTAGCTGCTGGCAAGCAGTTCGACTCGCTGCTGCTCCTTTGCTCATGCTGATCACGTCTATTTATTGTGCACATAATATGGGCGCACCGTGCTCGTCCTCTCTCTCCTCTCGTCTCTCTCTCCTCTAGTCTTCCTGTCGTCCTGGTTGCCGCCTGCGTTTCGACTGCTCCTCCGGCTACGTGCGACGCATGCATCGCTGGACACGCTGCTGGCTCCACTGAGTCTCTTTTTCTTCCACACTCATGGCCTTTTTTTCGCCTTTTTTCCTATTCCTATTTCTGCTCCTGCACAGAAATTCAATTATTGTGAATGCGAATTTTCTGCCCGATTCCGATTCCGCTTCGCATGTTTTGTTTCAGCATCGAAGACTCGGCGAACTTTCAGCGTATCAGCATTTTATTTGCTGTTGATTTATGCAACGTTCTATCCCCCAACCCCCCCTCTTCACCCACCCATCTAAACGTGTCCCTTGTCTGTACCACCCATTCACCACCCACCGCCCACCTTGCATCACCCGCTGTTCGCTCAAACAATCGCTCTGCTGCTGCCAGCAATGTTGAATATTTGCCAAGTATGCTGATTGAATTTTTTCCAGTTGACTAAATGATATCAAGGATATTTGCCCAAGCAGAGACCCCGTGCCAACTCCTGAGCCGCCCTGGGAACAACTTCCCAGTGTCTTTAAGGTGTCCTTCAGTTGAATTTTAGTTTTACACGCTCAACAATTGAGCAACCGTGTAGGATAAAAGTTTAAGCTAATGGGAGGTCTAGACTTTTTCTTTTATTCTATAAATTTTATAATTTTGTAGTTTACTATTCCAAAATAATTTGAATTTATAACACAGTTTTATGTATTTGATTAGTTTACATAAATGAAAAATAATTGGATTTGGATTTTTAAATAAAAATTTAAATTTTAAAGTGAAATAAAATTAACAAAAATCGAAAACTAAAATAAATTTCTTTTTATGCTCTTATTAATGGGAGAACTATGGAGAAGCTTATAAAGCTTACAGAAAGTGTTATATTAAATTAAGATTTTTAAATTGTCATTAACAAAATCCTCGTATCTCATCTCTGCCTCATTAAAATACCATATTCAAATCTCAAATATTATTAGGAATAATTTTAGTTTATGTGTAGTGATGAATTTAGTTATCAATTAGTATATTCTCTTATAAGAGCACGCTTCTAAAATTGTATTTATAATTGATTCCAGCTATAGCATAATGCTAAATTTGAATATGAGTATACTCGTTCCCATGAATTCCATGAGTGCCTGCCCACATTGATAGTGTTCAATTAAATGGCAATTTGTTGCTTATTCAGCCACATCCCATATCGCAGCTGTGACAAACTGGGAGAATCTAAGCATTATCCTGCCGGCAGTTGCAGTTTGTTGATGACACAACAAACGAGGAGCAGAAGGAGCTAAGGAGTATCAGACTCCAAGGACATACGTACTCGTAAATGGAATGCATACGAGTACTCGTATTATCAATTTCCAATATTTAGACAGGCAACTACGACTAATAATCACGTTTGTTGAACGTAAAGCGAGCATACATTTTGTAAATACATCCTTGATAGCTTCATATCGTTGCTGAGGGGAGAGGAGAATGGGGAATGGGGAAGGAGAAGGTCAGGAATCGCGTGGGCGTAATTAACACTTGGTGCCGTCGAGCAATTCGAGCGGGTTAAACTGCACATCGAATGTGCAATAATTAATATGCCCAACGTGCAACAGCTCCTGTCCTGCCGCCTGCTGCCTGCCACTTGCCACTTGCCACGGCGTTCTGGAGTGGGTGGCTGATACGAGTACTCGACTCAGTCGACGGTGTGTGTTGTTGCCGGGGTGCCATAAAAGGCGTTAAATTGACACAATTGAACACACCCTTGAGATTTGAGGGCTACAACTCGCCCCTTCTGTCTGTTTGTTTTTTGTTGTTGTTTGCTATGTTGTTCTTGTTGTCTTTGTTGTTGTTGTTCTTGTTGCCTCAAGAGGGGGCGAATGCGTTTAATCGGAAATGCTAACATCTTCATCATCATCATCATCAATACGCATAATGGCGCCCACGTTGAAAAACTGCCAAGTGACAAACCAAAATCGCGTCCTCTTCTCACAACAATACAAATTCTCAAATTCCCAATTTTCCATTTCGATTTCGATTTGGAGTCGTATCTTCTGGCTGCGAGCCATGTTTGGTCCATGCAAATATGTGTAACAATTGATATTTTGGGCAAATACGTTGGCGAATCCAAAACGTGACTAACATGATATCTAGCTCCAAGCATAGGCATATTCTTCTTCACATGGTTGACTCCAGGCATAATCCTTAATGGATGTGCCCGTAAGTGGAGCTGCTGCTACTTCATGAGGATACAAATATCCACAAAGAAGCACTTAGTAATCTTGATACAAAGCAAATTATTAGACTGCTAAAGGAAAGGTTTAAATAGTAAGCACTGTTTCATAATAAAAGTGCTATAAGTAGAAACCAAATTATAAAAGAATTTATCATTAGGAATTTTTATATCGTTTAAGAATTTTATTATAAAATGGTCACTTAAGGAAGCTGATAAGATTCTATCAACAAATATGACGAATTCATTCTTCAATCAGTTTTTGTGAAAATAATTCTGTTAGTTTTATTTAACAAAACTGAATATATTCTTATACAGTTGATATTATTAATTTGATAAGAAATCAGTTTCCTTTACATGTTAACTTCAAAAGAATTTAGTATTCATTGCATTTTTCACCTCAATTAGTTTAGAACTAGCAAATCTATTTGTAACGAATAGATAAATCCGCTTTATATTTAGCATATCTTTCTCTCATGGAACGTGGCGACTTGAGGATATCTGACTACCATATCTATTTCAATTGCAAGCCTCTGAGCAACGGACTGTCAAAACAGGCAAACAAATTGTGCAAATAAGTCGAGAAAATGTTATTTATGCTCGGTCGATTTCAGTGATTAAATAACTGAGCAAAAACGAAACTCCTAGAGATCGAATTACAAATAGTTAAATGACATGAAAGTGCAACTAGCAAGGAGAATGATATCAACGATTGTCTGTCTGTCCGTCTGTCTATATTGTGGTGGTGCAATGTGGTGCATATTAATGGCCCGGAGGTGTGCATGCCAATTGTCATGCGCTGAAATGCTTGTTAACAACATCGATTGCTTTTCGAATCGGCTCCCACTCGTCGAATGTTCAAGTTTTCTTTCCTTTTTTTTTAATCAAAGCCAAAGTTGTTTCCTCTTTCAGCTGTTGCTGCTGCTGCAACTGTTGCAGCTCCTCCCCCGTGGCAATAACGCCACACATTTGTAATGTTGCTTCTGTTTCAGCCGTTTAAAGTGGCCGGATCGGTTATGTTCCTGTTCTGTTCTGTCGTTTTGTGTTGTGCTGGGCTGAGTTGGCTCGTACCGCGCTTAGAAGCATTTTACAAGTTACTTTAAGGCAATCAATTTGTAACCAAGTTGCGACTGCTGTTGCTGTTGTTCCTCCTGTTGCTGAAAGCGGGAAAGTAGGTGGGTTACGGGGGGCGAAAAACCAATCAAAAGAGCGTTGCGAACGCAAATTGAACGGCAAATGGCTGGAAGATGATATTTCAATACTTGAAGAGCGGCCTCTGTCGAGGCCATAAATTATGAACGGGCGACGCCTGCGCGTAGTTGCTTACTTTTTTGCAGTTATGATTATCGCGCCAACTTCAGCTCCAGCTACAACATCAAGTCAAGTCAGGCAATGTGAAGTAGAGGTTCAGGTTCAGCTTCAGCTTTAGGTTCAGTTTCAGCTTCAGGTTGAGCTTAACGCATTCAGAATAGCGTTCGCTTGTTGTGTGCAAACAAATGTAAAAAATTTTTAATTGACTTTTGGATTTGCGCCACCGCCAGTTGCACTTTTTATGGCCCCTCGCGTGCATGCAGCTTAAAAGTTAATAAAACACGCCCAATGATAACAAGCCGCAAACAACAACAACAACGACAACAACAGCTCTCGCATATTTTGCCCCTGAGGTCTTCATCATCTACATCATGATGATGGTGCTGGTGCTGGATGGTGCTGGAAACATTGTGAGTGCTCCGGCGCATCATCCTCGCCAGCTCGTAGAAAAACAATCAATTAAGCGTGCAAGTAGCTGACACAGGAGGAGCGCCAGTTGCCATTGGCAACAGTCAGTGGCACGACTCGGATTCTGATTCCTGGCCAACAAGAGAAGAGCGAAGAGCCCAACAACCATCGGACGGGGCATTTTATGGCCTGCTTTGGCAAAATTTATGTTACATTTTTATAGTTCAGTGTAAATTGACTTTTAAAATGTAAAATTTATCATAGCAAAAGGGCCCGCAGCGGTAGGACCACATTTTAATTGCTTTATTTTGTATATGCCGCCAACATCTGGCAACGCTGACCACAAAAGCTTGCATAAAAAGCTCACATTGTCGCCTTGTGATTAAACATCTGCGCGATTGCAAAGCTCAAAAACAACCCCTAAAAGCTAGAAGAGCTTAAACACTGAGGGTTAAACGAAATCTAAATACACTTTATTAATTCTATAAATCTTAAGAATATGTTACAAAATCTTTTCGACAAAATAAATAGGATAATTAATTATAATTAAATACGAAAAATATTTTAACATTTAAATCGAATAATTTTTGCTCATTTGACAAATATATATTTAAAACGGAAGATGTTTAGAATTAAGTTTAAACTTTAAAGTATAAGAACTTAAACTAAAATGTTTACTTATACATAACATTAAATATAACGTATACTTTAAGATAAACTGACAAAGTGAACTACATAGTTATTATAGCCTTCCAGCAAAAGAGTTAACACACATTCAAAACAAACATTCGAAAGCTCTTCAAGTATCAAAACAGACCTTGGGAATGCGGTGCTCGCGTTCACAGTGCGGCCGCGAAAGCTTTGCCAAGTTATTTTTTTCATTTGGTACGTGGGAGCCGCAAATGAAGCCCCAACCCTTAAGTTGTCATTGGCAATTGGATGACGAAACAATTGCGACAAGTCGAAAAGTTGAGCTAAGGAAAAAGGAAAATCTATAAATTGATTAAAAAGTAAATAGACGGAAGAAAAACAACGCTGGCAAATGCTGCTGCCCACGGTCAGCTCAGGTGGCAAGTGGAGTTGTCGCCACATCTGGGAAATGCTGCTGTCGCCCATATCACCGCGCAATCTGCGCACCACAGCACTTCTGACGAGCATCTACCAACTGGTAAGTGACAATTTGCACTTATGTAAGATAAATTAACCAGGAGGGGCACAGCGCACGGACCAAAGCTGGCACGCAGACGAGTCTGCAATCCAGCCTCGGCCATAGATTGTGCAGCCGCCAGCCCCAAAATACAAAAATAACGCACTGGATATGCAAAGCCATACCCCACTGGGCGCGTTTGGACCCATCGAAGGCGGCAATTTAGCGCACGCCCCCGCCCAACGAGGGGCGTAGGGATGAGCCAACGGCGCAATGCGTCTGCACTTAAGTTCCTAACATTGGAACATGCCAAAGACGAGCGCCCTTTTTAAATGAGCGTCACAATCGAAGCGCATTTTGCTTTGCGCAGTGCTATAACCAGTTGTGAATTATTAGCGCATTTGCTAAAAATTGAGCTGCAGATCATTAGAGTTTCCTTTCCTTTGCAGCTTATCGCCCATTCCATACTGTTTGTGGTGCTGCTGTGTCTGGCACATGCGGAGCAAATGCGTCATCTGCTGGATCTGGATATAATAGATCAGAAGGATAGTGGATTCTACAATATGTCACCCTTCCACAATGATATGCGACTCAAGACGGCGGCTCAGCTGGCGGATGCTACTGAAAATGCGCTTTATGTGCTGGCCAGTATAGCTACTATGTATGCCCTGAGCACCATAGCTCTATTCTTCGGGGTATACAAGAATAAACCGGGTCTGATTATACCCTGGTTGGTGATTGAGTTTCTTGGAGTGATTGCCGTGGGCGTTTTCATATTCATGCTGAAGGAAACGAAATTGCCAATGATATTTGGTGGACAGTGTCCGTATTGTAAGCAATCAAAACTTGCATTATTTTTAGGTTATGTTTAGACTTAAGATCGTTCGCTATTTCAGTTATCATATGTTATACGTTGCTCTGCATGGATGGAATCAAGTGGTATGTGATGCACAGCTTTTATCAGAGTCTACGCACAATGAACAAATTGCGAGAGATTGCTACTGTGGCCATTCCCTGTCCTGCCCCAGGATCTGTAAGTATAAATCCTACTACATAAAAATCCAGACTATAGTACTGAATTTTTCAACAGATTCCCTATCAGTTCCGTCGTGAGCACATGTACTTGGGCAGTAACGGATACAAGCACATTCTAACCGAATCCCCGGATGGACAGTGTTAAATCCAACAAACTAATAAACCTATAACATATGATCAGTCCCCCAACCCCAACGCCCTCATACTTCCAGCATCAAGTGTCTTAAAATCCGTTCGGTTTTTAATTTAAACTTTAAGTTTTGGAACGTGTGTGATAAGGAATAACCACAGATAACTATTTTATATAGAGAATGGATCGGATCGAAAGGCAGATGTATATGTAACCAAAAACACAGAATATATTCTTACAGCAATACAAAGATAAATTTAAAACTAGCAAATATTATTGATGCAAGAAATTCATCAACTATTTTCTATATAGTGCTTAAATCCTCCCCCTACATCACACTTAAGCTTATCGTGAGTGCTTCTTGCAATTTAATTATTATTAAAACAAATTATAAATTTTAAAAATAAATATAAAGCTGTTAAATTATTTAACTGTCTGGGCTGGCCACTGGATTTGAACACATAATCTTCTGATTCACAGTCCGACTCGCTATACACTACGCTACTGCAACGAGCGTTGCGCCGAAGGCAAAGTAAGATTAAGTATATCCCTGCATATTTGCTGCTGTATAGTCATCTCTTTTACTCTCAGGCAATCTGATTGAATATTTAATAGCATTGCTGTCATTGCTTTTATTTTAACTTATGTTAGTTAAGGCGCGCAATTCAAATTAATTTTATACACATTTTTTGCGATAAAATTAATTACAAATTGTACAATTTATTTTATAGTTTTATTCATTATAATTATTAATGAACATAAAATATAAATAAATTGGAAAACAGAATAATAGTTAAAACAACTTGATGTCTTTTTGTAAAATTTATTGTAAGCAGTTCTAAGTATATTTTATTGTTGTCTAATTGCTTTGCACTGTGTAATTGTATATATTTTTATATTCATAGCCTCATCATAAATAATGTTACCTTGACCGAGTTTAGCCCTTACGGCCACGCCCAGATCGGCTAAGTGCTGCGGTTGTGGTTGTCGTGGTTGTTGTCATTGTTGGTGCAATGGTTGTGGATCCCAACAAGGTCATGTCATTGGACAAACTGTCCATCAGAATGTCGGCGACGGTGACATTTGAATTGCTATCACCGTCGCTCTTGTCGGTGGGAATGCTGATCTGGAACTGCAGCAGCACCACCAGATAGGTGACCATTGTGGTCAAAAGGCCCTTGAAGAGAGTTCGGTTAACATCAAAGAATCCGCCACAATTGATATTCGATGGATTCATTTCGGTGGCGCGCAAAAACATATTTATCTCTGTCTGGGCATCCGAGTTCATCCAATTGAGCTCGACCATCAGAAGTTTCTTTTGGAAATTCGTGCGAACATTGACGGAGGCATAATGCGCCTGATCACAAATGTAGAATAGGAGTCCAATGTTCCACAGTGCCGTGATGGTCAGTCCGATATCCTTGATGCCGAATCCCTCCGACAGCTGCGACAATAGTCCGTAAATTGAAAGAGTTATGATAAAGAACAAATAGAGACTCATGAATACAAAAGTGTAGCACAAGGCGTTGCCCGTGTCCCGGGTCAACTTGCTCAACCGCAGCCACAACACACGATAGTCAGCCACCATGGCAGCGGGTCCAATGTGCTTCAGTGCCTTCTGAAAGCGCTCGGCCAGGAGATGGGCCGTAGCGCTGATTCCCTCGCAGATGAGAAACCACCAGGCGCCCAGCATGGCCGTCAGATTGTCCAGAATGCAGTAGGGCACCACTTGATTGAGATTCAAATCGGACATGGTTATGTGAATGATTACCACGGAGAGCACCGAAAATATGGGCAAGAGTATGGCGATATATATGCCCTTCTGGCGCAGATTCAGTGGCAAACTGTGACCCGAGATCTGATAGTAGAGCACCTCAAAGTCATCCCAATCGTTGAACAGACGCGCGATCTTCCTGGCCTCCCACCACAGTATGGGTATAATGATAACGGGCAGGATGTTGACCAGAAACAGATACGCAATCACAGCCTCCTCGAAGGGGCCGCTCAGCGAACGCACGATGTGAATGCGATTGTTGGCCACATATCCAACATAGAACTGCAGCAATCGCATGATTAATGATTAATGGGAATTCCCGCTGTCACCTACTATCATAACTCACCAAAAGCAGCACGAAAAAAACAACAGAATAGAGAAACGCGGCCGAATTAAGCTCAAACTTGGCACGAGATGGACCACGACGTACAATGGGCAGCACACCAATAATACGCAGAAACCAATTAACCGGCGCAATGTTGCGATAAAAAATACTCTAACAAAATACACAAAAAAAATACAATTTATAAAAATTAATTTACACTTTATTTATTTTTACTCACCGGTATAAAGTCATTATTGTGGGAGCCCACTGTGCTCACGGAACCGCGTTTATTATTGACAGGTGCCTGGTAGCCACTGTCCAAGCGTTCAGCCAATCCAATGGAATACTTCCTTACACCGTGCAGATAGGCCTGCGCATTCCCGCTGTTTATGGGCTTGGCATTGAGGAAAACCATGTCCGGTTTCTTGCGTCTATAGTAGCTGGCCATTGTTAACGAACTGTGAGTCGATTTTGCTCCTTGCTAGCGCCTTGGACCCAGACATTGGCATTAAAAATGCATTTAACCTCGCCCTCTGTTTACTTCTCATTGTTTACATTGCAAGAACAACTTGAGTTTCCTGTTGATTTCGTTTGTTTGTCTTGTGCATGCATTAACCTTAACCGTGCCCCAATTTCAAATTGGTGTCAATGGCGCGCAATCGCCTGAACCTCTCCAACATTGCCATTTAACAACACTGTTAATGCAATCGAAAATTAAGCTTTTCGTTGGTTTAGTATGCTGGTCACTGTCAATGTTATCGAAAATTGTTTTTGTTAATGTTTATTTTCTTGAAAGCAATTATAGTTTCGTTTAAACTTTTAAGCGTCAAGATAATGTTGTGTTATTAATAAAACAGCAACATTAGTAAACTTTGCCAATTACGTAGCAAAACATATTTCAAGAAAGAAGGTCATTCTGATCAGCTGGTCAGTTGTTTAGTTCATGATTGACTGAATAAGTTCATTCGTTCATCTTAATGACCCGTTCATTTGAACTTTTTCAGAACGAAACGGCACAACTCTACAATATTTCTAGAATTTGCGAAGCCGAAAAAACAAAAGAAGAGCAAAAAACAAAATCAGCAATAATAATGGTCGACTATAGCAAGTGGAAAAACATTGAAGTAAGTAAATTGTATGCAAACTAATGAAATTCAACGGGTCACCGACTGAGTTTCCTCTAGATTTCGGATGATGAGGATGAAACACATCCCAACATCGATACGCCTTCTCTGTATCGCTGGCGGCACCAGGCGCGAGTTGAACGCATGGCCGAATCAGAAAAGGAAAAGGAGGACATGAAGAAAAAGCGACAGAGCTTCCAGGCCCGTTTGATGGACGTCAAAGAGCGTATCAGCAAAAAAGAGGGCGAAGAGGATGCACTTAAGGTAAGTCGGAAGTGTGTGTGAGCAACAAGCTGTTATCAGTGTGCAGTGACAGTGACGCATTCGTCTGTTATCACAGAAAGAACTGGAAAAGATCGAAAACGAAGGCAAGGAGCTCGATCGCCAGGAGAATGAAATGTTGAAGAAGGAAAAGAAGACTCCATGGAATGTGGATACAATCAGCAAGCCGGGCTTTGAGAAGACTGTCATCAACAAGAAGGCAGGCCGCAAGCCGGACGAGAATCTGACCGAAGAGGAGCGGGAGCAGCGTTTGAAACAGTTTGTCAAGGACAATGAGAAGCTGTGCAAGGAATACGGCATGCTGCGCAAATATGAGGACTCCAAGCGTTTTCTACAGAAGAACTTGCATTTGGTGTGTGAGGAGACGGCCAACTATTTGGTCATTTGGTCCATCAACCTGGAGATGGAGGAGAAGCACGATTTGATGGCCCACGTGGCGCATCAATGCATTTGCATGCAGTATATGCTGGAGCTGGCCAAGCAACTGGATGTCGATCCTCGAGCCTGCGTCAGCTCATTCTTCCAAAAAATTGAGCATTGCGGCGTTGAATATCGTCAGCAGTTCGAGAGTGAAATTGAGGGATTCAAGGGACGCATTCAAAAGCGAGCACAAGAGAAGATACAGGAAGCTATGGCCCAGGCTGAAGAGGAGGAGAGGCAGGAGAGGCAGGAGAATATGGGACCCGGTGGCTTGCATCCCGCTGATGTGTTTGAATCCCTGCCAGATGTGAGTCCAACTGCAACTACATTTAAATGCTCTATAAATCTAAGAATCTTTTTACTGTTTGCAGGAATTGAAGGAATGCTTCGAGTCGCGTGACATTGGGCTGCTGCAGAAGACCATTGCCAAAATGCCGGTGGACGAAGCCAAGTACCATATGAAACGCTGCGTCGACTCTGGTCTCTGGGTGCCAAATGAAGGTGAAAACCCTTTGGACAAAGATGAGACAGAAGCAAAGGGCGATGAGGCCGATAAACCGGAGGCAGATAAATCAGAGAGCCCAAAGAAGGAGGCATCCACAAAGGAGGAGCCCATATATTCTGGCGTTAGCACTGAGGACGTTGACTGATTGTCCGATAGTCCGATACTGCAAATTAAATGATATGCTTACACTATAAGTTTTACTTTAACTATACACTCATCCGTTGACAATTGTATTGTATCCAGCCATCATCAAGCATTTCTCAGTTCCCAGTTCAGTTTGTATATAATTTGTGTAAACTTAATCAAATTCTCAGTACACTGAGCTTGAAATTTCAATAAAAACTCAAGCTATTCAACGTATAATCGTCGTATAATCCGATATCAAATTGTTTATTTAGTAGTTACTCATTGAAAATGAATAGACCCGAGTTGGATTACTATGCGGTGCTGGATATGCCTCGCAATGCCAGCAAGGAGCAAATCACCTTGGCCTATCGTCGACTGGCCGTGCGTCTCTGTCCGCATCGGGACAAGAAGTACGAGCAGGACTTTGTGCCTCTCGCCCAGGAGGGCAAGCTGACGCACCTGTCGCCGATGGGGGAGGTCAAGCAGTGGGCCTACATCAATATGGCATTCGATGTGCTGGGCAACGATCTCTATCGTGCCATCTATGATCGCTATGGCGAGGCGGGTCTCTTCGAGGGCGTGATGCTGCCCAATGGATACTTTCCGCCATATCAGTACCACGGCGATCACATGAAGATCTACGAGGAGATCTTCGCCAGCTATTCGCCATATGCCAATATCATTGATGCCGTTACCAATCCCCCGAGTCTGTATGCCACCAAGGAACATGGTATTGGCGTGCGCCACAAGGATGCCAATACGGAGCGTATTATACACTTGTCCTTGGAGGAGATACGCACTGGCTGTGTGAAGCTGATGCACGTGTGGCGCCAGGAGATCGTCGACATCAAGGAGTCGCGGCTGGAGAAACGCAAGCACACGCTCAAGCTTAACATACAGCCGGGCACTACGGCCGGCACACGTTTCTGTTTCAAGGAGGAGGGAGATCGCTATCCCACCACCATTCCAGGAGACATTATATTCATTGTTGCGGACAAACCGCATCCAGAGTTCGAGCGTCGCAATATGCATGATCTGGTCTATCGCCATAACATCACTCTGCCCCAGGCCTTCACCGGTTTCATCTTTTACGTCAACACGCTGGACAAGCGACAGCTGAAGATCGTCATCACGGATGTCGTCTGTCCCGGATATCAGAAGATTGTCCCACTCGAAGGATTGCCGAAATGCCGCAATTTGGATGCGGTGACGTCAATTAAGCATGCCAACAAGCGATTCGAAGAGTTTGGCGATCTAATAATTGAGTTTAATTGTAATTGGTAGCTGTAATTAGACCTTGATTCCTTCTAATTGAATTTATTTGCAGATATATTCCCTAAATATCTTACCACTGAAATGAAGGTTATGACCCGCAATTTTTTCAACGAGTTCCACAAACTTGAACTCCAATTGGAGGCGGAGGAACAAAAGCACATGTCGTGAATAAATGTGTTATTTTATTTGTTGTGTAAATACAAATTATATGTGCCCTAAAAACTTATTTTTAAGTTTGTTTACGTTTTGGCGGCAAGTTCGCTGGTTTTGCTCGCCGATGTGTAAACAGCGAACTAGCCGTCGATACCATACGATTATTGCATAAGTATCGATATATCGATATGGTGTTCATTCCGACGGACAGGTAAAAAAAAAACCAGAAAATAAAAAATTCAACGAAACAACAAATACTAAGAATTAAGCAACTAATAAAGCACGTAAATCGTATGTTTTTGTTGCAGCGAATGCAATTATTACGTTAAGCTTTGTGCAAAACTCAAGGAAACAAGCGATAACTACAATTGCAAATTGCAAACAAAAAGTGAATTCGGGCTGCATAATTGAATTACTGACACACCTGACGAATTGTTCATTACGCCCCCTTCTCCCCGGAAATACCAACGATACGCATCAGTGGAAGTGCAAGTGGAAGCTGGCTAGCTGACCGCACCCACGCCAAGGCAAGAGGCAAGGCAAGAAAAAATGCACCTGAGTGCTGATATTTCCAGTGCCCTGCAGCAAATTGAGGCTGTGAAAAAGGGCATTGATGAATCGGAGGATGCCAAGCTGCAAATGCAAACGGCGGAGAGTTTAAACACGATATTGGGCATATTAACAGATCCCGTGTTTCGCACTATCGCCCATGTGCAGGAGTCGCTCTTCGAGCTGGGCATCCAGCTGGGCCAGCATCCGTCCATGTTGCCCAATGACTTTGACATCGATGTTTCTGGCAATCTGGTGCTCAGCATCAATGGAGGTGAGGTAATGTACGATTCCTCAGGGCCCGCCAGTCCGGACAAGTCTTCGTCGACCGGCGGAGAAGCGGAGGCGCGTCCGCAGAGCCAGAACTCGAAGACGGCCGCAAACGCGGATTTATATGCCACGGACTATGCCCAAATCCAGGCCATTGAACTGGTCAACGATGGAACTGGTTTGGGTTTTGGTATCATAGGAGCACGCAATTCGGGTGTGATTGTCAAGACCATACTGCCAGGTGGAGTAGCAGATCGTGATGGACGCCTGCGCTCCGGTGATCACATCTTACAGATTGGCGATGTTAATCTGCACGAGATGGTGTCCGAGCAGGTGGCCGCTGTGCTGCGTCAGTCGGGCACACACGTCCGCCTGGTGGTGGTGCGTCCCATCGAACAGACCATGCCAACACCACAGTATGCCTTAGAGCCGGGCAGCGCCGTTGTGCCCACTCGTGTCCTTGTCGATCCCGCCGAGCTGGAGCGCTATCTAATCTCTACTGGCTATCCGGAGATCTTTGGCGAAAGCTCGACGGCATCCACGCCGCAAACGACGACGGAGGACGATCGTTTTGTGTATCGCGGCGAGACATCTATGCTTATAGATCCGAGCATTGATCTGGAGGAGCTGTTGGCTCTGCCCGAGACGGAGAAGCTGCAGGTGGAGCTTAAGAAGGATGCCAATGGCTTGGGCATCACGATTGCCGGCTATGTGTGCGAAAAGGAGGAGCTCTCGGGCATCTTTGTAAAGAGCGTCTCGCCGGGATCAGCTGCAGATCTAAGCGGACGCATACGCGTCAACGATCGCATTATCGAGGTCGATGGTCAGTCGCTGCAGGGTTACTCCAATCACCAGGCGGTCGAGCTGCTTAAAAAGTCCGGCCAAGTAGTTAATCTGAGACTGGAGCGCTATTTACGTGGTCCCAAATACGAGCAGTTGCAGCAGGCCATCGCTGCCAATGCGAATGAAAAGCTGCCCACCAGCTCCCCAGGTACACCCTCTCGAGCCCCCTTACCCACCCCCGTTGCCACATCATTGGCCAGCACGTCATCCATAAGCAGGGAGCTAGAGGATGAAACGCTACCCGCGCCGGAGGCATTCATGATGACCACACCGCCATCGAGCTCCTTGGCTACCACCACAACCCTGAGCAGCTTTGGCGCTGGAAAACAACTGGTGGCTGTGCGAGATTCTCTCGAAGGTGCCACTAAGATTGTACCCACGGATGTGGTGCAACTGGCGGACAAACAGGAGGTGAGCCCGCTTTCTAATCCTGTAATCTGTATTCAAAATAAAAATATTTCACTTTGCAGACCGCTGTGCATGCCAAGAATGCTAGCCTCATCACTCGTCACAAGTACTACACGGAGCCGGAGCTGAGCGAGGAGATTGAGACGGAAATCATCCGCAAGTGGCAAAAGATTGTCGGCTCCGACATGGAGGTGATTGTTGCGCAGATCAAAAAGTTTGCTGTCGGCGGCTTGGGCATCTCCTTGGAGGGCACCGTTGATGTCGAGGGCGGACGAGAAGTGCGTCCTCATCATTATATACGCTCCATATTGCCCGATGGCCCCGTTGGCGTCAACGGCGTCCTGCGCTCCGGCGATGAGCTGCTGGAAGTGAATGGCGAACGTCTGCTGGGCATGAATCATTTGGAAGTTGTGGCCATATTGAAGGAGCTGCCATTGGATGTGCGCATGGTGTGCGGGCGCAGCAAGGTCACTTCCCTGCTGCCCTTCTCGGACGACACGCTCAAGAAGCTGAGCAATAACTTTGAGAATCTGCTGCCAGCAACTGACCGGCTGGTTAAGGCCAAGTCCGATGGCAGCCTGGCCACAGCTGGCTCCGTTGGCGATGCCGACTCGGTGGCCGTGGCGGCCTCTTCATTCAACAAGCTGAAATCTCGCTCGCTGGAGCCACTCACTGGGCTGGCCATGTGGTCATCGCAGCCGCAGATCATCGAGCTGCTTAAGGGCGATCGAGGTTTGGGCTTTTCTATACTGGACTACCAAGATCCTTTGGACTCGAATGATACGCTGATTGTCATACGCTCCCTGGTGCCCGGTGGCGTTGCCCAACTGGATGGCAGACTTATTCCGGGCGATCGTCTGCTCTTTGTGAACTCGATTAATCTGGAGAACGCTTCGCTGGATCAGGCAGTGCAGGCGTTAAAGGGCGCACCCAAGGGCGTGGTGCGCATTGGCGTCGCCAAGCCGCTGCCCATGACGGATAACTCGCTGAAGGCGTGCAGCAATGCCAGCACCACCAGCGAGGAGACACTGGATGCCCAGCAATCCCCGCCAGCACTGCCCACAGCAGCGCCTCCAACAGCGGCCAAAGGTACGGAGCCGGATTTGATACCCGACTGGAGAAAATAGATGGGCAGCAAGTGCTCCCTCCAGATATTATTATACCTGTATGTTATGCGTATGTAGTAGCACCAAATGTGTTGACCAGAGCCGCTTGACGGACTCGGCTCGCCTATAATCCGGAAACCGGACAAGCTGCATTCCCAATATCGCAATATTTTCATTCCCTTTAGTATTAGTGTTAGTGTGTGTATGAATTTAATGTACTTAAAGCTAAATAAATTATGCAATTCGTTTACAAAAGTTATAATATGTACACAGTGATGTTGAGATGAGTATCCTTGACGTGATGGCCAATCATCACCAGCATATCCTGGCTGACTACTGCACCCGATTCAGCTGCCGTTCGATACGCATATAGTTGCGTCTGGAGAGCACGCGATCCCGTGCATAGCTCACCAAATAGCTGAGCACACCCAGGACGAAGGCAAACACCTCGAACTTGATGAAATTCCGCTGATCGATAAGCGCCACGCGATCACAACTTTTGGTCACAATTTCACCGCTCTTGCAGCGCAGAAGCTCCTTGTAATGGGTGTGAATGCAGACGCCCACGCTGCGACTGACAATGTCGAAGCTGGAGCACGGATGGCACTCCTCGATTACTGTGTACGTTTCGTGTTTCCAGCATGTCGAATTGTTTTCAATCACAAACTGTTGCCCTCGACGTCGCGTCGTGCCGCCCTCCGCCGCGTAGCGAGATTCGACAATGAGCACTAGAATGGTTACCAGGGTGAGGGCAGCCAGGCCCAACACCATGTGATGCCTCTGGCAGTTCTCGAGCATTATTAATTCCAATTAACTAATCCGAAATTAAAGTCGTGTTTTTGTCTGTGATTTCACAGCTGATCAACCCAGGGCTGGGAACTATGACTCATCTGCAATATTTACACACTGGCCTTTATAACGATGACAAACTTGTTCAGCAAACGCTTGTTTTCTTTTTGGGATGCCAATGCAGTTGAGCATTTGTTTTTCTTGTGCACGAATCAATGTACATAATTAATGAAAATAAGAGGAAGTGTATCTCTCAAAACATATATGATTTAATTTTTTTTTATTGTTTGTTAAATATTGCACTCACTACTTGGTATCGATGTTCTAGTATTTTCGTTGTGCAAGGCATCGATGCCAAATCATCGATAGACATATCGATAACTCGGGCTGTTTACGAACAAGTAAAACATGCAAATGGCAAGCAAGGGACAGAGACCAAAACAATTACGAAGATAGCCGCAAAGAGAAACGTGGAAAATTTATGAAAAACTGTGAAAATTGTGTGGTGGCGCATTGAAAATGGTGCTGCGATCGGGAATTATAATTCCATTTCAATTTCGCGATACAAAAAAGCTGCTCATGATTGGCGTGCCCGAGGAGAATCGAAATTTGAACATATGGGACTTGAAGAATGTTGGTAAGCTTTCTTGACGGACGGAGGCAGGTGCAGAGGTGATGGGGCAGCAGCAGCGTGCGCTGGGGCCTGGCTGGCGGCTGCCTGCCTCAGTCAGAGGCCCAGGGCAGGTCGTTAAACTTAATTGCCTTTTATCATATGAGTGTGTGTATATAGAGCAACACCCCAAAAAATGTGTAAAAACTGCAGCATAGAAAACAATAAATACATAAACACTTGAATTGGACATTGGAATTGAATGAATATTTGAGCTTTCGTTTGTTACTATTTTTCATTTTAAATTTGATTGCAGTGCGCGCTGCATTTGGCATCTACAATTTCGAGTTTCGCAACAAAAAAATTGGCTTCAACATACCCGATGAACTGTTGCTGCATTATTTGGCCCAACGTCACGACCTCACAAATTTCGTTATAGAAATCAGCCAAGGTAAATAAATAAACATACGAATTTTGTAAGTTAGCCGCGTTATACACTAGCGTTTAAGCCCCATTAACCACTTGGAGACAAACATATACTTACCTATGTATGTGTGTCGATAAACTATATGTATGAATGCACATACATACGTATATATTTATATAGATCTGTGTATATAGACGCGGCAACCGTAAACTGTGCTTTGCTTGTAAGTCCCTGCCAATTGCCTTGTAATAAAACCCACATTGAAAATGCTTCCTTTTGCAGCCCTAGACGATGGCCATGCCAAGGAGCTGCTCTCCTACGAGCCTTCCTGCTCGATGGCTGCACTCAAACAGCAGCAGCAGCAGCAACAACAGCAGCAGCAACAGCAGCAACACCATCATCCGCATCCGCACCAACATCAACACCAGGTTCCACTGCCACAACGTTCGAGTGAGAGTGCCAGCCACGCCCACGACTATGTGGCTGGCGCTACAGGTCCACCAGGGTTGCCCGGCTCGCAGCCCAATTCACCAGCTCTGGGCGTGTGCAATGATCCCGTGGATTCGCCGTTGGAGCACGCAAACAACTCCAGCTCGGATCATGTGGATACAGCGCAAAAGCTGCGGCTAGCACAGAACTATGCTGAACGCACGCCTGAATCGCTAACACAATCCATAGACCCGATGGACATAATACCCAAAGCAGAGTCGGAAACTGAAGCGGAGCGGTTGGCACGTGCCGCACGCTTTCATGCACGGGAACAGCAGCAGCGACAACAACAGGAACAGCAACATGCCCAGGCACTGCAACAAGAGGCACAGGCACTGCAGCACGTGCTGCCCAGCCAGCAGTTCTTTACCAGCTACGCGCACAGTCTGCCGTCGATGACGGCACCAAATACTTCCCAGCAGCCGCCATATACGCCCGGTCTGATGAGTCGCTTTAGAAGTGAGTATCTGAGATAATCCAATTATTGATTTACCTAATTTACATACTTTGTTGCTTTGCAGAACGTGGCGAGCGCATGTCCAAGGATCAGAAGGAGCTCTACGTCAAGTTCTTTGAGGATAATCCCTGCATGTTGTCGAACCACCGTCGCCACGATGGACTCACCGAGCCATTGTGGGCCAAGCTAGCACATATGCTAAATAGTGTGCCCCAGGGAGCTGTCAAGAATGTGGAGGATTGGAAACAAACGTTTGACGCTTGGCGCTATCGCATTTTCATGTACACACGCTACAACTCCAAGCTGAGCATGTCGGAGACGAGCGATCCCAAAAACTTTAAGCCGCTGACAGCCACCGATCAGAAAGCCTATGCCATGTGGACCAGTCACAAGCACATTGCACCGCCGGACTACGAGAAAATGGATATGTTTGTGCCGCTGGACGAGAGCACAACGGCGACCAATAGCTACGACTATTAAGTCAGATCCACTCGGGACCAGTGCAAATGTTAAATGATGTTCAATTCGATGATGATGTGTACTTTAACTAATACTAAGCGCTAAATACATTATGTTTAAGCAACAAAAATCGAATCAGATGTTTTCATCCGTGTCTAGATTTAATTTGAGTTCGCTTTTCTTTATTTATTGTGACTAACCGCTCTCTTTTTTCTTTTAGTTTACGATGCCGCCTTGGACAACTATGTTATGCATCCGCAGTGCCGCTGTGGAGCACAGAAACTACTCAACGAATCGCCCACGCCGGAGGAGCCGACAAACTTGTGCCAGACCAACAGTGGTATAGATGCTGCTCCCTCGACGTCATCAATTGCGTTGCCCAGCTGCGATGACGATGAGCAGGAGAGTATGAAGTACCGCATTGACAAGGCCAGCAGCGGGGCAGCTTCAGCTGAACTAGGAATGCCCGCTTACGAACCATGCTCACCCAAAATGGACTATGATACACAGGACGAGTTGCCGGATTCGCCGCACTCGCAACAACAACAGCTGCAGCAAGTGACAACGGTGCCACTGTCCTTACCACCGCCACCCAGTCATCATCAGCATCATCATCATCAGCACGAGGAGGAGCAGCAGCAGCAGCAGCAGCAGCTGTTGCAGGAACGCATACAGCATGAATTTTTGTTGCAGCAACAACATCAACATCAACATTTACAGCAACAACAGCATTTGGCACTGCTGCAGCAACAGGAGCATCAGCAGCATCAACAGCAGCAGCAGCAACAACATCAGCAACAAGGAGTCAATATGGCCATTGCCACAACGGGCACAAACAACATTCGACGTAAGTAGAGATTGGAGAAGGCAACGCTGAAAAGTATGCTATCTTAATTTTCTTAGAGTTTCCTTAATTTTGATACCTAATCATTTAATATTTCTCGCAGAGCGCAAGGAGCGCATGTCCAAACGTCAAAAAGAGCTTTACGTGCATTTTCTGCAGCAGCATCAGTTCATCAACGATCACAGACGCAACGATCCGGTGCTGGATCCCTACTGGCTGAAGCTGGCGAATCTGTTGAATGCTGTGCCACAAGGTGCCGTGAAGCATGTGACCGAATGGAAGCAAACCTTTGACAATTGGCGTTATCGGATCTTCCTTTACGCGCGCTACAACTCCAAGCTACAGGACGAGGAGGCGCAGAATCCCCGTAACTTTAAGCCGCTGACACGCACGGACAAACAGGCGTACAACATGTGGATACGCAATCCGGATACAGCGCCGCCAGATCTGGACAAAATGCGCAATGTCTTCTGCAATTTGGAGGAGAGCACAACGCAGCAGGACTAGGAGACAGTCGAACTGGGGGAGGCGCTATCGCAAATTGCCATTGTCGTAGTTCATAAGAATTGGTTTTTATTTTCATTTTAATTTGTTTTCGTGTTAAATGTGTGTGTTTTATTTTTGTATAGCTAAAAATGTATTTTTCCTTTTCTTTGTTATGCAAATACATAAATAAGTATACAAATTTATTGACAAGACGTGAATAATTGATATTATTGATAGTGTAAGCTGCTGAACCACTCCTTTTCAGATCATATTTTAAAGATCTTGTATCCCTACCTTGAACCTCAAGATTTAAAATTAATGTCATATTTCTTAAATTTGAAGTTGACAAACTCCTTTCGATTCCATCGACTGCAATGACTAAATGAACTTGCTTGTATTTTGTTATTTTTTTTTGCACTTTACGACTCTATACATGTGTTTGAACTTCCCTATCTGAGAAACATGTATCAAGATCTAGACACCTACGACTGTGTCTGTGTCTCTTATGCGTTGATTAATTTGCTGCCCCCGGGGCGATCAGCATGGAATCTGCGGGTACTTGTCGCACGAGCTGCTGTTTGAAACTAATCCGCAGATCATTAATTAACTGTTCAATCAAATCCGATACACTCAATGCTGACTGTCCTCTGTTTGGGCGCTAGAGAGAACGCTCTGGGCATAATTGGCTACCTAAGAAAAAGTCTCGGGTATACTCGTACTCGTAAATATACCAATAATTTCTTCTTTCTGCTGAAGCCGGTTGTGGCCATTGTCTGAATAAATTTAGTGGCTTCTGATTACTTATATTTATGGCTTTTTATTATTGTATGAAATTGCATTTAATTGTGCGCAAAATGCAAAATACAATATAGAAATCGTGTTTATAAATAACACAAATGTGTTACATAAATTATTAACTTAAATGAATTTATCAGTGTTAAGAGATATTGCAAATGCCTCGTAAACTGTTCATATGTCAAATTGTCTGTCCGACTGTCCGTCTGTCTGTCTGTCTGTCGGATTGTTTCTTATCTTCTGCGTCGTCCGTTGCCAATTGCCATTACTAATAAAGATAAATGAATGTGAGCTCATTAAAAATATGTTCGAAGACATTGAGCCAGGTTATTGGCTGTGCAATTCTGTGACTATTCAATTCTGTGCCTTGCGGTTCTCATTCTCAACTCAACTCTCCCCAACTGACTTTGGCTGAGGCTGTCATGTTCTATCCAATCGATAACTGTAGCATTCAGTCAAGCGTTCAAGATCAATACGGTTATTCTCGGCTATTATTTGCATATATGGCTTTCAGCTCGGGAAAATGTAGGCCGTGCCAGTTGAAAGCCCCAACTGGGTGGCGGTCGATTTATAAGTTATGACAGGTCGAGGAAAACAATGCAACGAGTAGTAGCTCAGGTAGCAGCACCTCATGCATAAAACATGATCAAGCCTTCTATATAGAGCACATATCGCAATGATAAAACAGCTGTCGTGCAAAGGACAGTCCAAAGTTAAACTAAAACGGAAGACTGGATATTATTTGCAAGTAATTAATAATCAAGTTGATCGGAAAGAGCAATAAAAATTTATAAATTATGTACTTTTTTAATTACTTAACTTGATAAAAAAAGCGAGAACTTGCTTTACATACTTGCTCAATCTGCATATTGCTGAATGAAAAGATCATAAATTAGCCTGTCACTTTCAATAGTTTACAAAAATTACCATCAGATTATTTTGCTTTAAAAAAATTCTCCCACACTCTCTAAAACCAAAAAAATGGGTGGAAAAAACATAAAAAGGCTGTTGGCAGTAGCTGCCACTTGTTCGGCCCACAAAATCATCAGATCAATCATAAACACTGGCGAACAGCAACAAGTATGTTGTAAAAAAACGATAAAAAGACCATAAATGCGATTGAGATCTTTTTGTAAGACCTGTTTTATCCAATCCCCCGCCCCATAATAGACTCGTAAAAGCAACTTGTCAAGCCAAAGCGTTTTAAGCAGACATTTCTGTTGATTTACTATTGGAACAAATACATAATTGCAAATACTTGTGTATGCTAATCGATCGTCCGCCTTGATTGATATGACTTTATAATTATATTTACATTTTAATTACGACATTTTAAGTGCCCTGAACCTGAACTACATACGTGTATTAATACATACGAGTGTGAATACAATTGAATATTCGGAAAGAGGAAATCCAATTTGAACATAAATCTCGAAATGCACTTCAAATTACCTTTAAAATTCTTTTGCAATTTACACAAATTTATTGAATAAATAAAATGAGTATACAAAATTAAGATTTGCATTATTGTTTTGTTGAGTCATTGATTGTCTCGATGATATCATTGATTGTACTTATTTGCTTAAGTAAATATGCTGAGATCGAGAATGGTAGCATGCTAATAAACGTACAACAATACAACAATTAACGTGCGACAAGTCGCTTACAAGCTGATTTCTCACTTGTCGAGGAAGATAATCGTGGTCAGAGTCTTCATTTAGTCAATTTCAATGTCGCTCACGTAATGTATAATAGTAGGCCTATTTGCCATGCCAAAACTTTTGCTTTTAAAAGAGGTCAGGGCTGTTTAATTCTATCACGTGTATGGCCTTAGCAGAGGATCAATGGCCGAGCACATTGATTATCCTTTGTGACGGGTTCATCAATTCCTTGTCCATCATTAACATATTTAAGTACATAAATGTACATACTTTAACGAATTCCTGATGTAATTTGTTGTCGAATTCTCGCTGGCACATTTGTCGCTAAAAATACAACATTTCTTGGCTTAATTAATAAACAATAAATAAATTTAATGCACTCGGCATGCTACCCACCTTCATTAAGTAAATGCAAATGAGACAAAAAAAAAGCACATCAATACGAGTATCTTAGCAACATGTCCAGCCGGAAGCTGCCCTAGCAACATTTTGCAGTGCGATTGCGAGTACATATGAAAAACCCGCTTTGGCAACAATGAAAAACCAAAACAAAAAACCAAAAATAAAAACAAAAACACAAACAACAACAACAACAATTGGCCGAACTAGCTGTCGGCAACATCGGCTCGTGCTTCGGTCGTCTCTGAAACCAGCTGATGCACAAGCAACGGTTGCCAGTCGGCGAGTCGGCGAATCGGGAGACCAGAGACCAGAGACCTGAGACTTTGTGCTGATGCTACCACATTTGCTACTTTCAGTGTGGCCCGTGTCTCCAATGTGTTTTGTCACGCTTTAAGCGCTGCCATCGGTATCAAACACTGTAACAACAACCAACAACGAACCTTACTAGCAGCTGCAACAACATCAACATCAGCAACAGCAACAAATAGAACAACGTACGTGCAGTGTCCACTGATGTTGCAAATTTGCAATCAAATATAAAAAATAAATATTAAATAATGAATAAAACAAAAAACATTTCAAGTTGCAATGGTGTTAATTATGACAAGCACACACTAACACACACACACAACCGCACAGACAGACAGATAGTCAGACAGACAGCGGGAGTTGTTGTTCTATCTGAGTGCAGTGTAATAAAACAATTTAACAATAAGCCAAAACCCATAAAAATTCCTTGCCCAAAGCTAAACAAAAGACTTAGGCAACAAACTTGCGTGCAGCTATGCTGTCATTGCCTGTAGGCAGACAGGCAATCTCAACCCAAAAAAATAAGAAACAGAAAAAACAGAAAACACTCAACTGCTGTCAAAGCCGTGTTAAATTTATGCAAATAAATAAATCAATGCAAGAGCCTGCAAAGGAGGCGTTGTTGTCGTTGTAGTTGTCGCTTTATCTTGTTGCACGCACAAAAAATAAAAAGATAATAATCACATTTATGGTTACCGCCTCGAACATTGTTGTGCAGCATTTTAAGGCCGCATAAATCACAATTCACATATGCAAAAGTCGCCTACCAAAAAAAGAAGAAAAAAAAAACTGAAAAAAAGGAAGGGAACAAGTTAACACCGTAATTGTTACTAAATTAAAATATTAAAAACGACTTAATTCATATTTGTGCAAAGTTAAAACGCCTTGAAATGAGAATTTTAAAGGCCTGTTGATGCATAAGTACTCATTCATTCACTTAAATTCATATTCATGTTCGTAGTTATGCTGTTTATGTGCCGGAAACGTTTGCTCAAACTTGTAGATAATTGTAGGCACTTATATTTAGTAGGTAATCGCACATAGAGATTTTTAAGTTTTAGTAATGAGCTAACTGTAGGGAAATGAAATAAAGTGTGTCGTAAAAGTCGCTCATTAAAGGAGTCCATATTAGTGAGAACTGGATATGTCAATCACACATCATCCACTTAGTTAAATGCAAATCAATAAACTAATTCTGGTTCTTGTTCTAGTAATAGTCGCACTTAGCAATGAGCTCAAACAAGTTGAGAATTAATTAAAACATTAACTCATCTTAACTAAACTAGTTTATCGAGAATATAAAATAAACTAATTCCATTTCAATTTCCATTTGGAATAAGGTCATATATGTGCATGAATTTACACCTTAAGCACGTCGCAGCAAACTTAATTGGGCCATAAAGTTTAAAGTCAGGGATATTTCTTATTTTATATCGAGGGACCTCTATCGCATGCGATAAAATATTGGTCACTCTACATTGTCGCGTTTTCGGCCTATAATCATGACATGGTCAACATACACACGCACACACAGACATCATTCTTCTGTTTTTTGCTTAAAAAAAAAGACTCTCAGAAATTTACGACGCCAATTTCGAGAGACTTGGAATCGCCGGCACTTTAAATGCGTGGCATGCGCGCACTTTTGGCTGCATTTGCGACACTGAAAGACCAAAAAAAAAATACTTCAATTCAAACCAATTTAAAATTACTCGCACTTTTAAATTTTAAAACAACTGCACTGCAAAAACAACAAGAAATCCAGCAAAAAAATTGTCATTTAAATTGTTATTTACGCAGCCAAAGTCGTTGCTGGCCAACAAATGTTTGACTAGGTCAGTTTGAAAGCGCTAAAATCGTGGTTTATTATCAGGTGTCATTTCGGTGGAGATCTATTGACGAGTGCTCGCAATTGAGACTGCAAAAATTGTCAGCGTCACCAATGCAAACAATCGGGGGCCCAAATCGGACACACATTCACTGTGGCAGTAGGGTTCAGGCCAGGTTGGCTGGCCATTGCTGGCCAAATGCTGCTGATTGCATAATGAGTGCGGACAGTTAATTTGATATTGCTTCAAATCTGATTTGATTTGATATTGTCACATTGAGCGTCATCGTCATTCAATATGCGAACAATGCCGTCCGTCTACAATTACACATCAGTCGCAGTCCGAAACTGAAGTTGGAGTTCGACTCGAAGTCTCAATGAAAATGTTTTCATAACTAGCGACAGCTGTTCAGTGTGAAACTAATAACAATCATTATTATCAACTAAAATAGAGGACAGCAACAAAACATTTACACGTGTGCGTGTGTGTGTGTGTGTAACTTAAATTCATATCAAATGCTAAATAATTGCAACGACAACGACCGTCAAAGGCAACTTGATTATGCGTACGATTATAAATTAGAAATGAATGAATATATTAAATAACAAAATCAAATACATTTCAAATATTTACAGTAAAATCGGCTTAGAAGTTTTAATTTTCATTAAAAGTTTTCAATTACAAACATGGTAAGTAAAAGCTCAATCAACTTATGTTTATTAAATTACCTAAATTATTTTTAAATATTATTTTTAAATATAAGCTGCTCATGCTGAAAGTGTTTGATGGAAGGAACGTGCAGCACATTGTAATTTTTAATTTATGGTGAACTCGAGATGAGTGTATACTGAACACATGTCGATATACTATATAAGTTAATAAGAATTCATTATTACTACTTATAAGCGTGTGCATGCTCCGAATGATTCGGCATTTCTCACACGTAAAACTGAAAATTAAAATATTTAATAAGCTCAGGCGCACGATCTGATTTAATCAGAAACGTAACCGCAAAAAAAATATAAAAACTGTCACACATGGCGATGCGCATAAATCTTGATGAAAAGGCGATCTCACAAATCTCACAATCACGAACCGAGCATCAGTCACAGCAGGCATTGCCAAATGCTATAATAAAGCTTATGAGTATCTCGTCATCTCATCAGCCTAATCAGTGTTTCTGGTCTAGTCTTATGTGTATCATGCTTAATGCTTAACTTTACAAGGGTATTCAAACTTTTTAAAATTATTTTTTTTGTTCTGTTTTGTTTTTTGTTGCTGCCTTCCATACAACAATTGACTGAAGGCAATGACCTACAATTGTTGTTGCCGCAGTTGTTGTTATTATTGTTGTTGTTGATCATTGTTTGCAATATTCTTAGGTTTGTTTCTTCTTGTACATTTTGTGATCTACCGTTAAACAATGCAAGAAGCTTCTGTCGATTTATTGACATTGTCGCTGGTTCGTGTCTTAAGTCTTTTGTTTTTACACATTTACTTTTCTGTTTTTGTTTTTGCTGATGCGCGCACCGGAAACATGTTTGTGCTCTTGGTGAAATCAGCGTCGTTAATTGTCAAACTGCACAGCGAAAACAAAAAAAATCTTATTTCTTTGTGCAACATCATTCGAGTAATTAACGTTTCATCTTCTTCATTTTGTTAATTGAATTTTGTTTAGTTTATTTTTGGCAAATTTGTTGCCCGCATAATGAAACTCATATGCAATTTAACTTCCTCAAATCAAAAGACGATTAGATTAAGTAATTTGTTGATGATTTTGAAATGGAATTTAATTTATGAAACGCTTCACACTTTTATCTAAATGCCATTAAATATTTCTTGCCTCATTCAGCACAATTTGTCAGCCAATTAAGTTATGGGAACGAGTCAATTTCCAAGTCCATTGTCATGTTAATTTATTTATTATACACAAACATTCAGGGCCTCCGATTGGTTAACATAATATTAGCTTGTAATTAGAAATTATTATGATTGTTTTTTATGTTTGCTTTCGGGTTTTATGATGGGATTGTCTTGTCCAAAACGGCATACAAACTTATGCAAATGGCCAAATCAATTCGTTAACAATTCTGAATTCAAAACGAATATTTTATGCAAAATTTGCAACGTAAATTATGCAAATTACCGAGGGAGTTTGATTGTTTCGTTTTGTTTGTTTTAGAAACATGTTAGACCGCCTCGAATCAATAATATTTGTTTGGTCAAATCAAATGCAATGCTTTGAATGGGCATGCAATTTAGTTAACGGTAGCACATTGACCTCTTGGCCAGCTTTGGAAGCGAGATGTGGATCGATACGCTACTCAAAACTGAAAACAGAAAATGCACTGTGGGCTATTTCATTGTCCATTGACCGGGCTGAAAGCGCTTTGATTTATTTATTTAGTTTTCATTTTCACAACACAAAAATTCCAGACAGACGTCGAAAAGTTCAAACAGTTAAGTGCCTGACAGGCATTAACTTTTGGGTTTGTAACCGCTGATTAGCAGTTGCTGTGGCTGTTGTTGTTGTTGTTGTAGTTTGAGTTGCGTTGCAGATTTATGATTAGCGCCCAGTTAGCCTCAGAGCAACAACAACAGCAACAATATCGAAAGACGCAGCGCAGTGCCCTACTCAAAATGCAAGTTATTATATTTTGAAGGTTTTTGCGAAATGGTAACGCCCCCAAATGCCGCAAATTCAATGAGCCTCGCTGATATCAAGTTGGCCAATCAGACAGACTGACTGACAAACAGACCTGCAACAGAATGTTGCAATTTATTTAATTTTATTTCGCCGATGATGCTGCAGTTCAACATATTTTATCGTAATGTTGGAAGAACACACGAGTTCTGAATGGAATTTGTATTCTATTATTTTTAGTAATTAATTTTTGACACGCCACTTGCATGTTTTCTCTTCAAAGAGAAATCCTCAAGGAGGTCAAGTTTACAAGCTGCCTGAGAATTACACACATACATATATATACACAAATAGAATCAGTCACAACAACAACTCAAGATACATCTATAGGTACAGCTTCAGGAACAGCATTGAGCTGTCTGTGTATTGAATGGATTTTAAATTTCATTAACCCCGTTCGGGACGAGTTCAAAAAATGCGCATTAATGGCCAACGTAATTGAAATCAACATGATGTCTATTTATTTTATTAAATTTCGCTTATTTATTCGTTTATTTGGCTGATTGACTCCCACGTCTTTTGAGTTTGACTTTTGCCTTTGCAAATCATTTTTGGGCATCAATAATTTTAATCTCTCAACTACATTCATGCATATACCTTTGTATAGGTGTATACAATTTGTATTTATTATTCTTTTGTTAAGCAAAATACGCATTTGTATGGACGAACGGACGGACGGACGGACGGATGGACGGACGGTTGAGTCTTATAAATAGCCTGGGAACATGCTGGCAATTAATCAAAGTGCATAAGCAGATTTTATTTGGCGTCGATTTGATTTGTGTTAGCCTGGAATGTATGCAAAAAAAATTGATGGATTGCCTGGTGGAATAAAGGTCTTGGGGTATTTAACAAAATTGCTTGAAGCCGAAGCAAGATGAGTTGGCTCAATTTAGAAACTAAACTGAAACTGACATTCTAAATTTTGGTTTAGAAATGGATTGTACATTCACATTCACAAAACCAAACAAAATATGATAAATCCATGCCAATCAACTATCATAATTCAAGCATCTTCTTGAGTATGCGATACACGACATCGATACCATCGCCATCGCCATCTTCAACACATTTCTGATCCGAATACGAGTACATTCAAAAACGTGTGCGCTCAAAAATGCCTCACAAGGTTGTTTTGTCGGCAAACTGCAAGTGAGACTTGAATTATGGCTAATACCTGAGGCT
Source organism: Drosophila suboccidentalis (assembly GCA_037043435.1). Lineage (NCBI taxonomy): Eukaryota > Metazoa > Arthropoda > Insecta > Diptera > Drosophilidae > Drosophila > Drosophila suboccidentalis. The sequence goes on from JBAMBK010002320.1 coordinate 192,710, forward strand.
GCCTATGGCCAAAATGCTGACGAGGAAGCCGTCGTTGGAACAATGTTGTTTTTGTTTGTGATACGATTACGAGTACAATGCGAGCAATGCAACGAACCGAAGCAGAAACAGATACAGAAACAGATACAGATACAGAAACCATAACCAAGACCAAATTCGAATCCCAAAAACCGATCAATGACTAAGACCAAAGGCGAGACCTATGCCAAAAACTAATTCGAACAAATGTTTCAGCTGTTAAAACATGAAACAAGTTTGTGTCTCTCCATTTTTTTTCTTCTGTTTTGTCTTCTTGCAGCGTTGAGTTGCGCCTTCAAATTGGCCAACATTAAGCTGTGACAAATGAGCGCAGTCGCGAAAAATGAAACCAACTACCAACAACTGCTGCCAACTTCTACATGGCTATCAAAAATGTTTGGCGCTAAAAAGCCATGTCAAAATTTAACGCCAGCTTAGATCGCGCATGCGCAGCGTTGGCCACAGAGAGACAGACAGACGGACAGTCGGACAGACAAAACAATCGAGTTAAAGCTGACGGTAGCATTGTGGGGGCGATGTGTCATGTTTGTTGTTTTATTTTTTTTTGTATTTTTGTTGTTTGTTCTGGCGTTCAAGGTCGCTTGATTCAGTGCGCTAATTGATGGATGCCTGCAATGAGCGACAATTTGCCAAACCTTGAACTTCTACTCTAAAGAAGCGACTAAGCAAAACCGAGAGGCTAGGCTAGGTCAGGCCAATGGTTCGGTTTGGCATGATAGTCAGCGCTTTATATGCAAATGAGGCACATTACCTGTGCCACGTTGTAATGCTGCAAGCAACTAATTACCTGACACGCTTCGCCTGTTTGCCAGCTAGATGAAGTCATTCTGATGTTGTTGTTGTTGTTGTAGATGTTGCCTGCCATCTTAAACCCTTTATTTATTGTTGCTGTGTGTGTGTGTAATTCTCGAACGTCAGACTGAAGGTTAGTCAAACAGTCTGTCAGTCTGTCGACAAGTCATCGAGTCAGCTGTGCCTGAAGAACGCGTCTGACTGGCCATTCAGTTATCTTTGCCTTTGCCGGATGTCTTCTTTTGATTCAGCTTTGTGCGAAAAGCGATTAACATGTAAATTTAATGACCATGTACCATGAGATTACAGTGTAGAACGATCAATTTATGGCTCATATTTTTGATTTTGACGTCTTCACAGCACACCCACCTTCTATAACATAACTAAATCCGTTGTTGGCTAGATACTGCGTACTTATAAATCTGCATATATCAGAATCTCTATAATATATACTAAGTAAAGCTCATATTTCCTGTTTTCCCATAGCTCGTCACTTTTGCTGAACCAAAATAAACGTTTAAAATTCATATAAAATATGACTTGGCAGTGTTTGGTAATAATTATGTGATAATTATTTATAAATCTTCCTCTTTAAAATATGTTTTGAGCAAAAAAAAGAGATAAATCAGCGAGTTGTTGAAATGTAATTAAGAAATGTAAATTAAGAAAGAAAGTAAAACTTCCGCATGCCAAACCCATTTTATAACCTCAGAGATGACTAAAAACTGTTTTATACTCTATAGAAATTTTAACAGTTTTCCTTATTTTTTGTACATAATTTTCCAATAGTTCAAATGCCAAAGAATAAGTTTGAATCGGTCAAGACAAATTTATCATACCTCAACGCAAGTGTATGAAATATAAACAAAATATTCTATTGGCTATAAATCAAGTCCTAAATGTCGCTGAATAACAAGCGACGAAAGAGTTATCGTTTAAAGGCTGAAAGAAATCGACAATAAAATTTGGCAGTTCGTTGAATATTTAATTGTCTCAAGTCGGATCATGTTGAAAGTGAATTGATTAATGAGTTTCTTCTTCTTCCGTTCGAAGTGCAACCGAACTCTTGCCACTTTCATAATCATATTGGCCATTGTTAACTATGATCTTTGCACCTTTGGCTCACTTTCATTGCCCACATACTTATAATATGGGGTTATTTGTGTATATAACGTAAGCAATTATCAAATATTCATTATTCATTTATCGTATATCATTTATCTTATTTATTATTATGCAATTGGAGCCCGCATTATGAGCTTGCAAAACTTTATTACAATGCACAAAATGATATTTATTGAACTCGTTTAGCCGAAAATAACCCAATAAATACATATGCTCCATATCAATAATTAAATTGCAATTCGAAGCCCGCATAGCCCCCAGAAAATTTGAAAAATGAAATGGAAAACCGCGGCGTAGGCTTTGTCTGGGCTTTGCCCTCATGCCTCATGCCACGAGTGAATTATGATTTCAATTAGGGCGTTTAAAAAATGATTATGGCATACTTACTATTATCTTACTACAATTTAAGCGCGCCAATTGGTAGAAATTGTTTAATATTCCAGCACAATATTATTTTTTATTTTCATTTTCTGTTGATAATATTGTGTAATAAAAGACAATGCGCTTTGCGCGCTGCCATGCCGAAGCTAAAAGATTGGACCACACCGGACAGCTGGCGCCCCCACTCCCGTTCCTATCCTCTTACGCCCCCGCCTTGCACCTTTTGCTTGGCCACATTAAATTAAATCTAAGCTTGACCCAAAAAATGCAATACTTTAAGTTGCTGTACTACTTAAACGTTTTTCTTGGCTTTACACAAAATTTCGCAAAAAATGAGAAAAAAATAAGCACTTAATTTGCAGGCCAAAAAGCTGAGAAACGAAATCAGAAAAACGCCAAGCAAGTTATTTGATAATAAATGATTATTTTCGTGCTAAACTGCGTTAATCACAGATAATGATAATGCCATGTAATGTGCGCTGTACTTTGTACTCTTTGTAGTTAACGTTTGCTCACTGCCTTTTTTATTGATTGTTTTTAATTAGTCTGTTGTTGTTGTTATTTTGGTTGTTGCGGTTAGAATCGACACGCCCCATTTGCCTTAATCGCCGGAGCAGCGCCTTCCTGCTCATTACGCCAATATACAAGACAAGAGAGACTTTAAAGAAGGCGGCGTTGAGGGCGGAGGCGCAGAGACCGATATCAAAGAGGGAGTGCCGTCCAATTAATGCGATCCACAGCTGCTGCTCCACCTCTGAAATGTGCTCGAAATTGAAGTTCATTCAACTGGCAGGTACTTTTCGGCATTTCGATGTTATTTTCGAGCATTTGACTAAGCCGAAAGGCCGACAAACGCACAGATTCCCAGTCAGATTCCCAGCCAGATTCCCATTGTGCCCACTCGCAACTTTTAATTAACATGAAAAACTGCGAAAGCCGTGAGAGTCGACAAAGAAAACTTTTCAAGTACCCACAATTGGGCTGTCAATTGAATGAATACTCGTACACTCAGCGAAAGATACAGGGAAACTAATTAGAGATCATAAAAGAGTTCAGCTATAAACTGCTTCTGGGAAATGCTATAAATGTAAGATGGATTAATCAACTTTCTACATAACACCCTATTAAGATTAGTTTTGTAATTCTTCCACTTCATATCCGTAAATATATTCAGCTGCGATTATCAATTTAATTTGGTTTACTTTTGAGTTTACACAGTCCAGTTTTTTTAAGTGTTGTTTCATTTTGGAGTTAAGTGAATTTCAAGTTCATGGTCATTGTCATTATGTCTCGGAAGTGACAAGAGCCCAGACAAGCTCAAGCTATGATCATAATTGAGTGTCCATTGTTACAAAATAATAATTTTAGTTTTATTTTTGATGCCGTCATGCTATTTGACAAACTGGAGCTAGAGCTGCCCAAGTGCTACAACTGCGCCATTAAAGTGGCTTAGAGCCCAGCTTGTTTAATGATTTTGACAATTGATTTGATTTGTTATTGAATCAAAATACAAGAAATTGATATGCAACTTAAAGTAATAAAATTAGCCATCATCAAATGCATTGCACACTCAGTTCACAGATTCCCACGTAATCTAAACTAAATCTCAAATTTCAGACTTTAATTGAGGCTTTGCTGTAATAGAAAAGCCTATTCCCGCTTACCAACTAACACTTCATAAACTTGGCTATTAAAACAAACTTTGAAAATGTTGCTGCTCTTAACTGTTGTGGTGTCGATTTTTACTAATCGATGGCTTTTCATGTGGACACAAAATTCCCATTTGCTATGCACAGCACAATGTCGACATTGCCGAAATTGCTGCAATTGCGAATATTTATTGACTTGTTAGGCCATCAAAACAACATAAATATCGCAGCTGAAATGTCAATGAAATGTCAAAAAATCAATCAGTCCGTTGGAGTATCTTAGAACACACTTAATGACCTGTAGATACCCTGGCAAACCTTGAAATCGAACACTAGAAGTTAATTAACACACTGATCATTAAGATATACTAATAGAAAGAGTTAGAATTAGTTAATCTTTAGAAATATTATAGACAATTTTACCTTGCACATTCCTACCCGACTGTTATAATCATTTGAATACTTATTTGTAATTAAGTTCCAACTATAATAATCTTTTGTTGATTACTTATGGAAGACAAAAGAAAATTTATTTGAAAATTTCTGCAACAACAAATTGAAAATGTGTAAAATCAAATTCACAATCGCTGGTCTACATTCATTTAGACCTCGATGAAGATCTTGAGTTGAGATCAATTTATGCATGCTCTAATTTGCATTCATTTTATTACTTACAAAAAGGCTTGGCTCTGACTTTGATGTGTGGTTAATGGGGCGCATTAAAGTAGGACATTATACCCTATTAACACGCCATCACAGAGCACACTCTTTACAAATATTGGGAAAGGGGATATCAACAAATATTTACATACTATTCTACAAGTATATTACACCCTGTCTACTAAGCCTTATGGCTAGAGGGTATAAAAAGTAATGTTAGCACTTAAAACATGCACAAGCCTTGCCAACTTTATTTATAGTGTTGCAGCTAAAAGTGATGTGCCAGCACATCACAGTGAGTCAAATACGTATATGCATACGAGCACCGCTCACTCATTTATTTACATGTTTATCGTAATCGCTGAAGTTGACACATTCAATTTGCAACATTCAACGAATTCTCATCTTCTGAAAAGCCATTCGAAAATGAAGCCAAGACAGAATCGCACAGAAAATAAAAATAAATATCGAAAATAATAAAGAGGAGCAAAAGTTGCCATAACTCAGACAGTCACCCACATAAGCACTCACACATACACATACTTACCTCAATGTTGCATGCAGGTGGCATCGATAAATCACAGGTATCGATATCTTTTGTGCATATTGTCAAAAGCGCCGACCGATTGACAAATTGGCAACATTCAAATTTTGGCCAAGGAGACCACCGGTTGCCGATTGCCGATTGCAGATTGTTTGTGAGTTGTTGGCCAAGTTGCAAGTTGCAACTGTGAAACACTTTTTTATTGTAAGACTCTGTTTCCCCCATTTAAAATCCACGTCAACTGACATTTAGCACCTTTCGCGCGTTTCTGTCGCGTTTTTGTAGCGTTTTAAGCCGCATTAGCATGTTTAACGGCTCCTAATTGATCATTAGCGGCAAAAGCACTTGGCAGTCGGTGACAATGCTCACAATGCATAAATAAATAATAAAGACTCATAAAGTCAACAATGCTTAAGCTTTCAAACGGTTTTTATATATGTAGTACAATAATAGAAATTAATTCATAAAATAAAAAAATTAAAATGGTAAATTGTCAGACCATAAAAAAATCGCACATTTTTAAGCCTTGTTTGAATGCAACGTAATTAATCAACGATAAATCCATTATTAAACAAACTATTTCAATTAACAAAGCAAATATTTTCAATATAAATATTTATAATAATAATAATAAATAAATCACCAAGACAAAGAATGACTTTCAACTTTTCAACAAATTTTTGTCGTCAATCATTAAATAATTTCTAGCAGAGAGTCTGCTTTAACATGTTAAATTATGTCAGTATGTTGAGAAATTTTCTCATAAATAAAAGCAACAATAAGAGTGTAAACAACACCAGACACAACAAAACAATGCGAGACAATGCCATAAGTTAACAACAATTTGAGTTGATTATTATATTTGTACGAGTATGCGTACAAACTTGACATTGTTGTAAGTCGTCATGTAATTAATGTACACATATTATTAAATTTTTAGGCCTTTGAATCGAGTATCGAGTTCAAGTGCGCAATGCTCGGTGCATCTAAATAAAGCGCATTTAATTGGTTAGCAGAGCATTAAATACGCATTCGATTTGCAATTATGCTGCAATCGCATAAACTAAAAGGCAAAGCGAGTCAAACGAGTCAAATTTTGTGGCAGGTGCAAATAAATTTGTACAACATGTTGCATATTGGGTGCGACTGTTTTTTTTTCGGATGGCAATACCGCATGGAAGTCGCATAACTCTGTCAAAACTTAATCGAATGTCAATTTGATCATTACTTGACCTATAAATTGATTCTGCATTTAAATTTTGTTAATTTTTTCACACTTACCCTTTGACATTTCGAATCTACATAACTCTGTCAAAACTTAATCGATTTTCAAGAGGAATGTCAATTTGATCATTATTATATAAATAAATTAATTCTTTATATAGAATTATATATGTTTCGTTTGTTACTTTAAATTTTTTTTAAATTGTAATTTTTTTACTAGAAATTTCAACATTGACTTAAAATTCTAACCACTTGTGCCACCTTTTACAGCACTCAATTTGCCTGCTGCTAGTCATCTGCCTCGCTGCGAGCTGCCAAGCGATACGCGTCGACTGGGGAACAAACACTGGACCGATTGTGCCACCGCCGCCACGTACCACGCCCGCACCGCCACGTCAGCCATATCGCGAGCCAGCGCCAGTTTGGGAGGATCAAAGCGATGATATACCCAACCCGAAGCCATATGTGTAAGTGCGCCAATTAAGAGGATGAAGTTACATTTAAGTCGCGTTTTCATTTCTTATTTAAAATATCTTGCAGATATGTACTGCCGCCTCCTTCACGCCCACGCACTTGGATCATACCCGCCGGCCCCTATGCGCCGGCCAACTACAACAATCTGCCGCCCAAGCGCAACTATGGCGATCTTTTGACTCCATACAGCACTCCAGGAGCTGGAGCGGGAACTGTGACAGTGCCCGCGTTGGCGGCACAATATGTGCCCGGTGTGGGCATCAAATACACTGCGATTGTGCCCAACAAGCTGCAGGGCAAATACAATGCAAAGACCAAGAAATACAAGGCCTACGAGAAGGCCAAATATGCGCCATGGAACTATGTAAGACAATATGATAATCGCAAGCGTTATCTGCGCTACTGATATGCATATTTAAGCAGAGTATAAGGAGTCGTTGACGTTTTTGTAAATTGCGTGTACCACAACAAATTAAAGCCAAATGAAAATGAGAAAACAAAAAACAAAAAAACTTAATAACGAAACCCCAAAAACAACAACTTAACGCTTTTGACACTTTTATAAATGCTTTTTGCACAAGAGTTACACCTACACACACACACACAAACACACAGACAGACACGCACACCCACCACTCGCCACTCGCAACCACTCGCCACTCGCCACCACTTGCCACGAATCGCAATTGCAACAACATTTGCTTTCATGCTCATTTATCATATCCCCACCACATTCATATCCATGTCCATGTTCATGTTCATGTCCATGTCATAATCACATGCATCATCTCTTTGCAGTTGCAGCTGCTGCCAGCGGAGGAGAAGCCACTAGAATGGCAAGCGCCATTGGAGGAACAGGAGAAGCAACAAGAGGAGGAGGAGGCGGAATTGCCACAACAGTCGGTCAGCTCCTCCACAACTGCAGCGCCCATCAGTTCAACTGTTGCAGCAGTTTCTGAAGAAACCACAACAGCGTTAGCAACAACAACAACGACAACATCCACAACAACACAAAAACCCACAGCAACAACAACCAAAACAACTGTTAAGCTGGCACATGAGAAGAGCGCCTATCTGAAGAAGCACAACAAGCTGAAGAAGCTGATCGAAATGATGCAGGCTCAAAGCAACTCATCGCTGACCTCAAGTTGAGCATGCACAATAAAAATAATAATAATAAAAAACAAATACCTAAAAAAATAAAGGAAAACTTTAAACGCAAACTTAAACACAAAATTTACTTTAAGAGTTGCCCAAAATCTGTAAATACATAATAATAAATCGAATAACTTTTCGTCTATTCCTTTGATTCGATTGCATAAAACAAAAGACTCAGGCAACAAACTTGCCCAGTTGCGTGCGGTGGCAACGGCGCTAAATTGTGCTTTAATTGTACACGCCACATGGCAAAAGGGTAAATACTCACTTACTCGGACACCCCAAGTGACCATAGAGCAGAGTCTGGCGGCAAGGTAAACTGTTGTTGTTGTTGTTATTGTGCGCTGTCAAAGAAATAACGGTCGGTGTTGTGTTAACTGAAACCATGATTGGTACTTTCTTGAACGGCTTTTCATAGCCGGCAGGTAAGCGCAATTAGTCTAGGCAATTAACAATCGCTGCGTCGGCTTCTCTTGGGGGCCCATCATTTAAATGGCGGTCCCGGAGTTGATCACAGAGCGGCCAACTGACGACCCTGACCGCTGCGTCACCGTCAGCGTCACAGCACATGCAACACATCAACGACATCATTAGCAATCGCAGTCGCAGTCGGCGTCGCAGTTGCTGCAGTTAAATAAGAACAACAACAAAATCAAACTCTAATTTTGGTCAACAACTCTATGTGTGTGTGTGTGTGTTTGTGTGTTTGTGTGTGTGTGTTGCAGGAGTCATTAACCGACGCTAATTTTCATCGCATTGTCAGCGGGTTTTATTTTTAGTTAGTTTTAATTGCGCGCGCTTCACAAACAAAAACAAACACACACACACACACACTCACAAAATGTTGGCACCCATTAATAATAATTAAGGCTAAAATTTTAAGCAGAAACGAAGCGTCAACAATTTTGTGCATTACACAAAAGTCTTTAATTAAATTCAATTAGGTAAAATCGACACCAATTTGCCTGTTAACCTGTTCGCCTTATTTTAAGTTAATTAATGCTGTGTGTGTGGGAAATATTTGTTATAAATTTAACATGTAAAGCAATTAACATTCAGTTACAATTATTTAATTGTTTCCATATCAATTGTAATAAATTGTATTTATTGCAAATAAATATTTCGAAATGTTTTTATAATTACAACTTTGATGAATAAATTAGATGATTTTTAAACGCTGTCGCATACACATAAATTCAAAGTTTATTCACTTTAAACATTTGAGTATATATCTAATATATCTGATATATTTGCAATTCGATTATTCACTTTTAAGATGTAAACAAATCAGAAAAAAATGCTCAATTTAAAATGGGAACACATCGAAATAACTTCGTCGTCATAATTCAATTTTCAAATCAATTAACTGAATTACATTTTTTGGTGAGTACATTCGTTTGAGTACGTTTATTTGTATGTACATATGTAAAATGAATGCTTTAAATGTTGTTTATTTGTTATCCATTGCGGATCAATTAAATACTGTTAATTTACGGCTGCCACAAAGAAGACAAATTTGTGTAATTTGAAAAACTCGCTGAATACGTATTAATTGATTGGGATTCGTATCGAAAGTGTGAGAAATAAATTTTTTAAAATTCGCAAGGACCTTAAATCTCAAATGACATCTAGCTGGAGCAGTTGCTTGAGGAAATCCCAATGCATAACTTCCGTTCAAAATTTCAGAGTCAGCCTTTACATTGGGCAATGACAGCGACGACACGACGACAGCCTTGGTCACCTCTCACCTCGAAGTGAACGCCGAGCACTTCACCTTTCGGTTTCAGGTGATTGTGATTGTCTCAAGCAAGATTCCCGCTGACGTTATATTTGGTCTCGATTGCGGAAGTCTTCAATTGTGGGTGGAACTTTGCTGAGTTATGTAATGAAAAAAGGCAGGACTAGGATATTGATTAAATGAAAAAGTTGTGCAGTATAAATCGCTCGATAAATTAGCAAACATTCTAGTTTTAAACTAAAATTAATTACATAAATTAAATTAATTTAAATGCAAAGGCTTTGAAATTTTAAATCAGCTTTAAAGTTAAAAATAAACTAAACATTATAAAAGATATTCCACAAAATTTTTATAAATTTATTATATTAAATGGAAATAAACTTAAAATAATTATTAAATGAAAAATTGTTTAAAACATGTAATAAATGCACATTGTAGCACTTTTTGTAAAAATTTATAATGTAAATATAATGTAGATAAAATTATTAATTAGCATTTGTTTTTACAACAAAATAAAGTTATACCAAACAAAAACATCAAAAGACTTGGGTGCAATAGAAGTTACTTAATTGTTTTATTAAGCAATTATTGTGTTATAAGTTTATTATTGATAATTTATTTATTTATCTTGTCCACATCAAGTACTCTAGTTTGTGATTTTCCTCAAAAAACTAGAGCCATAAGGCTATGGAGTTAATCGATATATGGAAGTGCAAGTTATGGATGAAAAAATTGTAAAAACATTTTCGCACTAAACAAACGCAAGCAACTGCAAGTCGATTTGCTTCGAGTTATAGAAGTTCGAGTAATTGAAGTGCGATTGTATTAATAAATATTATTGCACAAATCATAAAAGTTAGATAATTGTGTGCGGCATGCAATATGTTGGTATGTTTGGATCACCCTTCACCTTTGCCTCATGCGAGTTTCGTCATAATTATGCGCATAGACGTTGTAAAATTCAATATGATTACGAGTCCATATGGCAGTTACACTCTGCGTATGCGCAATCCCAATTTAAGAGTCAAACATGTGATCTGTGTGTGTGTGTGCAACTGGCGAAATTAATTTGATTAGAAACGAGACAAAAACCGAGTCTGTTGTAAAATCATTTGAAGCTTTTGGGACAGCGGCCACTTTGGGGAGCAGCCAAGCTGAAGCTGGTCAATAAAGCAGCTGCCAAAGCTGGGCGACTTCCTAGCCTTTTGCTACTGATGCTGATTACATAGTCACGTTGTTAACTACATCTTCACGGTGCACGGAGAGCAAGAAATACTTGTAAAAAAATGAAACCTTGCAGCGTGTGCTGTGCTGTGGTGCTGTGGTGCAGTGGCATGCCGCTGTGGCGCAATCGAATCGAATCAGAGCCGACATCTTTCACACTTCGTTAAAGGTAACGCGGGCAAAGCCACCGCCAAGGCAATTTATTGTCAAAAGCGAGAAGCGATAAAGCAAAACAAGAGAAAAACTGCAATATGCACATTATGGCCAAGACTGGAGGCCGCTTCTGCTGTTGCAGTTGCAGTGGCAGCTGCTTATGATTTGGTCTGTGAATGTGGCCCTAACGTGACGGGCCACTCCACACAGGCTTGATTATGGCTGACCCGTCAACAACTGGACGGACTACACCCGGACTCAGACCAGACCCTTAAACTTTTTGTTGCTTGTCTTTGCTGGCGATTGCTCCGTTTATGAGCCCGTCTAAAAGATCAAGCCACTTTCTTTCTCTCTTGCATCATGATGGTTAAGTTAAAGCTAAAGTTTTTTGCTAGAGCACGTTTCGTTTAAATACAAAGATTTGTACAAGTGACGCCATCGCCAGCACCATCAACTAGGCAAACAACAATTGGCCAGCCGGCTGGCCAGCCTCAAAGCCAGGCCTTAACATCATCTGGCATCTTAGCCAGGCCCATTCCGATGCCCAGTCACAAAGTATTTGGATGTACAGTTCGCAGTTCATAAAAATCAATGCCCTTTTGATTAGCTACAGCTGTAATTGATCGTTGAGTGGGGATTTTGTGTTGTTTTTGTGAAAGGCATTGGGTACCCCATAATAGAGAAATTGTCTAATTAAGCCTGCACTTTTTGAGCGCACCTTTCAATTGGCCATGGGCATTATTACGCATACGCCCCGTGGCTGTACTAAACCAAACGAATCTAGACATTTCTTTGCGCCTCATTACACAATTGGCCAAAGCAATATTTGAACTGAACATTTCGACTGCAGACTGCACAGAAAACCGAAAACTGAAAGCAGTCAAGCATCCCGACTGCATTATTTTTGTTTAGAGCCAAAAATTGCCGGCATAAAGTTCAGGTTTGAGTTATTAACATAAAATTATTGTCATAATTCAGGCCCACGATGGGTCGATTGACTATAATCACGGCGCATCTCCTGTCGCTCTCTTGACTTAAATGGCAGCAGTTGGCCAGAAGGCAAACGCGTTGCAGTTAACAGACAGGCTGACAGGCTGACAGTCAGACATTCAGACAGGCGGACAAGGAGACAGGAGCCTGCCAGACAACTGGCAGACACTAGGCTAGGAAATGCCAGGAAATACAAGTTTTGAGCTGGAGCGTGTTTCCTTTGCATTTTCTGTTATGGCTAATTGCAAAACCCGAAAATCGCTTTGCTCTCTTTTTATGTGATTTTGAATTGCTGTTACAATTTCCAAAGTTGGCTAATATAATATTAAATACTTAGAGATATGTACCAAGAGAAAAGCGCTGCTTACATGTGCCACATGTTTATTCATAATAGTGGCTATAACACGCAACTGGAGCCGGTCCGGCTGTGCGGCAACAACAGTTACAGATTCCCAATAGACGTGCTCATATAGCCTGGCTAAGTCAGTCAGTCAGTCAGTTAGTCAGTCAGTTGGTCGGCCAGTTCAAGTCTCACATCCACAGTCCACATCCCGACGCCCCATCAATGCGAAATAAAAACACTTTTTTCTATTGATTTGTTGCCAGATTTCTTGTTTTCCTTGCAGTGTTTACATAATGAAATGGCCTCGCTGTCTCCCGGCCAACTTTGTCCACTTGGCCACATGTCCAGCTGTCCAGTTGTCCACTTGGACAGTTGCTGTTGCCACGCTCAAAGTTTTGCACAGCTATGCGGGTGCTTATCTCACATGCTGCACTCGTAAGCACGTACGAATCTGTGAGCGAGATGGCAAGAGTGAGAGAGAGACAGAGAGAGGTATACAGAGAGAGTGGGAAAGGGAGAGCTGCAATCGTGTCATCAGTTGCTAACCTTATTCAATGCTTATGGTTGTTATCGTTGCTATTGTTGTCATTGCAGTTGTTATTGCTGTTGTTGTTAAGATTGTTGCTGCTGTTGTTGTTGTTGTTGTTGCAAAGGCCTCGCAATGTCGTGGCGCTACCGTTAAGTTGTAAATGTGCAAGTTACGAGTACTGTTAACTCCACTGAGCAAAACTGTTGTTAACTTTGAAATAACAAACATTATGAAAGAAAATAAAGAACGGAAATTTAACAGAAATTAATGTGGCAAAAACTTAGGCATTTAGCTAATAATCTTTCCTATTATAAAAGACATTCTTGATATGTTTAAAAATTCTCTAAAAACCCAAATGCAATGCAAAGTCAACTGTCAGTTATTTTGAAACTAAAAAGCACTCTCATAGCAATATTTGCCGAGATACCAAATTAATTTCAATAAAAGTCAAATAAATTAATTTAAAATTAATTTATTTATTGTATATAATAAAACAATAATAAATAATCTTGTAAACATTTTTAATTGATTTCTGCGAGATAATTGTCATCTAAATAATATTTTATTTGTTGAGCATTTCTACTTCATTTGAATTTGTAACACTTTTTCTGTCAATCGCTGCTCACTCTACACCCTTTTTACTGCCCAACTTCAGAAACACTTGATCAAGTGCTTTTCGATTCCCAAAAACACACACCTTGACTCTCAGAGTCTCGGGTCAACACGATTTGCAGGCCTTTAATTGCTTTCTTGCCATTAAAAATGCACAGTGTGTGCTAACTGCAGTGGCCAATTAAAATGCGCCTAGGAAAAGCAAAGTTAAAAAGACCCCTAAAAAAACCAAAATATCGTCTAATGCGATACGAATGAAAACAACAACAACAATAGCAACCAAAATCGTTTCGATTCGGCCAACAAAGTGAACGAAATTGAAAACGCGAACCAGTTTGCAATGAAATAATTTACATAATGTGCTCCAAATGGGCAGCAGGTAAATATAAATCTCTAGACAGGTCAACAGCATAAACAACAACACGAACAAAAAAAACGCCAAAGCAATGACAATGACAATTGCATGCAAAACTTGCGGAAAAAGGCCAAAACTATTTCCCCCGCCCCCTTCCTCCTGTCAGCCCCCTGCAACTGCAGCCCAAACATGCAAATTGAAGTTCATGGAAAATCAATTGCATGAAAGTTGCCCCAAACTAAATGAAGGGGAACTGGAGCTGGAGCTCTGACGTCTCTCTGTGTATGAGTTAAGCCTGGCAATTGCAATTTATGCTATTGAACTTTGCTTTATGCAAATTGAAATTCACAGTTAACAGTTAGTTCAGTTCATATCATTTTTTTTTTTTGGCAAGTAATTGTTGAAGTTGTAATACATACATATTTGTACGTAATTTTTAGAAAAAGGAAAGGCAGGCCAAAAATATTTGTGTTGCTTCCTTTACACTCACTTTGTGAACTGTTTGTTGTTGCATGTTGAGTGTTGAGTGTGTGTAACTTGTGCGTATATCAATGGCAAACACTTGTACGATATGTAGTGCTTTGAAGTGCACTTTTTGATTTACTTGCCTGCCACAGAGAAGTCTTGAAAGTTGTCTGTCAGCTGTGAAGATTCTAAGACTGAAACGTGCTCATTAAAAAAATTATTTTATGTGAGTGTTAAAGCTTGCAAATTAGGTCAACTGTAATGCGATTTGGCAATCCTGTCGCAATTCCACCTCCTCCACCGCCACCTACTCTTCTGTGATCCTAGTGCAACTCCACCTCCACTTTGACTGCCACTTTGTTAGCCAACTTTTGGCGCTTTTGTTCAACAATAATTGCAAATGGTGCACTCTTATGAGCACCCCTCATGCTCATGTTCGTGCTCTTCTATGCTCCCCATTCAATAAGCCCCCACCTTACGAGTTAACAACAAAAGGGCATGATGCCGCAGTTTGTGTTTAAGCCACGAATACAACACACAAAAAAAAAATACAGGCCGGCAGTCGCTTGTAACCACAAATTAGTTTGAACACCATAAAAAGCTGGCAACAAAACTGCAACAACATAAAAAAAAACAAAAAACCAGCAGCAACAACAAAGAAAATCAACATTAATGCCTTGCAAAATTTTCGCAAAAATGAAAATCCATGGCAATAATCAGCAAAACCCGTCCAACATCAACTGGAAAATCAGTTGTACTTTTTGTTGTTTTGTTTTCAATGTTGATAGCAAAAGTGACGCATCATATGGGGCGCTTATTGTTGTTGTTCTTAATGCTCATGAGTCAATAAAATACACACACACACACATACTCTCCGCATTTACAACTCATTTTGCAATATTGAAAACGTGATGAGACAATCTCTTTAAAAGGGTCTTGGTCGTGTGTGTTGGCCGCGTTGTATCTAATGGATACGTGTATCTTAAGAATCGCCAAAGATGCTTGCACAATCTACAAAACAATAATAAAAAGAATAATCAAATATATAAACAACAATAACACAAATAGAGCCATCAACCAAATGGATTTCAAAGGCGCTTTAACCGCTTTGCGAATCAGTTTTGTTTACGTTTTCATATTGTTTCTGCAAAAACCGCAAAATGGAGTTCAAGAGAGTTTGAGTTAAGTACAATATAAAATGCGATTTATTTGTGGTTTATTTCTCACTTTTTGTTTTCGTTTTCACACAAAAGTTGAAGAGTTGGCTCGATTAGCGATTTGAGAGTTCAGCACGTGGTTAATTCGTTTTTCCGTTAACGGAAATAATCTTCGAAATGGTTTAAAAATTAGTTTAAATAGCGCGTAGTAAAATGCAATTAGCTATATGAAATTCAGTAAATAAATATTTGTTAAAATTTAATAGCAATTTTGTCTATGATTTTGTCTTTCGGTTAGCTGAAAATCGAGAAATTTAAGAAAATAACCATAAAATTATTGCATTTCTATTTGTATGAAAATTATTGCCAAATTGACTAAAGATATAATATAAAAAAATTTGAGTCGAGTGTAAAATAATTAAATAAAATCAACTGCAATCAATTAAATAACCTGTCACCCATGCTCCTCACTTTGTAGACAACACGATGGCCTAATAGACCTCTTGATAATCTCGACAGCTGAGTCGGACAGCCTTAAGATTATCTTAAGTAATCTAACAACCAACAAACAGAATGCAACTCCCAAAAGCAATTATCTGGTATGGAATGCTTATAATTCTCCAGTTGCATTAGATCAGATTTATGACTAGTGGTGTGACTGGTTTCACTTGTAGGAAATTGACTTACAAAATATGTTTTACAGCTTCCAAAAACAACAAACAAAAACACTGACACTTTTCCCTGCTCTCATTTTCCTTTCTATGGCTTTTCTTTTACATAATTTCTACCAGGCCCTTCCCAATTTTGCCCGAAAGCAAGCAATCCGTTAAATTTTTTGGCAATTTCGTTAACCCCAGATGGGGGCCCAATAGTCCACATACCACCCATCAAACATTTCTCGGCTTAGAAAAATGAGGCTTAAATTATTGGCCTGGCATTTAACATGACAGCCACATTAAATTGTCCACTTTGGCAACCTGTGCCGGCACCATATACGAGTGTCTCTGTATGTGTGTGAGTGTATGTACTGTATATACACACATATTAATTTATATATAAATAGGTATAAGCAAGTTGGCTGCCGGCGTCGCTATAATTGAGGTTTGGTGGCGCTGACATGGCCCGGCCCGGCTTACACTGTCTTGGCCCGGCTTAAACCGTCTTGGCCTGGTCCGGCAGCTTTAAGTATCTGAGCGCGCTCTCTTAAGGAAATGCAGCAGCAGACGGCGCGTCAAGAGCTAAAAGATTTTAATTGTCACTTTCGTTGGCTTTTTTTCAGTTAACATGCGAAAATTTCAAAAATGTTAATTCAAATTTAATGCGCTCAAATGAGTGAGCATTGTGCAAGAGACCACAGAGACTCTGGATGAGGTATTTGTACTATAAAAAGTGCTCGTATTTTAATAGATGTTGATTGTTTTTGTTGTTATTGTTTGTGTTGCAAGTGCAACTCGTAATTCAATCATACTGCGGATCACTTACTATGCAATTTAATCTACTTTTTATGCAAAACTTAGAACTGAGTCTCAATTAGGAATCGCTGGGACCAGTTGAGCTGAGCTGAGCTGAGTTATTCCGGCCTTGAGCCAGTTTAATCCGCCACTAAGAAGATGACGTCGGGCTTGTAAAGTAAACCAGATAATCTGACAACGATCAAGAGTTGAGCAATGATTTCAATGGATTAGCTAAATGCCTGCAACTGGAATTTATGTGTTGAATCACAGCTGGACCGGTTGTAATTATGAGCAACTATTACTAAAAGTTATTAAAATCAAATTTAAATCCAATTCATTTGCTAATTAGTCAAGTGTTAAATTAAACGATTTGTTCGATATATGTATGCTGTCTCCTGATCCAGTTTATTGTGCAGTCACGAGATTACATATGTATATCCATTACAATATTAATCTTGCTTTAGTTGTGTAGAACATGTGTATAATGGGGCTTATAAGTGATAAAAAGAGGGGGTGTAACATTATTGAAATTCTTAACATTCAGAAAGTCCGGAAATGTAATATATAAAACTCCGAAAAGTATTCTACAATTTTATTCATAGTTAACAGCCACTAAGTATGTTAAATTTTTCGTTATTTGACATAAAGCTTTGAGCTTTAGTTAATTTACAAACCCGCCAAAAGCTTTATATTAAGACAAGTTAAGCTTTAAGCCGCTGTTAACTTTTGAGCCAAACTTTCGTGAACTTTTAGCTTTTCTCTCTTAGCTCAATTGGTCAACGGAAGCAGCCCGAAGAAAGCTTTCCATTGCCAATTAAGATGTACAAATGAGCCAAGTAAACTGTTAAAAAAAAAAAAGAAAACTTATATAAGAAAACGGTTGGAAATTTGCAGACCGTAAAATGTTGTTGCTGCTGTGGTTTTTTTTTTTGTGGCAGCATCGAGAGAAGAGCGGAAATCTCCTACCACGCTAACTATTGTCATTTATTTCAATAAAGCGATTCGTTGTTGGCTTAAATACAACCGCGCTCAATTGGCCATGAATAGTTGCAGCAATGAGAAAAAATGTCATAGAAATATTCAAATAAATTTCATTTCAATCGTTTAAATAATAGCAAAATACTTGCACAAGTGCAAATAATGACGCCAACGTTAAAAGTCAGTCTATAAGGTGGGACCTGTTGCATCTGCTGTCAATTGAGAGAAGAGCCCACATAAGATTGTTGACGTATGGAACACTTTTATGGATAATTACATATTACTATTCGCTCTCAAGATCATTAAGACTGAGTAAAGAAATCGATTCCCAGACTTGTTACATTATGCGAATTAAAACAGTAAACTAGTTTATAAACATAAATTTTTATTGACCATATAAAATATTGAAATGTCAATAAGAAATGTATGGATTACATAAGTGTAAGCCATTTTCATAAACATTCTCATTTCTATAAAAGTTTTATGTGCTATCCATTTTTATACCCAGTCCTATTTGAAAAACACAAATTTCACTTATAAAATGTTGTTGAAACTTTATTATACAGAAAAATTCACAACTTAAATTAGCATCCATATCAATATTATCTTACTCAGCGTCGTGTGTGTAAGTGTGTGTGTGTGTGAGAGAGAAAAGGGTCAGCAAGTTAACAGTGTGTGTGGATCTCTAAACGATCTCGTTTGTCAGCCGCACACAACTGCCATGGGTTCGACTTACATACTCGTACATTTATCCAAGCTAAGGTTGTGTTTCTTTTCATTAATACAAACTAAATGCGCTTAGAGTACTTAATAGTGTGATGTCGCATAGGGACTCGCATAGTGGCCATAGTGTCCGGCATCGTACTGTGGCACGTACTCGTACTGAGCCTGGTTGTAGTAGCCATCATCGTAGTCGTAGTGAATGGGCGCGGCAGCGGGCGCATAATGTTTGTTAACTTAAAGTACAAAATTACCAATAAATATTATCAGAGATTGCAATTGTTATAAATATGATTCAGCAGCTGTCTCTCTCATTGTTATTGTTGTTTGTATTATTTTTTGTAAATTGGCTCAAACAATTTTCTATGCATTTCTTTGGTTTTGGCCCATTTTGGATTGTCACGAATTTGTACGAATTTGTAACAAGTAAACTCAATTGGTCACAGGTGTTGTCTGTAGTTTTCGCTATTTTTTTGTGACTTCCATTTTATTTGCTGTTGTTGCTTATATTGTTGATGCAAATTGCTGGGGAAGTTCGTTGCCTAAGTCTTTTGTTTTGGGCTTTGGCAAAAGTTTTTCGTGGTGCGTTTGCTGTGCGATTCTTAATTATTAAAACGGCAGTCACAATTAAAATAATATTCACATGCAGTCACAACTACAATAACAACAACAATTCCCAGCGGCAAAAACAAAACGTTGCGACATTGAGAAAAGATGCTGGCTTTGGGGTTAAAAACTGAAAATGGGCAATACAATTTTCCGCACAGTATTTTTAAGACTGACTGTTGGAAAAGCTGATGCGCTGCCGGCGCTGCTGCTGCTGTTGCCGCTGCAATATGGCATAATTAGTGTGGGAAAATGATGGAAAATATGAGCAAGCGACGAATGCAAAAAGGCAAAGCAAAACTTGAGCTAATCTTTTGATCAATGTTGAGGAAAAACTCGCTCATGGCATAATTAACAGTTGCGTGGGCGTGTCCACCGTGTTGCATTAGTCAACGCAACAAAATGTTACACATTTCATGCGATGCGATGATTCAGTTTAATCACCTGACTGCAGAGCAGCTAATTGCCAATGCAAGAGGCATTACAACACCTGAGTGCAAGGCAAACCTAAATGATGTTTTTGTATTATAATATAAATATGGAAAAGATATGCATAAGTATATGGAAAACTGAGAACTACTGATACGAATTCAGTAGGCTGCATAGTAATCATTAGATGTAACTTCCTCCGCTGCTGTCGTCGCCTGTCTGTCTACATTAAGTTCAGTAGCCAGCACATCGAAGATGTCATCATCATAATCGTCTGGGCGCAATTTGCGATATTGATTGTTAAAATAGTTGGCGTGACGCCTGAACAGCTTGAGCATGCGATACGTGTTCATGCCTAGAAAACAGTAACAGTAACAGCCACAACAGCAAAGTCAGCAATGTATCTACCACACTAACAATAACTACCAAACAAACCAACAACAACAATAACCACAACTAGCTGGAAGTGCGTAAGGGCTGCTAAAGAGAGTGAGTGCTAATAATCCAGTTTAGCTAACCAGGAAATATCATAGTTATCTCATGTATAAAACGCCTTTACTCACCATAAGGCGCCGCCGAAGCAACCACAACAGGAGCCGCCACTGGTGCCACATGGGGTTCGTAGTGGGTCAAAATGGGTTTGTGAGCCACAATGGGCTGTTGGACCAACGATTGAGCGTGCACAGTGGGTCCAGATTTGGTCACAACAGCATTAAAGCCATGAATGGAATCGGCTGTATAGTCAACAGTGCGAATGGAGCCATCGGGTTCGACCAGCGAATATTGACCTGTCATGAGATGGGAAATAGGAAATAGACAAGGAAATTGTAAGTGTAAAACAAGTGAGGTATATGTGAGTAATTTACCCTTGACAACATCGCCATCACGAGTTTCATGCTGGGACTTCACATCGCCGGTGGTGTGATCTGCCACGCCATAGTTAAAGGCATATTTGGGATGATCCTTATAGATATAAAACAAAAGAATGTTCAGAATTAAAATTCTTTTTTGCTCATTTGCTTGTCAGATTATTTCACTTTTTGAGCATAGTTTTCATTGTCTCTTGTATTTTCTTTGAAACTGGAACTCACATAGTAATCCACAGCATATCCTGGCCGCGCCACAGCAACACTGGCGAACAGAGCCAACGAGAGGATAATAAAGCACATGAAATTTGCCATTTTGCTTAAGATTTGTTTTCTTGTATGTTTTGAATAAACTTCTTTTGAGATTTGATAATTTGCTAAAAAATAAACAACACAAAATTCAGTTAGCACTTTGCACGATCCTTGGATGGAATTGAATTTACATTTAGTACTGCAACGGCAACAGATACAAACAACGCCAAGTTCACCGGAATACTGTGGCTATTCTAGTTTCGAGTTTCCATTTAAATAAGCGCGAAATGTGCGAAAACAGCGACTCAGTCAAAGCAGCAGCGCAGTCAGCGTCAAGATTCAGTCACTCAACTGTAGCGACGATGCTGACGTCGCTGTCGCCGTCGCCGTCGACGTTGACGTTGGCGGCGTGGTGAGTATGGCGATGCTTTGTGGGGGCCATGTGAATGAAGTTGCAGCATGGATGGGGATATTGCTACACTAACCCCGTTGAATGGGGTCTGGGTATGTAAGCAGTGCAAATTGGCGACAGATTTCCAGAGCTGTGCATTGTGTATCTTGTATCTGTATCTGTATCTGTATCGTTTTATCCCACATAATGAAGTCATCCACAGAGGCAGTCACTTTTCAGCTAGCTCAGAATTATGGTATTAATCATAGCTTAATCATTAATTTCCTTTTGCTAGCGGCAACAGCAGCAGCAGCATCAACTCATAACGAAAGACTTAGGCAACGAACTGCAGTGCAATAATTATTTGCCCTAGACGATAACAAATAGTATGCAATAAAATGCAATTTATTTTAACCACTTAATTCTAAAGAAAATCGCTGACAATAAAATATAACTTGACTACCTTAAACAAAAATCGGGTCAAGTTGCAGTCAAAAACAAGAACAATTGCTGCAATTGTTGTTGTCTTAACAAAAAGCCCTAGTTATTTGGCACATGCGAAATTCTCAGTGATCTGATTGAATGAAAACCAACAAGACAGCAACAAAAAGTCCAAGACTTCTGAAGTTCGTATTACCCCCTTCAGCCGCCAGCTAATTCTTGCCGTCTGCTGAAGGTCAAGCGCGGCAGCAAAGTTCAAACGCAGTTCCATTCTAGCCAAACGAATGAAAGCAAAAGCGGCTCGCAGAACAACACAAAAAACTATGACACCGGCAATTTAAACTAATTTATATATATTTTTTTGTATAACTATAACTAGTTATGGCAAAGTTTTTAGTTGCTCAACAATCAATAATAAATTAACAATTCGCCATTTTATTAAAAGTCGCCGTTGGGATTGTTTTTGGACTATCTAAAGGATATTTAGATTGATGCGAATGTTAAGTTGAGTCGTTTCGTCGTACAATATGCATTTGATGATCTATTAATTATGATTAATAAAAATTCATCCTCATATATTTCATTGTCATTTCTAGCTTTTAAACGTATTGTTCCCACGCATATTGTACGTTAAATATATTGAACTAATTAAGTCCAAAAAACAAATGATAGTTATTCTAACGATTAATTTATACTCTTGCTGAAAATTAATAAAAAACACTTCTGTATAAATATAAATAAAATTTCTAAGATTATTCTTAGATTACATATTTAATTATGTAACGTTATTAACATAAAATTAAATTAAATCTATTCATTCTTTCATTATTTACCCAAAGTCAACAACTAATTTGAAGCCAGAACACACTTAGTTAGGGTATTTTTCTTTCAATTTTCTATCAACTAAGTGGTTAATTAGACTAGGTACAAAGATAGCAACAGTTTGTGGTATTAAACAAATGATATGCATGTGAATTTAAGCGCAAATTGTAGATAATTTGTCGTTGTGAAGTACAGGAGAGCGAGAAAGAAAGAGAGACTTTATTTAGTATATCAAAGAAACCGATCAAGAATATATATGCTATTAAGCGAGTGATTTATGGTTTCGCCGCTTAACAAAAAAGCATTCAAAGAGTAATAAGATAGCTGAGACAATTTCAGTTCAGATTTCAAATTTCAGTTGAAGTCAAGAGTTTTGCTCATCCTTGAACCACGTCGAGAACGTGCCAATTGAGGTTGGCAGCTAACAAACTTATTAGAAATATTGACAAACCGCAAGAGTCACAGCAAAACACAAACAAAAACAATTTGTGCTCAAGTTAATAATATGCGCTAGTTTATGCCCAGGTCAAAATTTGAGGCAGCTGCCCATTTTCACATAATTAAAAAAACGAGGGGCGTACTAAAGACTCTAATTAGAGTGAGTTCCATATGCGAGGAGTGCGCGAAAAGCAACCGAAACAATTTTTCGTTGATTTTCTTTTGGCCAACAACCTTCAGCACTTGCATACAATTGTCTCCAACTCCGCCTCCGTGTATGGCTTTATGTTTTTTTTGCGCCTCTAGTTAAGGTTTGCGGCTCGTCGGCAGCCAAAAGAAAAAAATAAAGCTAAATACTAGATTAAGTCAATTTGCATGTTTGGCCACGCAGACATGATAACTCGATGCCCAATTCTCGAGTTTCTTGAGACTCTCGGTTGTTGGGAAAATCAGCCAACGATTGTCGGCATTTTCCGAAGGTTTTCCATATGCAGCAGCAGCTTGACAGAATTTCAGGCAAGCGGCCGCATGAAACATGTGCGTGCCTTCAACATGCAACATTGTGTAGTTCCCTCTAACAAATGCTGGCAATTAAACAACAATAAATATAACTAAGTATCTGTATAAAATGCTACGTACACGCTAATCTGAAGAATAAATGTATATAAATTCTTTTTATGTTAAATGTGGCGTGCAGTTTGACTTTACGACGGAGCGTGTGGCATGTGGGAGTGGAATTTCCATTATGTTCACCAAAATAATGTAGAACATAAATTTTACAGAGCTTTAAAATATAATTAAGTAGATCGTTAAAAAAACGAAATAAATTTTACGAGTCTAAGAATGCAGCGCAAATAAAAACGAATTTTAAACAAATTCACAAAACATAAAAGTGAATTATCTTTAAATAATGAAATGAAATGAAGTTATTTATTTTCATTTTTCAGTCGAATGACTTGAATATGTCGATTTTTTATGGGTAAATATATGTATATATTTGTAAGGTAAAAGCATCGGCACCTTTTAAATTAAAAAAATATACAAAAAAAAAAGAATAAAGTATTCTTAAAATTATTATATTCATAATACTATTTTACCTATATTTTGTTTCTAATTAATCTGTCTTATATTTTTATTTCAACAACAATAATATGGACATTTTGAAAAAGTCTTAAACATTGTTTCGTCTCTTTTGATATCTTTTTCCATACATTTTTAAATAAGCTGTTCCCCAACCGATACACCAAATTGCAAGTTCATTCTGGCAATGCAATTGAAGATGTGCCAATGCCTCATGAAGCCGCATTTTTAAGACAAATCAAGTTTAAATCTGCGCCAGGCAGCTTAAATTGAAGCTAGCTGTATTTGTGGCCACGATGACGACGACGACGATGATGGCGACTTTGACTTGGTTTACTTTTAGCCATAGACACATAGTTGGTCACCTAATTTGAGCTTGTTTACACAGACTAATTTGACAATGGGCAATGGGCAATGAGTATTACTAAGGTACGAGCACATTGTCGCTTGCAACATGCGACGACGACGGCGACAGCGACAGCGTCGACTTCAAGGTGCCAATGTTGCAAGTCCAAGTGGAGTGTAGAGAGTGACTGCAGAAAGAAGTATGTCTGTCTGTGTGGGTGGGCATCATTGTTGTCGCTTAGTTGGACATGGCTGAGTGCCTCAGCCACTGCCGCATCTGTGTCCGGGCCAATTGACTGACCATTGTTAACAAGAGCTTGTAACGCCCCATGAAAATGACCCGTGGCAAATGTGGACGCTGTAATAAAATGCAAATTAATGGCCTCCAGTCTCAAAGAGAAGCTACTATAAATTTTCAGTTGTTATTGTAGAGCAAAAAAAAAGGAAAAGAGATAGAGAGAGATGAAGCTGGAAGTGAATTCTCGCACCTTTTGGCCAATTTGTTGCAGGCGACTGAGCTGAGCTGAGCCAAAAGATGTTGCTGCTACCTGCCATGCATCAAATTAACCCTCAAATAATCCAGTTAGCTTTGTTATATAATTGACGCTGACAGGCTGCATGCATAACTAGCCTGGGATGATTATGCCAATGCCCTGATACACATCTACTCCTCCTACTCCTTCTTCCTCTCTTGGAATATCTACGTGATGTTGTTGAAATGTTTATTTATGCGCGGCAAAATTCAAATCGCTTATAGCTCTAATTATGTCTGCCCAGTTGGTCACTTGGTCAGTTGATCACTTGGTCAGTTGATCACTTGGCCAGTTGCTTACTTGGTCAGTTGCTACCTATAGATAGTAGTTGCTACTGTTGCTCAGCATTAGTTAATTATTTATGGCATTTTTCAATTACGCAGACAGACGGCGACATTTACATTGCACCGTGGTATGATAAATATTAACTGAAGAAGAGGAAACTAGACAGGAAAGAACTTATCGGAAGCATAAATGCAGATAGAGAAAGGTCGGACTATGAGTACTAGATGGCTTTTAAAATATTCTGCTACAAATTTTATTAAAGTGAGTTAGGGAATAGACTTTAATTTTTACATCATTACTGATCAAGAAAAGTTTTAGTTTTGACGTTATTTTCAGATGAAAATACTACATTTTACGACAATATCTTAATTATTTTGTTTGAAAAATCATTTATATTTTCAATATTTTTCTTTATATTTCTCTTTAAGTTTTATTTATTTTAAAATAACATTTTTAGACGAATATGCATTTTAAGAACAGGACTATTGTCAGTGTATTTTAAGTTTTAGAAAATTTTAGTAAAATATATTAAATAATTCATTCGTGAGTAATTCAGCAAAGTGAGAATTAAGTCAACTTTTTAATTAAGTAGCTTCGAGGCTCAGATTGATCTCTTCTCTATTGATATGATAGCAACATTCTCTTTAAATATGCTACTCTAAAATTCACTTAAAAAATAATGGATGCAAACCACTGTACATTTGACAATTACGACTCATCTCAGAGATCTAGTAAGAACTCTGTGTGTGAGTTTCAGTAGCGCCAACGCTGCATTTGATTATCAATAAATTGTATTAACAACTCGAGCTGGCGATGCATATCTTCGGCATGTATCTTAATGTTGTTCGAGTGAAGCCAAAACAGAGCCACGTGTTGAGAGGGGGGGGATCGATCGATTGAAGTTACTTGAATGTCAACTAGTTGAATCAATTGGCCGAGTGCACAACAAAACAAAAAACAAAAAGTCGTTAGTAACTGTCATTTATTGATGAAGAAGATTGCCAGTCTGTCGCATACATAGCTGATATTTCGCTATAATTGAAATGTGGATGCGAAAAGGTTATTGGAGCAGCTGAAACAGAAACTGAGAGTTCTACTCGTACAGGTTTCTTGCCAGTCACCGGGCCAGACATTGAGCTGATTTTACGTGAGCTTTTGGGCCAACACGTATACGTAATGTGTTTTGGGCTTTAGATTTTCGCCAGCTAGCGGAACTTCCTTCCGGCATTTCCTAGCTAATATAATAGAAACCTCAACCTAAGTAAACAGATGACCTTAACTGTTAAAGAACCCGGCCACAGGGCAGATGCCAAGTCTGCCAAATGCCCAACTTAAGTCTTTACCTAGGCGCTGTCTAATTAATGGAGTGCACGTAAAATATATTTAAAGTTTTGCTTTGGTTTTTGTATTGTTCTTTTTTCTCTTTTTCTGGCGCACATTTAAACGCTTCGCTGATTTTTTCTGATTTTCGGGCAATGATAAATTCGTCTTTGCACCGCTTTTAAAGGCGTCTTCAACGTTTTTCTCTAGCAAGACACTCTTCAAATTGAATCTTCACGTTGGGACCATTAAGAGATCAATATATGTATGAATATATTTCGCGATCTTGTTTTACATTTTTGGCAGTTCACACATAAAAGTGACGGAAGTATTAAGATTTGTTGCACAGCGGAAGCGACAATAAAACAAAACAAGCTTTGCATTTAAATGTTTATGTTTCTGACTTATTATTTACATGGCTGTGGCACACGCCCCCAAATTGTCACCGCATTGGCTGCCAGTAGGCAGAGGATAATTGGAGCAGGCTTCCGTCTGATTGCGGTCGGAAAAGGTTGATGGGAAAACTGTGGAAACATGACACTTTGTGGTATCGAATGATTAAATGCAGTTGCATCGGAAGTGACAGTTTTATGACTGTATTTGACCTTATAACTGAGTTGGTAACACAAGTCAATTCAAATATAGTAACAGAAAATGCCGATATAAACTAAGTAATGTATTATTATTATTGAGAAATAAATGCAATAATATTAAAAACTAAAACAAGGCGACAATTATTTTTTAAACTTTATCTTCAATTCTAGACAAACCTAATTGAATTAATTTTTTAAACACAAGTTTTACATTTCTTAACTTCTACTCGCATAAATTTATAAGCAACATTTTTAGGTTTACCAAAATCTAACAACTGGTTTTAGTTGCAATTAAGTTTCAGCTTAAAAGTAGATTTCAAGAAATCTAATAAATCGTCAGCCTGAAAGTATACAAAATTCAAACACAAATCTAACGCCATCTAACATTCATTTTAAAATGTACATTTATTTCCCATTGTTAAAAGCTTAATTGTTAGACGCAAAGTTTTCATGTATAAAATATGAAAATTAAATAAACGAACTATTTTTTGTAGTGCTTAATAAATTATATTTGAGCTCCATTCCCATATGAATTATGAAGAATATTTAAAATGTGACTAAACTAAATTCAAACTGCATTTAAATCATGTTAAATATTTCATTGACTAAATTGTGCGTAGCACAACAAAAAATTTAATTGCTTTAAATTTTGACAACATTAAATTTTGTCAAATAAAGAAACTAATTTAAAAAAAAAGTTTTTTTATGTCGATTCAGAAATTGTATTAGAACTTCTTGGCATACATCCGTTAAATCAATTTGGTATTAATGGGGAGTTTTAGTTTTATCTGATTCATAATCTAGAGATATTTCTTGTGTTTTATTTACTACTTTGTATACACATTCACTTTAATGTCTAAGAAATTAACAATAATCTCGTTAACAATCTATTCTTGGCTACAATTCAATTCTAAAATTGAGAATGTGACGTCACAGCTTGAACCGTTTTAGTTCCTACTATCAAATTAATTAATTCCACATTTTAAATAAGCCATTAAAATGTATTTGATAAAGTTCTACTGGGGACTTTTATTTTTCAAGCAGAATTCTGATTTTATGACATACTTAAAAGCTATTGAAAGCGAAATGTCATTAGAAAGAGACACCTGCATGAAGTGAGAGGCCTTCATCTTGGGTGTGAGAGTGTGACTGGCAATTTGGCACTCTAGTTAATATGCTTTAAATGTCTACACCTGCTTAGTTCTACCTTCACTTTTGAGCTGGCCACCCACAAATTAGCTAACCCATAATTGTCATTCAGTATGTATGGTCATGGACATTGCATTGGCTAACTATCAATTAACATAACTTAACTTATTTAATTCGTTGAATCTGAATATAAAGTGCAACCATAATTATTGTAAATGATAAACAATTAAAGTCGATTGAAAGCGCTAATTAAATCTACTGTCATCGTTGACAGTTGTGTTGAATCAAGAATGGAAGTAAGGGTATCAGTGGGGAGTATAAGTAACAGTATAAGCTAGAGTATAAGACGAAGTAAGAGTAGAGTAGAGTAGCAGTTAGAGTATAAGACAGTTTGTGATGAAATACGTAGATTGTATAGTATTAGTTGATGTAAAGAATTGTAGAAGAGAGCTAATATAAATGGTAGTATAAGTAAGAATATAAGACAAGAGTGTTTGATTTTTGTAATTCACTACATTTTATATTTATAGCATTTTGTCGCAGTTTCAATTAACTTAAAATAAGACAGAAATTATGAGACATGTTACAAGATATAAATTCCCAATTTATATTTGTGTTATGTATGTATATTCCTTTTCTGTAATCCTTTATCAAACATCATGTTCTTCATCTTTATCTTTATCAGCATGATGTTGAGTTTCATCTTTCGTTTCGTGGGCGTGGCATTGTTGATGGGCGTTCGTAGTATGTACAAAAAAGATGTTGTTGAATGTTTAAATTACATTTAGAGAATTGCACGAAAGCTGTATGTGTATGTGATTGTGAGTGTGAGTGAGTAAGTGAGTGAGTGAGACAGAGACGGCGCATGAGCAAATGAGCAAGGGGGATGACAGATGCTGGAGAGAGGTTCCCGATTGACGCTGTTCTGATTGATTGATTATTTACAAAGTGAATGACTTGAGTATTACGCAGGCTTCAGCTTCAACTTCAGGTCGTCAACGTGTCGTCGCGTGCTTAATAAATATGAAAAGAGTTGGCGTGTATTTATTGTTGGCTGGATGGCTGGTTGGGATATTGGGCGTTCATGGTTCCAGGTTCCTTAGTAGTGGGCCACATGCGCATGGGCGTTGTGGGTGGCATAGCCGTAGGCGGGCACGGCGGCGGCATGATGCGCCACGGAGCCACCATAGTGAGCAACTGGAGCGGCAGACACATGGTGGGCGATCGCGGGAGCATGGGCAACCAGTGGGGCAGCATAAGCGACCTGAGGAGCGGCATGGGCAACGACAGCGGGTGCGGCATGGTGGACAGTTGGGGCGCTCTTGTGGACAACTGCGTTGAAGCCGTTGTGGTCATCGGCGGTGTACTCAACGGTGCGCACCGAACCATCGGGCTCGACCAGGGAGTAGGAGCCCTTGACAACATCGCCATCGCGCACCTCATGCTGGGACTTCACATCGCCAGTGTGGGAGTCGGCAACACCGTAGTTGTAGTGGTACTTGGGGTATGCCTGTCAAGAGAACAACATCAGCAACAGCAACAGTTGCAGTCAGTAACAACAAGTGGCAAGTGGCAAGATTGCATGCAACACGCCACAGCAACAACAAATTGGCCAGCCGACAATCGTGAGAAAATCTCATCAAATGTCAGATGGTCATATCGCACTTGGCCCTGGCACACTGTACACTGTACACTGTTCGCTACTTACATGGTAGTCCAGACCCTCATCAGGGTGTCCGTGTCCATGACCATGTCCAGCATAGGCCAGAGCTGGGCCAGAGGCGTAGAGTGCAGGACCGCTGTGCAGGACACCGGCGGAGGCGACGCTCAGGACAGCCAAGCAGACCAGAGACTGTCACAAAATATATAAGCACAATTTAAATTAGACACGGTTCATATTATATATATTTTAGTAGTTGCACTATAGGGAGTAAACACTGTAAGTATTTAGCACTCACTTTAAAGAATGCCATTTTTGAATTGGGAGTTTGGAGTTTAGTTTGTTTGTTGGTTGGTTGAAAGACGCGTGTGTGCGATACGTTGAGCTGAATTCAACTGATAACTAGAACCAAGAAGGAAGCCGCTTTTATATACAAAGACAACGCCCGAGCTGCTGAGCTAAGCCGAGCCAAAAGCCACGATTACCAAGCCGAGTACCGAGCCAACTTAACGAGCGAACGGTCAACAGCAACAGCAACAACAATTGCCATTTGCAACTGAAGCCCAAGAAGTTGGCGTAACAACAATAACAATATCAGCTGGTAACAACAACAACAACAATGTTTCGCTGACTTCGACGTCGACGTCGACGCAAGCAGCGACGCCAACAACGCCGACAACGTCTGGCAATTATTTTATGCCTTTTTGAAAACGAGAGTGAAGTTCAGTTAGATTTAAGTAAGTGGAGTGCGCATTGTTGCTGTTGTTGTTGTTGTTACAATTGCTGCTGCTGCTGATGTTGCTGTTGATGTTGTTGTTTCTGCGGTTTGTGTCTTTGCTTTGCTTTGCTTTGAAATGAAAATTAGCTCAAATTACTCATTTTCGTGGGCTGAATACATGTGAGTGCGGTGCAAATTCGCGCTTTACATATAAGATTTGTAATATTAGACATTCAAAATTAATCATTTTATAAATTCTATTAAGTTTTTATACTGTATGTATTTATTTAAATTTAGATTAAAATAATATTCAATATTTTTAAACAAGTATTCAATAAAATTCTCACAGCTTGCGAATTTATGATAAAAGCTACTTTTACATGAAAATTGTTAAGGTTTGAATTTTTAAATATTATGACAACATATTTTGATTTTGAATTACATTTATTAAATTTAATATATTTTATTAATTTTTTTATATTTGAATCGATGAATAACAATATTTATTTATTAGGTCTTAATTACAAATTTCACATTTTTATAATTTTTTATAATTTTAATATTATTTCAAAAAGCAATATTCTAAAAAAAATAATAATAATATGGCTTAAGTATGAACTGACATTGTAATTAAAATAGATTTTACTATCGAATCGCGCATAAATAGCCAATTAATATTCATTAATATTTATGAATTTCCAGCTCAATTTGTGGAAAATCGTAAAATTCACTGATTTTCCATCAGCCATCACGATTTAATTGGTATGGCCTCTCCAAAGCTGCTCCCTCGCACAATACTTATAAGCAAGAAGGAACTAATAATTGGGGAAGATCGACGAATTAAATACCCTATATAAAGTTTTGTCTAAACAATTTGCTTTTAATTGTTTGATATAAAAATTAATTCAACAAAATGTAACTTACTAGTTAGGTTTTCAATTTATAAAGTTATTGTAATATAAAAATTAAAATATCTGATATATAATTTTATCTTTTGCTTTATTGATAATATAAAAAATGTGTCTTATCTACTAGCAAAATAAATACACCCACTGTTAGAGCTTCATAAAAACCATCTAACAGCACGAACAAAATTAGCAAAAAATTTTGTATATACATATTTATAATAAAACAATGGCTTCTAAACACATTTTGGTGGGCGGAGGTGTTGCCTCTCATAATCTCATAATGTAACTCAGATTGCATGCGCCTCTTGCAATTGTTGTCGGTGTTGCTATCGTTGTTGTTGTTGTTGATGTTGTTGTTGTTTTGGCTATCTGCTGGCATTGCGAGCTTTGTGTGTTCTTATGCCGACTCCACCTTCAGCTCCTCCTGCTAGACAGATACGAGTACAGACTCCCATGATTCATTTCATTTTTTGTGGCACACTCGAACATTTTTAATTGCCTTGTAGGCCGTTTTGCCTATTAGCCAAAAGCGCTTGCGCAAATGAGCTATAAAGATGCAGGTTTTTAGTTGTATATATGTATGTATGTATCTGTGCAACAACAGCGAAAAACAGGGCGCCACAACAGTATTTTTTGGACTTGAACAAGTAATACCATAATCATTACCATAACCATTAACAGGCGTCATTTTGCCGTTTGTCTTTGTTTTATGGCATATTTTTGCTGTCGGAATAAGTTTTGTGTTTTGTACTTGCCCCGATTTGGCTCATTTAATAAATTGTCTCGAATTAGTAGCTCTGACTTGATGGCAAAGAGGGGAATAACAGGCGGGGGGGGCTCTGCTTGACTGGCCAGCATGTACTTACAAAATTGAAGTAATCATCTCAAGGTTAGCACGACAACGACAACGACAACAGCAACGACAACGACAACGGCAATACAAACAACAGCAACATGTAACGGATCACTACCAAACCAACAACAACAACAATAAGAGACAACAACTATTTGCTGTTGTTTGTGGCTGCAACAGCTGCAACTCTCATTGAATTTTCGGAGACACAGGCAAGGTAATAAGAACAACAGCAATAACAACAACAGCAACAACAACAACTTGGATATCTGCAGGCCTGCCTGAATTAGAGCACGATCTGATTACGTCTTTTGTTTACCAAATGACGCACACTGTGCACACTGTGGCCAATTAATTGAATTTTAGTCAGCCATAGAAAATTCACATTGATAATCTCATTTTTCCATTTTGATTGATGATTGAGCCTCCCATATACCATATTTGTAGCTTTGATTATGGGTTGGTCGCGTGAATGTGTAAAAACTGTCGAGTGACTGACGAATCATTAATAAGTAAATAAATAGATTTAACTTTTATGAGATTAAAGATTATAGTATATGTCATTTCTAACGCATTGACTTAATGCTCTTTCAATGTATTTATTACGATATTTTAATTTTAAATCTATATAAACATTTTTAAAGTATTTATTATGACATTTTAAAGCTATAAAAATTTGACGAGCAGACTAACTGACATTTAGCTTGAAGCAAAACTATTTTAATGATCTATTAAAATTACCAGTTCAATAAAATTAGTTTGGTGAGAATATACTAAATGTAAGTGAACAATTCAATTTTCAGTCTTTGCTGAAATTAAAAACTTAATTCCATTAAAAATTTAAGTTTAAATGAAATTGTAAAACTGTAATATTTAAGAGAATTTCAAATTATTTTCGTGTAACTTTGGACATAGGTTACGCTAACTCCATTCTAATTGGTCCGTAAATTTCAATAAGTTAAATAATTTTAATATTGAGGCTAAGATAGATTAAAAAATTCTTCTTCTCTGGCTAAAAGACCTGTTCTTGCTTTTATTAGAATTGTGTTTATTTTCCCATAGAGGATTACATCTTAAGCATGTTTACATTCACACGCACATAAAAAGTATGTACATGACTTGACAACCACTGTGCTGTTTAGGCTGACCAACGATTTGTTGAGTTTGCCAGACAGACAGTCAAACAACGATGACAATTACAAATTTGTACAAACTTTTGCCGTTGTTGTTTGTCAAAGTGTTTGTTATTACAATATTGCCATATTGCTCGTTTCCTTTTCATTTAATTATTCAGCAATTGCTTTGAATATTGCAACGCCGCATTCGCACTCATTTCTGCATTAGATCCGGTCAGCAATTAGAAGTCCAGAATCCACAACAACCGGATTCGTAGAAACGCCCAAGCTGTAATCCATTCGTTGACTGCCTAACCATAACATAAACTTAATCGTCTCTCGTCATGTTTAGATACACGGAGACGCAGTTGCAGTTGGAGTTGCAGTTGGAGTTGAAGTTGAAGTTGGGCACTTGAAGCTTGGGCATATTTCTAGTTGCGGGTGCTTGAGCTTAACAATTGTTGACGTATTTCGCGCGATTGCATGGCAGGTAAGTCGCCAAGCCAGCGAGACTCCAGCAGCAATCTCCATAAGCTTGCCCACATGCGAGAGGTCCAAAGAGTCTTAACTTGATACCGAGTACTCGCAAAATTTGTTGCAATTAAAGCAATTTGTGTGCGTTGCAGTTGCTGTTGTTCTTGTTGTTGTTGTTGTAGCTTTTGTTTTTTTAGTTGTCGCTGCTGCCGTTGATTGAGTGGCAAATTTTTGTTTTGTAATGTATGCAATAGGCTGAGCCAACGACCAAACAAGTTCGTTGCCAGAGTCTTTCGTTTCATGCGGTTCTGTCAGAAAAATGCATTTGCGCAATTGCATCGAAACGGATCCGTTTCCAAATTGAAATCAAATCAACCGTCAGACATTAAACTATAATTTAAATTAATTATTCAAAAATGATAATTAGCGTCACACACACACATATTTTTAACAAAGGTAATGTATAGAAAACCACCACAAAAGTCCAACAAAATTTCAAATAAACTCAAGAGAGAAACATAAATTGCTACTCACATTATATCTGAAAAAAACCGATAAAAAAAACTGCAGTGGTGGCATTTAAAATAATTCATTCAACTGACCGTCGACCTTGATGTGTGGTTACAAAAAGAAATCATCGATTGGAAGTTAAAATCAACAATTATTTCGGATAAAGAGCAAAAGGGAAATAAAAAGGTAAAAATGATTTAATTGATTTGTAATTTCATTATAGAAAACTGCCTGTCATAGTAATCCAAGAATCTCTCTTATCTTTATACAATTTCCCGCCACCTTGAGACACTCTGTAAGCGTTTCCATTAGTTTTACCAGATCGAATCGACCCACTTTCCGGCACAAAAAAGCAAAGTGCAACCAGCAAACACAAGGTCAAAATGTTCAATAGATTTTATTGTTGTTGCTGGCAGCTTTTCTTCATTTTGAGTTGATTTAAATTTTGACTTTTTGGACAGCTTAATGTCAAAGTCGCCACTTAACTGTGGGCGTTGCTTATCAGCTGTCCAATTACCACAGAGGGAAAAATCTCAACAGATACAACATAATCTGCGCAATTATGTCGCTCGAAAATTTACATAGCAGATCACGAATGGAGTCCATTGTTTTCGGGTTTTTTGGTCGTTTTCGGGAGACCGTCGAGCGGCCTTGGCTGGCACTTAGAATGGGGCGACAGCAAAGTAAATATGTAGATAGACGGATAGACGAATAGACCCAGACCCAGCACAGTGGAGCAGTGGTAATTTGCCATGACCAGAGCAAAGCGGATTCCAAATGTAGCCGCCCCTTGGGTCGCCTCACAATGACTTACAATTTGGTTTCAGTCTTTTCGCAATGCATTCACCAGTCTGACCAAGTGGGCGTGGCAGTTGCAGCTTTACAAAATTTCCGCTTTAGATTTTCGTATCGAATTTTGCTTTTATATGCCTTTGTAATTGTTGGCATTGCCATTGTTGTTGTTGTTATAGTTGCGCATTGTTCTGGTTTTCAAATTTGTGGCTCAGTTAGCTGATTTATTGGCTCTCGATAATGTCTATGTCTGTGTCTAGCTCTGGTCTGGCCATTGTTAGACCTGCTGCAGACAATGGCATGTCGATATCTTTCCCTAGATTGTTTATCGCATTCCCATATCCGGCTTAGAATCGTTGCTTCGACTACAAGTTAATCCCGATCGAGTTTGGCAAATGAATGGTTGACGCAACAACC
Source organism: Drosophila suboccidentalis (assembly GCA_037043435.1). Lineage (NCBI taxonomy): Eukaryota > Metazoa > Arthropoda > Insecta > Diptera > Drosophilidae > Drosophila > Drosophila suboccidentalis. The sequence continues at coordinate 228,471 of JBAMBK010002320.1, forward strand.
ACCACAATATGATATATGCCGCTTCTTGTGATCTGTGACACCCCCAGCTCACCACGTCCTCGTTTTCAGACTGACAACTGAACTGGTGTCGTTAACCGCAGCGCAATTGTTGCCAATCGCTCGACAAAAATTACACAACTGACATGTGGCTATGACTATGGCTATGGCTATGGCTGCCGTAATCAAAGATTGAGGGCTCTGTCCCAACTTTGGGTTCACTTTGAGCACCTCGGCGTGGGTGTCAACGCCTTGTTGCCGTCAGAGAGCGCGTGTTTCTATCACCATCACCATCATCAACAGCAGCAGCAGCAGCCGCTGTGCAAACAAATTCAATTTGCAACAACAGCAGCAGCAGCAGCAGCAACAACATGTCCCGTGTCCAGTCTATAAATCGCCTTGGGTTATCAGCCAACTACACGTTTGAGGTGGTCCCACAGGCGTCGGCCACGACATCGTCATCAATGTCGGACATCGATGTCTGACAGTCTGACGGAAGCTCTGGCCTGCCTCAACCGATGTTTTTTGAGTGTTGGCCTCCTTTGCTGTTGATCGCGAAACAATGGCTTTAATGGCAAGAGTGTAAGCCAAGAGGGAGAGAAAATATTCTTAAGAAAGAAATGAGAAAATGAGGCTGAGGTCAGAATCTGTTTCTGGGGAATAAAAGTTCTTGCCAAGACTCATATATTACAAAAATAAAGGCAAAAAACTCAGTATAAAAAAACAAAATTTAGGTTGGCAAAAATTAAAGCGAATACTAAGATATAAAAATTAGAAAAATGTTCAGATCTAAAAAATAAAGAGACATCGAGTTAAAAAAAATATTCAAAGATAAAAATTAACAAAAATATACAAAAATACTTTAAAGACAAATACGAAATTATAGATACTTGTTTTTTTATCTCATTACAATTAAATTTATCCTAATTTTTACAAATCCAAATTTTAAATTTAAATTTCTCACAATTTACTAATTAAACCAATCTTCTTAAGTTTATAAGTGTTAGGTTTTCCATTTGATTTCCCAGCCTTAGGTTATTTGATAAAATTCTTATATTCTTATCACTTTAAAGATCTTGGAAAATATACAAATAAATGCATAAAATATGATGAATAACTGTCGACACTTTCTTTCCCTTTTGCATTGTGATTGTTGCTCCATTTCAAGCTCTTAAAGTGTGAGCAATTACAAATCGCGCTCGACGGGCAGCTAGTTTATCAAGTTGAATTACCATCAATTTAAAACTCACACAAAATGTCAATTTAAATTTGTGTTGGCATTACCAAAGTTTTAATTACCATATCTGAATGAAACTTGGCGTGTGCTTGCTTGTGTGTGTGTCTCTCTTTTGGTCACAACTTGTTGCCGGCAACAAAATGATGCTTAATTGTTATTTTTGCATAGACTCAAAAACAAAAAAAAATTGGAGCTATAGTCGGCGACAGCATACAGTATTGCATTGAATGCCTTTCAGGCGGAGCTGCCTTTTGATTAGACGCCAGAGAAGCCTTACATAATAATCTAGTTAACAAATTGTGTCATGCAGAGCAGCCAAATGGCCAACTGACGCTGACGGTTGCCGCTTAGCTGGATGCCGTTGTAGTCAGTCTATGGTAGTGCTGGGAGTTGGAGCGGGAGTTGGAGCTGGAGCTGGAGCTGAAGTTGGAGCAGCAGCTGCCTTGGCAACCGGGGCGGTCACTTTCGAAAGTGCTGTGGCAGCCGCCCGTTTTGCCAGGAGTAGGAGATCAAGAGACAGAATATATATATATATATATATTGTATAAAAATATATTATTTGAATAGAAATGACTTGCATAACAGTCGGCTGGAATGCTTGTCGCACAATTGCGAGGGTGTTGCCAACTCGCAACTATAAAAAAGTCATTAAATATTTAAAAATAAATAATCCAAACGGGCAATCTACAATTTATGCACATTTTCCAGGGCGCTCACGAGTTTTTACCACATTTGTGCCTCTGGCCCCACCGCAGCAAATGTCCAGTCCAAACACAACAACAGCAACAACAACAGTAAGTCAAAAGTCGGCCAAAATGCTTAAATATGACAGAGCATGCAATAGTCAAACCAAAGAATTGAAGAGCCCAGTCTAAAACAATAAATCTAGACCAGACGAAATTTAGATACTCTTAACAATACTGAACAAATTTATTATATTATATATATATTTTAATATTAATAAAGTGCAAATAGAAAGTATCATAGAACAATGTTGTAAGAGTTACTTAAATATAAATAAAACAAAATATTCTGATGAATTTGAAATATTTGTAAAAAAAGAATTTTCAAAATATGTATTGCAGGAATTTACTTTAAAACAATTATTCAAGTCAATTTAAATGTAAAGTCAAAAGAAGAATCATGAATTTCAAAGGTTGAACAATTCAATCGTATAGATAAAGTTAATCATCCCTCTCCACAAAGGGTATTAAAAACAATCATAAGACATTTAAGTCTTAAGTTTTTTAATCCCTGCATTTGCCTGTAGTAACTAGTTCACTTTGGGTGTGGTTGAAGCAGGGAAAAATATAAAACTATTAAAAAAAAAATGTGCTTTGCGGCGGAAAATGAGTGAATGAAAATGAAAACTGGGCGAGCAAGTTGAGGAGTTGAAGTTGAGCGCATGTATTATCCAATGCAATTGTGGGTTAGTGGGTGAATGTGCACATTACAATGGATACGAGTACTCTTAAGTTGTTGTTGTTTTTGGTGTTGTGGTCGCTGTGTGACGTAGCAGTTGCATTGTCTGTTGATGGCTGAGCAAACAAAAGACTCAGCAAACAAACTCGAATTCAGACGGTTTTAAACCTGAGTGCAAATATTCGTATAAACTTTTAAAATAATCTTTTAAATTCGAATGCTTGATTTTTCTAGGAATTTGATCAGTCGTTGCCTAAAGGGTCGAAGTGTCTGACGCATGTAAAACAAAAAGTTAATGACTTTTTAAGCGGAATGAGGAAGTTTATTTCTTTGATTTGAAGACTAATTTAAATTGTTTTTTTTTTATTTTGTGCTCAACTAATTCTAGCGCCTAATATATCATTAATTACAGTAAACAAAAGACACACACACACACACTCGTCAATCGACAATTCAATTCTAATATTCGCTTCATTCACGTTTTCAAGGCGTTGGCCCAAAGTTGCCCAAAGCCAAAAAATTGATTCCGACGCGGAGCTGCAGTTCTAGCTTATAATTTAAGTCCCACTTTCAGTTTTAATATTAAAATTAAATTAATTTTTTTTTGACTCCGACAAACTTTGCAGTGTGAGAAACTTGGCAACTTAAGAGAAACCATTTGACGAGCTTCATAGACAGCAGCATGATTAATGAGCCAAAGATATGTGAGTGTTTGAATGTGTGTGTGTGTGTGTATGTCTGTCTGCAGCGCACTGTAACTAATGACTCAATTCAAGCTGGAGCAATGGACAGAAGAGGCGCATTAATTGGCACAAAATGTTGTCATAATATGCTCATTTTATTTTGCAATTGCAACGCACGTAATTAGTTCATTTGCCCATAGCAAACTACAACAACAACAACTAAATATAAGTACAACAACAATTGGTCCCGCTGTGAAAAACCATAGTGTGGAAAAGATAGTCACAAATTGTGTCAAGGTCATCGCAGTAGTGGCATAAAGTTGGCATTTTGCATACCTCTTTTTTTTGCCTTCAAAATCTCATCACATACAAAAGACTTAGGCAACGAACTTGTTTTGGCCAGCCAATAGAATGACATGTGCTTGGAAAGCGGCAAGTATGAGTACTGCGAGTATGCCCAGTCAACCACACACAGCTGTAGCTTAGAAAGAGTACATTGGCTAAGACATGGAGTTGGTGACAATAAGAAGTCATAAAAAATGTTTAATTTAAATTATAAAATAAAGAAGTTATAATTAAAAAATAAACATTTAAAAGGAAATTTACGCTTAAGGAATCATAGTTTTTATAGAATTTAAGTGGGAAGTTTATTAAAATATAGGGTAGAGCTAGGGTATCGCCTAGTCAGTTCCGTTGCTCAGTGGCCTTTCCACATTTTCCAAATTATCATTAGTGTTGTTTTGCCAGCTGCACATTGTCCAGCATTGTTGACATTTTGGACACGAATTCCGCACAACGCAAAGAAACAAAATGAAACGAGTTACGCACGCTTACGCACGGCTCCGTTATGAATGGATTGAGATGTGGAGCCTGCGTGCAAAGTCGCGTTGTTGTCGTCGCATTTTGTCATTCAGTAATTTGGTCCCCAGTCAATGGCAACTCGGCACGCGCGATGTCAAACGCAGTTTCTGTCTGTCTGTCTGTCTGTCTGTCTGTCTGTCTGTCTGTCTGTGTGTGCAACTGGCGTGTGTGTAACAAGTTATAGCTATGTTGCAATTTCATGTGCGTAGTTCAAGTTGAAGTTATTTGCAATTATATACGAAATAATTTATTGCGTGTCAACTGTGCTAATTAATCAACACACTCCTTATGTTTTATTTTAGAGGAATGGCGGAAGTTTGAGTCATTAGATTTCACACTTCCGTGCATAGATAATTACAGATATTCAATCCTGTTTTAATTATATAATAGAAAATATTATATTAATAATGAAAGAATATAAGTGAATATTTTTATATTAAATATTTTATTTTTTTAAATCTCCCCGTGCATTTTAAAATGTTTTCTACTATAATATTTTCTATCATAAAGGAAATACTTAGATTTCCTTGTTTCCTATAAATATTTAATTATGTATAATTCTAGGAGACTTAAAAACCAGTTAACAGCTCAATATATGAGCTGTAATGCAAAATGTTTCCTGTTAAACTAAAATCTGCTCTAATTTCTACTTTTAGCTTAACTAATCAATAACTATAAACAAATATACACAAAACTAATGCAGATCAACAATATGTTCTGATGTATTTAGAAGAAAGCTACTTAAGCTTAACCTTAACTGATTCTTTTAAGTAAGATTAAAAAGTCAATTTTTATAAGTATTTAGTTACGAAACTCCAACTCTTTCACAGCTTTCATAGTCAGCTTCAATCAAATACGATTTAAACGAGACTACATTAACCCGCCCAGTAGCTAATGACATATGGCCTTTTGTCAATTACATTTAATTGCATATGAATTAAGTTCATTACAGGTTACAGGGTATTTGCATCATTTAAGTGCATAAAATTACATATTTGAACGAAAACTGCACAAACAGCCCAGAGGGAAGAAAGACATCAAAATGGCAATAGCACCATCAACCGCAGTTCAGACTCCGTACTCCATATTCTGTATGCCATACGTTATAAACTCATAGCATATGCACTAATGGCCTTGTCAATGCCGTTGCATGCTTTGAGAATTTACATTCACAACTACAACTACAACAACAACAACCAACACCTTTGCAAGACAATAAAAATCGCGCATATTTGGTGCAGTGCCACAAAAAACGAAAAACAAAACAAAAATGAGCGAAACAATTGCAATTGTTGTCGTGTTGCAGTTGCATTCATTGCTGCTGCCCATTGTGTGGCATGAGAATCTGGCTAAGGATTGAGTTGCATGTTCATATATGAGAAATGGCAAATGGCCACCCCTTCCACCACCACCACCGCCTCCGTCTCAACTCAACATTAAGATTTCAATTAATTTATAACAATTTCAAATATTAATTAATTCTCAACAAATTTGTTAACGTAACGCGGCAAGTGTGAGGTTTATTTTTCTATTTTTTAATTGGTCTTTTTGAAAGTTCCATTAAAAGGTGTGCTTAACAACTGAATTAAGTCAATTAACTGCTCATTTATTTGGCTACCAAGTATTTATTTTGTTTACTTTTACTTTCGTCGGACTCAACGACTTGACTTGCCCATTAGATAATTCGTTTAAAATGTACTGATCTGACCTTGACTTTAGACTTAAAAGTCTCAACGAAGTCTTTTCGCTTGGCCAGTAAAACTGTAAGCTCTTTACGCTCAATTAACACAGATTTAATTAAATTACACGGCCTGTAAAAATATGCAAAATTCATTTTCTTAATTATATATGTATTTATTTTGTAAATCGGTTAGGGTCGTCATCTCAAGATCGTTTAGAAGCGCGTGAAAAATTCCCAATTGGACAGGCAAGCATATTAAGATTAATTGTTTACAAAAATATTTTTAAGCGTGCTGGTATAAGCCGGCTTTGCTCGTGCAGTTATATTTATGAATTTACCAAAACTGAAAAACAAGCGTTTTTTTATAATCTCCATTTTCCTCCAGATTCTGTGGAAAAATATACATCAGCGGAAATATCTTAAAGTTAACATTATAATATATCCAGCGAAAAAAGTCACCTTATCAACATGTGGTTTTTGATTAAAAAAAAAAAAAGATTTCATTTAATAATTTTATTTTAATTTGGAAAGATCGTTTAAAATCCCATTAAGTACCCATTGAAAAATTCGAAATTTTTCATCTTTTATCCTCGATTTTTCCAAAAAATATTTTGATGCAAAAAATATGTTGAAACAATTCTAAGAGTAACTGCAAAAAAAAATTTTCAAAAATATTTTTGCTTATAATTTTTTTTGATTTTTTGAAAATTGCTAAAAAGTCACTTTTTGTGTGAAAAGAAGGAAAAAGGGGTTGAAATAGTATTTTTTAGGATTTTTTAAAAAGTATAAAAAATACTAGCACAAATATTTTTGAAAAATTTGAAAATAATAATACAAAAATAAATAAAATGATTATATGCAAGTTAAAAGTCTATTGTCGTTTTTTCTCTCAATGCAGTATCCATAAAATTGTATTTATAGCAATCAATGGCTACAGAGACTCGTGGGAAACTTAACATATAAGAGATATAATTACAAATTGACTTATTAAGATCATAATTCTAGAAATCACAGGTTTAGACATTGATCAACAATTTGTCGCGATATGTTCAACAAAGCAGAGACTGAACGAGTCTAATTACGAATGGATTTGCATTCTAAAGTAATAATAAAATAGCAGATTTACAAACACGGGGCGGCTTTAAGACTTATACTTATGGTACATATATGTACATATATATGTACAGAGTGTGGTATGAATCACTTGGACAGAAAGCAGCCGCTGGCCAAGTGGCTTTTGGTTTAAAGTCGTACTTTGTAAATGGTAATTGCAAAGCCTTTGACGAAGCCACCAATTTGGATTCGTGTAAACGCGTTAACAGAGCATAAATGTGAAGCAGAGGCGAAGGTCAGGAGTGGCAATCGGACGGTCGGACGGACGGTCAGTCGGTCGGTCAACTGTCTCTGTCGGCCGCTGACAGGCGGGGCCCGGTCGACAGATCTCGACTCGTATTCGTATTCGTACTCGTATTCCTAAACTGCAGTCGGCGGGGCAAACATTTAGATTTTCCCACAACCACAGAGGCGCGTTTGGGCGTTATGACTGTTGCCAAGTGTTCTCGTTGTTGTTGTTTTAGAGTGTGTTGAGTTGTGAGCACATTGCGCTTTTATGACTAACGGCGCCGCCGTGACATTATGCACGTAAGTCATGCGATTGGCGGCGATCGATTTCAATATTTTATATCCTGTAGTGTCGGTTCCGCAAACGGTGGCTATAAATACACACACACACACACACCTCCCACTGATGGTGGCCCGAACAAATTGCAGTGGCACTTGGCCTTTTAGCCACGATCCGATCCGAAACTGTTTCATGTTCGATTTAGATTGTTTCTTAGGGGCGTCAACTAAATTCAATGTTTTTTTAGCCAAAAATATCTTAGTCGAAGCAAGTAAATATCAAACTCTAGATATTTACAAAATTTGGAATAAAAACTTGACTGGCAAATAAAGTTAATTCAACGAAATTAAAAATATTTTAATGCAGAATGAATTAAACGGTCAAATTATAATCAAAGCTATTAACATTTGAAGCTTGTCTAATTTTCGGAAAAGCAGCATTAGAGCTCAAAATATACGCCTGAATTTTGTATTTACCATTTTACATTTTGATATTAAGCTCGATTCACTGTTTGAATTCACATCACTAGTATTACTTACGAGTATATTTAAATAGTCATATTTAATGAATGGACAAATCTTAAAGCATTCAACTAAGCCCAAAAGTAAGCTTCACTTTTGAACGCTAGCGCTTCTCATTCTACGGTGAATACTTTTAGGCTCTAAACAAAAAAGTTTCAGCTTTAAAATCTAAGCAAACAACTGGTTAATGTGGCTGTATTAAATCTATAATATTACTATGTTATGTATAGATTCTACAAAAAGTGGGCAGTAAAAATACTACCGATAAAAATATATGCTGTAGTCAAAACGACATTATAAATTATTCATTTTGACATGGTAACGAAATCGACAAATGACGATATAAGCGATAGTCAGTGCATACTAACGATAGTAGCGATAGTTTCGGAGCATCCTAAGGATCAATTTTGAAGCTAACGATAGTGCCATCAATAGTTTTACAGTACTGTTATATCACCTGATTTATAAGATCAAAATTCCCGCTGTAATATTAATAACACTTAGTCTTTTTTATTCAAGAAAAATAACCATCTATAGTTTAGCTTTAATTTTTCAATAAATATGGTGTAATAATGTTAAGCACTTAATAATTAACAATATATTTCTCAAACGCCATTAATAACTAAATACTAGAAGAATAATGCATAAAATAGTTTATAATAATTGTACAGCTACAATTTATAGTAACAGGAAATACTTTTTCGTATATATTATAAGTATATGTGGGTGTGTATATATGTATGTGTGTGGTTGAATTTATATGTATGTATTTTTTGTCTTTTTTGCTGTACATGCAGTTTGCATTAAGAGGGAAAGAACAAACGCGAGATAGAGGAAGATAGCTAGAGATAAATATGTATAGTATATGATAGGTACATAACATTAACATATAGTATAGTATAATTTGAGTTCTTTACAAGCAAACTCTTTTTGGTATAGGTAAATTTCTATTTAAACAATAAACAATACTTGGCTTGCACATAATTAACAATTATTCGGGAATTTTTAGCATTTCTTTCATTTGGTAGATATGCAAATATTTTACTTTTGGGCATTGGCTATATATAGTATGTAGGTAGATCTCTTTCGGAACGGTTTAGTAGGACACAAAGGAGCCGGCATTGCGTTTGCGTCCCATGTTGCAGATCTTAAAGTGGCACGGCGACATGTCTGCAAGAAATAACTAAGTTAGTATTGGAATAAATTATTTAACTAATTTCTATATCCACATGCTGGACTTACATTGTCTACGAACTATTGTGGGAAATCATAATAAATTGTACATGCAACATAGAGTAAATAAATTAGATATCATATGTATTTAAATACTTTTTTTGTATGCTACTCACATTGCACATTCTTCTTGATGTTGTGCTGTTTGGAATTGGAGCCAAGTCTGCCGCCCTCGCTTTGTTTCTTGGTGGGCATGGCAGTCATGTCATCGATCGCATTATAACGCTGCTCGTCCCCATCTCCATTCTCGCTCAGCCTGTGGAGACGTGCCAGGAGACGTGTTCCCAGTTGAGAACGCTCACGCTCATTGCTCTCTTCCAGATTGGACAGCACCGAATTATCGTCATAGTCCGCAGTTAGCAGAAGATCACGCAACGAGGGCCATTTGTTGACAAAGTTATTCAATGACGACAATTGCTTTTGTTGTTGTTGTTGTTGTTGTTGGTGCTTCTGTATACAGACAACAGTTGGCCATGTGTGAATAGGTCTGGCTAAAGTCTGAGAAGTGTCACACTTACCAGTTGCTCGCCATAGTACAGGTTGTCCTCATTACCCGACCCGGAACCGAGCAGCAACTCGTTGTACAGCAACTGCGTTGGCAGTGCGCCCACTGTATGGGGGCGTGGCAATGCATGTCCAGGCGACAAAAGCACAATTGACAGCAGCACAATGGAAATGGCCAGCTGATGGCCGATAAAGCCGCCGCACGTTGCTGGTGACGCCAAAGTCATCATCACGTTGCTTTCTGCGAATTAGAAAATTGTACAATTTTCACTAGGATTGTCCATGTGGTCGTGTGTGCGTGTGTATGAGGTGAAAATTTGTTGACAACTTTGGCAAAGACAATTAACCAGAACCAACCCACATTTAACACCCCTTTCAACCCCCTTTGGCAACGCTTACGCAAAAAGGGTTTCCTATTACACTTTGCACTCGAGTCAAACAAAGTTGCCAAGTAAAAATATGCGCAAATGTTTTTTCTCCTTCTGTTGTTTTGTTTTTATTTTATTTTTTGTTGGTCCTGCATATTTTCCAAGTTACGAGTACGTTTTCCCTTTAAAAGGCTTCATCTCAAGGTGTTTGGTATTTCAATAAAGTCACGTTGCATTCGCTAAGATCTTAAATGGAAACAGGGCGCGTTTCGCTTGCCTAAAAATATAATCCTAGTCCTTTGAAGCCCCAAGCCCGCTCACATGCCACATGCCACTTCAATTGCTATGCCAGTCAGTTCACACTGGGTCAACTTGATGTACAGAAGGGTTCAGGGGTCATCTAGATAGATACTCAACTGTGCGCGAGCCCATGACGCGGTCTCCGAATGCCTTAATTGACGTTTATGAAATATTAATGCCTAATTATGCTCAACTCTGACGCCAGCTCTGTAAACTGCTCCAACTGTAAAAATTAGTCCTTTAATGTGGGAGGGGAGACAGAATGACCACCAAATAATGCCCTGTCATTAGTTTAAAGCGCAATTTACAATTATTAAGATGACTTTACTAAGGTAAGTTGACATTATAAATTGTACGAATCAAATGAAAGCAATTACAATGCCCGAGATAAGACGGTCGCTTAGAATAATTAAGCTGATGACAAATTTGAAAGAATTTATTGGATAGAAAAGGTCAACTTATAAAACTTAATAAAATAAGCTAAAAAGCTAGTAAACTAGTTTAAAATAATAAAGTATTTTTCAAGTCGAAATTTAAGAATATTCTCTAAGAATTAAAAGACTACAAATTGATTTAATTCATTTAGTAATGAAAAAAATATAATTTATTTAGATAAACTATATTTTGTAATTTGTTAGTCTAAACTATACGCTTCAAATCAATTAAATCAATTCAGTGAATGTTTTATTTATTACTTTTTAAATTTAGCTTTAGATTATATTTCAGTTTTTGCTCTCTAAATTAATGCTCAAACATAAACGAGTTATAAAGAGACGCCAATTATGCATATTATAAACAAACTCAATGAACCCCAATCAAATTGATTAGCCTATAATGCCTATATATTGCCTGATTCGCAGCTGGCAACATACAATTAAAACATTAAAGAATATAATCTTTTTATTTTACATATTTTTTTTATTTTCTTTTTATTTAAACGGTCTGCTCAAGTGCATGCAGCGATAAACTTTTGGCGACATTTGCATTGACTTACACGCTCTGCGTTTTGTTTTCTATGATTATGATTAATGTTTAATGGGCGACTCGAAAGCATCGTAATCGTAATCATGGCAAACGCATTTTTATGCCTCTCCCAACTGATAATGCGGCGATGTCGTGGCTAATTTTTACCACCCAGCATACGCAAAGTATATATACAGTATAATATATATACAATAGATAGATAGATTGTCAGCCATTTCAGATTCATCTCAGTTTTATTTTAAAATCGAAGTCAAGGCCTAACGCGTAAAAGTTTCATTGAACTCTCACACTCTCCCGAGTGCATGCCACGCCCCATAATTAGCTCAAAGCAAATGGTCGAACGTTTTCCCCATTAAAACTATATAACTGTCAACTATATTAGTTGCTCAAATACCTGTCGAATTTATTTGACAGCCTCAAGTGATGGCATTGTTATTAGAAATTTACCTGTTGCTTCCGAAGCTGAAAACTTATCATTTTTATGAATTGTACCGACAGCCTTGAGGCTTCTAATTAAGCTAAGTATTTGTGAAATAATATGTTTTGTTCTTAATAAAATCCAGTCTCAGATTTACAAGAGAAATCAGCATACAACCAGTGCAAGGCGGTTATCTGCATTTTTTTATGAACTTTAATATTTAAAATATTTCTGCTACAAAAAGTCTATCGAAATTAAACCTTAAGTGTTTACGAAAGTATCTTAACTGAAAGATAAACTGTACACATTTAAAGTTTTCAAGATTTCTATTTCGTCTTTTCATAATCGATGTGATTCACCATCACAATGTCGTCTTAATTTTATTATTTGTTTATAAGAAGATTAATCTACCAAGAAATTTCAATTGCCAAAAATAACACATTAATTGCAAAACAAGGAAAAAATTCCACTATAAAAGCAGCAAAAACCAAAAAAAAATATTCTGAATGTTCGTCCCTGGAATATTCATACCCAATGCAGGGGAAATTATGTTGACTGTCGTCTAGCACAATCTCTTTATATAGTAAAACTATGAATTAAAATAATCAATTTAGTTTTTTAATAAAGAAATAGGTATTAAATTATTGTATAGGGTATACACATTGTTTACAAAAAAAATTGTAATCACATTGTATCAAGAAAACTTTCAAGTTAAAAATCGTATGGAATTGTATTTTATAATTGTTAATATAAGAATATAAGAAGAAGTACATATGTTAAATGCAATATTATTTATACATTGTTTGCTCAACTGAGGTATATCAAAGTCGACTCTTCGGTTAAAGATTTTTAGCTATTTGTTTTTATTTTATTGTAAATATAGTGCGTCATCAGCTCGTTAATAAAAATATCGCGCGACCAAAAAATTGTATTTCTTATCATGGCACAAGTCGCATCTTGTGACACGCCCTCTTTTTTTTCAAATAGCTATCATATAAATTAAAAATTACTTGATTGCTGGGGATCCAGCGGAACTAACCCCAAGTCGAAAGTTATCGCTAATAGAATCGGAAAGACGACGCAGTTGTATTTTTTTTGTTGACCTCATTTCAACAATTTCGCATCACGAGATTTGGGAATCGGCTTTCCCCATTGATCAATTGTTTAGAGAATGATTACGATTATAAATAGTCAGTCCAAGTGCAGTTTCGATTTTGAATTGACGCTGATAAGACGACTGTATTAATTTTAAAAATTCCTATTTTAGTGGCACCCAAAGAATTTATATTTATTTAATTATAAATTAAATAAAAATCGTACTGTCACTTTTTAATGTACGCTGATAATAAAACACAAAATTGTGATGAGTTTATAAATATAATAAATAAACATTATCAATAGACATAATAACTTTGGCTAGGCGCCATTCGCATGACCCATGATTGAGTGAATTATTGTGTATGAATAGATGTGTATTCGATCAGTCTGATTTTTATAGTAATTAAAGTAAATATTACGTATACGCAATGTTGAACAGAACTTACCTTTGGAAAATAATTCAAATGTCACTAAACTTGGTTTGGAATTTTTTTCTGACCAGTTTCACACTAATCACTTGGTTTTTTTTTAAAGTTATCCACTAACGTTTTTCTTTTAATTGGTAAGAGTTTTCACAAAATGTTTATTTATGAGTTTTATGCGCTTTTCGCTTGGCTAAATCTTAACCGTTAGGTGTGACACTGCAGAATAAACGCAAATCCGTTGCGAGCATTTGTTTATATAGGCGTTGACAGCGTTTTGGGAACCGACGCAAAAAAGGGTAAATCAACAGGTACAGTACACACCACACACACACACACACACTGTAACAGTTAGCTTTGCTAACGAGCAGAGACGACGACACTTGTGACTTCGGCCCGTCAAATTCCGGCGCTAAATCGGTGGGCGGGCGTCAGTTTCTCATGGGCGAGTGGGCGTGTTGGGCGTCTAGAATGGCCGTGCTTAGTTGCAGTTGGTTGTACGCAAGTAAACACTTGAAAGTTCTGTCACTTTTTTTAGGCTAATGTGCGAGTAATCGAATTACGAGTAACTTTTCAAATACGCTGTATGATTTAGGGGGCTCCACAAATTAAAACAAAATTGAAGACGACTTTCTTCTAAATGTTCTCAACGCAAACTAAACACGACATTCAGAGATTTCAGAGTCTTAAGCGAAGATTCACTGATCGTTGCTCTCGCTGAACTAAAAATCGGTCCCGTTCTCAGACCTTCTCTGAACGTTTTTTGTCAGGCCACGCTTTTGACAAATCTGTCCGATAAAGCTGAGATTTATGGCATTTTCTATATAGCAGGAGAGGAATTCTCATTGTATTGGTATACGCTACGCAGTGTGCGGCATATTAGTTGAAAGAGTGAATTTTAAAATATAAAAGCTACTCTTTATTTAAATAGATGTTATATATTATATCGGACAGTCATAGCAAATTTTCCATTTTTCCTGTGTATATATGCTAGTCGCCTTCGCACCCTTCGTGCTGCTTTCGTCACTAGCGCGGACTGCCGTCCGCAGTGATATTAGAAATATACACTTTAAAAATATTGAAAATATATAATACAACATTTAATATTGTACTTTTTTTTTCAAGATTAATTTCAATCTGATCATGAAATTTCTTCCCCCATAAAGTTCATTAACATTAGCCAAGGTACTTTTGTCAATCTATGAGATGAATATACTATATGTATTAAGACCTAGGTCTAAAATTGAGCTAGGCAAAGTACCCCAAGTTTATAGTTCAATAAACTCGCTATGATCTATCTAGAAATTTGTGAAAGTTAATTGGGTCAATGTCGAACGGAAGTTGAAATCTAATGAGACTTTTGCATTAGCAAAAATTTTGAAATAATTTAAAATTAATATGCAAAGAAGGGTGATCACTACAGTCTCTTAAAATATGGATCACTCTTATCTCTATAAAAATAATTCTGAAGTTAATTTAAATTCCACAAGAAAGTCTACAAAAATAGAATGGAAATGTACAAATTCTACATTTACGTTTCTTTAATTTATGCTTCTTTTAAAAATCCATACTTAAATTATGTGATAAAATACGATTCGAAAATATCATCACAAAGATGGAACATTCTATCTAGGCGATTTATAATTATGTTTGCCCTCTTACAATCTCATTAAGATCGTCTGTATTTTACCGGATTAAGAATACATACAATCTAATTAATAACATTTAAGATGACACAGCCATTTAATAATTGTCTAGAAATTTTAAATATATAATTAGAGCGTTACTCGTTTTTTTTTACTTACTTTTTTATTAATATATTTTTTTGTAATCCCCAAAATACCGAATGATAATTCCACCTACGCATTTATATTTGTATGCTATGTATGCTATGGTATTAAATTAAATTTTATGGTTACATCAGCCTGAAAATGTGAGATAAGCTATGCGAGGGTATCTCATCAGTTGTGCGATAAGACACACGAACCCTTATGACATGCAAATAAAACATTAAACACCAAACATATCAGCACTAATTGACACTTATTAAAAAGAATAGGCGCAATCGAGAAACAGACATTGACATTTCATATACATCGGAACAATTGCTCGCACGTGCTCACGTGCTGCTTATGCCGGCCAATTAATTATCAGCAGCAATCACAATCACGAGTTGTCGTGAAACAAATTGTGCATTCGAATATGCAATTGAAGCGTGACTCATTTTTAACTCAACGTAACTAATGAACAAACAATTAATATCCAGAATACAACTACATTGATAGCGGAATCAAAACAATAATTTGAATTACCGCTCACAATGCGCGCCAATCTGAAAAGATTTTCCAACACTGCTCACCGCTGTTAATAAAAGAGTGCTCATTTTGGCTCAGTTATGACGCTGTAAGCAACTGTGGGGGACATTGAAGTGGAACCACTTAACAGTTGATAATTTAAAAACATCTGTGACTTATTTTCTTACAAATCTATCCCATATTCACCTGGCATGTGAAACTCTAATAAATAAATAATCTATTTATTTATAATTAGCTATAACAATCCAAAAACAGTGAAACGCAAATTGTTGTTTGTAATGTGGAGCCCTCTGTTAATAGCAGCTCCTCGAAATGTTAAATAGATATTCTTCTTCTTTTTTCGGCTGTTCAGCTGGGGATATTAAGAAAAGGGGGGAGAAAATTAAAAATAAGAAAATCATCATGGCTACATCTACGCTGCAGCTGGAATTTTCACAGGCAATGGCCGATTTCAAGAAAATGTTTCCGGACATTGACCGCGAAGTGATTGAGGCTGTACTGCGCGCTAATTTGGGGGCCGTGGATCAAACAATCGACCAACTACTTGCGATGTCAACTGACAACCAGGTAAATATGTGTGTATGTATGTGTGTGTGTGTTTGTTTGTGTATACTAACGGCCTAACAGCTACTAACACTAACACTAACTAACCGCATGTAATAATACTAGAACGAAAAACTGCGCAATGAACTGGATGCTAATGTCTCACCACAACAGAGTCTCATCAATCTCAACGATGCAGCGGACAAGGAGCTGAGACGCAATCAGCAGCTCATTGACACCCCAGATGGCGTTGGCGTTGGTAGCAATCCCACAGAGGGCGTCGCTGCCGCTGCCAGCGTCACATTGCTCAGCACAGCAGCAACCGCATCACCGAATCATCACAATACAGGCGCCTCGCCCAAGCAACGTCCACTGGGCGCCTCGAATAAGATCAACTCGACTAACAATACGCCCACCAAGCGCAGTCACACTGTTGCATTGTCCAGCAGCAGCAGCAATAACACATCTCGACGTTGGAATCCGCCGATCCTAGGAGCATTGCCAGCTGGATTTCTGCGCATTGCACCCGTGGCAGGTCAACAGGACTTTGAGCTGCCCGATGAGCAGTTTGCTCTGATGCTGCAAAATGAAGAGTTTATGAATCAGCTGAGGTGGAATCAGGATTTCATGAACGCTCTGGAGAAGGAGCAGAGCGGCAAGGCCAAAGGCGAAGATGATGCACCATTCCAGGAGAGGCTCAAGAACATGGGCAAAATGTCGCGAAAGAAATTCCTACAAATGGCACGAGTTTTCACCTGGCAGCGCAATAAAAAGGTGACCACCGCCAAGCAAATTGACTCGCTGCCGTTGCGGGAAGAGCCCAGCGACGATGAGGACCATCATCATCATCATCAGCAATCTCAGCACCAACAGCAGCAGCAGCAGTCACAGTCACAGTCACAACAACAGCCACAGAGCCAGGTTCAGCACCAGCAACCGGGTCAATTGCAGTTGCGCAAGTAAAGTCAAGGCTACCATGGAGGTCTGGGACCCTGCAACTCGGGTTCCTTTGTTTGTTATCTTATCCTTATCTTATTATCTCATTGGGCCATAAAACGTACGTCAAGGTCATAGTATGATTACTTGTCGCATAAGTAAACTCACGCTAGTACTCGTAATCTCCCCCTTTTACCGTAGTAATCTCAATGCAAGAAATCTCCGCCATCTGAAATGACGCATATTTATGTACTATGATTCTAGTTTTAAATGTCATCTCAAATAACCTAAAGTGCAATTTTCCCCTCTAAACACAACACTCTCCCAAAAAATCCCAGTGCAATATCTCATGTGAATATATTTTATACTATTATATATACTTATTGTTTCTTTCTCTATTTTCGTTGTTGCCAAATTAGCATAATTAAGTTTTATTGATATATATATTTTTAAATGGCAGCTTATTGTGGCCGCGTCACAAGAACATGAAGTTGGACTGATACGAAATGCGTTAATTTAATAATTAAAAGCATCACAGCAAATGAAAATAATACATATATATGATATGATATGGAATGAAATGATATATAAATGTATATCTAGAGCACTTGCTAAACTCAAAACTAGTCATTAATAAAAAGGAACGACGGCACACCAACTCAATTTATGTACAGTAATCAAGCTAAATACGTATTTGTGCTATCTATACTTCTCCCCATTTCCATTCCCAATCCCATTATCCCCCAATACTGGCCGATTCTTAGAAGTTATAAAGTCCATATTACGTATTATATCCGCCTGCGCTTAGTTGGCTTCTACTCTCGTATACATCATAAATCTCCAGATATACTATATTATAATGTCCATATCAACTGTTAATAATACAGATACCGAACACCATTATATGTATATGGACATATACCATCCATAGTTATGGTGGCTAAGCAAACATATGCAACTATTTGATTGTAACTGTACTTGTATTATAAACCATATTTGACAAACTATTATATTCATATTCCAAGTATAAAATACAGATAAATATTTAAAAAAACAAAATTCCACGTCTAATTATTTGTACAGCCAGTAAAACGTTTACGAATGTCTTGTAAAGCGGAATTGATAGACACCTTCCATTGACAAAGATCAGCATTAAAAAATATTTGATTCTTACATGAATTTATTTAATTTTTATTTTGTTTTTGCTTTTAAATTTTTTTGTTTTTTATTTTTTTATAAACATAATACATTTATTATGGATACACGTTGGTTTTTATGTGTGTGTTTTGACTTTGATTTAAGGGCATATTGGTTACTTGTTACCTGTTACTGTACTATTATGAATTGTATAATCTTTTTTTTTTAGTTTTTATTTAATTTTTTTAATGTTTTTTTTTTGTAAATTAATTTCGTTTTGGATTGACACTTGACGACGAATCTTGTGTTTCATACTATAATTTATTTGTTGGGATTTGTTGTTTCGTTTTTTTTATAACAGGATTTAAATCGTTTTACATGCAACAATTGCAATTGCAATCAAAATTCAACTTTGCTTTATCTCTACTGAATGATTTCCTTTCTACTGCATCTCCTCTCTTCACTTTCTCTCTCGCTCAATCTCTTTCTCTTTGTGTATTGGTTATTGTTTAATTATATATGTTGCATGCTCTCTGAGCATGCCGGAGTGTCAGTGTATGTATGTGTGTGTGTGTATGGGTGTGTGTGGGTGTATGCATGTAAGGTTGATGTGTGCAATTTTTTGTTTTGTTTGTTTGTTTTTTTTTTTTCTTGTTACTTTTACTTACACAGAAATTGATCATTTTTAAACAATTATTTGTAAATTTGTTTTAAACTAATTACTAAAAATGGATTCTCTGGTTGTTTGCAACATTTTGACATCTCATTTGCATACAATATTTTTATAAAATATGTGATTTTTTTTTATTTTGTTTTTCTTTGTTTCTTTCAAGTTTTCTTTAAGTGATTTTTAGGCATACAATTGAATTTAGATTTACGTTTAGCTTAATTTGATTTTTTTTAACCTTCTCTTATTTTTTTTTTATTGTTTTGAAGAGCAACGACATTTTTTTTTTATTTATTATTTGTGTATTAATGGTTCTTCTATGTATTTATGTAATATGTATGTAGATAAATTGTTGAATTTATTTATAATTATTGTATGTATGTATAATATGTATGTTTGTTTAATCGAAAAGAATTTGAAAGAATAAAATAAATACGAATGTTTTTAGTTTACGAATGTTTTCATCATTTGTTGCGTGTATTGCATAATTTTAAAAACGGCTCAAAAACGAACGACAAATATAATTGTTTTTATAATAATTAATTGTTAATCAGCAAAAATAGCATAGTAATAATAATAGTAGTAGTAGTAGTAATAGTATGTAGTAATAATTACAAAAATGTTGCACAGTTAAAAACATTGTCAGTTAAATATTTATATTTTCTTTTACTTTGTATATTGTTTCTTTTGTTTTGTTGTTGGTTATTGCAATTTTGACAATCTGAAATCTTCTTTTCTGGGCTGTGTATGCTTGTTACATTTTACTTTTTACTTGTTACTTTACTCAATTTTTGTTTTCTTTTCTTTTTTGTTTTGTTTTTGTTTTTTGGAAGTCTTATAGCAGAACACATAGGGACTTTTTCGGTTTCTTTTGTTTCTTTTCGGGTGACTTCTTATTGATCTGCCTAACCAAATCGTAGAAAATATCATTAACATTCACTTTGGCTTTGGCTGAGGTCTCCATGAAGGCGCAATTGAATTGATTGGCCAAACTTTTGCCCAGATCCTTGCCAACGACGCGCTCCTCCTCCAGATCGCATTTGTTGCCAACCAGCACCATGGGCACATCATCTGTATCCTTGACGCGCAATATTTGCTCTCGCAGATCCTGCAGATCGTTGAACGTGGATTGCGCCGTTATCGAATAGACAAGAACAAATCCCTGTCCATTCTTCATATAGAGATCGCGCATCGCTGTAAACTGTTCCGTACCGGCGGTATCCAAAATTTCCAACATACATTGCTGGCCATCCACCTCCACCTGTTTGCGGTAACTGTCCTCGATGGTGGGATCGTATTTTTCCACAAAAATGCATTGCACAAATTGCACAGTTAGCGCCGATTTGCCGACACCTCCGCTGCCCAACACAACAATTTTGTATTCACGCATTTTGTGGCCGACGATTTATATTTGTATGTGTGTGTAAGTGTAGCTGTGTGTGTTTTGTATGTGTGTATGTTGTTGGTATATTTTAAAAACAGGCGCAGGTAGTTACTATCGTAGGCGGGTGACGAGGTGGTTCAGTTGTTGTTGATGCAGCTCCTCTTGTTGTTGTTGTTCTTGTTATTATTGTTGTTGCTGTTGTGCAAATGTTTATTTAAAACGCGAACGCGTTCTCTCTTTCTCCCTCTCTCACTCGTTTAGTCTCTCTTGTGCTTTACACAAAAAAATCACTAGTTTTAGGCGTTGTTCGGCGATTGCTTTTGGGTTGCAGTTGCAGTTCTTGCAGAAAGCTTTTGTTGTTGTTGTTGTTGCAGTTGTTAATTTTGTTGTTCGTGTACTGTTCTTTGTTATTGATGATAACCTTTGTGCCAACAAACAACCAAGTACATATATATGTGTGCGTCGTCTGTTTGTGGTCTCTCTCTCTTTCGCTCTCACTCTCTCTCTCTCTGAATTTCTCCGCTCAGGTAGTAAAGGTGCGAGCGTGCGTTTCGTTTTGGTTGTCGTCAAATTGTTGCTTTCGGGGGGCGATAAATAAAATTACTGTAGCGCTTCTAGCCCTGCCGCCTCTTCCGCGACTTTGACTACGACAACAACTTCCGTTTTACAACAGCAGCAATTGATATCTGTTGTTGCTGTTGCTGTGTTGCCGTGCAACAATGATTGCTGAGAACTAAGTAAGCACTGTGGAATGTAAGAAAGCAATAGATGTATTTTTAAATTAGGTTTCACTGTAAATTCGTTTTGTATCGTTTTGGTTTTTTGGTTTTGGTATGCTGGTGCTTGTGCTGGCACTGCTTTTAGGAATTTACTGCACTCTTTTTTTTTGTAATAATGAACTCAAAGTGTTCTCCTCGCTCGCTCAGCACAATTTCGCTCTACCCTCAACATTTTATGATTCATTTTTAGAGTTGTCAAGTATCGCGGTCGAACTGTTGAGCACACAACAAACAATGCGCACACTTGTAGCGTGCAAGGCAATTTGGTCTTTTGTTAAATGAAAAACACAAATTATTGCAGCTGCAAGTGCTTACAAGCGAACACAAAATGTGGATATTCAATTTATTTTGGGATACACTTTAGTTGGGGCAGGGGCAGCACCCGCATGTCACGCGCACGGCAACTCTATTCGGAGTTTTACCTTGTTTGCTGCGCACAAACTGTTTTACTGTCTGTGCAGATTTCACACGATTTGCGAAATTGTAACGATGTGTGTATACGTGTGCAAGATAAAATGCCACGGCTCGCGAAATGTGCAATTTTTTATTGATAACAATATTTAATTCTAAGGCAAAAAAACAAAAGATAACTTTTTTCGGCCTAGGCGCTTCTGCTTTAGAGGTGGAGAAACATCGACTGAAACATCGGTGTGTTTGATGCTTGCAAAACATCGGAGCCATCGGTGTTTGGTAGGCCACTATCGAATGTTTTTATATTCAACAAAAAATAAATAATCCTGATAATTATTTAAAATATTGGAAAGAAAGAATTTCAAAATATTATGAGGAATATGTTTAATACATTATCTTTTACAGATGAGATTTACAGACTTAAAAACCGTTTCCAAAAAATTGTATGTGTTCAGCAAACATTGGTTCAACACACATCTCTAATAAAAGCAGAAGCTTGCTAGCTCGCTCGCTCACACGCTTTAAAGTGATTCATTTTTGGTGCTGCCAACCTTGTGCAGTGTCATTCGTGGCGATAGCCGATAGCTGCGCTCAAGTGGCAGCACAAATCGATAAATATTCTATGAAAATAACGCATTTTTGAATCGTTTTCGAGTTTAGTGTTGACTTTTTTAATACAACAACAGTTGGTGGCGGAATCTCAACTATGTTTTTATTATTAACAAAAACAAAACTAAAAGCTAACTAAAATTTCGTACAGGTATAAAAAAAAGAGCAAGAAGCACTCTCAGCGTATTTTAGTGACCATGCCGGCGGCAATCGTAACGCCTGCCACCCGCAGCATAACCCGTCCCAGTTCCTTAAAGTCGGCATATCGCTCAATGCAAATCGGGCGAGAGGTTTCCACTTCAACCAGTGCGCACGAGTTGTTGCCCAGGCAACGCGGCTTCTTCTTGACAACCTCTCCCGTGCTCTTGTGTATAGACGCCGTCAGTTTGCAGACAACAGCCGGTTCGATGAGCGATTGGTGGTGCAACAGCACCGGATAGCCCATTGTGATGGGCACCCTGACATTGAAAACGATGATGCGACACTGGAAGCGGGTCGTTACAGGTATTGGCATCTGGGGATCACAAATGATGCAGCCGACCGTAATGTTGTTAATGTCAACGCCGGCTAGTGTTACGGATATCTGGTCGCCGGCAAAGACACTCGTCTGTGTCAGCTCGTCCATGGTGAGGGCCTTCACTTGCGCCTGCTCTCGACTCGCACCCACCAGCACCTTGTCATTCAGACAGAGCACGCCCGTCTCGATCCGTCCCGAAATACAGAATCCGGATCCGGTGCCCTTATAAATGTCCGACACGGACAGTCGCAGCGGTCGATCGATGGCGCGTTCAGGCACCTTAAAATGCTCTATGACATCCAGCAGATGGGGTCCCTCATACCAGGCCTTAAGGCCCGGCTCCTGTGCGGTCTTTGTGAGATTCTCGCCCGTCAGACCTGAGCAGGGCGTAAAGCTGACATCGGATTCCTTGAAGCCAGCCTGCTTGAGGAAGGACTTCAGCTTGTGGACAATCTCTTGGAAGCGCTCTTTGGACCAGCCTACTGTGTCCAGTTTGTTAATGACCACGCCCAGTTGGTTGACGCCTAATGAGCGCACCAGTATGGCATGCTCCCGAGTCTGTCCGCCCAGCTCGAACCCAGACTCGAACTCGCCACGTGTGGCATCCACAACGAGGAGCGCAACATCCGCCTGCGTGGCTCCAGAAATCATGTTGGGTATGAAGTCCTTGTGACCGGGTGCATCCAGCAGAGTGACTATCTTGGACTTGGTCTCAATGCGCGATTGACCCACATCCATGGTGATGCCGCGAGCACGCTCCTCCCCAGTCTCGTCCAGCACCCAGGCGTACATGAAGCTCTGCTTGCCGAGCTTCTTGGACTCCTGCTCGTGTTTGTGCATAACTCGCTGCGACACGTTCCCTGTATCGTACAGCAGATGGCCCATCAACGTGCTCTTGCCCGCATCCACATGCCCAATCACAATCATGTGTATATGACTCTTTTGCGAGGATCGCTCCTGATCATACAGATGCTGGGCATTGCGCTGCGCCTGATCCTTGGATACCTTGAAGATAGATGTGGCACTTCGGGTGGCTTCGTCGCCTCCCACGTTGCCATCGACGGGCGTGTTCCGGCCGGAGACAACCGGCGACGATGGCGCTTTGGGCGAAGCTATATCAAAGCCTCGCCGGGGATCCTTCTGGGCCGAGAGCGTTATTTTGGTGGGCGT
Source organism: Drosophila suboccidentalis (assembly GCA_037043435.1). Lineage (NCBI taxonomy): Eukaryota > Metazoa > Arthropoda > Insecta > Diptera > Drosophilidae > Drosophila > Drosophila suboccidentalis. The sequence goes on from JBAMBK010002320.1 coordinate 252,289, forward strand.
TGGCTTTGGCGTTGTCAGAGCAGCTGTGATGGCCTTGGTTGTTGTTGCTGTTGTGGCCGTCGCATTTAGTTTGGGCTTTTGTGGTCGCTTCTCCTTTTCCTCCTTCTTGTTTGTCTCTTCGTTTAGAATCTCATCAAGAATTTTTTGTATGTTGTAGTCAAAGCGCATAGAAGTCTCCACAATGCGACGCTCGGAAACGGCATCACCCACCACGCTACGCACTTCGTCGATGCAGGAGCTCAACTTGGCCTGGTCCATTTCATCCAGTTCCGGCATTTGGAAACTCTCCGAGTCTCGCCTGGCCTTTTGATAAGCCTCGTCCTCGTCGTCGTCGCCATCCTCGGCCTCTTCCTGAATGTCCTTGTTCTTGCTAATAAATGCCGACATACTCTGCTGGCCACGAGCGCGGTCATAAAGCCACTGTTGATCTGTGGGCGACACACAGTCGTCGTCGACGGAATGGCCGTAGACATCGTCGTAGCCATCGTATTCGTCGTTGTAGTCCATGCCGCGTACTATTCTGTGTCGCGACATCTTGCTGCTTTAATATAATCTCTGTGGCTGACCGGTTATATTTCACAATCCTCGAAAAATAGAAAAGCAATTTTATTAAACTTTTTATTAACGCACACACACGAAATAGACACCGACAGCCTTGCCACCCCTCGTTTTTGCAACGTGTGGCAGCCTTAGTTCACAATAGTGGACGATATTCAGTTGTGGGAATTAAAAAAAAAAAATCATAAGAAATTAGGTAATTAAAAGCAGATTTCCATTGTCGTTTGATTGCAATTTAACTTGTATACAGTAATCGTTCAGATTTTCTGTTTTCTTTGCTATCGTCAATTTACTTGATAAATTTCGTTTTGTTTACGTCTCCTCCCTGAAGTAATCGCGTAAACTATGTTATGCACCTGTTATGGTTCTGTTATTTGTTATTAGAGGTCGTGATTGTGCGCAAGAAGACAGCTGTTTGAGTCTCACTCACCGTTTTTCTGCCAAACAAGACGCGTAATAAAGCAAGTTTTTCATTTAACTACTGTGTATACAAGTAAATTTAAATATGCAATGTTGCAAAGCCGAAATACATTAGGATTTTTGGAAAAGTCGTAGTGGCCACTGTTAAATAGCAGCTCAAGCTAATTTACATTTTTTTGGTCACTGTTAATCTGCTGCTAAAAATGAAATAAATGCGTGGTGTGGCAGCACTGGGTGTTTGTTGTTGTCTTTGTGTCGCGTTAAAATTTAAGAAAAATTGTTACGAAAAAAATTAAAAAGGCTAAAGACTCGGTTCAATGTGGCGAAAAATGAAGGCGACGCAGCATTAAGCCCTCGATTTTCTTCGAGCATTGTGAACTTAAACGTATACAACCTACATACATTTATTTAATAACAACAAAAGCAACAACAACCACGACAACAACAGCCACAAATAAAAAAAAAACAGAACACCAGCAGCAGAGGCCAACAACAACAAAAACAACAAACAGTATGTACAACAACGGCACAAGGGGCTTCTCCATACACGATGCATTCGAGGAGGAGGAAGAGGAGGCGATACGTGTCTATGGCTCCACAGTGATATCAACGCCAATGCGCGGTGGCGTTAGCGGCAGCGCCAAACAAGGTCGCTCCACCGAAGATGTATCCATACGCATACAGGATCCAAAGTAAGTGGTAGGAAAACGGAAAAAAATAGAAAAAAAAACAAGTTCGCCTGCCAATCTTGGCTGTTTGGCTGGTTTTTCTTCGATCTCCTCTGGGTCTACGCGTGGGTAGCAGCTGCTTGACAGTTGTTGACACCATTTGTGAATCACAACAACAACAAGGAAATGTGAAACGTTCTTATTTTATTAACACACCCTCCCGCCACCTCCCCGCCCACATTCTACAAGCATTTAAAAAAAGAGTTCATTTTAATAAATGAACTAAATTGGCACTTGCAGCGCGAACTATTTAGGAACCTGTTTTTAAAACAAAGCCTGAATGAGTCATTTTATTAACCAGCCGGTATTATTTATAGCGCTTACTTGACAATAGCTAATAAACGTCTTTAAAAATAATTATGACACGTTTAAGAGTCGGCTTAATGACTCAAAGTCCAACAGACTTGCATATTTCAGCTGCATTTCCAGCTGCCCTCTCACTGACAATGGCCTCTTACCTTTTGGGGGCGCTGCTGTTACTTCCCGCTTCCTTGCCGGAAATGTTTGTCGGACATTTGCATACATTTTCTAGAGTGTGAGTGTGTATGTGTGTGTGTGAGGGCTTTGGCACTATTTGCCTAACTGGACGCCAAAAGCGCGTGCGTGCTTCTTTCATTCATACATAAATATTTACAATTACTTTTGCTCTTCTATTCGCGTTTTCCATTGGATTCCCATTATGCATGCATGCCGTGCCGTAAGGCAAAACCAACAACAACAAGCAGCAGAAGAAGGTGGTAAAGAAGAAGACTGCAAACAGCAGCCAGCTTACGACGTAATTATGGAAACGTCTGTCTGTCGGTCTGTCTCTTGTCCAGTGTCTGACATGCATTCATCCTAATTTGGCATTCAATTGTAAAATCGTTGCGCATAAATTTCGTCATTCCTTGAAGAATTTGCACGACACCCAACACCTAGGCACGAGTGTCTGTATGTGTGTGTGTGTGGCCTTCGGTTGCGGTCGCAGCACAAATTGCACTTGTGCGACTTCTCTGTAATCAAGTAATAATACAACAACACACATACACTCAGCACAAAATTTATTTATACACTCATAATTTTAAATTACGCCAGATTAATATTTTATGACTTAAATGATTTTCACCAAATGCAATATTTACTGGGGGAAACAAAAATTACACATCATTTTGCCAGAATTTTAAAGCAAAAATATAGGAAAAAAACCTTTAAATATTCATCTCCTTTTTCTTTAAATATATTTACATGCATATAAATATTTATCTCAATCTATAGGGAATCATTGGAGAATTTTCCCAAGAAATGGGAAACGGAAATGGCATAGGAATAGTTAGGGAATCATTGGGGAATTCTCGGCAGAGTTTCCCAAGGTGTCCCTAACGAGGAAACGCAAGGAAAGTCACTATGGAAAGTTCCCTTTTCCCCACAATGTTAAATTCCCTAAGGATTTTCATACAAATTCCCAAATGATTCCCCAAGCATAGGAAGACATCACCTAATGACTCCCTTGACATTCCTTTGTGAATAAAACTGCAGGGTATTGACTATTGTATGAATTAAAAAAATATTCACTAGTTTTTAAAAAGCGTAATTGCTTTTAAAATTAAACACTGCTAGATTTTGAAAAAAATGTTATATAGCGTTATCTTAAAAAATAATCTGACGTAAAAAAAAATTTAAAACAGAGTGTGCGTATAAATACAACGCTGACTGTACTAATCAAAATCTACATTCTACTGAGTGCAGCGTCCTCTTTTTGATAGCCCCACTGATAAGAAGATTGAAAATAATTAATGAAATTGCGACTTGATTCATATTTATTGTTGTTTTTGTCGATTGTTTAATTATTTGTACAGGGGCTACAACAAATACGCAGAGGACACAACGTCAAGGGACAGTGACTCGCTAATACAGGAATACGGTAATCTGCCCACGGAGGAGACAAACACATATTGCTGGCGACATCCGAAGGTGCGGGAGAATTGGCGCACTGTCCTGGCCGCCTTTACGCTGCTTGTCGTTGGCACCGGTTTATTTGTGATGGGAACGTTCGCCATCGCCGATCCACACAATACATCACAGGGTGTTGTATTTTTTGTTGCTGGACTCATTTGCTTTATACCGGGCGCCTATCACGTCGTCTACATTTGGCTGGCAGCCAAAGGATATCGAGGGTTTGACTTTTATCACTTGCCACTGTTTACATAAGCAACCGAAGCATGAAATGTGTAAATGTATGTCGCATTGGTTGAGCCAATTCAAAGAACCGCAATCCCCTTTCTGTCTATATACATAATTATATATACTTATATATATATTTATACATTTATTTTCTATGTATGTTAATTAAGTCGAAAACTCTTCTTCTGTGTAACTGATTATTTAAAGTGTGTATTGAAATGATTTCAATCCAAAATTCAATCGAATCCTAGCAATAATGTATGTATGTATTTTTTAAAAACAATTATTTTGTTAGAATTATTATATACTCAAAATGCGTTTGGTATACCCTCAAAAGTGCAAAAGATACGTATGGTAACACACACACACACACACATCTCAAACACACACACTAAAACACATTCGAAATTTATTTAATAATTAACAACAAAAAACGAAAGACTTTGTATATGATGCTAAATGTGGAGCTCGCGTTAGTGTTAAAAAACAAAAGAAAAAAGGAAATTTAAACTGTAATTTATTGAAATTTATAGCACCAAAAACAACAAAATCGATAAAAAGCTAACGAAATGTTTTACGATTTTCGAACACGAATCTAATATATATAAATATAAAAAAAAAAGATTAATAAATATATGTATATGATTAGGAAGCGTTCGATATGAACGCGCCTTAAATACTTAGTATATAAACACAGTAATCTTATTTAAGAAATTGTAATGAGAATTCTTAAAAGAAATTTATTTCAAAAACAACAAAATAAAACCAAATAAGAAATCTATTAGTGTTGTAAGTGATAAAAGCGCTGCTATTGCAATATGTACGTTTTTTATTTGATAGCTATAAAAAAGTAATGCGCTCTTTTTTCTAACCTTAAATAACCCTACCCGTCCTCTAATGAAATTATACACTCAACTTGCAGTCATTACACACACACACACATTGTCATTAACATCTTATCAGACTTCATAGGCATCATCACACAGAAAAAGCTAAAAAATGATAATTAAATCATATTTGTTTTATTCCGCCGTTTAGTTTATAATACTGTATTTTTTTAAGTACGCTGAATATGGTTGTATGAAAAAACATAAAATAAACTTATTTGATTTATATACAAATTGATAAATTGAAAACTAAGCAAGTTTTTTAAAACATGTCTGTACTCGAAATTTATGTACTAAAAATTATTTAGAGCTTTTGCTTTGACTTTTGTAAGTAAATTCATTTATTGTTGGTTTATTTTTTTAATGCAAATTAAATACTTTTTTGAAATTTATTTTAAATTGTTTTTATTATTTGTTAATATTATATTATTTACATTTAGTCGTTTCCTCAGGATTTCATGGAACTGATTTAATTTTAACTAAATTTATAGTAACCCTGATATTAAGGAAGAACTTGGGGCTTTCCTTTTTTTTTAAACATTCCAATTCAAAAAGGTTTTAGATTTCGATGGACTACTGTATTGGGGTAGATTAATAAACCATCCAATTTGGCTTACAAAGAACTTTTTAAATAATGCTCAATATCTCTTTATCATTATCTGGGAACGTTGAATTTTTAGTTTGCAAAATAAGCATGGACTAGTAACTACAAGTGATAATGATATCCATATATATATATTTTACTTGTACGATAGTTCGCACACGCCACGCGAAACGTTAATACTTTATCAATGGTCATGGTTTATTAATCATTATTTCTCATTTGCTATCAAATTTCTTAGAAGTTATTCAATTATAACAATATTTATTTATGTATGTATCTTGAACTTATCACATTCCCATATCATTATCATTCATTATGATATCTCATGGAACGAACACTTAGGCACTCAATGGATAGGTTGATTGATTTCTAGATTTAGTTGAAACAAAATTAGTGATTGGCAAGGATAATGACAAATGACAAATCAAATGCATTGGCAAAATTAATGTTGCTCAATATTACACTGAATTAAATAAGAGGTATATAATACTGTATACTTATTATATTATTATAAATATATATATTTTAATTTTCAATTAAACGTTGCTCGAGACTTGATTGATGAATGATGATTGATTGATCGTTAAGCTTTAAATGTGGTTAGTCAAGTAAGCTGAGTGAAAATAAAGTGCATAAAATTAACTGACAAGCCAAATACTATTTATTTATGGTTATACAGTGAGTCAAACAATTGTTTTGACGGGCTTTTAAAAATAAATTATATACATTGGGCTTTACTTCTTTTGAAAAAATAAATAACAATTATGTTAATTTTTAATTTAACAAGTTTTTTAAATAAAAAACCACTTATTAGAATTTTTTATTATTTTAACTATTTAGAAAAAAAACTGTTTGTTTTTTTAAATTTTTAAATGACCAGAAAAAAGAAAAAATTAAAAATCGGGAAAAGTATTTTTTTGCCAAATTATGTTTGAATATTCTTCCTTGTCAAAAGAATTACTTGACTAACTGTATAAGTTATTCTTGTTGCTGGGAAGACAAATTGTCACCAGGCATCGACCAAACATCGACAGCGACCGGCAGCTGGGAATGGCAAAGGGGATGGAGGGGAAGGGTCAGGGAGGGGCCTGGCAACGGTACAACGTGGCGCCATTGGAGGAATATCAACTGTGGATAAGCATAAGCACATAACCATAACCGCAACAGGAGACGAGGCCGTTTAGTGTAGTGCAAGTTCATTAGACTTTGATGGTCGATTCAGTGCGTCTCCCGCTGCTGGCAATGGGTTAATGCCAGGACTGGAGGCGGAGAGGGGGGCATAAAGCGTTCAACGGCACGAAATGGAAAGTTTTTTCTCCTCTATTCTTTTATTTTTTTGCCGCACATAAATCCGTTTTAGCCGAAAAGCCGTAAGTCTAAAAATAAGTGAGGCGAGCGAAGCCAGCAGAGATGTATGAGCCCGAGGCGGAATCGGACGAGGATTGCGAAGTCTATTGTAAGTAGCTATATTGAGTCGTTAGCCACGTTTACTGGCAATAACATGTCGCTTATGTTGGATTATGCAGTCCTCAAGCCCGTCAACGAGTACAACATTGTGGACAAGATTAAGGAGGCCAACAAGGAGCTGTTTGCCCTGGACGATGATGATGATGATGATGAGGGTACAGCGACAGTTTCAAGCAACAATCGTAAGGTGACCTTTGCCTTGAATCTGGAGAACTATGAGCCCACATCTCAGCAGGCTGAGCAGGAGTTGCAGATTCCCAGTCCGCCGGATGAGCTGCTGCAGCAGTTGGCACAGTTGAAGCTGAAACCGGAGCGGGAGCGTTTTCCGTCCATTGCAGAGGAGCCGGCCAAGGAGCAGGAGAGGACAGTGGAAGTGGAAGAGACGCCGGAGCAACAACCGCAACTGATAGAGAAGGAAATTGAAGTGGAGGAGGAAATCTGCGAGGAGATACTGGAGCTAACTGAGGTGGAACTCAATCAAAAACAACCACCACCAGCCACAACAACAACTATGCCAGTCAGCATGGACTACGAGGAGGATGATGATGATTTCTCGGGAGTGGATGAGGATGATCTGACGGCGGAGCGGGAAACATTGGTCAATGACACACAACAGCATCGCATTAGTCGCCAGAACACCTTTGACTGCAACTACGACCAGACGGAGGGCGAGTCGGATCAGCGAAGCCTCACGAATCTGCTCACCGAGTCCGACTGCGAGGAGGATGAACGGGCCGTGAACGAGGCACGTCTCAAGCTGCGACAGGCCTACAAGAGTCTCTACAAGACACTGGACGCCACCGAGCAGGCGCAGATCAATAGGCTGACCTCCAATGGCAACGAGGAGGTGGAGGATGATGACTTGTCCATCATTGCGGCCAGCTATATACCCGATGACTTTGAGCTAAACGAGCGCAGCATTTACTACAAAAAGGAGGACGAAACGCAGCAGCAGCAGAAGCTGAGAACGACATCGCCCAACAACAGTAATGGCAACAGCAACACCATCAGCAGCACCAGCACCAAGACCTTCTTCAATTCGCGCCGCTTCAGCTTCAGGCGACGGGGCAGACCGACGCCCGCTGTGCAGCCGGATATCAAAATGAACTACAAAATCTGCTGTGAGCATCGCCATGCGCTGCAGGACAAGCTGCCGCGATACACCGGCTACATGTCCGAATACGGATTGAGTGCGAAGCAGTTGCAGCAACGCGAACAGCAGCTGCGGAGGCAGCAACGTTTCAGCATGGAGCAAACACTGAATCGCAATGAGCACGAGCTGAAGAAGATGCAGGACAATGAGCGCGCCTTTACCACGTGGCTGAAGAACAAGATGCGTTATCCGATCAACAAGACCCGCAATATGTTTGACACGACACGCAGGAGAGCAAGTGTTGCTGCCGCCGTCAACAGTCCCAATCCTCACCAGCAGCAGCAAAATCCGCATCATCAGTTGAATCGTAGACGCGACAGCAACGAGGTGCATGCTTATCGACATCTCTTGGGCAGCTGGAACAAGTAGAAAGATTAGAGTCTTAAAACGCTAGTTTATTACATACAAATATAATCGTATTATGTATAATTATTTAATTTGTAATACAACTTTCATAATGGATGCGCAGCAGCAGCAGAGAGGACATTTAAAGAGGAGAAGGAGGAGGAGGGTGTTACAGTTTCAACAGTGAAATACATCAAGTATATCCGGATATTTGTAGTTGCTATTATCATTTAAAGATGTGTGTTGAATGTTTGTGTTTCGAGCGTTACAATGGTCAGAATGTACAAATGGATATAATAGACAAGAATTAACCTAAAGTTAAGGTATACTGTGTTTCGCCTGTTCTCTGTTTATGTGTGTGTGTGTTGTGTGTTGTGTATCTGTGTGTAAGTGTTCCTGTGTGTGTGTGTATTACAACTAAGTGTGTATCCTTAATGCCGCGACTTCTTTGATTTGCTGTGGCCATTGTCTCGACTGTCCTCACGCGAACGCTTGCGATCCTTGTCCTTGCCGCTGCTCTTGTGCCCCGATGACGAGGAGGAATGATGCTTGTCGCGGTTGTGATACTTATCCTTGGACGATTTCGATGGGCTACAACAAATCAACAAAATATATATATTAATTAAAACAAGCATTATTTATGAGTATGCAAATTAATTTTAGAATAATGTGTTATAAAAAAATAAATTTTGAGCAGAATTTCGCATAATTTATGAAGTATTTTCTATAAAAATATGTATATAAATATCAGGTCGATTTGTTGCATGAAGGCGGTAAGCAAAATAAAATAAAATATAGAAACTATTTTTGAAAGCAGTACAAAATATAAGTTCAGTTCATAGGAAATCCTTTTTTTAAGATTTGAATATTTTAATAGCTACCATATTATAGATTTTCTAATCAAATATAAATTTAATGATTTCTTGAGAATAATTCGTAGTAAGTAGAACCTAGAATATTATAATTTAATAATTCATTTAACACAAAAGCAATTTCCAAAATTAGAATTGTCTGATAGAACAAATATCCTGAATAATTAAGGAATATCTTAATGTTAATAGTTAAAAAATACCAAATAGGTAAAATAAACAAAAAGAAAAAGCTTCATAAAAATCAAATCAAATAAAATTGCCAATGTTATAATTTTCCTTTTAGTTTGAATAATTGAGTGCGTGAGTGCATTTTCTGTGAGTGTGTGTGCGTGCGAATATGTGTGTGTGTATGGTGAATACGTTAACAAACCTAGATGAGCTGCCATGTTTGGAGCTGGAGGATTTTAAGTGTGAAGAAGAGGAGGAATTCGACTTATGCTTTTTACTGTGCGACGATCGCTGCTCCTCACGCTCGCGACGACTGTGTGTGTGCGTGATGCGGAATAGTAATTCAGTAAATAAATAAATAAATAAATAGAAGATAGGATTTGTTTGAATTGGTATTTGTTTGAATACGCTCGGTAGGATTAGCAACCAACAATGTAAGTTGTAAGGTCTCTGTATATACCTGTGCTTGGAGCTCTTGCCGTGTTTCTTCGTTTCGAATTTTCCATTGCGCTTGTCATCGGTGGTAGCGTAATCATTGTTGCGATCCTCTTCAGCGGCCTCGCGCTCCAGATCGGACCAATCCTTGCCAGATTCCTCATCGGATCCCAGCTCTAAAACACAATTAATTAATACATTTTTCTAGTTTCTTACAGAAATTTGCCTTACCATCGCTATCATCGCTTTCGTCCTCGGAAGCCTCCGAGTATTCGGAATCATCTTCGTCGGTTTCATAATCGGTTTCGGCGTCTGTTGGATTATAGGCTTCATCCTCCTCCGACTCGGCAGATTCATTGTCTGCTTCGCTGCCCGATTCGGGATCCAAAAATGTCCAACCTCCCTGCTCAAAGAAGCCATCGGGGTCATCGGTGATGGTCTTCATGATCTTTTGCCAGTTGAGCGATTGCACGCCCTCCGAATAACGAATGTCGCAGGAACTGTCAATGTTCAAGATTGGTTAAATATCAAACGACTAACAAGCTAGATAGATTACTCACTTGAGCCACTCCTTGACGTGATCCAGCATGTTCATGGGAATGGCATTGACCATGGCCACCTTTTTGTTGTACTCCTTGAACACAAAGATCATGTCAAAGTTTCGCAAATGGAACTGCACGCGCTCAAAGTGCACCAACTCGACATCGTCCAGCGTGATCACAAATGGCGGCCACTCTGTTAGATTCACCAAAGATCCGGATGTTGGCTGTAGCGTGACCGTGCTGCGGAAGGGCGCACCCGGGAAGCCCAGCTCACGGAAGGGCGTATCGAATTCAACCTGTGCCTTGGTCATCGCCTCGACCTTCTCGCAGAAACTTTTAAACGCCGTCTTCAGTTTGTGACGCAACTCGCGCTCCGCCTGCTCGGCGGCCAAATCATCGCGGTCGTGCATGTGCTGATGCTTGCCAAGATCTGTGGTAATCTCGCCCACTTCCGTGTAGAACTGAACATCCACGTGCTTCTTTTTGCCAAACATGATGGCGTATTTGAGATGGAAATGCAACAGGATAATCATTTCACCATCGCAAGGTTGAAAGAATGCGCTCTTAATATTGTTGTACAGAATGTCCACTTTGTCGCCGCGCACGGAGATGTAGCGGAAGCCATTGGTGTGAGCCTCCAAGCTGCCAGTCATGCGTTTGGTTACAATATTGGGACGAATGTACAGATCCTTCAGCTTGGGATTACCCTTGTTTTGCGACAGTATCAATGTATCCTGCTTGACCAAATCCTCCTTTTCACGCTCCTCCGCCTCACGGGTCTTGAAGCGTTTCTGCACCTCTTTAATTAACCGAAAAGCGTTGTTTAGATTGGCAGACGGAGCCGCCACCTCGCCGTGCTCCTTGATATTTGAGCTGCGATAGGTGCTGCAATAATAATAATTATAATTAATATCATTCAAATCTTTTAAATAAGGGACAATCTTTAACTTACACTTCCTTGACAAAGGTGGCCTCGGGCTGTGGATATAATCCGCCTTCGTTGCGTCCCATTGTGGCGCCAGGATGAAAGAAGTTGATGCGCAGATACGTGTACTCGCCCTCCACAGATTGGGAAATGTTCTTAATAGTGGAGATGTGGAATGGCACCTGAATGCCAAAGACGGGCATTATCACCGTCTCGTATTTTTTATCCACATACAGTTTCAGCTCCTTAACCTCTGGCTCTCGTGGAATTTGGCTCATTGATTTGTAGGAGACTGTGTTCTTGCGCACCTTCTCCACCTCCTTGGAGTTGCCCTGCTTGGCCAGGCGTTCGCGAGCCCGTTCGTTCAGCTGTTGCGCCAACTCACGTTGATGCTCCTTGCGCTTCTCCTCGGTGTTGATCTCATTACGCAGCTTAGAATCGAGCACAGCATTACGCTTGCTGCGACCCAAGATCTCTGTGCTCTGATCTGGTTTAGTTGCCTTCTTGTCATCCACATCCTCCTCCTCGTCGTCATCGTCTTTGATGAAGATGCCAACGTTTTTAATTTTCTTTTTCGATGGTGTCATCACACTAGCGGGCGCCGTATCACCGACCAGCACAGTGTCACCAATAAACAGAGCATAGGTTTTGCCCTCCTTGTCGGCAGCATCGGGGTTGGTCAAGTTCGAGATGCCCACGTGCAAATTGAAGACCATATTCTTTTTGATAAGCGCCTGGCACTTGGGTCCAATAACAATTGAGTTTTCGCGGAACTCCAGACCCATGGCAAAGCCAAAGCTCTTGGTTAGGTTATCCACCATGCTGGGTTTCTCCTTTTTCACATAGGCCAGTGTTTTCTCATATACCTCACAGAGCTTGCCATTAGGTATAAGTAGCTTGAGTATTTCCTCCTGCACGTTTACCAGAAACGTGTAATTCTCCTGCATTGCCTCTGTGGGATTCACCAAAAACGTGCGCGATATATTGGAGCAGTAGGATTTGTAGCGTGCGCCCAGCGAGCAAACAATCACTCCAAAATGCAAATGATTTTTATCGGCCGCCGCAGAGAACTTTAAACTGTAAGCGCCACCGGATTGAATAATGGGCGGATAGGCCATATCAAGTAGTCGAGGATCCAAGCCGCTGGTGTACTTCTTCTCTCCAATAGCTGCCTCGCAGCCGTCCGACAGTTTGGTGTGCTTGACTTTCTGCAAGTAAAAGAAGATTAATCTATTGCTTTAATTTCCTTGTTCATTTTGCTTACGCGATCCGAATCTATAATGTCCATGATTTCATCCTTCAAATACTTGTTGAATATGTCCATGGATACCAATGATGCTTTACGTATATTGTTTATCTCGGCCTCATCTTTGGGGCACATCAAATACGCAATAATCGTGCTGATGTCCACATGTTCAAATTTCGAGGCCGTAAGCATCTTTTTCCAGGCTTCGCTAAATTCACCTGGAAACGCATCCTTGGTGAAAACGCCCAGCCTTTTGCCTTTCTTCGAGTTCTGTATCGTCTTGATGAGCTTCTCAAAGTTGGCCTGATCTTTGTCCGTCTACAAACGTGAAAATCATTAACAACTGAATGTGAAATAGGTAAAGAAAATTCCAAAACTTACACGATCGCGAACGAGCAGCTTTATTTCGGGCACACCCTCCTCGCTGATGTTCTGGGCCTGCTTCAGGAACTCAATTTTCTTCTTGCTGGTCAGAAAATAGATGGCATCCGAGGCAAACACGGAGATCGTGTCCGTCAGCTCGTAGCCAAGCAGCCAGAGCTGTAGGGCCATTGATTTTGAGTAGATAACATCTTCATCCACACCGACCACGCTCATTATGCAGTCTAGATTACTGAGCGCATCATCGTGCCCAGTGCTCGGCGCCTATCAAATTGTTCAGATTCACAAATTATAGCAATTAAATAGCCGCATCTCATGTGTTCTAACCTAATTTGCGACAGACAGCATTTGTTTTTGTTTTATATTTTCTTAGTCAGATATGACCGGTAATTTCACAACATTTGCTAATTTCTGCCTATCTAAAGTATATTGCGGTCTCAAAACAACGTGGAGCCGGCCGGACACATCGTAAACTCTTTGATACTGTGTCCCCCAGCAGGGAGAAGAAAACAGAGTCTGACTTACCTTCCATTCTGTGTAGAGGCGCTTAATTCGCCGCACAAATGATTCCTTATCTAGCACAAAGCTCGACATGATGCCGTTTAAAACTTAATGCGTTTCTAGTAAATATGACCGTCTTACTCAATAAATCTAACACATTTATTTATTTTTAATTGCAAATTCCGCCAGTTTTTCTGGTTTGCAAAAAAAATGCGCGGCGACAGACGCGTGGACATTCACATGTGAACGTTCAACAAAATGTCATCGAGTCGATGACGATTAATCATATGATAAGCAATAATCGATTAATTTGTGATAATTTTCGATTTAATCGAATCGAATGAATGAATAATCGATTTAATGTCAAGATAATCGCATCACTATTTCATATTTGCGAGCAAACCAATCAAAATCATGCATAATAATCAGTTTATGTGATTGTTTTTGTATTTATCAATTATTTTGTTGGTGTAAGTAAGTAAAATGGCATTCGCATTACACTTTCACTTGTGAAAACATAAAAAAATAATTTGATTAATCGATTACTTTCATTTATTCGCGATTAATTGCGACTATTAATCGCAAGAATGCGATTAATCATATGATTACAATAATCGACTAATTTTTTTTCCCGCCATCTCTAGTCCAGTGTTGGGCACAGTCTCGCACGCGTGCGAATCAGCTGTTCGATTCACAAATACACATACACGAAACCTTTATGTACTGAAAGAAATTGCTGAGCAAATCTATTTGATGTTTAAAAATTGTTTTGAACTAAATTTTTTTGCAAGCCACAATTCTTGGTGTGTGACCACGTAGGTGCATGCTACGTAGAGTTTTAAGTAAAGGGGCATATTTTGGGAGTCATTTGGCGTACGAAAATACCGACCGCATTCTCAGACAATGCATTGTCGCATGAGCTTAACTATTTCTTTCAGTGCAACATGAAAAATCAAGCGACGCACACTGTGCTTTTGTTAAAGGCAAGCTGTGCACCGATTCAAATCGTGTGCTCGCAGCAGCTGCCGAATTCGCATTCGGCAAGCGTCGGCTAGTGTCTGTGTGAGCAACCGATAACGATTCGATAAACGTGCCCATCACTGCTCTAGTCATCAACTACGCAATCGAGCTATGTTCGATTATTATCGAAATCAGCAGTGCTGTGTAACAAAACATTTTTTATGCACGCACGGACAAAAAGAACCAGTTTTTTGGCGGTTTTGGCACGACTCATCCCTAGTTTTTGGGCGTAAATAACGAAACAGCTGTTGCGGTGTTTTGATGTTTTTGCAAAAATGAGTGAATTTCTTTCGGAAAACAATGCGTGCGGACAAAATTTGCTTAATATCGTATCCGTAGGCAACTCAATAGTTGCCGAAATACTCCGTCTGAAAGAATACGTGCCCAGCATATACAGGTAAGACTGATTTTTGGATAACAACAGAGTTTAACTGTAGTGTTTTTTTCCAGATTGGAAACCGCAGCTGATAGACAAAAATATGGCGAAATTATATTGGATTTTAGCTACTTTAAAGTGGCCGAGGCGCATGAGAAGAAGATTGAACAGAGTCCAGTAATTAGAATATGCATAACAACTAAATAAATAGTTAAATTTATGCATTTATTTAGGAGCTGAGCGATTTGGACCTGGAAACACGAACGAATCTTTTGCAGTTGATCACGCGCTTTTATTTGGCTTTCCAGAGTGTGCATCATTATGCTACAGATTTGAAGCAGTACATTGAGGAACTAAACACCGGCTATTATATTCAACAAACCCTGGAGACGGTGCTGCAGGATGAAGAGGGCAAACAGTTGCTAGTAAGTTGAATTTGAATAACAATTGGCTTAAAAACCTATTAACTTTGCTTGCAGTGCGAATCTCTCTATTTGTATGGCGTTATTTTGCTTGTCCTGGACTTTCATATACCAGGCGATGTGCGCGAGCGTCTGCTGATTGCCTACTATCGCTACAGTGGCGGAGATGCCACGCCCAGCGGTGATGAGAGCAACATCCACGATGTCTGTCTGCTTCTCCGCTCCACGGGCTACGTGCAGCCGGCACAGACTCAGGCGTTGGTAGCTGGAAACCAGGCTGGGCCTGTTCCTGTGCTTAAATATCCAGAGGCGTACTTTGCCCGCTTCAGCTTCGATACTAACTTCATTGATTTGGTGTTGGCTCGTCTGCGCTGTGATGATATCTACAATCAGTTGACCATCTATCCGCATCCCTCGCATCGAAGCACAGCGCTGTCAACCCAGGCTGCCATGCTCTACGTTTGCCTCTACTTCTCGCCAGAAGTGTTGCACACTCAAGGTGCTCAGATGCGTGAGATTGTGGACAAGTTCTTCTGTGACAACTGGACGTTGTCCATTTACATGGGCATCACTGTCAACTTGATTGATGCCTGGGCGCACTTCAAAGCCGCCAGCAGCGCAGTGGCCAATGTGGTGTCTCCGGTTGCCATAAAGACGCTCTGTCAGCAGCAGCGGGAACAACTCCAGAAAACGCTGCAAAAGACCCAAGAGATTGTGCGGGAGGGCGTCCTGGACGAGGCCTTTGTGCTGGAGCATGCCAACCAGATTATTGTACTGATGCGACAGGCAAACGTGTTGCTCCGTTGGCATTGCCTGCACACGAGTCCCGCAGTATTCGTTGTATCGGGTCAGGCGGCAGCGCAGGTCCACCAAATGCTACTCCAAGAACTGCAGTTTGATCAGAGCAAGCTCTATAATCTGCTGCTCAACTGTGGCCAACTGGAGTTGACCGTGCGAGACTTGCTGTCGGAGCTGCAAAAGGATCGAGAGAAGCGGTGGACGAGCAATCGCGAGGAGGCAATGCAATATCTGCGGGAGCTCAGTGAAGCATTTGCGGGCTCACGTCCGTTGACCAAGATTGAAGCCAATCCCCAGCTGCAACAATGGTTTGGCCAAGTGGCACAGCGTCTGCAGAAACTGGACATTGGCAAGCCACAAAAGGCGGGTCGATTGATCATTCAAGTAATGCAGGCGTTGGACGAAGTGCAGGAATATCACAATCTGCATGCGAATATGCTGGTCAAACAGCAGCTGCAGGAGACTCGAGATCTGCTTAATCGCATGGCTCAGGTGGAGTTAAAATTAAAACAATAATTCGAATTTTAAGAATATTTATAACCTTTGCTGTCTCTGTACTTTACAGTTGATCAACCTCAAGGAGGACATTGAAATTCACATTCAGATGATCAGCGACTTTAGCTACGCTTGGCAGCTGCTCCAGCGGGACTTCATTGGCATTATGCAGGATCACATCAAGCGTCAGCCACGGGCTGTTATTGGCATACGAGCGGTATTCCTGAAGCTGGCCAGCACCTTGGAGGTGCCGCTGATGCGCATTAACCAGGCCAAGAGCGAGGATCTTGTCTCCGTGTCCAACTATTACAGCACGGAACTGGCGAATTTCTTGCGTCGCGTGCTTCAGATTGTGCCCGAGACGATGTTCAGCATTCTGGCCAGGATTATACAGCTGTTGACAAATGTTATCAAGGAGTTTCCCACACGCTTGGAGAAGGATAAGCTGCGGGAGTATGCGCAGTTTGAAGAGCGTGCCAAGGTGGCCCAATGGACCAACTCCATAGCGGTGTTCACCAAGGGCATACTCATGATGAAGAAGACGTTGGTGGGCGTCATCGAACTGGATCCCAAGCAATTACTGGAGGATGGGATCAGAAAAGAGCTGGTGAATCATTTAGCCAATGCCTACAATCTGGGACTGATCTTTACACCCGAAAAGGGAAAGACGAACGTGCAGCTGCTGCAGGAGAAACTCCAGGCACTGGCCAAAACCATCGAGGGATATCGCAGATCTTTCGAGTACATTGAGGACTATTTACGAGTGCAGGGATTGCGTATACTGCTGGAGGAATCGCAGCGCATCATCAACTATAATGTGGAAAAGGAATGCAATTGTTTTCTGCGCAACAAGGTGCAGGAGTGGCAATCCCGCTTCCAATCCCAGACCATACCCATTCCCAACTTTCTGCCACTGCAAGGGGATCCCAACAAGTCCAACAATTTCATTGGTAGACTAGCACATGAAATACTACGCTGCACGGAGCCGCGTCAGACCATCTTTCTGGATCTCAAATGCACCTGGTATGATAAACGTCCACCACACTCGGAGCTCCTCGCCGGCTCCGGTTTCTTTAGTGTGCTGCGCGAGGCAATGGCGCCAGCTGGCATGGTGGGCCTGGAACGCCTTTATGCCCACATGCTGGCCGATGAACTGAAGCGCAATCTGGACAAGCTGCAAAAGAATCTGACATCGGATCGCATGTGGTGCGATGCTCTGAGCAGCATGACCAAGGAACTAGAGTCGCGTGACTTTCCCGGCGAAGTGGCCAAGCAGCCCATCAAGTATTATCAGAGTTACACCCAACGCTGGCTGAAGGTGTGGCCCACACTCCTGGACTGGGTCTTATCCCTGGGTCACAAGCAGCTGCTGCGACAGCAAATCGCCAGCGAACTCAGTTTTAGCAGCAAATGCGATGCCAAGTTGCTGGAGAACACCACGGATACACTGAATCGGTAAGAGAAGATTTGAAAAGAATTAACTTAAACTATCTTGAATATTATTCACTATTCCCCTCTTCCACAGCGCCTTGATGCTGGAGCTGTCGTGCAACAGCAAATTGTGTAATGAACAGGGCGTGGGCATGCTGACTGAACTTAAGGAGATACTTCAGTACACGGGGAACTATGAGCCGCTGGAACAGGTCTTTGTGGCCACCAAGAATACGCACAACATGTCCCTGTTTCTGTTCCTCTTCAGCATTGCCCACGTGGGTCGATTGCAGCATTCAAATCACACGGACAGTCTGCTGCCCAAGTCCCCCAAAGATGCCATAGACTGTGTGCCATTAATTATGGGACTGCTCACTGTACTGCAACAGTTCCACAGGAACGTGAAAATGCTCTACATCTCGTACATGTGTCAATATGTGGTCACAGTTGCCGAAGCCCAACTAACGTGAGTAGATCAATAAATTAATTGATTGCTTCGATCAGTTTACAGGACAAGCCCTTTCCTTCTTTTCAGGGACAAAGAGATGCTGGGACCTGAGGTGGTCACCATGCTGCAGTTTCTGCAGGCATTCGTGCGTCTGGCCCGCTTGCCACTCAGTGTCCTGGAGCAGCGCATTCCCAACATTATATTAAGCGAGTTCGATTATCTCGCCACGCCCGTCAAGTAGAACTTGTCGCACATATGAAAACACTATATAAATATATAAATATAAATTCACAAACAACATCATATAATACACATATTAAATAATAAACAAATATATATATTAAACATAGCTATGTACATATAAAGATACAAACATTCAATTTAAGAGAACCAACCACACATACATTACACATTACACGTTACAAAATTGCAAACAATAAAACCAAAGAATTGTTTCGCAAATTTTATGACATTCAACACTAGCATCAATTCCTTGGCCCCTCGGACCCCAGATCTCCTATGATCTTCACAAGTTGTACTCTCAAAAGACACTGTGAAAAATATGGAAAAAAAATGTAACTGTAAACTCGTCAGAGAACTGTTAAAGAAAGTTTACCGCAACTAAACTTCAGCTGCAAGTAGAAGGCTCTCTCTATTTACACTCCCCGCGCAACGAACTCTGGTATATGTACATATATACATACATATGTATGTATGTACAGCACGCACTGTGCTCATAACTGCAGAGAGAGAGTGCTCAATTGATCACACAAGCACACACTCCCAAAAAAACACATCACTTGAGGAGTCCTGAGTTAACTCTCTTCTCTCTTCATCAGTTTCCGCCTGATTTATAATAAATAATCTGTAATTTACTTAAGCTACTCTTTAGCTACAATTGCTCTTCAACTTGTAGTGAACATCCACACGCACCTATCGTCGCTTTGGCTAACTTTATGTTTGCCTTCACTTTGCATACACACACATATTATTCCTGCATTTAACTCTCCACCGTCTCTTCGCCGACGCTACGTTCTTTGTTTGTGCGCTTGGTTTAAGCGGTAATCCGTGGCTTTTGCCACACTTTTGGGTTACTTCATATAAAAAACATATAAAAAAGAAGTAATTTGTGTAAAATAATTTTGGTACGTGCATACATATATATTTTAGGAATATACATAAATAAAATATCGAATTGTGTGAGGATTCTTAGACTTCTTTTATTGCTTGAATACTGGCCAAGCTTTGGTTTTAGCTAAAACAGAATCTCTGAGGTTCCAGTTGGATAAATTCGAACAGCAACAACGGATTTGCAGTTGAAGTTGAACAAGCGAATTTCTCTATGGATGCCATTTATGTGATGACGGTGGGAGCAGTGCGTCCGGTGAATTTGGGCAGCTGCGAGATTTCTAGAGCAATATCGATGAGCGGCTTCAACATGACACTGGCCTGGCCCAGCACATTTTCCCGCTCATAGGAGTCGATGTACAAGCTGCAGTTGAAAGACAACAATGTATTGAAAATAAAAATGGCAAATGGGAAACTTTGAATATTTACCGCACGGTGGCGCCGGAGCTGCCTGTGCCGCTGAGACGCATCACAATGCGGCTGCCATCCACGAAGACAATGCGCAGTCCTTGCTTGGTGGCCAGAGAGTTGTCCACGGGATCAGTGTAGCTGAAATTGTCCGCCTGCTTGACCTGATAG
The DNA here is from genome assembly GCA_037043435.1 of Drosophila suboccidentalis. Taxonomy (NCBI): domain Eukaryota; kingdom Metazoa; phylum Arthropoda; class Insecta; order Diptera; family Drosophilidae; genus Drosophila; species Drosophila suboccidentalis. The sequence goes on from JBAMBK010002320.1 coordinate 272,378, forward strand.
CTTTTGCCGCCGCTTGAGAAGTTCTTGCCAACAAACTCGGGTGCGGTGATGCTCTTCTCCATGGTGGCCATCATCTCGTTGCAGGGCTCGAGATCGCACTCCTCGTAGTCGTAGCGGGTGAAGTAGTTGCGTCCGTATTCGGACCAATGCTGCTTCAGTATATCCTCGATGCTCTTGCCCGTGTGCTGCATAACGGAGATCCATGCCAACACTGCCCAGATGCCGTCCTTTTCACGAATATGATTGGAGCCGGTGCCGAAGCTCTCCTCGCCACACAGGCACAGTCGGCCGGCGTCCATGAGATTGCCAAAGTATTTCCATCCAGTGGGCACCTCAAAGATCTCCTTGCCCAGTTTCTTGCCCACCAAATCAACGGCGGAGGCGGTTGGCATGCTTCGTGCAAAGCCCTGGACGCCATTTTTCTGGAAATAGGGTATCGCCTCCAAGTAGTGCGCAATGACAGCCAACGAATCGCTGGGAGTCACAAAGAAGGCCTTGCCGCCAATGATCATGTTACGATCACCGTCACCATCAAAAGCAGCACCAATATCGTAATCCCCCTTGGCCACCGTATCCACCAGATCCTTGGCATACGTCAGATTCGGATCGGGATGCAGGCCACCAAAGTCGGGCAATGGAGTGGTGTGCACCACTGAAGAATCCGCAGCACCCAGGCGATTCAAGAAGATCTCACGCACATAGGCGCCAGTGACGCCATTCATGGAGTCAATGCGCATCTTCAACGGCTTGCCAGTGGACTTGCCGCTGACAAAGTCACGCAGCTTGCCAAAGTCAAAGATCTCCTCCATGAGACGCACATAGTTGGCCACCGAATCGATGACCTCAACCACAAATGGCTTGCCAGCCACATCGTATGTGCTCACGCCCACCTTGGAGATGTCGATCTGCAGGCCACGCACCAGTTTGTAGTCCTTAATATCAGTGGACAGCTTGTAAATGTTGTTGGTAAACGCATCTGGAGCTGGGCCGCCATTCTCACAGTTGAACTTGATGCCAAAATCATTCTCCGGGCCACCAGGATTATGGGAGGCGGTCAGGACAATGCCACCTACAAAATTATAAAGGAAAAAGATTAATTTCAAAATATTTTAATTTAAAAATCATAATTAAATGAGATTTTTCAAAGGCAAAAGTTGTGTCGCTGCTGACCTTGAACTTGCAGTATAAGTATTTAAATATGTTTTTGCAATGATTATCAGTAAGTGCCTCGGGGGGAGGGATTACATGAAGCTGTTTATGGTGATTAGGTAACACAACCACCTACCCAAAGCCTTGTTGTGACGTATCAGACTGGAGACGGCGGGCGTCGAGAGAATTCCGTTCTGGCCGACCAGCAGCTTGGCCACGCCATTGCCAGCTGAGATGCGCACGATGAGCTCAGCAGCCTCCTTGCAGTAATAGCGCCCATCGCCGCCCACAACGAGTGTGGAGCCCGAGAGAGCAGCTCCATTGGCATCCAAAGTGCATTGCACAAAGTTCTCCGTGTAGTTTGGTTGAGTGAACACTTTTACCTGCAAAATGCACTCAGAATTGCAGCTCACACAGATTATGTTTGGGAATTTATTTGTCTCACTTTTTTGCGTAATCCGCTGGTGCCTGGTTTTTGGCCCTCAAAGGGTTTGGTTGGCACTGTTTCCACGCTTAGCGACATTCTAACTATAGTTTTCCAGCTGCTGGTTGAATTCCGACTGCGTGCGCGTTTGATGAAAACCGAACTGAGCTGCTGGGTCGCGTCGCCGCGCTGATAAGCGTATAAACCGGCTGTAACGACTCTGATAAGCGCTATCATGCCGAGTGCGTTCTAAACAAAACGTCACAGCTATCAGTTCTTTAGCTATATCGTGAAATTGCGTTGTCATTATTATCAGCAAGTGTCTAAAATAATAACAACTAATTTTCTTTGGACAATTTATGCAATTCACAAATGAATTGCAAGTGGGAACGCATAAGTGCCGCCGCTTTGTGTAGGGTGACAATGTCATTCAAGGGCATCGACAGGTGCCGGCACCAATTTCCACCCACACATTGTCAACAATTCTGCTCCATTTGTGTATATGCAAACATAAATAGCTTTAATAACATTAAAAGCTGTAAATAATTATTAAAAAACTACGCGCGAAAACATAAATAAATAAATTAAAAGTTTGTTATTGTTTTGTTGTCTCTCAGCTGTGCAAATAGAGTTGCCTCGAGTAATCGGTAATCGATGTCGATACTATCGATACTTAACTTTCAAAACAAGTATGACGCGCCATTTAAATAAAATCTTATCAAATTGTTTTATGTGCAATAAAAATCTACTCTATTCTTAATTTTAATTCGAAATGAGATTAAATTGAAGGTAAACCCCACCTTTTGTTTTGCGTCAGCAGTTGGCCAGCACATATAAAAATTGAACTCAATCGAATGAGCTAAAGAGCGAGCAAACCAAGCTGACAAAAATATATACACGAAAAAAATAAATTAAATACAACTGCTTTAAAATAAATTTGTATAAATCGTGCAATTTTGTTCATCTTGCTTGTCGTGTGTGGGCGCCTTAAATTATTCAAACGAGCCAAGCATGCTCATCGAACATGTGTTGTCGTGTGTGGGCATCTTGATTGTACTCGTACGAAGTTTGACAGCCGACAGACAGTTTACACGTCACGAAGCAGCCACGAGAAAGCAAGCAAGCAGCCGCCGCAGTCGCTTGCGTTTAGTTAGTTTTGTTAAAATAGCCGCAAATTAAGTAACAACAATTCATGTAAGTTGTTAAAAAATAATATTTATGGGTTTGCCTGTGTTTGCAAAGTATTTATTTGTCGCTTTTGTGTTAATATCGCGCATAATTTAAGCGTACAATTTAGGCCGCTTTCATTAATTTCCCATTCGTCGGCCGCCCTTCCACGTCAACAAAAAAAAAAGTGAAACGTTCGATCATTTTTATCTTGCAGCATGTTCAGGAAAACGTTAGCTTTGTGCGCCCTATTCGCAGTGCTCAGCGTTTGTGTCTCCGAGGACGAGACACGCGCCCGCCTGCTCGTCTCCAAGCAAATCCTCAACAAATATTTGGTTGAGAAGAGCGATCTTTTGGTGCGCTACACAATCTTCAATGTTGGCAACGGAGCTGCCACAAATGTGCAACTGGTTGACAACGGCTTCCATCCCGAGGCATTTGAGGTTGTTGGTGGCCAGCCCACAGCTACCGTGGAACGCATTGCTCCTCAGACGAACTTCACTCATGTGCTGGTTGTGCGTCCCAAGGCCTTTGGTTACTTCAACTTCACGGCCGCCGAGGTGTCCTACAAGCCCGTCGAGGAAGCCGAGACGGTAAGCCATTAACTTGATTTAATTTTAAAAAAATCTTGCTAATGAATTACTTTTGCAGCTTCAACTGGCCATCAGCTCAGAGCCTGGAGAGGGCGGCATTGTCAACCTGAACGAGTACAACAAGCGTTTCTCATCGCATTTCTTCGACTGGGTGGCGTTCGCCATCATGACACTGCCATCTCTGGCCATTCCCCTCATCCTGTGGCACTCGTCAAAGAGCAAATATGAGCGTCATGGCAAGAACAAGAAGCATTAAGTCACTGCTGACTCTTCACGTCTCTTGTATTGGAACAACAAATTTTAAGAGATTCTTTTTCCACCCACTACAATTCCGTACAATCAATCCATGCGTTCCATGCGTTCATCCAACAACCAACAACACATTTAACATAGTTACATAGAGTACAGCTCCAATTGGAATTGTAAAGGGTCCGACGAGCCAAGTATAGCGTTAAATCGTTTTAGATTTGATTCGAAGACGCATTGAATAATGAGAATTAAAGAAATCCATTGAAAGTTAAGCTATTTTTGTGTCATTAGACTGGTTTTCTAAATAAATTAAAATCAAATTTAAACAAATTTCTATTTATTTTACGATAACAAATACTTGCGACCAAAGATTTCAGCTTTCTTCTCAAACATGGGCGACTTAATCAGAGTATTTATCTTGTAGAATGCGTTCATGGAATGCTTAATGTACGTATCGTACATTTCATTAAAGAAATTCTTGATTCCCTCGTCGTTCTTGTTGTCGTGGACAATAATGAAGCGTATTTGGGATGCGGTGATGAAGGCGGACACAAACCATTGATTAAACCGATCTATTGACTTTAACTGCATATTTGCCGTCTTCCACTTGTGCTCATCCACCAGATCCAACGCAGCATGGGCTATAAACTGGCTGAGATGCCTCTGATCCTCCTTCTGCAAATGGAAATAATGAGTTGAAAATGTTACAGTCAATTGGCGTCCACATACGCGTAGTTCTTTGTTCACGGTGCTAAACTCCTTCTCGTATATGGGATTGTCATTGTGGCCCACAATTACAAAGTAGTAAGTGGACATTGTGGGCGTAACGACTTAAAATTAAAAATAATATAAACAATTGCGAGAAGTACAGCAAAATTCACAGCTGATTCAAGCAATGAAGCGTTGCCAGCCAGTTAAAAAGCAGTAGCCTATTAAAAAAAGGTATGCAGCTCATTACTTTACAAAATAAATCAGTATATTTTTTATAAGATTTTAATATAAACATAATTAACTTCTTTATTATTTTATTATTTATTTTTATGTGACCATCAGACAATATGGAGCGCATTCCATGAGCTACATATATTTGCTCACTAACACAGACATAGGCAAGCTATACTCTCAATCTCTCTCTCTCTCTCATTTATATACATATAAGGCTGCTCTCCCGCCGCCAGCGGCGCAGCTTTAGGCTAAGTTAACTTTAAATAAGCAATGAAGAAAACATTCAATAAAGAGAAGCTAATGAGATCGGACGAGTTATTTCATTACATGGCGACCGTGACCTGGGTCCGTGGCCCCAATTTCATTACAATAGATCATTTGGCTACTTTACATTTCGGTAAAAGTATTTTATATTTATTTTTAAAAGCTTGAACAGCGTACTGCCCTATAAGTACAATTAACTTGACATTTTACAACACTGCTTAGTAAATTTGTATATTTGTGATCAGCTGAGTAGTCGAGGCCAAATAAGTTTTACTTGTAAATCAAATTTTGAGTAAATAACAGTCGTTGTTATTTGTATTCCGTGTTCGGATGTGTGTGACCGCAGATCAGGCGAGCAGCGTGCTGCTCTAGAGGTTACGTAATGGCAACGGCTTTGCGCCTGGGCGGCGAATTGGCGATGGTCGCACTTTGTCAGGCGCAGTCCATTCAGAAGTTTGGGATGCTGCGACGCGCTTTGAGCAGTGATTTGACAACGGCACTGCGTCCCTTTTACTTTGCCGTGCATCCGGATCTGTTCGGACAGCATCCGGAGCAGCGGCAGACCAACGAGAATTCACTGAAACTGCTCAGCGCACATCTGGAGGCGCTCTATCAACACAGCTATCCCAATGAGGATGCCAAGGTACTCAAGTTCTATGTGCGCGAGAGCACAAGTGCTGAAAAACGGGATTCCTTCAAGCTGGTTCAGATACGCATGGACAAGGGAACGCGCGATCCCCAGAGATTTATCCAGAATCTACTGGAATCATGTAATCTGTCCACTGATTACATAAAGACCGTAAAGCCAACGATGCAACAAAAGCCGCAAGAGAGTGTGGCCAACCAGCCCAGCCATGACTATCACTACAACATGGAGTTTGCCGAGTTTGAGAGGCGTGTTCGAAATGTAAATAAGTTTCCTTATTTATTATTCGCATATTTTATTCAAATGTGTTTCCTTGTTTTCCATAGGAAGCAGCTAGCCGCCGTCCAGTTCTGTCCACTTGGCTGGCGGAGAATGCTGCCACGGCAAGACAGCGTGCCAAGGAGACGGCCAAGCTGGAAGTCGAAATTGACAAGCTGAAAGATGTGCTGGTCAAGGATCTGCAGCTGAGCGACGCTCGCTACGAGTGTGGCTGGAATATCGAGCACTATCGTGGCTGCCTAAAGTCACTGCAACGCCTCGCCCAAACTCATCGCACGGAGCTGAGCGCGTTACGGAATAGGGTTGTGGTATTTGCACCGTTTACGGGCATCAGTCTCGAGGGCCACGTGATGCTCTTCACAGGCGACGTGCAAAGCAACTGGATTGACTTTATCAAAAACATTCCACAGCACGATACCTACCTCAATGTGGTGCCGCTTTATGAGCTGGCGCTCTCTCAGGTGCTGCGGGGCATTCAAATTGGTCGCCGCAAGTTTATGCCCAAGACACAGGCGCGCGGTTACGCCAGTTACCTGATGAAGGTGACGACCTCGCTCAATGATTTCTTGAGTAAACAGACGTATCCGGATAAATGGCCAGCCAAGCTGCAGGAATTTACAATTGTTGTGGAATCAGAGGCGGGTCCCCTAATGGTCAGTCCAACAGGACAGTTCATTACGCCCGCCACCTGCCCCGGTGCCATACTCGTTGACTTCATCACTCAGAATATGAAATTGGCACGCGAACGTAATGCAAAATATGCCACGGATAAGTATCTCGAACAGAATCTAATTGAGGAATGTATCCGAGAGCTGAAGCTGCAGGCCTTAACCAAAGATGATGCTGTCACGCCCGACAAAATGATAACGGCGCTGACGGACCTGCGCCGTAGCCAGCCACAGCATTTTGAGCATCTCAAGCTGCACATCTCACACTATTACTCAGTGCTCACAGATGGCATCGTTTGTATACCCTGGGATTTTATGCAGAAGTAGTCAATGCACGACCTCTTTAATTCTCTTGTGCCTTACGAACATTCACAGACAATAATCATTCAGATTAGGTTAGATTGCAATCTAAAGTAATTGTTATGGCCATAAGTACAGATATATGTATAACCAGATCCTAGCCCAATCCCATAAATAAATTAATCATGTGTTTGTTTAAATTTCAAAAATATATACCCCCCGTTCCCTTAATCCTTTCAGTTACATTTAAGAAAAATGCATTCATTTTACATATACTAAACAATAATTATTATAATCAATTTAAAAGCATTTATTTATTGTTAAACAAATTGTTAAAAATGTTTGTTTTTAGGCCACATCGCTGCAGTCCTCCAGACTCCAGGTGCACTCCCTGCGATTGGCATCAAACCGCTGAGCACTGCGTGTATATACGTATCGCTCCTCGCCATCCCAGTACTGGGGATTCCCTCCACAGAGCACGGATTCAGATGTGGCAGCATCGTAAAGTGCCACGCCTCCGCCCTGCACCTGAACAACACGCCACCAGCTGATGTTGACGCGACTGTAAATGTTCTTCAAGATGGAATTGCCAGCCGTTTGATTGCTGGACTCCATTGCAATATATCGATTGCGCCAATAGGTGCTATAGAAGGCAAATTGTGAACTGTTATTGGCGCCTCCATTTCCACGCTGCACATAGTAAGATGCCTTCTTGAGATCCCGGGCATTACTGCAGATCAGATAGGTTTGTGGACACTCGTAGATGTAGGCATTGTCGTCGGTCACGTTGCGCAGGCACACCTTCTGGGCGGTGTACAGGACACGCTCATCCGATGGCAACAGGGCATAAACCTCCAAGCGCAGGGAATGCTCCACTTCCTGGCTAAAATTCGGTTGCTCCAACAAATGACGCAGATTGTCCTGCAAGGCTGGAAGTGCATTGGGATCCAACTGGAACTCAGCGCGCTTGCTCAATTGCAAGTTGGCAAAGGCTGATTGGGTTAAATTGGCACTGAAGATGCTCAACCGTTGCGCCACACTCAATGTGGATTCCAGGGATAAGACCACGTCAAAGAGAGCCTCCAGTATATCACGTAGATAATGCAAGGTGCTCAGAGTGAGACGCTGCAAGAGGGTGCTGACCAGAGGAAAGTTGGCACTGCGACTGTAGGTGTAAAAAGGTGCCGACAGCAACTGGGCACTGCGGGAGACGAAGGCCTGGTAGACCATCTCCAGCAATGCTGGCGGTACATCCGACTGCTGTTCGAGGTGCTCATAGAAATCCAAGACCTTGAGGGGATCGTAGATTTGCGGCGTCTGCTGCAGTTCCAGCCACAGTGCCTCATAGATGGCATGTTTCAGCTGGAAAGTGCGTGCCTCATGTGCCAATAGCAGCACGGCACGAGCACGCTGCCAGTCGCCCTTAATCTCGGCACGGATGATGGACTCCAGGCCAAGTGAGACAACTTCCGTGCTCAATGGAGCAGCAGATTCAGCAGGCAGCACATTTATGTGAAGCAACACATCAAATGTTGGAACTGTGGCATTCAGGACGGCAAGGAGTCTGCTGTTGCTTCCACTAGCAGACAATGTCTCGCCACCTATGAGTGTGAGTCCAAGAGACAACAAAAGATAAGCTGCCAGCTTCATTATTGCCACTATTATGAAGATTACTCACGATTCGCCCGTGCGATCTTCTTATAAAGGCCATTTTCATGCGGTTTTTTATTTGTAGTTTAGTCGGATATTTGCATTGGCATTTCATAGAATTCCACCAGCACAGATAACAGACAGCAAATTGGCAACTGATAATTTGTTTGCAATGGAATCATTTTTATGTATATTACGGCTGCACACTATAAAACTTTATCCCAATTTCAAACGTAAACAGAATGAATACGCCACCTGGCGTATGTGCCGCGAATTAGGGAAGCAACACAGTTTAATCATAGCAATCGGCAGATGGCGCTGGCAAATGCTTTTATCGATAACTACAATTCAAATTTTTGATCGTAACGGTTTTTATTAGCCCAAAATGGCAACGAAATTACTTAAAATTAATATCACATATTAAATTAATCAAACTTATGAAAATGCAAGACTATAATTACTGATGAATCGTTGCTTAATATCCTATACTATGTTATTCACATCCTGCGTTGTTTACAATTTGGTGGAGTTACGAGATTGAATAGATCGGCGTAGAATACTTGAGCGCAGTTCACCCCGCGTGGAGGCGGTGAGGGAGGCTCCAGTTTGTGTGCCACGCACAAAGGATTGAGAACGCACGTCTTCCACATCCGTGTTGCACTTGTTGTTGTCCTCATCGTCTAGTTGCTTGGCTAGACAGGGGAAGTCCCAAATACTCTGACCGCGTCCAAATTCTTCGCCATCGCTCAACGTCTGTGGCAGATCATGATGCAGTGTCTCGGGCAGCAGCAGCGACAGCAAACCACCAAAAATTCCCAAGAGACCCAAAATGATCAGCGGCAGAGCCGTCGATATGTTGGCCAAATAGACCACAAAGGGGGCAATGATGCTGGCCACATAGCCCATGATGTGTATAAAGGCCACGCCCTGGGCACGCACCACCGTTGGCAGAATCTCCGCCGCATACTGCAGACCGATGTTGTAGCTGATGTTGACAAAGAAGCGACCCATGATGGCCAATGCGGCGGAGTAGACGCCCACGGGCACCACAGTGGCCAGGAGACTGAAGATGCCGCTGGCAACCATCGAGCCACAGGCGAGCCAGCGACGACCGAAGCGATCCAGGATGACGGTGAGCAGCGTATCCGCTGGCAGCTCCGTAAAACTGGCCACGGTAAAGGTGAAGAAGATGTCCAGACCCAGGGAACCCACATTACGCACATGACCATCGAAGACCAGCGATATGGCCATCCAGATGACAATCAGGAGTAGTGTGGTGCGGCGCAGGCGCGGTGACTTGAACAGATCCAAGACGGAGTAGCTGGCATTCTGGGCCTGCTCCTGATCCCGCATTCGTTTGCAGCTGTCGCCAAAGTTCTGATATGTTTGCTCCGGCACGTGGCGTCCATTGCGCTTCTCCAGCTTCTTGAGTATAGAGATGGCCCTGTCCACCTGACCCTGAGAGACCAGCCAACGCGCCGACTCCGGCACCACCAAAGGCGTCAGCACCACCAGCAACAGCGGTGCCGAGGTGACAATCGCCAGCAGCTTCCAATCCGCCACATAGTATGCAATCCAGGGCAAGAGGCAGGCGGCGCCCGTGAAGAAGATGGCAATGGACATGTTGGCAACAAAGGTGCGATACTTGGGACCCACATACTCCAGCACTGTCAATAGAGAGAGAGAGTTAATTTAGAATTCAAGGTGAGCTGCGAGTTTCACTTACCCAAGATGTACATCATGGTGAAGCAATTGTCAAAGGCAAATCCCACAAAGAAACGCATGGTGGCAAATTGCCAGAAGTTGTTGACAAACGCCGTTGCCACGCCCGCGACCAGACCCACCAGATTGCAGCTGATCAGCGCTGGAATGCGGCCAAAACGATCCGCCACCCAGCCAAAGAGCAATCCACCCACAATGGCGCCCAGAAAGAATATGGATTGGGCATAGGTCGGCAGAGCGGCATCATCGCAGACCCAATTCTGTTCCGTGGCCACCGTCGAGTAGGGAATCTCGGTAAAGTTGTAGGACCAGCCATGGCGACACTTGACCTGCGGCCACTTGGGATCCGCCATAATCATTCCCTTGGCGAGCACTTCCGTATAGTTGACATCGTACATGTAGCAATTGTTGTACTCCCCCTTCACCATGGGTATCGATAGCGCCAATCTGTGGAAGGCACAAATTTTTGGGGGTTAGTCATGACTTTCAAGTCGTGAACTCATCAGGGTCAGTTAAGCGCATTGTCTCCAAAAAGTCTCGCCCCGTCAGCTTCAGCTTCAGCTCCAGCCACAAAAGACCATAGACAGCATAATTATCTCATGATCTTGACTAAATCCGCTGTCTGCGGCTACTGCGATTTTAAATTGTTTACGTGTACTTCAACAGATTCGAGTACGAGTACGAGAAGTTGTTTACCATGTGTAAAGTTTTTGTCTTAAATTATACACCATGCAAGATTGATTGTTAGGCACCCTCCTCCCCCAACACACCACACCTCCAGACCCTAACTATAGTTATAGCTAACGATTGATATGTCATGCGGGAAATGTTCAAAGTTTCTTTCTGTTTAATTGCCAATTTTATGACGGGGTTCACTTTAAGCACAATAAGCTGATGGATTTACTCTATCAAACTATGAGATTCTAAAGGTCATATAAAAGATATAGCTATAAATTATAAATTTATTCAAAAATTATTATAATCCAGATTGGCAAGGTCTTGAGATAATAATAAAAATATGCCTAAAAAATAGGTGATATTTTGGTTATTTATCTATTTGTGCAACATTTGCTAATCTTATAAAGCTAAAATTTGACGTAGTTCAGTTTTCTATGTCAAATCTATAGAGTTGTTTGACAGTCATGACATCAGCCACAAATCAATTAACACCTGATAATCTTCTGTAAATAATAATCTCTAAATAATATATATAAGTTTATTTTGAATACTAGAAGTAAGTTAATTAAATTATTTAAATGCTTAGAACTCAATAAATAAGGCGAATAACTTGTATAGTTAAACCTGTTAATGTCTGAATTAAATTTAACTTGGATTTAATTGTTTTTTCTGTCAACAAATTTGTATGAGGTTTTATCTTAATTTGGCGTAAAATAAGCATAGGCTTTTATTTAGAAAGCACACAAATAAAAAATACCAGTTTCTTGAATCAATAAAACCTTTTTTTCTTAACATAACTTTACGAAAAACTAAAGGAACACAATTGGAGATTCAAGATATTTTCAAAAAAAAGCACAGAATAAACAAGAATTTTTTTTTAAATTGTGGCATTCTATAAGATTTAGATAAGTTAAGTATTTATGTAAAGTTTCCTGATCATATCTTTATTAAACTTTGTTTTGCCTTTCAATTTTTTTCACAATTAGTTGCATAACAAAATTAAACATTAATCACTAAACATTTAATTGTTAAATCAAATGAAATGCTCTTATACTGTTTAAGACTTTCATTTGAATTATACGAGTATTAGAAGAGTATTTAAGCTGCAGCATAAAATTGTCTTTCTCTCTCTTTCTCTGTTGAATGCGGTAAGTTTTGGCTCGTGTTTAGCGTCGCCACACAACATTAGTTAGTCTGTTAGTTAGCTAGTCAGTTATTTAGTTAATATTTACTGTCTGTATTGTTGTTGTAGCTACCACGATTATTTCACTTGTGCGTCTGTTGTTGTTGCAACATTTGCTGCTAATTAGACGCCTCTCTCTTCGCCTTTCCCCTGCCCACTGCCCACTTCGACTTGGCTGCTTATCTAACTGCCACTGCCACTGCCACTGTATTTTCAAATTCGCCTTCACATTGATTACCCCCACTCCACCATCCTTCTCCCCCTTGGACAAGATGCCCGCTCGTAAGGTTCTTTGCCTTATTAAGCCGACGCCTGACTTGAAAAACCAATCATGACACAAGGTTAGTCGGCATTCTAAGTCAACTGAGCACTTAGACGAGTTAATGACTTTGGTCAGAACACTCGAATTTGTTTCGTTTACGTTTACGTTTTCATTTTTATTTTAGTTTCGATTCGAATCAAAAATCGCTTTTCTGCTGCTGCAAAACACGTTTCTTAATTGTAATTTGACTAAGAATTGGCAACGTTTGCATAGAATACATAGAAATCGTACAGTTACTGTTCAATTTTTAAACTCTGGTAACAGCCCAGTTAGGGCACGCAATCCCAAACCGGTCGATTTCAAGGCAATAATTCAATAATTATTCGATCAAAGTCAATCTAAATAGTTCAAGTTAAATAATCGCTCACAGTTTGCCTTTGTGAAAGTTTACGGAACCGCATTGCTCCAGAAAATACATATTTGCCATACGCACAATTATTTCCGGTTGAACAGCCGACAATTCCAGCGAAACGGGCAAAAGTCACATTGAAATATTTCAAGCTAATAGTTAAACTTTAATTAGAATAACTTTAACAACATTTATAGGCTGTATAAAGCCAGGACAGTTTGAATATATTGATTGTAAAATAAATACTCACATATCAAATTTTTAATTTTAGCTTAGAAACGAACAAAAATATTTATATTTGATTGTTTGAAAGCTATTGTTTCATCCAACTGCATGAATTTTATATAATAAATTCAAAAGACATTCTAATTTTAGAAAAGATAAGAATAGAAACTCAACCTTCGTTTTGACTTTTTGTTCTTCAAAGTTCTTGGTGTTATTCTTAAGTTCTTAAACTATATTCAAGGTCAGTGCTGTATTATACAACCTAATAATACTTCAATACTGAGGATTATATTTCCACTTGCCAGATTTCCTCAATATTTTAGTAAAATCTTAACGGTTTCTATAGTATATTGAGAACGATTATCATAAAATAATAAAAGCCAACAAAATTAACATAAAATTCACATATAAAACATAAAATTATGCTCATTCGCTTCTAATTGGATGCAAACGACACATTCCAACTAACCGAAAGTGTTGTGCTTGAATATTATTATAGTATATGTATTAACTACTTGTAGTAATTAACGCGTCGCATATATCAACTTTTATAAAGCCATTAAGTTTGAATATCCCCCACACACACTTAGATGCAAGCGGCGATTACGTGAATTTGCAAGTTGGAGCTGTCGTAGATTTGACCAGGTTTTTGGAGCTGAGAGCTGACGATGACGTTGATTTGCTTTTTTGTTTTGTTTTGTTACGTTTTGTTGCCAAATTTACCTTGGACGGGAAAACCCGCTGGCTTAGGATTTCTCGAATGTGTATGAATCACATTCATGCACATTTAGAACTCGTATTTAACTCACCTGGCTTCCACTTCTAGGGCATCCAGTTCGGGCACATGGCACCAATGTTGCTCGGGTATGAGCGTGAGAAAGATTTGCGAAAAGTAGACAAAGGCCACAAAGAACGAGAAGGGAATCATGCAGAGAAACAGCATCTTCTGATAGCGTCCAAATTCCCCAATCATTGGCAAAATGTCATCAAAATCGATGGTGGGTGCAGTGGGAGTATCTAGCTGATCTTGGCCTTTTTTATTATTGGATAAATGCAGTTGCAACTCCTTTGTGTTGCCACCACTGCGACGACGTGGTAAATTGTCAGCCGTTGTGACGGCGCCTCCTCCGCCCGCTCCATGCGGCTGCTCTTCGTGATTATATGCTTCATTGACGAAGTATGCTTGCTTGGCCTGACCTTCCATGTTCACTGGTAGTATTGTAATTGTTGTTGTAGTTGTTGTTGTAGTCAACCTTGCTGTATCTATGTCACTATATGGAGACTTGTTGAGCTTGTTGCTTAGCTTAGTAGTTACAAAAGAAATTCACTTGGCAGTGGTAATCAAAGTTAAATGCCAAAAAATAACACAGACCGAACTCGAGAGCTGACGGCGCACGCGCGCGTTTCCGTTAATGTTCTACAACTGAACTGAGCACGCGCGCCGGATGGCGTTTATATATCAGCCAGAAAGCCAGCGAGCCAACAATTCAGTAAGCCACAATTCAGTTAGCCGATTCAATCGATTGACAAGCTGAGCTCAACTTCGTTAGCTGCACTTGTCGTTAAGAACAAGAAATGGCAATGCCGGCAGCGAAAGTTAAACAGCTGTTTCGCACAGCTGGCAAACCGGTTCGGTTCGCATCCGAAACCTAATGGTACCGCCAGCAAGCTCATCTCGCGGAGGCTCATCTTTGGTAGATTATTTTTAGGTTTTCCGCCCAAAAAGACGACGACGCTCCCAGCTTTGAAAGAGCGGGTGTTCATATGAATCACGTAACAATGAACCGCCAAAATGGTCAATTAACATAAAAGACAACAAACTCAAGAAACGTCAGAAAGATCATTCATATTTGTGATAAGTAAGTATAACAGCAAATACGGGGGATTAACCCCCTAAAAGCAGCTGCTGCCATAGGCATCTGTTGACTGCTGACTCATCACACACCCCATCGAGCTCCCAGCCCAATCAAATTCCCAAATAAAAAGCGAATCGATTCATAACGAAATGAAATGTGATTACCATATACAGTCGAACTTCCCTAACTCGAACTTCCCTAACTCGAATTTTCTCTAACTCGAACAAAATCGAGTGGCAATAGCGTTTACTGAGCAAATTTCATACAAATCGCCTTCCCTAACTCGAACTTCCATAAGTCGAATTTCTCCGTAACTCGAACAAAAATATTAGCCCGTGCTTCTGTAAGTCGAATTTTTCGGGAAAATCCCCAATAAAGTTTGAATTTTCTTTTCGTTTCTGTTATATGCTTTTGTTACCGTATCGTTTGGATATGTAATATTGATGTACATTAACATATGGAGATGCAATATGGTAGAATATTGCATAGGAAAGATGTTCGAAATGTACTTCTTTGTCAGCGCATCAGTGTACTAAAATATTTAAAAATGTTTAAAGAAATTTTCAAATTTAAAAATGTTTAAGGAAATATTCAAACTTATTAGTAGTTAAGGAATTTGAAAGTAGACCAAATAAATTAAAGTTGATGAAAAATGTGGGATCTCAGCAAAAACATTTTTCATTATATTAAAAAATTAAATATTAATTATGATGACATTTGAATCGGGAACTTCTTCTGGATACAGCAAAAGAACGAAGAAACCAATTTTTGAGAGTATCGACAGGTCTTGATCAAACTGGAAGCCTTTTTTGTTGAAAATGACAAGAAAAATTTGCAATTTGAAATGTATTTATGATTGAATGCATTTGTAGTCTTTAATATACTAAAAAAAAAAAAATTCCCTAACTCGAAGTCTCCCTAACTCGAACTTTTTTCCTGGATAATGGTGATTCGAGTTAGGGAAGTTCGACTGTATGTATATTTTTTTTCTTTCATACTTTCTCGAAACGACAGCATTTGCCCCCCTGGTTTGAAATGTGTGTTTTTGAGATATAAGCACATTCTTACAGTATGGTTGCATAATTAGTGATATCTGGATTCTGATATACAAAACTTGTGCGAATTATTAACCGACAGCTTAAGCTTTATTTAAAACATGTTCTTAGCATACCCTGTAACCATTAATTGTGGCTAAGAAACGGGTGTGTAGATTGTAGCAATTGATATACCAGACAGTAGACTTTTCATATCTGCTTGAATTTTTGATGTAAAATCATTGGTAAAGATACTAATTTAAGACTGTTCAATTGATGATATACTATTAAAATTTTGAAATTCCTTAAGCATTTTCAAAAACATAACTTTAAGGGAATTAAAAATGTTCATTACAATTTAAAAACTTGTACTTATTATAAAATTTCACACTTATGTCTTAGATATCTTAAAGTCCGGCATTATCAAGTGGAATATTCTCATATGTTACAAGAGCGAAAGTTGTTGTTACTGTTGAAACGTGGCTAAAATCCAGTTTAATCTTGTTTTAGTTTTAGTGTTTGTGATTTGTTTTATTTAGTTATAATTCGCTAGTTTGCTACGCATTTAATGTTTTAATTAGCGCCGTTTGCAGCAATTTCAAGGACAATGTTTGTGTCTCCGTCTCAGTCTCTCGGCTGAGTTCATAGCACCCCGCACTTGAATTGACGGAGAACTAGTTGAAATTTGAGATCGATTGAGATCTAAATAGCATCATATGGCTAATTATTTCATTTGGTTTTGTTCGCATGCTTTAACTCGCTGGCAGGTGTCATTTGATATATTTGTTCGGATCAAATTTTAGAAAGTGCATAACATTCGTTTATTTCACCAGATCTCGCAAAGGTCCAGCTAATTGATGGGTAAATATGTGACAGTTTATTGTTGCCCAGGAATACATTTTTATTATAGCTTAATTGAATAAACATTTACTCGTATGCTTAAACGATTTATATGTCTTAAATATTAACAAGTTAGTCTTATTTCAGCCATAAATAAATATAATAATGAAATAAATGCGAATACTTAGTATGTTTATAAGTTTATAAAAGTTGATTAAATTTTAATAAGAAGGAATCAATCTGGAAAATTAAATATACAATTATTCATGATAAAATTGATAGATTATTAACATCTTTGCAAATAAAATTAATTAAATATATGGCTAAGTTTTTTTAAAATTATTTTTTTCAACGTTTCTACTATTTACGATAAATACATTTATATGCTTAAAGCCGATTTTTTCAATTATTTTGACGTAATCTGCATAAAAGTCAATTTTATAAATTTTCGATATTCTTATATTTTTCTGAATTTTAAAATCTACATTTGGTAATCCTAGAGTATATAAACTTCGTTTTGATTACTTTTTCATTAATGGATTTTGTGTCTGTGTACTTAGATTAATGTAACCTTCAATTGAACAAACAAATATTATTGTATTAAAACCATTTCCGTTTTTATTCTTGGTTTTCTGCCATTGCTTTTGTGTTAGTTTATTAATTATTGTATTAATACCCAAGCGCATAAATGTGCATACAAGTTTCAATGAGTTAAACAGTTACTGTGGGCAAAAACAAACAAATAAGTTTTTAATTAAAAGTCAATTTGATTTTGAATTAGGTGTGAGGAAGTGAGTGTAAGTAATGATCATTATGGATCATTATGTACGTATATACTTGTATTAAGTCTCAATAGAAAGGTGCTTCGATATGGTTATATTTCAAGGAATATTTATTTTTTATTTTTATTTTATTTATTTATTTAGCACGACTAAAAGCAGTCTGCAAATATCTTTAAGATTTATTTACACTTATTAATGAAAGCTCGGAAATGTTTGTGGCTCTTATCAATCTTATCTATTGCTCTGGTAATCATACAGAATAGTTGATAGTGAGCTATAATTAAAGGAAATGTAATGTATTGGAAATTGAAAATCATGAATTTTCAAATTCAGTCAAAACAATTCGATATTATGCTTGATGTGAAATATCCATTTATTTAGCACTTTTTTTTGAATATGTCGCCAAGCCAATTAGAACCTTTTGCCGATCAATATTTATATAAATTATTTACATTGGAAAATAACCATATAACTTAGTTTGACTGCACTTGACCCAAAGCCCAAAAATAAATATTGTACTGGTCAAGTTGAATGTTTTTCCCTGAATGGAGGTTTAAAAACCCAATTTATGGACGTGGCAGCACGCGCCTTATCATCAATATTGCCCTTATCAATGATCTGAAATTCAGATTCTGAACTATACGAGCCGATAAGCACTTCGAATATCAGTAGAATTTTTGTTTTCCAATTGTAAATCAAATGTGTTTCGAGATATGCGATATTCCAAAATATATGGCTAGTCATTTCAAACAATGGGACTATAAAAGAGTGTCCAGTTGGCCAAGTTAAGTCAGTTGAAGTCAATAATGCAATTCGCTTGTGCAACTATTCTCCTGTTGGCCGCCGTGATCGGCGCCAACGCCAACGTGGACTGGCAGTCCGTCAAGTCCCTGGACATTGAGGTGGAAGTGCCCTTGATTCGTCGCTATGGTATCCCCGATGGTCGCATTACCAAGGGTGAACATGCTAAACCTGGCCAGTTCCCATACCAGGCTGGTCTACTGCTCTACGTTAACGGAGGTGCTGCCTGGTGCGGTGGTTCCTTGATCAGTGATCGTTGGATCGTTACCGCCGCTCACTGCACGGACGCTCTGACCACCGGTGTGGATGTCTATCTGGGTGCCTGGAATCGCGCAGACAAGGAGGAGAAGGGACAACAGATTATTTTTGTTCCAGCAACGAATGTTATTGTCCATGAAAATTGGGAGCCAACAACCCTCAGCAATGACATCTCACTCATCAAACTGCCCGTTCCCATTGAGCTCAATGAGCGCATTCAGCCCGTCAAGCTGCCTGCCAAGTCGGACAACTACAACACCTACGCCGGCCAGCAGGCTTTTGCCTCCGGTTGGGGCAAGACTAGCGACGGTAAGTAATCCAATTGTCATTAATGTTAAACAGCTAACGAATCAATGGTATCACTTTTTCTGCTAGCCGCCACCGCTGTTACTGACATTCTGGAGTTCATTAACGTACCCATTATGAACAACCCGGGCTGCGCTCCCTGGTTCGGAGGTTCGGAGATTATTACGGATAAACACATTTGCATCAAGACCACCGGAGGCACATCTACTTGCAACGGCGACTCTGGCGGCCCATTGGTGTCGGAAGAGACCAATGAATTGATTGGCGCCACTTCCTTTGGCATCGCTCTTGGCTGCGAGAAGGGCTGGCCAGGTGTATTCACCCGCATCACTGCCTTTTTGGACTGGATCGAGAAGCACACCGGTGTGACCAACAAGGGTTTCTAAATGTTGTCAACAAACCATTGTTTCACCTTAAATAAAAGATTATTCTCTTGCATACATTGAATCTAAAAGAAATATTAATAACTCGATCTTATCAATCTTATCTGTTGTTCCTGGTAATCATACAGATAAGTTCATAGTGAGCTTTAAGGGGTTACCCCCACTTGTAGCGAAAAAAATGAGCAATTTTCATGAATATAAAAAAAACAAATTGGAATCTTTTTTTAAGCGACCATTATATTTTCTTAAAATCTTGAAAAATATTACACAATTGAGTTACAAAAGTCCGTCAAAAAAATTATTGCTTAATTTTTACGTTTTGCGGTGTCCAACATTGTGGAAAACTAAATCATCTAAATCCTCATCAAGAAATGTCGATGGTTTAGTTAAATAACAGTATAATCTAATGCTTTATCGAAGAATCTTAAAAAAAATAAATTTTTAAAAAAAATGGCGGACAGTCAAAATTAGTTTTTCGATTTTCACTAAAAAAACAGTCGTCTTTTGGCTATAATCTGGGGTGCCACAGATATCGCTAGCGAAATTGAAAACCGCAGAAGGCAATTCCGCACGGAAAATTCCGAGATGCCACAGCACTTCGAGAGATTTAATATTTCTTAGCATTTTCACCAACCATTTCGAACTAGGCTACTAAGGGTTGACACCTTCTCAGAATTAATTACCCAAGGGTTTGATTAGCAACTTTTTCAAGTTTATCATTGCAGAGCAATAAGCATTTTTTTTTCTTACTTAATAAACATAATTTAATTTATTTATGCAATAATTGATTTTGTTTAGCTAAAAAAAATTTAAAAGTATTTGGCGCGAGAAAATAAAAGTTACTCGACAACTCCAGCAATTGTATGCCATTAATCTGGCAACTCTTCGTGACAAATGTTTTTACAAATTGCACAATCAGTTAAAGGTTTTTTTAGGGTAAAACTTGATTTACCTCAAATTACCTATTTTTTTAATGCTTAATTTAAAGAAAACTGAAGTGGTTCCATATATTTTTTTTAAATACCTTACTTCGAATTCTGACTAAAAAATGTGGCATCGCTTCCCCCGACTTTGAAAATCTAAATTGGACTAGGTGGCAGCATCGGACGAAAGCGGATTTTGCGCTTGTTTATTCCGCACAAAATTATTGTGCGATTTGATCTGTGGCACAGTGAAATGAAATTGAAGTGAAATTCAAGTGAAAGCGATATGTGTGGCACCCCCGAATACGTCCAATTTTTATTGAAAAAAAAAATCTAACGATTAAAAACAAAATTTTTATCGATTGAATAAGCTTGTTTAAGTTTAGGTTTCAAAAAGATCGGTTAAGTAGATTTTTAGTAACTTTAAAAATTTCATTTCGAGAAAAACGCGTTTAAAGTTTCAATTTCCGGTCGTTTGTTCGGATCGACTTGACATTTTAAGGACGTATTCTCAAATAGGTTTATTTAAAAAAAAATGCAACAAAAAACATTTTATTTCAAAATTACATGAAGGGAAGTCCTTTAATTAAATAAATGTAATTTATTGCAAATTGCAAAAGCATGAATATTTTAAGTTCGAATACAAATTCAGTCAAATTATTTATTTATTTATTTAATGTCAACTAAATACAGTTGACCAAAATTAATGTAAAAGTTAAGTAATAATAAAAGTTAAGTAAAATTAAATTAATTAAAATTAAATTAATTAAAATTAAATTTAAATTTAACTGAAATGATAAGAAATTAAAAATTTAAAATCTGGGGGTATTCTAAAAACTTTTAAAATGATCCAACATATATATGTATATTGCAAGGATTGGGGAAAACCCAATCAGATCAAAAAGTGTAAGTAGTAGTAATTAGTAATAATACAAGTATTAGAGTTAGTAAGGTCAGGGATTTCTAGAAAGGAAGAGTAAAAATTAATTGGATATTACGTTCGATTAAGGAATATCCATTTATTTAGCACTTTATTTTGTATGTATGTATATTTCCAAACATGTCGCCAAACTAATTAGAACCTTTTGCTGAACAATATTTACATACAGGTGTGCTACAGAAATCTCTTCCACTTGAATTTCACATAAATTTGTATGAAATTAATGTCATTTTTCAGGTGAAGGAGATTTCTGTAGCACACCTGATAAATTATTTACATTGGAAAATATCCATGTAATTTAGTTTATCTGCACTTGACCCAGAACCCGAAAATAAATATGTTGAAGGTTTTTCCCTGAATGGAGGTTTAAAAACCCAATTTATGGACGTGGCAGCACGCGCCTTATCATTAATATTACCCTTATCAACAATCTGAGTTATACAAGCCGTTAAGCTCTGCAAAAATCGGTAGGAACTATGTTTCCCACTGTAAATCAAATGTGTTTTCTAGTCTGATTCAAGATAAGTGATAATCCAAAATATATGGCTGGCTTTTTCGGATAATGTGACTATAAAAGCGTGTCCACTTGGCCAAGTTAAGTCAGTTGAAGTCAATAATGAAATTCGCTTGTGCAACGGTTCTTCTGTTGGCCGCCGTGATCGGCGCCAACGCCAACGTGGACTGGCAGTCCGTCAAGTCCCTGGACATTGAGGTGGAAGTGCCCTTGATTCGTCAGTTTGGTATCCCCGGTGGTCGCATTACCAAGGGAACAATTGCTCAGCCCGGTCAGTTCCCATACCAGGTGGGTCTAATGCTCTACGTTAACGGAGGTGCTGCCTGGTGCGGTGGCTCCTTGATCAGCGATCGTTGGATCGTTACCGCCGCTCACTGCACGGACGCTCTGACCACCGGTGTGGATGTCTATCTGGGTGCCTGGAATCGTCAAGACAAAGCGGAGAAGGGTCAACAGATCGTTTTTGTTGAGACCAAAAACGTGATTGTTCACGAGAATTGGGAACCCACAACCCTCAGCAATGACATCTCACTTATCAAACTGCCCGTTCCCGTTGAGTTCAATGAGCGCATTCAGCCCGTCAAGCTGCCTGCCAAGTCGGACAACTACAACACATACGCCGGTCAACAGGGTGTTGCTTCCGGCTGGGGCAAGACCAGCGACTGTAAGTAGTCCAATCCTCATTTGTTGGACAGCTTAATAATTCACGACTTCGATTTTTAGCCGCCACCGGTGCTACCGACAAACTGCAATACATTCAAGTGCCCATCATGAAGAATTCAGGATGCGGTCCCTGGTTCGGAGGTGTTATTGGAGAAGCTCAAGTCTGTATCAAGACCACCGGAGGCACATCTATTTGCAACGGCGACTCTGGCGGCCCATTGGTGTCGGCCGAGACCAATGAATTGATTGGCGCCACATCCTTTGGCATTGCTCTTGGCTGCGAGAAGGGCTGGCCAGGTGTATTCACCCGCATCACTGCCTATCTGGACTGGATCGAGGAGCACACCGGTGTGACCAACAAGGGTTTCTAAATGTTAAGAGTAATTTGCTTAACTTAAAATAAAAGTTTATTTTCTTGCATACATTGAGGTTACAAGAAATAATAATCATGTTCGGACTTGGCTTTTGAGTGAGGCCGTCGACTGACTGCATCAGATGCATCCTCACTCTCATCAGATTGATGTCGCGGATGATACACGTCCAGTTCATCGGGCAGATCATCGTCAAAGTTCGGTTCGGTTTGCAGCTTGCGATTGTGCCGCTCCTTGCCATAGTTCTTGATATACTGATCAAAGAAAATGGCCTCCGTGGTGTCCTGATGCGAATGGACGCCCGTCTCATCGCTAATCCAATCCAGATACGAGGCCACCTTTGTAAAGGCCGCCGGATAGCCGCGATCACAGCCATAGATGCTGCCAAACGAGGTAACGCCCACCAGCACCCGTTTCTTTGAGTGACGCCGCTGCAGCACCAACGGCCCACCTGAATCTCCATTACAGGTGGATCTTGCATTGCGGCCACTTGTGCAGATGTTCGTGCCACGAAAGGACAGCGGAAAGTTGCGCTTACAGGTGCGATCATCAATGATCTGCAGTTGCACGTAGCGCAACACATTGCTGATGGCATGTACTCCGGTGGCATAGCGACCCCAGCCGGAGGCAATGCCCAGCTTGTTCTTGAAGCTGCGATACTCATAGTGCCGCTTGGGCAGCTGTATGGGATGGATGCGATCTGAAAACAAAAAAAGACGTTTGATAATCTTGGAAAGAGAAATATGTACTTGATTCAAGTACTGTTTATACCAGGGATTGCAAATAATGATTATTTGTTTTTTTCTGTAATCAAAAAATCATTTACTTATAATAACTTTAGGACAGAGAGAAAAATACCAATATTCAGCTTTATGGCTCATTTATGCATTTTCACCGTTATTAAAAATTTATCAAATTTATTTTAAGCAAAAAATAAAACTCATGAAATAATTTTTTTGCTCAAAAATAATAATATTGGTTGAGAAGTAAAGTATTCGTGATCAGAGCCAACAGCCAATTCGAACCGAGTTAACTCTGTCCTTCTGTCCTTCCGTAAGAACGCGCCAATCTCAAAAACTATAAGAGCTAGAGACATCAAATTTTCTAAGTAGGTTTCTGAATACCAGACACAGTTCAAGTTTATTTTAAGATTTGGGCCTACTACTAACGATCAGTCACAAAATCAAGCTTTAGTAACAACAACTGTTTTAAGATATCTCAATTAATCTGCCAAAAAAGATCAAGAATAATAAACTTTAATTTTAGAATGTGGCACAGACTCACCATTGAAGCTAACCGCATGTGGCAGTCGTATTATTGCAATGTCATCTTTCAGACGCTTGGGATTCCAGGTGGGGTAGATGTGAAAATTGCTGCTGGGCACCATCAGACGCACCTGACCCGACTCCTTGGCGTTCTTGATCTCATTGGCGCCCAGAAAGACCAAGGCGCGTTTGGCCCTGCAGAACGGGAATCATATTTAATATACGATTGTTAGATTATTTTGATTATTTTCCTACATATCGACGCAATGGGCTGCGGTTAGCACATGTTGTTCGGAGATTAGGGAGCCACCGCACCAGTAGAGACCCTTGGGACGCTGCAACAGCATGCCCACCTGGTAGGGAAAACAGTTCGGATTGCCCACATCTCCGCCAAAGATGCGATCCATGGCCATAGCCCCTTCGGGCAGCATACTATCCAGCAGCGGCGTCGTCTCCAGATTCAACACCAATGGCTCTCGTTCATCAGCGGATTGAATATTGTCGGCAGCGCTGCTATCGGCAGCGCTGCTGTCGCTGCTGATGCGACTGTCGTCATTGGTGGCGCTCATTTCCGCGTCCAGTTCGGCGGACAGCGAAGTGGTTTTTGTCTGCGACAAGGCCATGCCAAATGGGCCCGGATACATGGACACTAAATACATTGGCTTAACCTGTTGCCAGTCCAGCGCCGCAGCAGCGCTGCCGACATGAAGCAGCAGCAGCGCAACGCTGGCAATGCTGCCGAGCAGCAGCCTGCGCGTTGTTAATTTGGCAACAATTGAAAAAATTACAATTGCTGATTGTAAACACATTTGCGTTGCCTTCTCTTATTGCGCATTTAATTATTAAATTAATACTTAATTAATCTGCACTCTGCACAGTCTGTTTCCTCTGTTAAATTAATTAAGACGGTTCACTTGGCCACTTTTTTTAGTTTTCCCGTTTGATTATTTAAAAAGCCGTTACGTACTTGACTCGCACTCGACTGCGCTGCGACTGCGAGGCTGTTGAGACGGACGCGTAATTTTTATTTTCTTTTATTTTTGGTTACTTTCTTTGGACTTGGACAATCGGTGTCGGTCAGCGTCTCGTTTACAACTGTGGCGTCGCGCGCATGTTGCAAGCATTTTTATAAACTCTCTTGCTACCATTTCTTGCAACCGCTTTAATTATTTCGTCTATTTTGCTGCATTAATTTGACGTTGACGTCAACGTCGACAGCGACGCTGACTTCGCATACTTTCGCAGTCGCCACCAATTGCATTCATTTGATTTGTCTTCGCCTTCGACGTCGCCTTCGCCTCTTTCAATTTGCATTCGCTCTTTACGCCTTCTTCTTCGCCTTCCACCCGCTAACTGTGTTACGCTTGCGCTTTTACAACCTTTGTCGCATTTCTTTCTGCATTTGTCATTCATACCAAAATTGTGTTGTGCCCTTAGTCGCCGGTTTGCCCTATGCATGTGGGGAAGACGCATGTATTAGTATATCTTTTAACAAGCGTCGCCGCTGTCGACGCTGCTGCTGCTGAGCTCTTGGCTTCGCTTGCTGTTGTTTTTACCATTTAAATATGAAAAAGCAAGCAAAGTTGTAACTCTAGTTACTTATCCCCTACTTGCTTTGGCACTCTTACATCACATGTGTGTGTGTGTTGTGGATAATGCGCAGCATGCGGCAAAATGCTTTCATTGAGAAAAACTTCATGTAGTTGTTGTTTTTATTGTCGGCAATACATTTGTCTTTTGCATTTTTTCATTCTCCATTCTCCCCTTTCCTCATATTCATACCACACAGACCCCGATTACATGTTATATTAGGAGCCGACAATGGGCCAAGCTTTCTCAGCACTGGATTTTAGGGCTTAGAAAGCACAGTGTTGCCCACTGTGCAATAACTGGTAGCAGCATAGGCCACTCTTTTACGTTGTGCGTCAGCCTCAAGGTTATTGCCAGGCCACTTGGCGAGTCATAAACAAATTGTGCAGCTAGCTTGGATTGAATTGCGTTGCATGTGACCATTCGGAGAATTCTTAGCAGGAAATCGAATTTTAAGGCCCTCCCCCACCGTATCACTTCGATAACTTGTTGCATGTTTTTCTAATTAAATTAATTCGTTAAAATAACTTTAAGTTGGTGTTGAAAGTATTTCTTGGTTTGTAAGCTGTCGTTGTTTTTGTCTATTTAGGAAATTGCGGCTTACTTTGTCTGCCTAGCGAAGCAAATAAATCAAATCGTCTCGCGATCGGTGATATGTTCGAATGTAATGAGGCAACAAAAACAAAATACAATCAGCGCCAACAACTACAACAATAACAACAGTAGCACCAACACCAATAACAACGGCAACAATAACAGCAGCAGCAACTAGTGGCGTCGATTATGCAAATACTTGCCCCCCGCTAGTGCTTGCTTGCTGTGCACTCTACTTAATACCCTAACTACTAATAAGACTAATAATTTGATGGAAAGCTTGATTTAAAACATTTTTAAGCATAGACAACAGCATTATGTTAATAATATGGGCACATACCAAAAAAAAATCTGCTGGTAACCGTTACGATTCGGATTGACAGGTCGTTATCCAAAATGGTACATTTAGTACATTTGTACCAGATGTGTACCATTTGTTCATAAAATTGCGGTTGCCGTGTCTGCAAAAATGACAGTGGCAATTAAATTCTACTGATTGAATTTAGCGCAAAATGTAAGAGTATGTAAGTTTCGTTATGGGTATAAAAATTTAATAGTTTTCATTTCTTGATTTGTTTTTGTGCTTGGTTTATTTCGTGCTGTGCGTCGATATTTAATGCATAATCGGGAATTATGATTACCACTCTTGCATGTACGTACTTACATATTTAATAATAATAAGCACATAGTTTTATATTATTGCACTTGTTAATGCATTTGCCGTTATTCAATTTAGCACCACGATCGTACTATTTACCAATTAATTAGTATTAGTAATCTCATGCTATCTCTTTCTCATTGTACGACCGTAATAAATTTTTATATGTATATTTATTTTATTTGCGGCAGTTAAATTAATGATGTACGCAGTTCCTATTTGGTAAGATGATAATTTATTAAAACTACTGTTTTGGTACAATTCTACCCATTCTGGACTACTAATATTAATGATAATGATAATGTCGATCGATCAGAATTGTATTCTTACTTAAGTATAGTTCAGTTTATGCGCTATCTATAAATATTTAAAAATTAAATTTCAACGCAATATGATTAAATTATTTTCACGCTCGACAGTACTTCCTAGATTGAAAATTAAATACAAATCTTACATAAGACATTTTATAATTGGTATCAGTTCATTTGACCAAATAACAAATTGCCCTGTGGGACATCCATGTGGTTGCTTGGTCACCTCAACTCTCTCCGCTCTCTTTACTCCACTCCCTCTCTCTCTCTCCCTCAGTCTACTCGAAAGCTGTTGATTGCGACGACAGCGATGGCAGTTGCATGTCGTCCATGAACGTGGTGACAGCTGTTCTCTCTGCCTTCAGAGTGCACTCAACGCTGCCGCTGGGTGCATCCTCCTCGTCCTCGAACATGGCGCTGTCGAGACTTTTGTTGAGACGGTCATGGAACTCAGTCATTGAGATCTTTTTGAGCACACATCGCTTGCCAAACGTCTTCTTCACCTTCAAGCGACGCTTCTTTATCAGATTTTTGTTCTTATTGAGGCCATCGTTGAATGAAATGGCCCGACGCAACTTGCGGGAACCAAACTTGACCAATCGCACCTGGCTTGTAATGGCACACTCCTCGCTGTCGTCCTCGACATCGGCCGCATTCTCATCGCTGGGCTCCTCAAATATAGTTTCAAGATTCGCCGGCGTGAACTTCTTCATGCGCTTGCTTGTGTAGATTTTCTCGATGCTCTTGAGCGTCTGTTCGTTGGTGTGTAGCTCCCTGCGCTTCTTTTTGTTGGGCTTCATGATGGCGCTGCAGACGCGATTGAAGTTGTCCTTGGAGACGCGAGCGGGCATGCGACGACGCGAGACGCCGCCGCGATGGCCGTAGCTGCGACTGCTGCTGTCGCTCTCGTCGTTGTCCTCGCTGCGACTCTGCTGGGAGTCTATCTCGTCCGACTGGTCGGTATCTCCACTTTCCGACTCCAACATGTCGTCCAGCATGTCAGCCATTGGCTTCAAATTGCAGCCAAAGTTGTTGGCCGCTGCAAATATCGGGGCAGAACTGCAAAAATAAATACATATTTTTATCTGCGCGAGTATTTGTTGTTGTGACTTTCTCTGACTTACCGATTTTCGGTCAAAACAACCTCCTTTGGTTGAAAACTTATTTTCGCGAAATTGTGAACAATATTTTCCATTATTCAATGTCTAACATTCTGTTGTTCTTAAGAATTTATTTATTTTTTCTCCCTTCAAATTGTTATTTACACTCACGGTTGCCACAATTGGTGTTTTTGCGCTAAAACTGGCTCTTTTTTAGTGAATTTGGCTAATTTTTTGTTTGTTTTTGGCTCAAATTTTAGGTGTTTACACTTTTCTTGAACAAATAAGAAGAAGAACGAAACGCCAAGCAGAAATGTTACTTAACATAACAGCGATAACTCTAAAAACATTTACAGAACTGCTTCTGTATTTGGTTGCAAAACAAATGTTAAATTTGAATTTAACAACAGCCAACTGTATGTAAAATTATTGATACTACTATTGCGGAATGGTTATTGATACTTTAATATTTTCAAATGTAATTTCGTACAATTATTGTTTATATTACACTTTCTACATATTGAATAAATTTATTGTTCAACCTTGTTTGACAAGAGTGTAACTCAAACGGCACTGTTAAGCTAACAGTGCTAGTGTGTACAAACTTACCAATGTGTACGTTTTAAGTGCTTGTAAGTGTAGAGTTGATTTCCAATAGGTGGCGTTGCAAAACGGTTACATTTCAATTGTTGCGGAACCATATCTTATTGCGTTTGTGCATTGTTCTTTTGTTTTATATTGTGTAACCGATTGTAAGCATATATATAGCTCGATATGGATTTGGTATAAAAGCCATAGCTCATGAAAGTGTTTGTTGCATTTACTTTGGCGCTTGCCGCCGTCTCTGCGGAGATCTTGAAACAGGAGTACCCCAAGGATTTTCCCAAGACTACTAAAATCGAGGGACGCATCACCAATGGCTATCCAGCCTACGAGGGCAAGGCTCCTTACACCGTCGGCCTCGGCTTCAGCGGTGGCTGGTGGTGCGGTGGCTCCATCATTGCCAACGACTGGGTGCTGACTGCTGCTCACTGCACTAATGGAGGTGGCTCAGTGACCATCTACTACGGTGCCACCTGGCGTATTAATGCCCAGTTCACGCACACCGTCGAAAGCGGCGCCTTCATCCAGAACGGCAACTGGCCCGACCAAAATGGCAACGACATCGCCCTGATCCGCACTCCCCACGTCGACTTCTGGCACATGGTCAACAAGGTGGAGCTGCCCAGCTTCAATGATCGCCACAATATGTACGACGGCTGGTGGGCAGTTGCCTGTGGATGGGGCGGCACCTACGATGGCTCCCCTCTGCCCGACTGGCTGCAGTGCGTCGACCTGCAGATCATCAGCAATGACAAGTGCGGCGAGAGCTATGGCAGTCTTCCCGAAGGAATTCTCTGCGTTGCCACTCCCGATGGAAAGTCCACCTGTAGCGGCGACTCCGGTGGCCCGTTGGTGCTCCACGACCACAACAAGTTGGCCGGTGTCACCTCCTTTGGCAGCAGTGCTGGTTGTCAAACTGGCGCACCAGCTGGCTTCACCCGTGTCAGCGCTCACCTGGACTGGATTCGCGACAACTCTGGTGTTGCTTACTACTAAGCTATTCAATTTTAAATAAGAAAATTAATTAATAATACCTATATATACTTAATTATTTAATAATAACTCTATTATCCATGCGGAATGTACATTTGATCATAACATGACCTTTAAATTTATTCTGCATTTAAATTTACCTAATTTGGAACATTTTATTTTATTCAAAAATGCTATATTTTTTCATCTTTACCTCATTTGAACTTTTAAAAACTTGAAAATTTCATAACTACCGTTTTGTTAATTTGGAACATTTAATATATTTTAAAAAATGTTCGATTATGCATACTTACCCCTTATGATTTTTTTGTAATCAAATTCTCATAACTTTGACAAAGCTTCTATCCGAAAAGTCTTCGATCATTTTTTTACCGATTAGT
Organism: Drosophila suboccidentalis; assembly: GCA_037043435.1. Taxonomy (NCBI): domain Eukaryota; kingdom Metazoa; phylum Arthropoda; class Insecta; order Diptera; family Drosophilidae; genus Drosophila; species Drosophila suboccidentalis. The sequence goes on from JBAMBK010002320.1 coordinate 302,356, forward strand.
TAAATTATATTACACATTTTTTATAAGAAATCGTGGCATCCGTTGCAACTCTAAGGGGAATTCCCCACGGTTGCTAAATTAAAAACATATTTCGTATCACATTTAGATCTATTCGTAACTTTTTAAATAGTAATATTTCTGCTTTCATTATGTGCTTGAAATACACCAAATGATTTAAATTCTTAGATCTGTTTAAATGGCAATTCAAAAACCATGTCTGCGTCGACTGTCAATTATAAAGGCCTTTATCTGCGTTGTTTCAGTAGATTAATATTGAATGAGTACCTGATATCTGAAGGGGCGAATAAAATACTTATGATATGAAAATCGTATAAATTCGGGCATGTCTCAATGGATGAACAGCAATCGTGCGTTGAACATGAAGGCATTCATAGCATTCGCTTTGGCCATCGCTGCCGTCTCTGCGGAGGTAGTCGACCAGGTCTACCCCAAGGATCTGCCGAAATCCGATAAGATCGAGGGACGCATCACCAATGGCTATCCAGCCTACGAGGGCAAGGCTCCCTACACCGTGGGCCTCTTCTTTAATTCCTGGTGGTGCGGTGGCTCCATCATTGCCCACGACTGGGTGTTGACTGCTGCCCACTGCACCAACGGTGCCAGCCAGGTGACCATCTACTACGGTGCCACCTGGCGTACTAGTGCCCAGTTCACGCACACTGTCGGAAGCGGCAACTTCATCCAGAACCGCAACTGGCCCAACCAAAATGGCAACGACATCGCCCTGATCCGCACTCCCCACGTCGACTTCTGGCACATGGTCAACAAGGTGGAGCTGCCCAGCTTCAATGATCGCTACAACATGTTCGACGGCTGGTGGGCAGTTGCCTGTGGATGGGGAGGCACCTACGACGGCTCCCCTATGCCCGACTGGCTGCAGTGCGTCGACCTGCAGATCATCAGCAATAGCAAGTGCTCCCAGACCTATGGACACCAGCCCGATGGCATCCTCTGCGTTGCCACTCCCGATGGCAAGTCCACCTGCCAGGGCGACTCTGGTGGCCCATTGGTGCTCCACGACCGCAACAGGTTGGTGGGTGTCACTTCCTTTGTCGCTGGCACTGGCTGCCAATCTGGTCATCCCGCTGGCTTCACTCGAGTCACCGCTCACCTGGACTGGATCCGCGACAACTCTGGTGTCGCTTATTACTAAGAAATTTTATTAAGCTAAATAAATCAATTTCATTGAGCATAACTGAATATTAATAGTTTCCTTTCCTATTGCAAGAGCTATCTAAACTTTCTATATATAGCTAAGCTCTCCGTCTAGGTCTAGACATCTATATTATTAAAAAAAACTGCTTGTTATCAGTAAACTAAAAACTTAGGCTACTGTTCCGCTTTTTATGAATGGGCGCTTCAAGTGCGTAAAAGTTGAATGAGCAGACGGTAGTAAATCCACATTTGGTGCTATTAAAAATACCCCCAAAATAGGCAACAATTACTGATATCTTTCAATTTGTGAATGATCATCTTGTTCGATTAGATTATAGGAGCGGAAACTGATTTAAAATCTCATGCTGATTGGGTGCACCGAGCAATTCGAATGATTGACGATAATATGAATATTGAGGTAATATTATAATAGAACAGATATTACATTATTATCTTCTTCTTGTAGCTAGAAACATTTATTTTTACTGTTCCAAATTCCGAACATCGAAAATAATTGACGTTTTCAAAACGTGTGAGTTAGAGTCGTCGGATTTGAAAATAAATGTCATTTAAAGCATTAAAATAAATACCAAAAATTATAAACTGAAAATTATAAAATTGTTGAACATTTTTAGAATCAATTACCATCACTATTTCAAGTTTAAACAGTTGCAGTGTATTTTAAAAGAATTTTTTTAAAAGCATCTATAAAATATTTTATAAAAACAAAACCGAGCTGTTCTGAATTCCACTTTAATTTTGGTTATCGATACCAATTTTCGCAATATAAAGCTGCTAGAGTTGCTTTAATTGAATAACAAAATTTTAACTACGAAGTTTTAGTCTAAGTTACCTTCTATCTGCTATATTCAACCTGAAATACATAAAATGAATTTTCGAATCGTTTTCGAAACCGAGCTCGAAAAGTAATAAGAAGCCCATTTCGATCGGAATTGGGAACAGCTTTTTGAAAACGTTAGAAATTCGAAACAGGCCTGATTATAATGTTATTTACCTAAACTAAAACTGTAGCCCTGATTAAAGGTAATACCTTTTCTTATTTTCTTTACCTAGTATCAATATTTGGTAAGTGCGCAATTTTTAAAGCCCTATCGTTGGGCCGGATGCGATTATTATTGATAGCACTCAGACAAAAATAGTCTAAAGCCATTGCTGGCATATAGAAAATATGTAAATCATAGGTTATCTTATCATAGGAAAGTACTCAAACTACCGAAACTTTATAATCGTAGTATCTAAGCAAATAAATTAAACTATTCCCAAGTCTACTCAAAATGATTACAAATGAGTGCACTTGCTAGATCTTTGTTTGAGATTCCTGTTATGGAAATTCCCAGCAATTGACAATGAATTGTAAGCAAAACTTTGTCATATCTGAAAATAATCAATATTTACTTTTAAATAAAGGAAATGAACAGTCTTGAAAAATATAAGAAAATATCTTAATGTTAAGAAATTAACAGGAGTATCTTGAAGTACTCTTCTCATATCTTTTCTCATTTAGAAACTGGTTAGTAAATACATTTTTCAGCTTGGTGCTGTACGTATACTTAATTTGCTTGTTTATAAATTAATTACAAGTTAAAGTATTAGGTTGTGAGAGCTTCAAAATCCTCTTCAACAACCTGGCAACGCATTATGAGTATTCATTTTTATTATCAGATAATATTCACAGGCAACTTTCGTTGTGTTTTTAAGTGGCCCTTAAAGTTTTGATTGATCAGTGCTCATGAAGTGAATATATTTATATATTTGCTATTCGTATCTTTCATTTGATAACTCATTTGTTTATCTGTTCTCTGATTACCTCCAAGTCTATTCCAAGATACAAAACGGTATAAAAGGCGTTTGAATTGATGGATTGCTATTAGTTGTTCCGTCAACATGAAGACCTTCATTGTCTTGGCTTTGGCTATCGCCGCAGTTGCTGCTGAAACCATTGAGCAGGTGCATCCCAAGGATCTGCCGAAATCCGATAAGATCGAGGGACGCATCACCAATGGCTATCCAGCCTACGAGGGCAAGGCTCCCTACACCGTGGGCCTGAGCTTCAATGGTTGGTGGTGCGGTGGCTCGATCATTGCCCACGACTGGGTGTTGACTGCTGCCCACTGCACCAACGGTGCCAGCTCCGTGACCATCCACTATGGTGCCACCTGGCGTACTAGTGCCCAGTTCAAGCACACTGTCGGAAGCGGCAACTTCATCCAGAACCGCAACTGGCCCAACCAAAATGGCAACGACATCGCCCTGATCCGCACTCCCCACGTCGACTTCTGGCACATGGTCAACAAGGTGGAGCTGCCCAGCTTCAATGATCGCTACAACATGTTTGACGGCTGGTGGGCTGTTGCCTGTGGATGGGGCGGCACCTACGACGGCTCCCCTCTGCCCGACTGGCTGCAGTGCGTCGACCTGCAGATCATCAGCAATAGCAAGTGCTCCCAGACCTATGGGCACCAGCCCGATGGCATCCTCTGCGTTGCCACTCCCGGTGGCAAGTCCACCTGCCAGGGCGACTCTGGTGGCCCATTGGTGCTCCACGACCGCAACAGGTTGGTGGGTGTCACTTCCTGGGTCTCTGGCGCCGGGTGCCAGTCTGGTCATCCCTCTGGCTTCACTCGTGTCACCGCTCACCTGGACTGGATCCGCGACAACTCTGGTGTTGCTTACTATTAGCTCTTTCATCAAATGACTTCCTTTACAAAATATATCAAATGAACATATTATTCGTTTTTCTATTCTTTTAAAACCAATAACTTTATTATACTCTTATTATAATCTTTACCAAGATTCTTTCATAGGGGACATCACATTTCTTCTTCTTCAGCTCTTTAAATAATCTTTATTCATGTGAGCTTCTGTAAAATCTTAAAATTGTACTATAGGATGTTACAAGTCAGTTTTATAGGGGTAATTAATTTGACAAATAATTTGCAGATAACGTGAGAAACATACTGAGATTGAGTCATACAGAAATTCTTAGGACTGTGTTTTCCATCTGATCCTTACAATAATATTGAACTAACTATATAAAGTTAGAGATACTTTCTGATAAATAGCTTAAGGATAATGTTATTTGACCTGGAGACAATGATGATTCCAAGATATTATTGACTACCTTATCAGAAATAGCATGGTCAACATTTTTATGAATGAGTGTAAGAAGTGACTACGAGTAAATCTGAGTCTAGTACGAGTACAATCAGAATACTCCCAGTGGAGTACAAATTTCGCCAATAGGCTTTAAGTAAAGTAAGTTAATGAACTAAAGATAAGATTATGAACAAGCCTACGTGCGCTTTCAAAATATGTCATTTAAATAAACAAAATGCACGGAAGTACTGTTTTTAATAAGAATCACATGCTAATATCGAAAGATTTGTTGTGTTGTTAAGAGGAAAGCTCTCTTTTTAGGCCTATTAAATTATTGATCTATTAAATTATTTTCTTGGTAACATCAATTTTCAAAAAAACTTTAACTATTTGTGAAGAACCATATACACTGCCGCTCAACTGAATAGGTTCACGATTACCGTGGAAGGAATTGGACTGTAATTCCTAAACCAATGTTCCGATTTACATGAAATTTTTTTTCTATAATTCTCTGATCCTTTAATAATTAGATGCCAAAGTATGATTTTCATTAACTTAATATTAATTGCTTATTTATTTTTTCTTCTGAAAGAGTAACAAAATTAATGCTTTATTTATGGCTCAACTGAATAGGTTCAGCTGAATGAAGTTTAATTTTTTGATGAAATATTGCGATAAATCGACAAAATTTGTTTGTAAACTTGTAATTTAATATATTTTCTTTATATTAAATGAAAAATTTGCGGTGAATAGCAATTGTCCGAGTACGAAAGAGGCCAAATCCAGGCCCGCCCCAAAAGTGAACTTGGCCACATCCTCCAAATCGTTACCAAAATTTGACGGAGCCAAAATGTTGTGAGTAACTTTTGAAGAAACAATGCTTAATATGACAAAAATATTAAAAACGAAGTAAAAAACGCGTCCACTGTGGCAGACAGGTAACATATTGCTCGAAATGCGTGCAATTTCCACCACTCAAAACCCGAAACTAAAGAAATTTGTGGTGTAAATGCAAGTGTATCAACTGTAAAACGTGCGATTTTGTTGGCTAATCATCTAAACTGATTGAAACATATAAAAAAACCACATTAAAATCATCCACGTATAGCTTCACGACTGCATTTTGAAAGTTACTAATTTAAGGTCGCAAGTTCCATAAAATGGTACTGATCTCCACACTATTACGCCTCCTTTAAACGTGTTGCGACGGCTCAGGATATGTTCTTCTTTTCGAAGAACATGCAAGTAATAGTTTCTACCATATACTTCGTCTAAAATAAATTTCTTTTCGTCGGAAAGACGACGTTGTGCCATTCCTTCGTCTAGCTCATGTGCTTGCGACGAGCAAAATGCAGTCGTGAAGCTATACGTGGATGATTTTAATGTGGTTTTTTTATATGTTTCAATCAGTTTAGATGATTAGCCAACAAAATCGCACGTTTTACAGTTGATACACTTGCATTTACACCACAAATTTCTTTAGTTTCGGGTTTTGAGTGGTGGAAATTGCACGCATTTCGAGCAATATGTTACCTGTCTGCCACAGTGGACGCGTTTTTTACTTCGTTTTTAATATTTTTGTCATATTAAGCATTGTTTCTTCAAAAGTTACTCACAACATTTTGGCTCCGTCAAATTTTGGTAACGATTTGGATGTGGCCAAGTTCACTTTTGGGGCGGGCCTGGATTTGGCCTCTTTCGTACTCGGACAATTGCTATTCACCGCAAATTTTTCATTTAATATAAAGAAAATATATTAAATTACAAGTTTACAAACAAATTTTGTCGATTTATCGCAATATTTCATCAAAAAATTAAACTTCATTCAGCTGAACCTATTCAGTTGAGCCATAAATAAAGCATTTAATTTTGTTACTCTTTCAGAAGAAAAAATAAATAAGCAATTAATATTAAGTTAATGAAAATCATACTTTGGCATCTAATTATTAAAGGATCAGAGAATTATAGAAAAAAAATTTCATGTAAATCGGAACATTGATTTAGGAATTACAGTCCAATTCCTTCCACGGTAATCGTGAACCTATTCAGTTGAGCGGCAGTGTAAGTCTGTGAGATTCTGTAAGCAATAATTTTGGGTCAATTAAATGGGAAGCTCTACTGAAGAGTTAGGATACGAGTATTGAAGAGCTTTGGGAATATTTATTATTGTTTCAGTGTTTAGTACCAGATGCCAGTGTGGTCATAGATCCAGTCCAGGTAGCTGGTGACACGAACGAATCCAGCGGGTTGGCCAGTGGTGCAACCGTCCCAATGGACAAAGGATGTGACGCCCACAAGGCGGTTGTCCCAATGGGTGACCAATGGACCACCGGAGTCACCTTGGCAGGTGGACTTGGCGCCATAAGTGTTGATGCAGATGGTGTTATCGGTAGCATAGATTCCGTAAGTATGGCGACACTCGTCGTTGCTGATGATCTGGACATCGATGCAGTTGAGATAGTTGCTGATGCCGCTGTTGTCCCAGGTATTTCCCCAGCCGGAGGCAAGCGCCCACCAACCATTGTAGCTCTGGTAGCGATCGTCGTACCATCTGGGCAGCTCCACCTTGTTGACCAAGTGCCAGAAGTCCACATGAGGAGTACGGATCAGGGCAATATCATTGTTCAAATTATCGTTGTAGTAGGGATGGCGAATTTGGTCGTTTCCACTGATCCAGTGGGTGAACTGGGCCCCAGTACGGTAACTGGCACCATAATAGATGGTTACACCGGAGCCATGAACGACGCAGTGACCGGCAGTCAGCACCCAGTTGTGTCCAATGATGGAGCCACCACACCACCAGCCACCGTCAAAGCCCAGGCCCACAATATAGGGCACCTTGCCCTCGTAGGCTCCATAGCCATTGGTGATGCGTCCCTCAATGTTGTCTCCTTTGGGTGCGTCCATCATCTTCAGGGGCTTGTTCACGACGGTGGGCACAGCGCTGGCTGCGGCCAGAGCCACAGTTAGGAACACGAACAGCTTCATGTTTGATGCGAAACTTTGGGTTTTTTCGAAATGCACCTTGGATTTTATACACTGCAAGTCATCTAATCTTTTCGTATATTATTTAAAGTACTTCATTTTAATCGCGGCTCATAAATTTTCTTTGAATTTTATTAGAACCCGGTTTGGCCGATAAGAATGTATAACGGTTAGAGGAGGGCTTGTCCAGTAGTACAAACTTGAAAATATTACTTAAATCTGTTGTTTATTTTGGCGATAGCGATACCCTGTATTTGAAATATATTTCTAGTTCCAGAAATAACGTGTGCTTAAGAAACGTTAAATTATTGATAAATATTGTATTGATATTATACTGTTTTCACTTAGGAATTTACAGATCGGTTTTAAATTTATTTTTGAAATATTTTTATATTTCTAGTAAGAAGTTTTCTAAATAATTATCGATATTATTTTGCGCATATCGATAGAGAACTTACTATCAATACTATCGATTTTATTTATTTATTTGCTAAGATGTGTCAGTTCACAATTTAGTACAGGGTATCATCGTCAATTCGTTTTCAACTTCATATCGAAAGTGTCATAAATATTTCTTTAAGTGTCAGCATCACCTCGTAAATCTTAGTTATACATATGTACATATGAACGTGAAATACTTAGCCAATATGCCTATTTAAAGTCTGCACTCTACTTTTAAGCGTCTGCTCCTCAAAATGTTTTCAATATGCGAGTGCCCTTCTCCTGCTTTATCGCTTTGCTGTCCAAAATTTTAAAGTCATAATCATTGGGACCGGATGCGTATATTACTGTTTGGCAGCAAATTGAAATTGATGTAAATAATTGCGAAACTTATCGTTCAAATATTTATACTCAACCTACTAGAACTTTGTAATCGTGAAAATTTACCTCACCTCGAAACGGAAGCTACAGATGTGTTCTCTAAATATAATGTTTCACACTGCCGTGTCTATTTTTTTTATAATTTTTTGAAAATTGCTAACGGAATTTAAACGACCTTTTCAAATATATTTTTTTTACTGTGAAGACTTGACTTACATAACTGTTAAAGTAAAAAAGGGTGTACGCAGAGATATGCGAGTGAGTGTACATATGACGGTGTTGAAACCGTCATTTGCAGCAATACATGAAGAATCTGTCTACTTTTAGAGAATTTTTTTCCTATTAAGGAATCTTAAGAGATCAATGAGAAAGTCAGTGTTGGTTTTATTTTGAATGCTTTATTTAAAAGTACTATTGCTTAGTAGTAAGCAATGCCAGTGTGGTCACGGATCCAGTCCAAGTGGTAGGTCACTCGCTGGAAGCCGGATGGATGACCCGATTGACAGCCTGCGGCAGATACCCAGTTGGTAACGCCGATCAGTTTGTTGCCGTCGTGGGAAACCAGAGGACCGCCAGAGTCGCCACCGCAGGTGGACTTGCCGTCGTTTGTTCTCACACAGATGATGTTGTCCTGGATAAGACCACCATAGGTCTGACTGCACTCAGAGTTGTGCATGACCTGCAAGTCGACGCACTGCAGCCAGTCGGGCAGAGGGGAGCCATCGTAGGTGCCTCCCCATCCACAGGCAACTGCCCACCATCCGTTGTAGTCGTTGTAGCGATCGTTGTAGCTGGGCAGATCCACCTTGTTGACCATGTGCCAGAAGTCCACATGGGGAATGCGGATCAGGGCGATGTCGGCATTGTGATGGTTGATGATGTCATTACGGTGGACCCAGTGGGTGTACTGGGCATTGGTGCGCCAGGTGGCACCGAAGTAGACAGTGACGGACTCGGCGCTTCCAGTGCAGTGCTCGGCAGTGAGGACCCAGTTGTGTCCAATGATGGAACCACCGCACCACCAGCCACCGCTGAAGCCGAGGCCGACGGTGTAAGGAGCCTTGCCCTCGTGGGCTGGGTAGCCGTTGGTAATGCGGCCTTCGATCTTGCTGACCTTGGTGATGTCCTTGTTGTGGACGACTTCCTCGAAAGCCGCGGCAGAGGCAACAGCCAGAGCCAATAATGTTGTGATCGTCTTCATGTTGTGGACGAATTGTGTTTCTTGGAGCTGTGAGCAGAACTTTTATAGCAGCGAATATAAAATTCTTATCGCTTAGTTGGAAGGCTCATAAATATTCCTGGGGCTCTATAAAACTCTCAGAGATAATTGTGATTTAGATCATTATTTCTTGTATGGTAGGTATGTTCTCTTAAGAATTTGCATACAGAGTATAATTAAAAATTTGCAAAATATTTATACATATATCCAGTAAAAATATCAGTTTATGTTCATCGATAGCATCTTGATATGATCGATAGAAAACCAACTATCAATACTATCGAATTTATTTATTTATTGCTTACTGCATATACTCCGTATAGGGTATGTTCATTTTGTACTTAGTTTAAAATCAAAGGTGTCGTAAAAATTTCTTCAAGTGTCAGCATCGCCTCGTAAATCTTGGACATACATACAAAGTCACTCCAGACTGCACTCTGTCTTACCAACTACTCCCCGAAATTTTTGCAAATAAATTATTATAATAAAAAAATTATGTGAGTGCCCTTTTCCTGCTTTATCGGTTCCCTGTCTGAAATTTAAAAGTCATAATCATTGGGACCGGATGCGTTTATTACTGATTGGCAGCATATTGAAATTGATGCAAATAATGGCGAAACTTATCGTTCAAATATTAAACTCAACCCACCAGAACTTTGTAATCGTGTTACCCAGACAAATAAATTAGATTATTTACAAACAGGGATTAAAACCGAAACGAATATCGGTATCAGTTACGGTTTCGGTTATGTTCGCATTTAGGTTTTCGGTTATCAGTTACGCAAAATTTTTGAAAAAAGCTTTCGCAACGGTGAACCGGCTTTTGTATGTTTCGGTTTTGAAATATCGGTATGGTTTCGGTTCAAAAAAAAAAAAAGAAAAAGAAAAATCAAAATTAAAAATAAAAAATTAAAAAGAAAATCTAAAATTAATAAATAAATAAAATAAACTAACAAGAAAATGTCAGAAATGGCAAACAAGACTTATGAGTCGGAAAAAATCGAAACAGTTCATATTTTTTCGTTTTAACTTGTTTTTTAAATTTTTATAGTAAAAATTGAAAATAAAACATGCATTTAAAATTGTATTTAAAAGCTACACCATAACTCATATTTGCAATTTTTAAAATAACAATTAAAAATAAAACTTTTTTTAAAATTGTATTATACAGATATGTTCTATAGTTATGTTGTTCCACACTGCCGTGATTAAAAAGAAACGTCACACATACATAAATGTAAAACGGGTTATAACAAATAACCTCAGTTTTATTTTAATAATGATGGGATTAATAGTTAACAGTTTTAAATGCTTAATAATATAGATTAGACGACTTTAGTATTAAATTCACGACGCTTTGACCGACTGCTGCTGCTACTGTTGGACGACTGTATATTACTGCAAACGACTTCACCGACTACTGATATCGATAGGCAGCAGACTAACGATCTGCCGCCACAGACCGATACCACTTGGCATCGCCTGCTTGACCCATCTTTCTTACATAAATATGACGGTGTTGAAACCGTCGATTGTAGCAATACATAAAGAATCTATCTAGTTTTATAGAATTTTTTTCCTATTAAGGTATCTTAAGAGATCAATGAGAAATTCAGTGTTGGTTTTATTTTGAATGCTTTATTTAAAAGTACTATTGCTTAGTAGTAAGCAATGCCAGTGTGGTCACGGATCCAGTCCAAGTGGTAGGTCACTCGCTGGAAGCCGGATGGATGACCCGATTGACAGCCTGCGGCAGATACCCAGTTGGTAACGCCGATCAGTTTGTTGCCGTCGTGGGAAACCAGAGGACCGCCAGAGTCGCCACCGCAGGTGGACTTGCCGTCGTTCGTTCTCACACAGATGATGTTGTCCTGGATAAGACCACCATAGGTCTGACTGCACTCAGAGTTGTGCATGACCTGCAAGTCGACGCACTGCAGCCAGTCGGGCAGAGGGGAGCCATCGTAGGTGCCTCCCCATCCACAGGCAACTGCCCACCATCCGTTGTAGTCGTTGTAGCGATCGTTGTAGCTGGGCAGATCCACCTTGTTGACCATGTGCCAGAAGTCCACATGGGGAATGCGGATCAGGGCGATGTCGGCATTGTGATGGTTGATGATGTCATTACGGTGGACCCAGTGGGTGTACTGGGCATTGGTGCGCCAGGTGGCACCGAAGTAGACAGTGACGGACTCGGCGCTTCCAGTGCAGTGCTCGGCAGTGAGGACCCAGTTGTGTCCAATGATGGAACCACCGCACCACCAGCCACCGCTGAAGCCGAGGCCGACGGTGTAAGGAGCCTTGCCCTCGTGGGCTGGGTAGCCGTTGGTAATGCGGCCTTCGATCTTGCTGACCTTGGTGATGTCCTTGTTGTGGACGACTTCCTCGAAAGCCGCGGCAGAGGCAACAGCCAGAGCCAATAATGTTGTGATCGTCTTCATGTTGTGGACGAATTGTGTTTCTTGGAGCTGTGAGCAGAACTTTTATAGCAGCGAATATAAAATTCTTATCGCTTAGTTGGAAGGCTCATAAATATTCCTGGGGCTCTATAAAACTCTCAGAGATAATTGTGATTTAGATCATTATTTCTTGTATGGTAGGTATGTTCTCTTAAGAATTTGCATACAGAGTATAATTAAAAATTTGCAAAATATTTATACATATATCCAGTAAAAATATCAGTTTACGTTCATCGATAGCATCTTGATATGATCGATAGAAAACCAACTATCAATACTATCGAATTTATTTATTTATTGCTTACTGCATATACTCCGTATAGGGTATGTTCATTTTGTACTTAGTTTAAAATCAAAGGTGTCATAAAAATTTCTTCAAGTGTCAGCATCGCCTCGTAAATCTTGGACATACATACAAAGTCACTCCAGACTGCACTCTATTTAACCGTCTACTCCCAGATACTTTTGCAAATAAATTATTATAATAAATTAATTATGCAAGTGCCCCTCTCCTGCTTTATCTCTTTCCTGTCTGAAATTTAAAACTCATAATCATTGGGACCGGATGCGTTTATTACTGATTGGCAGCATATTGAAATTGATGCAAATAATGGCGAAACTTATCGTTCAAATATTTATACTCAACCTACTAGAACTTTGTAATCGTGTTATCTACACAAATAAATTAAAGTATTTACAAGTCATCGGCTGGTCATCATAATACACTTCACCAGACATGCACGTTTATTATAGACTAAAGTATTTACTTGGGACAGGAAAACCTGACAACTAGCCTGCAGGATTCATATATATTATCGCAACGTATTTACAGGCATCTTACTTAGGGTTTTCGGGTATGGAATGATTAGTATAGAATGATCAGTTCACATGGATGTGAACAAATTTACATGTATATTTACTAGCTACAAAAGTTCGTTACTAAGAATTAGGCATTAATTTAGGTCCAGCGACTAAAAATTTTGCATTTATTATTTCAGATTATTATCTTCAGGAAGTCCATTACCATCGAAGCGACTATTGTTCAAATTTCCCATTTTAAATCTTTATTGAAATGAACCAAGGGGATCATAAATCTTGGACTTTCTCAAAACCTGATTAGATATCGGATTCTATGAGACACTTTTATAGGGAGAATTATAATTCAGCGCATATGTCCCATACACTTGAAGATAATGTACTTAACGACATTATGAGATTACGTTTGGTATAAAAGAAGTAATGTTTCCCTTAAGGAAACAAGTTGTACATCCAACATGAAGGTGTTCATAGCAATCCTGGCTTTGGCTATTGCCTCCGCTTCTGGCGCTGCGGTTCCTTCCGACTCGGAGAAAGTGGTGCAACCTGTCAACGTAAAGGACATCACTAGCCGCATTACCAACGGCTACCCAGCCTACGAGGGCAAGGCTCCTTACACCGTCGGCCTCGGCTTCAGCGGTGGCTGGTGGTGCGGTGGTTCCATCATTGGACACAACTGGGTCCTCACTGCCGAGCACTGCACCGGAAGCGCCGAGTCCGTCACTGTCTACTTCGGTGCCACCTGGCGCACCAATGCCCAGTACACCCACTGGGTCCACCGTAACGACATCATCAACCATCACAATGCCGACATCGCCCTAATCCGCATTCCCCATGTGGACTTCTGGCACATGGTCAACAAAGTTGAGTTGCCCAGCTACAACGATCGCTACAACGACTACAACGGATGGTGGGCAGTTGCCTGTGGATGGGGAGGCACCTACGATGGCTCCCCTCTGCCCGACTGGCTGCAGTGCGTCGACTTGCAGGTCATGCACAACTCTGAGTGCAGTCGGACCTATGGTGGTCATATCCAGGACAACATCCTCTGTGTGAAAACTCCCGAAGGCAAGTCCACCTGCGGTGGTGACTCCGGTGGTCCCTTGGTTTCCCACGAGGGCAACAAACTGATCGGTGTTACCAACTTTGGCAGCGCTGATGGTTGCCAATCTGGTGCTCCAGCTGGCTTCCAGCGTGTCACCTACCACTTGGACTGGATCCGTGACCACACTGGTATTGCTTACTACTAAGTTTATACTTAAAATGGAAAATAAATAAATAAAGATTATTCAAAATATTTATGAATGTTATTTTATTATTTTCAAATTCATTATATCACATGTTGGGGAAGTCATCTAATATTTTTTACAATTTACCTAACTTTTAAATGTTATCAATACAATATTTATTATATAATATGCATATATTCCTCAGTGGACCAAGCAACGTACATTGAGCGAGAGTCTCGCCAAACGCTAGTAAACTGGCTAACAAACAGCCAAGTTGCGGTCAAACAACGTGCGACGATGGAACTTTCGCTAAACATGCGTTGCCGAGCTAGAAAATAAGCCGAAAACGGATCGTATACGAACAATCGCTGTAGTTCCGCTTTACTATCGTAAAAGTGCTTGCGAGCGAGCAAATAGCGGACTAGATCGAAGTCATGCTATGTCGCAACGCAACATTTTCGATGCGCAAAACCGATTTCCGCCTAAATTAGTTTTTTTTTTTGGGTATTAACGTTATCTATTTTTTTAAGCAACAAGATCGGCTAACAAGATTTTATAAGAATTTTACAAATGTTACTAAAATTTTAGAAAATCGTAATGATATTTTAAGGACACAGCGGGACTTTATTACTTATCATGTTTAGCTTTAAAATCGCATTTGAAATTAATTTAATATTTGCGATTTGTTTCAAATTTCTAAAACAAACTATCTATCTATTTATTGATTGTTCTTAGAGCTTTTGTTTAAAAAAACTGGGTTCGATACATAAATATACATCACCGTCATTTGTAGCAAATCATACAGATCTATTTATCTAGTCTAATCGAATTTTTCGCAGTCGAATTTTAAATTGCAAACAAATTACGGAAATAGAGTTACCGCTTTAAGAAATGAACCATAATTGGTTTTTCTTGCCAATATAATTTGTCATTAAGAAATGCATTGTTGGTTTTGTTTTGATTGCTTTATTTAGAAGTATTAATGCTTAGTAGTAAGCAATGCCAGTGTGGTCACGGATCCAGTCCAAGTGGTAGGTCACTCGCTGGAAGCCGGATGGATGACCCGATTGACAGCCTGCGGCAGATACCCAGTTGGTAACGCCGATCAGTTTGTTGCCGTCGTGGGAAACCAGAGGACCGCCAGAGTCGCCACCGCAGGTGGACTTGCCGTCGTTCGTTCTCACACAGATGATGTTGTCCTGGATAAGACCACCATAGGTCTGACTGCACTCAGAGTTGTGCATGACCTGCAAGTCGACGCACTGCAGCCAGTCGGGCAGAGGGGAGCCATCGTAGGTGCCTCCCCATCCACAGGCAACTGCCCACCATCCGTTGTAGTCGTTGTAGCGATCGTTGTAGCTGGGCAGATCCACCTTGTTGACCATGTGCCAGAAGTCCACATGGGGAATGCGGATCAGGGCGATGTCGGCATTGTGATGGTTGATGATGTCATTACGGTGGACCCAGTGGGTGTACTGGGCATTGGTGCGCCAGGTGGCACCGAAGTAGACAGTGACGGACTCGGCGCTTCCAGTGCAGTGCTCGGCAGTGAGGACCCAGTTGTGTCCAATGATGGAGCCACCGCACCACCAGCCACCGCTGAAGCCGAGGCCGACGGTGTAAGGAGCCTTGCCCTCGTAGGCTGGATAGCCGTTGGTAATGCGGCCTTCGATCTTGCTGACCTTGGTGATGTCCTTGTTGTGGACGACTTCCTCGAAAGCCGCGGCAGAGGCAACAGCCAGAGCCAATAATGTTGTGATCGTCTTCATGTTGTGGACGAATTGTGTTTCATTGAGTTGTGAGTAGAACTTTTATAGCAGCGTTGGTTGTAAAAACTAGCGAATATCAAATTCTTATCGGTTAGTTGGAAGGCTCATAAATATTCCTGGGGCTCTATAAAACTCTTAGAGATAATTGTGATTTAGTTCATAATTTCTTATCTGAGATGTATAGATTTCGAATACATATGTATATGGATTTTTTATATACATTAATAATTATCTACAAATTATTGATTTAAAATTTGATTACGTTTGCGTTTAAACTTGAAAGCTTTTTAATATGGGCTTCAACATACCTCGCAACAAGTGCGAGTGCTATTGTCGATAGTTTCCTAACACTATCGATAAGATTAAAAACCTTCAAAAGGAATTATATATTTACTACTATAAATTCTAAGATATATTATTTGTAATCACTTTAATGTTATGCATATGAATGAATAGAAAATTTCCTCTTATTTTTAATTACTTTCTTTCTTTTGGAAAATGAATTCGAAATTCATCGGTTTTCATAAACAAAAAATTGAATACAATTTGGGTAGATTTTATTAGCTATGATGCCACTCATTGTACCACTTTGAATCAATCTGTAGAGAAAAAAGGTGTTGATAATCGCTTTGTTTTGGAAAATAATGCCACACGTACAGTTGTCCGATCTTAATCATTTATACTTTCTAAATTTCGATTGTGAGGGATTATTTATAATGCACATCTTATTCGATAATGGGAGTTCATTGGCAGCTGAATCGTATAAATGATCGATTGAAATAATGCCAGAGTTAAGTTGTGCTAAAAACATGAAGCTGTTCATAGCGGTTTTGGCTTTCGCCGTCGGTTTCGCAACGGCTGCTCCGCAAGAGGCCGTTGTTCATCCTAAGGATTTGCCAGAGGTCAGCAGGATCGAGGAACGGATTACCAATGGATATCCAGCCTACGAAGGACAAGCTCCGTATACGGTTGGTATAAGTTTGGTCAAGTTTGGTGAAGTATGGTCGTGGTGCGGAGGCTCCATAATTGGACACACCTGGGTCATCACAGCGGAGCATTGCACTAGAAACGTTGACTACGTGACTGTACATTTCGGTGCCACTTGGCGCACCAATGCCCAGTTCACCCACTATGTTGGTGCCTACGATATCATCAACCACGACTACGACGATATAGCCCTGATCCGCATCCCTCATGTCGACTTCTGGCACATGGTCAACAAGGTTGAGTTGCCCAGTTTCAACGATCGCTCGAACGACTACAACGGCTGGTGGTCATTTGCCTGTGGTTGGGGAAAGACCTCTGATAACAGTGGATTGCCCGACTGGATGCAGTGCGTCGACATGCAGGTGATGTCCAACAATGAATGTGCGGGAACTTACGGTTCGAATGTTGTGCGCGACAATATTCTCTGTGTGAAAACTCCCGACGGCAAATCAACTTGCAGTGGCGATTCTGGCGGTCCCTTGGTGTCTCACGATGGCAAGAAGTTAATCGGCGTTACCAACTGGGTGTCCGCTTCCGGCTGTCAATCTGGTCACCCATCTGGCTTCCAACGTATCACCTACCATTTGGACTGGATCCGTGATCTAACTGGCATTGCCTACTACTAACACCCAACTTGTGTATTTTGCATAAATAAATAAAAATATTACTTTAGCAAGCAGTGCAAGTATCTTAAATTTGTAACATAAATAAAATGTGAAAGAAATATGTATTAAAATTTGTAATAACACAGCGCACGAAGGGCATTAATTGAATAATGTTTGTTATTATATTAAGTTAAGTTAATTTGGATTAATTTGAAAGAGGCGTACGGAGCTCACTATATAACTGGGTTAATTATTCAGATTGTAAATTTGAGGGCGCGCTAATATGCGTTAGTTAAGCAATTGAATTTAAATGTAACGGCCGCCGTCGCAGGCATGCATGCGTCAGCGATCGGTTACACAACACTGTCGAACAGAGCGCAACTTCACCTCGAAGTTCCGAGGTGAAGAGCGAAAGCTGTGGTGAGTTGTGTGAGCGACGCTAGCGCGTGGCTCAGCGACGAGCGGCCGGGACTGGCGATCGAGAGGCGAATGAGAACAAGGTGGATTTACTAAAAAGGTGACGTCGTCCGATGTGCTGAGGGTTCAAAATTGTTTTCACCTCGCTCTCTCCGCTCTCAGAGAGATAAGCGCCAGAAAAAGATGGCAAACGTTTTACGTTCTGCACTCTTCGTTTGTTATTGTTTCAGCTTACAGAAAAGAAAATGCAAACATTAACATTATATCAAAGAAAATGCCAACATGATTTCTGTTTTGCCCATTGGAGCATATACTATACATACATTTGTATGTGGATAGAAGAGGGAGACAGAAAGAGTAATGTATGTTATATGAAAAACTGATAAAGGCCTTAGCAATATCTTATCATTGAAATATTTTTATTAATAAAAGCAAATATTTATGATCCACTGACATTTTTCAGGGTATTCGAGTTTTCTCAGAATTTCAGAACTAATCAAGAGACGAATGATATGTTGTGTCAGCTTATAACAAGAATCTTTCAAAGAGCTGTACATTTAAATTTATGTCTAGCATGTCGAGGTAAGGCAACAAAACAGTTCAATACACCCATAATTGTACTTTGGCCGCCGGAAGACAAAAGTTCTTTCTCAATGGCTGTTAATATTAATTAATTGAAGCTGATAAAGATAAAACCATTAGAATGGTTCAATGTACGACTATAAAAGCACTGATTTTGGCAACCTTTCACAAGTTGTATCTGTAACATGAAGTTGTTCATAACTATTTTGGCTTTGGCTGTAACCGCTGCCTCAGCAGCTAACTCGTCAGGCATTGCCTATCCTAAGGATTTGCCGAAATCCGCAAAGATCGAGGGTCGCATCACCAACGGATATCAGGCATACGGAGGCCAGGCAACCTACACCGTTGGCTTGGACATCATCACCAAAGGCGGTGGCTGGTGGTGCGGTGGTTCCATCATTGGACACACCTGGGTCCTCAGTGCCGAGCACTGCACTGGAGACGCTGAGTCCGTCACTGTCTACTTCGGTGCTACCTGGCGCACCAATGCCCAGTTCACACACTGGGTCCACCGTAACGACATCATTAACCATCCCAATGCCGACATCTCCCTGATTCGCATTCCGCATGTGGACTTCTGGCACACGGTCAACAAAGTTGTGTTGCCCAGCTACAACGATCGCTACAACGACTACAACGGATGGTGGGCAGTTGCCTGTGGATGGGGAGCCACCTACGATAATTCCCCTCTTCCCGACCGGATGCAGTGCGTCGACTTGCAGATCATCACCAATTCCGAGTGTGCGGATTACTACTATAAAGGGCTTGTTTTGGACCATCACATCTGTGTGCGCGTTACCAATGGCAGGAACACCTGTTCCGGTGACTCTGGCGGTCCGTTGGTCACATACGGCAAACTGGTTGGTGTTACCAACTTTGGACCTGCCAAGGGTTGCCAATCTGGTGGTCCATCTGCTTTCGCACGTGTCACCTACCACTTGGACTGGATTCGCGAACACACTGGCATTGCTTACTACTAGTAAGCTAAGCTACGCAGAACATGCATTTAATAAATTGAATATTAATTCTAAACGATATCGCTGTGGATTTTTTTTGTATAAGTTTCGTTTCTTAAGAATCCGTTATAAAAGTCGATATCTTGAGGCAAACCAAGATCAAAATGAAATTCCGCAAGAAAATATGTTCAGATTTGCCTAAGTTGTGAAAGCTTGAAGTTGCTCACACCTTTGATTTAGTAACGTTACAAGTTAAAATTATTGTTTACTTTGCCATGGTTATTTACTAAAAAACCACCTTTTTTAATAAAACTGATTATTTCGGCTTAGCACCTGCGAGACTGTCAAAATTAGGGCATACTTTTTGGTTATGAGTTGAGTACAATTGTAGCTGAACTCTATATTTTATAGCATACTTTTTAGCGTGTCATTTTCAATGTTGCTTATGATTGGGACATTAAAAAGCTTGTTGCAATCGTTGAAAATTGAGTTAAGTTGAGTTTTATTTAATTCTGTTTAAGATTGCAATTTATTTAGAGTTACAATTTCTCTAAAAATATATTTAGTAGAAAACACCGGAGTTTTCCTTGATCCATTCCAAGTAGCTTGTCACACGGGTGTAGCCAGATGATGAACCAGTCTCGCAGCCGTTTTTGGACATGAATGAGGCAATACCAACCAGTAGTTTGGGTTTGTTGACCAGCACCAATGGGGCGCCAGAGTCACCCTGGCAAAGGGAACTCGGGGTGGGGGCAGTGCAGAGGACTTCTCTCTTGTCGATTACAGACCCATAGGTATTCCGGCAGACTTCATCGCTGGCAATTGTAAAGGTTTGGTATTGCAAAAGGTAAGGAATATCGGTAGATCCATCGGAGGTTGTTCCCCAGCCGGTGGCGATAGCTTTTTGGCCAGCGTAGGTGGAGTAGCTGCTGGCAATAGGCGGCAACTTGACATAATCGATGAAGCGGTTGTATGGCAATTCGGAATTTAAACGGATCAGCGCGATGTCATTAGCCAGTGTTTTGGGGTCATAATTCTCGTGCTGTATGAAGATCTCGGGTCTACTTTCTGGTGAGGTGAGTTTCGGGTACGCGCGAGATGTGGCTCCGAAGATGGCAACCACAAAGGAGGCACTGCAAAAATTTAATATAAAGTTCATTAACATCATTTCAACAATCCTTGAGGTTATTTACTTGTGGGTGCAGCTAGCAGCTGTCAGCACATATTGTCTCGCAATGATGGCGCCATTGCACCACCACCACTCGTCGCTGGAGCCGGAAAAGTTGAGTCCCACCTGGTAGCGGAACTGATTATAGTCAGCGTTAACGCCGTCATAGATGCGACCGTCAACTGATGAATCCATTGGGGCACCATGTGGCATGACGCCAGCGGAGACGGAGGCGATAGCGAGAGCCAGAACTACGAACACTTCCATGTTGATCGTTGCCGAATATCGAATGATATTCCACTGACCACTGCGGCCTTTTATACACTTTTCAAATGGGTCTTATCAGTTGCCCAAAATCCCATAGATTAATGTATCATTCTCAGCTACCTTTCTGTCAACTTTTTAGTGTCTGTCTCCGACTGTTTGACAAGACGTTTCATATTTAACAAAACTGAAGCGTGCTCGGTAAGACATATTCTATATCTGTTCTGTATCTGTGATTATTGTTCTTGAGATTGTATAAAGCTCCTCAGATTACACTACAATTGCCACTTGTAAGGCCATTTGCAATACTTTTCTGATAGAAACTGATTTCTACAACGAGTAAAGTTAAGGAGCTGATACAATAATTCTGTGATTTGATTATTACAATTTTTAATATATCTGTAAAATCCATTACTTATGGTAGATATTCACGAAATTTCAACAAACAAGTTTTATAAATCTTGAAGGGTCGTGTTCACAACATTCCCATTATGCCTACTGTATCTTTAATACACTTTACACTAAAAGTAGACTGTAACTTTTTGCGTTGCGTAATGATTTCATCAACCATCATAATACCGACATCGCCATGATCCGTATTTCTCATGTCGACTTCTGGCACATGGTCAACAAGGTTGAGTTGCCCAGTTTCAACGATCGCTCGAACGACTACAACGGCTGGTGGTCATTTGCCTGTGGTTGGGGAAAGACCTCTGATAACAGTGGATTGCCCGACTGGATGCAGTGCGTCGACATGCAGGTGATGTCCAACAATGAATGTGCGGAACTTACGGCTCAAATGTTGTGCGCGACAACATTTTCTGTTTGAAAACTCCCTACCATTTGGACGGGCATGGCATTGCCTACTACTACTACTACTACTAAATGGCGTTGCCTACTACTAACACCCAACTTGTGTATTTTGCATAAATAAATTGATATAAAAATTTGTAATACAATTTTTAATTGAATAATGTTTGCTATTATATAAAGCTCAGTTAATTTGGATTAAATTGAAAAAAGCGCACGGAGCGCACTATATAACTGGGTTAATTATTCAGATTGTTAATTTTGAGGGCACGCTAAAATAAGTTAGTTAAGCAATTGAATTTAAATGTAACGGCGCAGGCATGCATGCGTCAGCGATCGGTTACACAACACTGTCGAACAGAGCGCAACTTCACGTCAAAGGGAGAGAGCGAAAGTTCCGAGGTGAACAGCGAAAGCTGTGGTGAGTTGTGCGACCGACGCACACTGGGGTGAGAGACCCCAAAAGTGACGATTAATTCAACCGTCCAAAAATTGGACCATGTTAAAATTTTGTATTTTGTAATTGATCAATAAAGTAAGTACAAATCATTAACTTTTGGATATTCCGTAGAGTATTTTTTTTTTTAAATTATTTTATTTCAGTAAATTTTCCTAATATTCGGTTTTTTTCACAACAAAAATTTGAATTCCATTATTTTTAACGCTGAAATGTTCCCTAATTTACATATAATATATCTGCTATAGAAACAACATTCTTAAAATGCATGAAAATCTTTTTTCTTTGAAATAATAAAAGGATCATATATAATTCAAAGTTTATTAATAAAAACAAAGATTATAAATAAAGAAAAATTTAAATAATATATATGTACATTAGGGTGTCCCTTATTTGGTCAAAGTCAATATTTTTAAACGCATACGGGCTAGTTCTGTTCATTAGGTCCTAAAGCACTCAGAAATCAATTTTTACCTCAATCGGAGTACCTCAATCAAGTCGGATAACCCGTGCCGACTTGGATCGGAAAATTTTAAAATTATATGGGACAAAAAAAAAATTTTTTTTTTAAATTTTAACTTTTTTTATTTTGTTCATTTGGTCCTAAAGAACTCAAAACCAAGTTTTCACCTTAATCGGAGTACGATAACCCATTCAAATTTGCATCGAAACAACAGTGTTTTAACACTGATTATGCATTTATGTACAATACCGAAAGTGAAAACCGGAACAGGCCTGATTATAATTCAGCATTTCCAAATTTTTCCAAAGCAAATCTTCCCCAAACTTTAATTTGGACTGGAATCAATTATGGTGGAACGTTAAATTTTGAGCTTCGAGTTTAGTTCTAAAAACTATTACATTATCTGCTTAGAAGTATCCCTGAACAACACACAGAAAGCGCTTTGATTAGCGCGCAGCGTGGCTTTTTTTTTTGTTTTTGTGGTTACCGTACCCTGTGGATAAGTGGATTATCTAAAACTTATAAGGGAAAAAAATTATAGGGTACTTAGCGAAGGCGTGGCAACACAAAAAGAAGAGGGAGAGAAAGTAATGTACAGTCCCCGGCATAAGTATTTTGGCACCATTTAAAGTTAATTCTACTCATAGTTTGAACTTCATACATGCAAAGTTTGTCATCAATGGAAAGGTCATTCGAATACCTTTTGAATGACATACAATTTTTCTTAACCCATTATGTACCCATTGAAATTTTCGAATTTTTGTAAACGTCTAATTTTTCAAATAAAGCAAATATTTATGATCCATTGACTTTTTTCAGGGTATTCGAATTTTCTCAGAATTTCTGAATCAATCAAGAGACGAATGATATGAAGAACTGTACTTTGGCCGCCGGAAGAGAACAGTTCTTTCTCAATGGCTGTTAATATTAATTAATTTACAATTATAAGTTGAAGCTGATAAAGATAATACAAATAAATCAGTCATATTTCAAGATAAAACCATTAGAATGGTTCAATGTACGACTATAAAAGCACTGATTTTGGCAACCTTTCACAAGTTGTATCTGTAACATGAAGTTGTTCATAACTATTTTGGCTTTGGCTGTAACCGCTGCCTCAGCAGCTAACTCGTCAGGCATTGCCTATCCTAAGGATTTGCCGAAATCCGCAAAGATCGAGGGTCGCATCACCAACGGATATCAGGCATACGGAGGCCAGGCAACCTACACCGTTGGCTTGGACATCATCACCAAAGGCGGTGGCTGGTGGTGCGGTGGTTCCATCATTGGACACACCTGGGTCCTCAGTGCCGAGCACTGCACTGGAGACGCTGAGTCCGTCACTGTCTACTTCGGTGCTACCTGGCGCACCAATGCCCAGTTCACACACTGGGTCCACCGTAACGACATCATTAACCATCACAATGCCGACATCTCCCTGATTCGCATTCCCCATGTGGACTTTTATGGCTTGATCAACAAGGTGGTTCTGCCCAGCTACAACGATCGCTACAACGACTACAACGGATGGTGGGCAGTTGCCTGTGGATGGGGAGCCACCTACGATAATTCCCCTCTTCCCGACCGGATGCAGTGCGTCGACTTGCAGATCATCACCAATTCCGAGTGTGCGGATTACTACTATAAAGGGCTTGTTTTGGACCATCACATCTGTGTGCGCGTTACCAATGGCAGGAACACCTGTTCCGGTGACTCTGGCGGTCCGTTGGTCACATACGGCAAACTGGTTGGTGTTACCAACTTTGGACCTGCCAAGGGTTGCCAATCTGGTGGTCCATCTGCTTTCGCACGTGTCACCTACCACTTGGACTGGATTCGCGAACACACTGGCATTGCTTACTACTAGTAAGCTAAGCTACGCAGAACATGCATTTAATAAATTGAATATTAATTCTAAACGATATCGCTGTGGATTTTTTTTGTATAAGTTTCGTTTCTTAAGAATCCGTTATAAAAGTCGATATCTTGAGGCAAACCAAGATCAAAATGAAATTCCGCAAGAAAATATGTTCAGATTTGCCTAAGTTGTGAAAGCTTGAAGTTGCTCACACCTTTGATTTAGTAACGTTACAAGTTAAAATTATTGTTTACTTTGCCATGGTTATTTACTAAAAAACCACCTTTTTTAATAAAACTGATTATTTCGGCTTAGCACCTGTGAGACTGTCAAAATTAGGGCATACTTTTTGGTTATGAGTTGAGTACAATTGTAGCTGAACTCTATATTTTATAGCATACTTTTTAGCGTGTCATTTTCAATGTTGCTTATGATTGGGACATTAAAAAGCTTGTCGCAATCGTTGAAAATTGAGTTAAGTTGAGTTTTATTTAATTCTGTTTAAGATTGCAATTTATTTAGAGTTACAATTTCTCTAAAAATATATTTAGTAGAAAACACCGGAGTTTTCCTTGATCCATTCCAAGTAGCTTGTCACACGGGTGTAGCCAGATGATGAACCAGTCTCGCAGCCGTTTTTGGACATGAATGAGGCAATACCAACCAGTAGTTTGGGTTTGTTGACCAGCACCAATGGGGCGCCAGAGTCACCCTGGCAAAGGGAACTCGGGGTGGGGGCAGTGCAGAGGACTTCTCTCTTGTCGATTACAGACCCATAGGTATTCCGGCAGACTTCATCGCTGGCAATTGTAAAGGTTTGGTATTGCAAAAGGTAAGGAATATCGGTAGATCCATCGGAGGTTGTTCCCCAGCCGGTGGCGATAGCTTTTTGGCCAGCGTAGGTGGAGTAGCTGCTGGCAATAGGCGGCAACTTGACATAATCGATGAAGCGGTTGTATGGCAATTCGGAATTTAAACGGATCAGCGCGATGTCATTAGCCAGTGTTTTGGGGTCATAATTCTCGTGCTGTATGAAGATCTCGGGTCTACTTTCTGGTGAGGTGAGTTTCGGGTACGCGCGAGATGTGGCTCCGAAGATGGCAACCACAAAGGAGGCACTGCAAAAATTTAATATAAAGTTCATCAACATCATTTCAACAATCCTTGAGGTTATTTACTTGTGGGTGCAGCTAGCAGCTGTCAGCACATATTGTCTCGCAATGATGGCGCCATTGCACCACCACCACTCGTCGCTAAAGCCGGAAAAGTTGAGTCCCACCTGGTAGCGGAACTGATTATAGTCAGCGTTAACGCCGTCATAGATGCGACCGTCAACTGATGAATCCATTGGGGCACCATGTGGCATGACGCCAGCGGAGACGGAGGCGATAGCGAGAGCCAGAACTACGAACACTTCCATGTTGATCGTTTGCCGAATATCGAATGATATTCCACTGACCACTGCGGCCTTTTATACACTTTCAGAATAGGTCTTATCAGTTGCCAAATTCCCATAGATTATTGTATCATTCTCAGCTCAAGTGCCACTTGTAAGGGAAATTGCTTATTCTTTTCTGATAGGAACTGATTTCTATAACGAAAATCAGAAGGTTAAGGAGCTGATACAATAATTCTGTGATTTGATTATTAACATTTTTAGTAAATCCGTAAAGTCCATTATATTTGGTAGATGTTCGTGTAATTTCAACAAATTAGCTTTATAAATCTTGAAGTTTCTGTATATATTATACACTTAACTTTAAGAGTAGACTGTTACTTTTCCGTTTTCCCCAACTTGAGTTTAACATAGCATTTAGAAATTGTGTTAAAGTTGGCAGCTCACTACAGGCATCGAATTACCTTCAACGCCTTGGTAGTCACTCTAACGCGCTAGCCAGACGACTAACTGCCAATCCAAGAAAGAGAAGACTCAAAAGGTGCCATCCATTGGATCTCCCTACCAGGTTCCTTCATTAATACTTCAAGCTTAGTCTTTACCTGTAAATACTGTAAATAATATTGTCTAATTCTATATCTGTATCCCCTGTGATCAATTGTTCTTTCCCTTAAATGTAATACTAGATTAAGTTGCCACTAAAGGTAACAGAAAACTTGTTTAAATACAAAAAAAGTTGGCAGCTCGGTGCTCCAACATTTGTAATCTAAAGAAAGTACTTGAGAAAGTTGCAATCGAATTATAATAATATTTTTAGCGATAGGTTGATTAATTATTTTGTGATTGCAGTTTATTGAGAGTATTAATTTCGCTGAAAGTGTATTTATGCATAGTAGATGCCAGTGTGGCTCCTGATCCAGTCCAAGTAGCTGGTGACACGGGAGAAGCCAGCTGGAGCACCAGACTGGCAACCAGCGCTGGACACGTATGAGGTAACACCAACCAGAACTTTGTTGCTGTTCAGCACCAATGGGCCACCGGAGTCACCCTGGCAGGTTGAGCTCTTGTTGGGAGTGGCAATGCAGATGACATTGGAGCTGGCAACAGCCGATCCGTAGGTGGCTTGGCATGCTGCGACGGTTATGATATCGTAGACGTTATACATCAGATAGTTGGTAACACCGGCAGCCGCATCGGAGGTCTTGCCCCAGCCGGAGGCGGTAGCCTTTTGGCCGGCATAGGTGGAGTAGCTGCTGGCCAAGGCGGGCAGCGCGACCTTGTTGATGTAGCTGGTGAAGCCCAAAGCGGGTGTTTGGATCAAAGAGATATCGTTGGCAAGTGTGCTTGGGTTGTAGCTGGCGTGCTGCCTGAAGTTGGCGCTGCTAATGGTGTAGCTGATCCTCGCATTGGTGCGCACGGTGGCACCGAAGTAGGCGGTCACAGAGGAGGCACTGCAAGAATTGGGATAACAGGATCATTAACTGTGTTTGAGCAATCATCCAGGATTTGTCAGTTACCCGCTGGTGCAGTGAGCAGCAGTCAGCACCCACTGGCTGGAAATGATGGAGCCACCGCACCACCAGCCACCGCTGGAGCTGGAGAAGCCAAGTCCCACCTGGTATGGGAATTGACCCTCTTGGGCGCTGTAGCCGTTGGTGATGCGCCCCTCAATTGACGGCACTGCGGGCATGTCACGAGGATGCATTGGGGCATCCAGTGGCACGGCGCCAGCGGAGACGGAGGCAATAGCCAGAGCCAGAACTACGAACACTTTCATACTGGTCGTTTGTCGAGTAACGAATGATATTCCACTGACCAATGCGCCGTTTTATATACTGTCCAAAGCGGTCTTATCACTTGCCAAAGCCCCATGGATCAAAATAACATTCTTACCTACCCTTCCCTCTTCCTTCTTTTAAGTATCAAAACTGAAGCGTGCTGTATATTTATATGTTTTATGTCTGTGATTATTATTATTCTTGAGATTGTATCAAGTTTTCCAGATTTAGCAACAAGAGCCACCTTTTAAGTATACATGCAACATTTGTCTGATAAGAATTCCTTGATATGTCAGATATCGAAAATATTCCGATGAGACAAATTAGGGGAGATAAACTAATCAGTATCTATATGATGTGCAAATTAATATTTGTTTCTATTTCAATGAAATCCTATTTGAAAATATGGAAATTCTGCAAATAATTTTCATCGATCTTTAAATAAATATATAATCTTAAAAGTTTTTTTTATGCATACCTTTTTTATTGAATACTTATGTACAACTTTCAAAACTTTTTTCCTCGATTTTTTAACAAAAATGTTGGGATGCAAAAACATTCTTCAAACAATTCACTCCTAAAATTGTTTGAAGAATGTTTTTGCATCCCAACATTTTTTTTAAAATATCGAGGAAAAAGTTCTGAAAGTTGACTTTTATTAAAATTCGAATATTTTAATGGGTACTTAATGGGTTAAGGAAAGTTTTGCATCATTCAAACGGAATTTAGATGACCTTTCCAAATATATTATTTAAATTTGAAGACTTGCCTTACAATAGCTGTTATAGTAAAAGAAAGAGTGTACTTATTAATTTGGCCAGTAGTGTACAGATAGATTGATCAATGAAAAAACTTTTTCATTTACTTTAAGTCTTAGGCGGCAATCTTAAGATATGGTATTTTTAAACTTAAATCTAATAAATATATACTTAAAAAGCCATAAAATTGATAACCACCGCAAATTAAATAAATAAACAAAGCAAAAATGTATTTAATTGATAAAATTAATGCCGTCATAATTATTACTGTTTGGCTTTTATATTAGAGCTCTTTATTATTAAATTGTAAACACTTATATCATTTAATGTAAGCTTTAGTTAACATAACACAGAATTTTTTATCAAAGCGGTCTACATTATTAGGTTATCGTGTTGTTCTCCTTTCCCTGTGCATATTGTGATTGACTTACTTCGGAAATAACAGGTAAGACTAACAAATTTTACCGCATATAAAAGTATGATAAAAGTATTGCATAGTTATACTTAACAGAATTAAAATTGCAAGCATACTTTTTGGGTTTGAAGCGGGTTTATTTTAAATAAAACTTCTTCAATTTCATATTATAAAGCATATATTTTTAATGTGCGTCTTTTCAATTGGAGCTCATAAAAATCAAGTTATTTATCAAGTTATATTAAAATTAAAATAAGAGATAAAGGGAGATACACATGTTGATCTATATGATGATGTGATATATAAGAATGACCGGATTCGATAGTTGATTCCTGATCGGGTAAGAAACAATTATACAAGGATGAAGAAGAGTTTGACGATTGCTTGAATTTTAACTTTAATAACTAAAAGACAAGTTAAGTTACATTTTTTTAGTGGAGCAGTTTATTAAGAGAGTTTACATTCAAGAATATTGTCAAAGTGCATTTAGCGGGAAACGCCGGAGTTCTCCTTGATCCAGTCCAAGTAGCTGGTCACACGGGTGAAGCCAGCTGGGGCACCGGACTCGCAGCCAGCGCTAGACACGAATGAGGTGACACCAACCAGAAGTTTGCTGCTTTCAAGAACCAATGGGCCACCAGAGTCGCCATTGCAGGTGGAGACCTTGTTGGGGGTGGCAATGCAGATGACCCTTGAGGATGCGATCAATGAGCCGTAGGTGTCTTGGCAGACGTTCTGGGGCACGATTTCGAAAAGGTCCCACTGCAGAGTGCTGGCAACACCGGAAGCTGAGTCAGAAGTCTTGCCCCAGCCGGAGGCGATGGCCTTCTGGCCGGCATAGGTGGAGTAGCTGCTGGCAATGGCGGGCAACTCGACCTTGTTGATGTCCGAGGTGAAGCTGACAGCGGGAGTCTCGATCAAAGAAATGTCGTTTCTCAGCACAGCGGAGTTGTAGCTGGCGTGCTGAATGAAATGGGAACTGGCTACTTTGTGGGTGAGCTTGGCAACGCTGCGAATGGTGGCACCATAGGTAATGGTCACATCGGAGGCACTGCGAACAAGTTAAATCAATTTGAATATACTGAGTGGTGGAAATCTAAATGGTTGCTTTCTTACCCGCTGGTGCAGTGAGCAGCTGTCAGCACCCACTTGTTGGCAATGATGGAGCCACCGCACCACCAGCTGCCGCTGGAGCTGCCGAAGCTAAGTCCCACCTGGTAGGGGAACTGACCGGCGGAGGCGGTCTTGCCGTTGGTGATGCGACCCTCAATAGTGGCGGCCACTGCGGGCATGTCACGAGGATGCATTGGAGCACCCTGGGGCAGGACGCCAGCGGAGACGGAGGCAATAGCCAGAGCCAAGACTACGAACAGTTTCATGTTGATCGTTTGTCGAATAACGAATGATTTTTGACTGACCACTGCAGCTATTTATATACTCCTTAGGGCTGTCTTATCAGTTTGTTATCAGTCATAACTTTGGATTTCCAAGTATATGATATCCCTTTCGACCACTCTCCTTCCGGCTCTTAAGAATTACCGTCTATATAATGATTTTAGCTGGCCAAAACAAAATTCATAGATAAACCGTTCTTGAGATAAACTAGCAATTAAGTGCTCTTCAGAACTGAGAGTGCCGCACAATTTGGAACGTGGGCACTTGAGTGATACGAACTGATTGATATTTATGACGGCAATTCAATATACGATTTTATTTAGACTGATAACCAGTTAGTGGTAGGTTTCCCAGAATTAGTATGGTGAGTTTAGCTTTGGCTAAGTATAACATTATTTTACTATGTCTTAAGTTATGTAAGGTAAGTTTCAACTTAATTTAATATTGTTAAACTCTTAAATATGTCATAATTAGTTCTGATACTCCCTCAGAAACAAGTTCTACTTATATTAAATTTCAATAAATTATTTAGAGTATTCAGTATTTCCAATGGTTGATGATTCTTACCTTCTTATCGTTGTTTTAGACTTTGTACCAAATTATTCTCATAATAATTTAAATAAAAATTAAAACAAATTAAAATCAACAAAAATATATAAATAAATTTAAAATTATTAATTATAATGTACATACAATTTCTTTAAATGTGCTATTGATATTTTCATGTAATTTTTTGTAATTTCTTACAAAGAAATTCTTTAAGCTTATTGTCCATTTTAATATCAGAGTTGTTGGCGAAATCTTATCGAAATTGATAAATGAAACAACATCTTAAAATTAAAAACGAATGGATTCAAATCTGTGCTGAACTTTAGCTATGTCGAGATATGCTATTTTTGGCTAAAATTGGACAATTCAGGTGTTTGGAAAAAACAGCCTTAAAATTGATAAAGAAGCACCCAGAAAATAGAGTAAATAAACAAAGTAATACACACAGATTGAATGAACTCACACATTTGATTGGACGAAATGCGCCGTAATGATAATTGATTGTGTTCAATATTATCGCTCGAGTACTTTAACAAAATTTATATTTACCCTTAGCCAGACTCAAGTGTTGGATTTTCCCAGCGATTAGCCAAATCATTGACTTGTGGCATACGAGTACACCCGAATATTCCGCATACGCAGCGTTGTCCCAAATGTTGCCAGGTCATTGCATAAAAGTAGACGCCTGGGCGTTGGGCAGTTGAATCTGGAAAATTGAAATCAAATCACTTTACGTGCTGGGCATGCAAACAAATCAACTGGGTCACAAGGACGAATACACATCCTTAAGACAGTTGGCTGAGAAGCTGGGAAGCTGCAACATTAGCACATAAAAACAATTCATTGCTTGTGATGCTGACACATGTAGTTGTAGAACAGAATCTGTCTGGGTCATAAATGCCGAGCACATTGCTTCCGGATGCAGGATGTGTGCGTGAGCTGCCTAAATTCAAATAGTTTTCGACCAAAAACATTGTCCTGACACTTTTGGGCATTACTGATGATCTAGAGATTGGCTTTAAGCTCTCGCACTTGGATTTGTTAAGCCATTTAGATGTGAAGTGTTTGTTCTAAGCGTATTTTATAGCTGCTCTGCCTTCTCTTTCTCAGTTCGTAAAACAAAAGAAACTAATTTTCTAGAAATATTTGCCTTCATTATGGCAGCTTTAAGTGAATCCATGAACAGAGACAGACAGCCCATCAATTTCGCAGTGCTCACAGCACTTTAAATTGCCAGCTAGCATTTTCTATATTACGTATACGTAATGCGCTTACAGCTCATTCAGTCACACGCACATATACGCTTATTAGACGCATATCCTGCAGCAATTGAAGACCTGACAACAATGTCCAGTCCATGCTCAAGTATCCTTGCCTTCTGTGTTGTCTGCCGCTCAAGTTGATATATATTTATATATATATGTATGTAAGGCATTCGAAGTGTCCCCCAGCTGCGAGCTCCTTTGACGACGACAAACAAGATTGCAGCAATAAAATTTCGACAAGTGAACAACAAATGATAAACGAAGCAGCACACGATAAAAACCAGTCCAAAAGAGAGATAGAGACACACAGCGAGAGAGAGAGAGAGAAGGATGTCAAGTCAAAGGCGCACTCGAAATGCTGGCTGGCTGGTCTAAGGACCAAGGACTAAGAAGCAAGGACCACGCAGGAGGTCAGTCTGTTCTCGAAGGCAACCTAATGTGAGCCGCATCGATTACGCTCTCCGGACACAAAATTCCACTCGTCCTGTAGATGTTTTTGGCTGCTTTTTCATTACATTTATTTGCTTTGGCCCATTGTTGTTGGCAAATAGAAAACTTTGCACAGTTGCGTTAAATTGTCATCGTGAAATGGCCGTCGACTGTCGCCTGTCGCTTGCCTGTGGTCAGCTTCCAGACTGAGCTGAGCTGCTTGCTTGCCTGCTTGTTGACCAGAATTAATGACAACTGTCTGGCACAGCTGACCTGTCCGGCATTCCTTGATGACTTATCACATTGCCACTTGAATAGCTAGTTCCATTTCCGGCTATAATTCAAAATTGTGAGACGCCTTCTCGCTTGTCAACGGCAGCCAGCTCATTAATCATTACAACGGGTCGTATGAGTAATGCATTTATCAATGTTCCTTCTCGAGATGTTGCTGATGCTCTCAGGTTGTGACACAACCAAAACGGATAACAGATTGCAGCATGCCTCAAGATGTTGGCGCAAATGCATTTTTAAAACTTTTCAACAGCAATTTGTTGTCGCACATGATTTACGCACACACTTAAACACACACACATGTAACTACTTACACATCTATTTTGTATGTGTCTCTTACAGAGAGTTAAGCCCTATGCCATGCACTTGCCTCTTAGTTTGCTGCAACAACTGGTCAAAGTTTGTGTCGCAATTTTCAAACCGAGTTTTTAAATGCGCCTCGTATTGAAAAAGTTTTATTGGCACAGCTGCTTGTCCGACATGAAGCGAAAACCGGAATACCAATTTTCATTAGCTCAACTTGTCAATAAAATCGACTTAAAGCGACCATATAAATATCCTGCCTAAGCTTTAATGACAAGGTAGCTGAAAGGGTTTTTTTACAAAAAAAAAACTAAATCTGCTTTGCTCTTAATTTATATTTTGAAATTAATTAGAAATAATTTACAAAAAATTTGAAATATATTAAAGATATTCTTAGACATTGTTAAAATATTTAAAATAAAAAGAATATACAAATAAGGAATAGAAAATAGAAACAGAAATTCAAGATTTATAAAAGCTTTCCAATCCGTTGTATTTATTTAGATGAACTTCTCAGTTTGCCTCCCTCGGCGCTTCAATGGCATATTACAGTCAGCTGTCAGTAGCTGGTTGTGGCAATAAAGAGGCTCTGAATAACTGCCAATATTTTTTTGACACAAATCCGAGACACAGACGACACACAGAAGTGGCTGGCATTAAATTTTATGCGCCTGGATCAAACTATGTAATATTCCACATAGATATCAATGCCAATACTTGGCACAGCGATGTCAGCCAAATATTTGAGCTTCCTTTTTGGCCTTTTTACGTTTGCCATCAATAAGCAAATAGCTGAAACGCTGACTGTTTGCATGCGAGTATGAAAAAGACTTCTGAATAAATATAAATATGAAAATAAATAAATATAAATATATATATAAATTCCGGGCATACAAACAAATCCTTTTCGATAGGTTGGCTGCCGATTTTTATTGTGCTCGGCGTTTCATTTCTTTCTTGTTTTTTTTTTTTTTGTCTAGTCGACAATTGGATTTGGGAGCGCCTTGGCATGTCTATGCGAAATTGAGGGATTTACTCGCATCGATTGCCAGAGAACAGAGAACAGGAACAGCGAGACAAATACGTGTCCCAGCCTCGTCTCGAGACACAGCTGAGCTTATTGGCGCATGCAAAATGATTGCCACTGGGCGTATCAATAGCACTTTTTTCAGATTTTTCAGCTCCTTTCAAAAGCATCTAAAATTGCAGGTTGTGTTCTGTCTGGGCTTTTGTGTAATGCAAATAGTTAATATTAAATATTATCAAAGAGCAGTTCTTTCTCTCTCTTTCGCTATTCATTATTCGAGCATGAAAAGTAAAGGCTTTTGTTACAACTTCATTATGTGTATTTTAAAAAATATTATGAAAGGCTCGGCTTCACTCGTAAAATGAAATATAACTACTCATCAAATTTTAGCATGCAAATATATACATACGAATATATATTTTTATATTTTTCGTGCTTCATTTTTTGTTGGAAAATGCTTTATGGCTTATGAACATTTTGTTTGCCAATATTTTTCTTGTTTCCCTGCTGTCCTCGTGTGGTGCTTTTGTTGTAATTTCGGTTTATTGTTTTCTATATATTTTTCTGCTTGAACGCACTAAAAGCTACTCGAATGCCAGTCAGCCAAACAGTCGGGTATCCACCTGCTTACCCCCCTTCACCCTCTACCCTCTCCACAGTTCTATTTCTCTTTCTGGACGTGGCATTTGTTTGCTTTATGTCTTTATTTTGTACCCAGCCAGGAGGAAGTTGAGTGGGAACATGTATTATTTTCTCTGTTGAGCGATGGCTGCCATTCGACTTGGTAATGGTATTGCCTCCGAGTATCTATGTGTGTCTTTGCATATGTAATATTTGTGTGTATCTTTTACTTGATACGTTCTCTTGTCAGTGGCAACTTTTTAATACTTAAAACAAAAATGTTTCAATTATTTTGCTCAAGTTGTACCGACTTATCAATATATATTTGTGCTTCTACTCGTTTGAAAAGTACTTACTATATATATGAGGTTGCTTTATTATATATTTCTGCTTCTGAGCACTTAAGCCATTAACTTTTGCTGTCAATCAATTGTCACTCGCCGGGAAACAAAACAAAAGCACGAAATAGAAACAAAAGAAACAGAGCATGACGAGACATTTTGCAGGAAAAAAAATTCAAGGAAGAAACGTCAGCGAGAACAAGAAAATCTTAGGGATGCCGAATTAGTTGGCAATTCTTTGGCATATTAAGCTTTGAAATGCTCTATGGATGAATACATGAAGGAAATAAAGTTGCTTGAAGCTTTTGACTATGTTTTGGATTCTTTTAGATGGCAATTTGCTCAGAGCACAAACGGTAAGAGCTAACAGACTGAAATTTTCACAGTAGTCGAAATTTCTTGTTAAGATACTTTACAAAACGCGGGTTAAATTCGGGGTCAAAGTTTAAATATCAACCTTTATTATATAAAATGTCTTGTTTTCAAATATCTCAACAAATATTTCTCAAAATGTTGTTAAAATTGACCTACTATTTCACACAAGTGACATAGAAACAATTGCGACTATGCAGCTTTTCATTTCCCATGGAAACTTTGTCCTTCTTCTATGTGATTTCCATTAGATTCTAAGCTGTACTTATGATTTGTGCTCCGATGCTTTTTGCTTTTAGCTGGCATTATGAGTATACCCCATTAGAACCAAAGGTATTACCACTCAATCGGCACAAAAACCAAAAAGGAAAATATAAAAAAATGTGTGTATAGAAATCAAACCGAAGCAACAAAACCATCAACAAAAGTCTTTGTCTTTGTGTGAACTGTTGGGGAAAAAGCAGCGAACTTTGCCGTCAAGTCATTGTTGTAGAAGTTGAAGTGGTCGGGCATGAGCATGGGTATAAAAAGAGAGAGGCGATGCGGGGAAGCGGGAATGCCAGGATCTGTCTGTCTGCATGTCTGTCTGTCAGGCAGCCAGGCAGATGCTTCAACGTTGTTGCCGCAGACAAGTCAAGCCAAAGTGTTGTTTGGATTTCATTATACAATTATCTTGTTACCAGAAATAATGGTGTCGAGCCGGGCAACATGCCAAAAACATTCAATGAGCTTGTGATGCTGTGATGCGCCTTCCTTCAGTGTGTAGGAATATGTTTGTGAAGAGTATGTGGGTGTCAGTTAGTTCTCAACTCACTTACACACATGTCTTATTGTGTGCGCGGCAGCCGGAAGCTGAGCGCGTTGGCAAAAGCAGGAAGTCATTAGCCAAAAAAAAGAGAAAAAGGAGAAAACGCTGTGCAATAGGGTAAAGTCAAAATAATGCGATAAATAAATGAAAATGTTTGAGTTAAATGAATTAAGTGTGCGATACTCTAAGCATATGTGTGTGTGTGTGTTGGCAGACTGAGGACTTTGCTAGAAACACTTTCTGTGTTGACTGTCAGCGCAAGTGACAGCCCGTTAAATATACATAGAACTTGAGGGTAAGTGCTCTTGGCCAACTTTCTCTCTCACTCTCTTTCTCTCTTTATATCTCTCTTGCTTTCTTTCTCGTAATTGTGTGGTAGCTAATTACCCAAACATCACTCAAACTGTCGCTGGCAAAAGTCATGGCAGTGACTTTAGTGACTCGACTTAAACTACAAACTTGGTCAGCAATAGTTTCGCCTCGTCATAGTGCTTGATTTATAAGCGCCGAGTTATTTTATAGATAAGACTGCTGTCTGCTTAAAGTTGCCACTCATGCTGCATCGATATCATTATCATAATCATTATTATTGGTCGATGTGTTAAAACTCACAATGGTGTGAGCTGTGGCTTCTGGCCAGGCCAGGGGCGTGGCCAAAAGGGGATGCCAGGAAAACCACTGAGCAGTGAATTTGCAGCTCGCATGTCTCTCTATTATATTATATTAACTCCTCTTTTCTTTATTTGAAATTCAAGCCCCCCTTTGGCTACCCGCCACTGCTGTCAATTAGCAATACACACTTGTGACTTTGTACGCGTGTGTGTGTGTGTATAAGTGTGTTTGTTTGTACGTAATGTGCTGTCCTTGCAACTTTCATCTCACTCTAGTTCATATGCCATGATACGAGTAGCCTGGACTTTTTTTTTGCGTCTGTTTCAACTTAATTAATTATGTAGCCGACTAGTTGCCCATCCAAAAATCGTTAATTAACTTGATTGCTTTGAATCGACTGCGATTTGTTAGCCAGCATTGCATTGACTCTTCAGTCAGAAAGTTTTCACACACACACACACACACATTCAGACACATGTGTGTGTCTGGTATTCGTATAATTGATGAGCTGCCTCTTTGTTAATTGATTTTGCTGTGTGGCAACAACTTGATATACCAAATATATTGCAACCAAATTGGTTTTATTAGCTGGCAAGCAACTGGCTAAATAATTGATTGGTTACAGCAATTGAAACAATTTCGTTGACCCGGAATCCATTTTCTCCCACACGTGTCATGTGTAATTTGAATATATATTCAAAATCTTCAAACTTACACAACTGACCCAATAGCCACAAAATGTCATGAGAAATAACGAAATGAACTTGTTCAATGATGCGACCGAAGTTTTTGTGGGCCAAGAAACCCAAAAAGCCAAAAGAAGCATATGCAATTCAATCACGAAACTGTAAACTACAAACTAGGAAGTTGCAAATGCAAAGTTAAATTTGTGACTGTCCAAAGTGGAATTTAAATAAAAAAACTTTGGCAATAAACGCTTGCAGCCCACGCGGCGTATGAGTAACCAATTTAGAGTGAGAGTCACGTCAAGTTGCCTGCTTTGACATTTTAACTAACTTTTTAAGCACACACAAAGACACACACACACACGCTGGCATACACACACAAAAAACTATGCTGTGCTTTATACTCGCATTGTAACTTTTTTGAATATGTGCGATATTTTGTCATATCTAAGCCACAAAATACGAGTGCAACTTTTTGCTGCTGTCATAAATTTGCGCAATGCAAACATTTATCAGCTTGGCCGGACCCGCACTCAGTTAGCAGCAGTCTGTATTTTGATATTTAAAGCTATTACACTCAGAGAAAATACTTAACAGTTCATTTAAATTAAATCAAACATGAGTTTCTTTGATAGTTCTATATCAAATTACAAGTTGTTCAAAAAGTACAATATATTGTAGAAGAAAAAGTATATTATTTATGCTTGATTGAGGACTATGATTAACTGACAGACTGATTGCCTTACATGCTTTAAGAACCAAGAGATGTATTAAATGCAATTGAAATTAAGTTCGTAACTTCTTTTTGATTCAACAACTTTTTTCCTGGTTCAATGACTTTTTATATTATATTATATTATTTGATTTATTTGCCAAAACTAGACTATAACTGACTTACTGTTTGATTGCAATCCTGAATAGTTCTGTAAATATTTTTCCGAGTGCACTTTTGTAGATTCGCATTCGCACTCAAGCTCAGCTTATTCTGCCGCTTTCACTGACTGACTTTGCGAGTTTTTGTCGTTGGACGTCGTTGAGTAAATGCTTTCTATTCAAACCGCAACAGCAGCATATGTGTGTGTCTGGAGTTCCCATTCCCAGAACGAGTACCCTAGCCAAAAACGAGTACTCGTATGGGCAGTGTGCAGCAGACACTTCAACTTCATTGTGGCACAACATTTTCTGTGCATATTCATGCGCGCCTTTTATGCACTTTCATGAGATTGAAAAATTTGAATACTTATATCGCTTTTATTATTATTATTTTTTATGATTCTTGCAATTGCTGGAAGCAATGTTAAATTGCTTAAATTCTCAGTAAAATTTGCTGTGGCAATGGAAAAACTTTGCTTCAAATTAAAAATAAAAATAAGAGAAAGCACTCGTAAAAAAGTGGGAGAAAAAACTTTGGGCATTATTTAAATGCGTTGTAATAATTTAAATGTTGACATATTGTCAGGCTGCCACGCCCACTTTCACTGGCTGCCAAATATTTTTTTCAATGTTCTCAGTTCTTTTTTTTTTCTGTTTTCCTTGGAGCTTTTTATGTTTATTTTTGCGTTGCCGCGTAAATTTAATGAATTTTAATGAAAACTTATGTGCGAGGCGCATGTGTTGTCGCTTGTAACAGCTGCTGCTATGCTATGTTATCCCCTTGTTCCTCTCTTTCTTTTTTCTTTTGAATCTCTCTTTCTCCCTTCAGTCATTTACATGCGAAAACACTTGCAATTGTCGAATAATGTCAATTTAAACTTTTGATGTGCGCGACGCCATTTTCTTGGCTATTGAAACACAAGAAGATGAGAAAAAGAAACAAAGATATTTCGTTAGATGCTTTTATTGTTTATGTGCAAGTTGAAGTTCCTGGTCCTTAAACTGAGAGGCCAGTCTTGCCGGCGATCCAGGGCAAGAAGCTGGTAACACGGGTGAAGGCAGCTGGATAACCCTTCGTGCAACCGGCAGCGGCACCGAACGAGGTCAAACCGACCTGTTCCTTGTTGCTCTTCAACACCAATG
The DNA here is from genome assembly GCA_037043435.1 of Drosophila suboccidentalis. Taxonomy (NCBI): domain Eukaryota; kingdom Metazoa; phylum Arthropoda; class Insecta; order Diptera; family Drosophilidae; genus Drosophila; species Drosophila suboccidentalis. The sequence continues at coordinate 341,577 of JBAMBK010002320.1, forward strand.
GGCCACCGGAGTCACCGTTGCAGGTGGACTTGCCGTTGGGGGTCTCAACGCAAAGCTGGGATCCGGTCACAATGTTGGTGCCGTAGGTTTGAGCGCAAACGGAGTTGGGGATCACTTTGAGGTCGACATACTGCAGGTTGGTGGCAACACCGTTAGATGTGTCACTAGTACGGCCCCAGCCAGAGGCGACGACAGTGTCACCGGAATAGGTGGAGTAGGAGCTGGACCTGGCGGGCAATTTGACGGCCGCAATCCTGCTGGTGTAGGTGACTGAGGGGATCTTGATCAGGGAGATGTCGTTCCTCAGGTTCTGGGGGTTCCAGTTTTCGTGAATGATGATGTTGGAACTGGAAACGGTGTGGGTAATGTCAGCGGAGGTACGCACGGTAGCACCCAGGTAGACGGTCACAGAGCCAATACTAAAAGAAATTGAGAAAATTGAGAAATCATGCGGAATTCTTGGTTGTTTTCTTGCTTGCTTACCCATCGGTACAGTGAGCAGCGGTCAACACCCACTGGTTGCCGATCAAAGAGCCACCGCACCAGGCAGAGGACAGAGCATTCACTCTCAGGGATAGACCGACCTGGTAGGGGAACTGACCGGCGGATGCGGTCTGTCCATTGGTAATGCGACCCTCGATGTCATCAAGGACGGGCATCACACGGTCGCGGTGCACCAACTCGCCTTCGGGGAAGGCCGAAGCAGCCACGGCCAAGGTAAGAATGATCAGGAACTTCATGTTGATTTGTTAAAAGTCAACTGTGTGTTTACCCAACGAACTGCCGGCCTTTTATAGCACCATAGCCTATCAAAAGTTCAACCAAAATCAGGCTGCGTTTCACCCGTAAGACGCCTTTGATAAGATAGCCCCTATTCTTGGTCACGACATCCAAGCCGTCGTCGTCGTCGTGGCCTTATCTCGGAGCAGGCACAACAATTGTTGAGCACTTTTGGAGCTCACTGATTTGTTGCCCTCGATATCAGTCGAGATACGACCAAGTTTGGCAAGCAGCTGCGACGGCAATCTCAAAATAATCCATCAGCTTTGAAATTGATTTATTTCTAAAAATAAATCAATGATCGCAATTTTTATTTTCCGCCTAATCCGATAGGCACTTTAGCCCTTGCTAATTAAAGCGATTAGTTGGAAATGCTTGACTAAGTTTACACAGAAAGAACAAAGAGCATACTTAGAAAAGAATAGAAAAAAATAATAAAATGTCTACTACCAAGATAACAAAAGAAATACTCTATATTTAGGAGAACTAGACATAGACATACTAGAAATCTTACCAGCACATACTTACTGTGAATCACTGTAGACTGCAGTCCACGCTGGTGACGAAAGGTGGCATGGAAAATTAGCTACGACTGTCCGATCATTTTCCACTGTGTATTTTTCCCTCAACTGGACAAATGTGACGTGCATTAAGTAGTCTCAGTTTTGATACCCATTCGCAACTATTTTTGCCACTATCTCTATCTATATTTCTATCTTATCTATAAAGACAATGAGCTGCCAGTTCCGTTACAAGATCGATATGGATTGTGACCTTGCAGTTCTGAGAACTTAAATGCATTTCTCTGCTTCAACTGTTCATTCATAGACAGATTTCGTAATGCGCAGACTGACAATTATTTATATTTATTTATAATATAGTATTTATTTGTACTGATTGTATTCCCTCAGCCCCCGAGCAGTCACAGTGACCACAAAAGTTGTTTGGTCATTTGTATTTATCGACACTCGCCGCGTGATTGCGACGCGTCGCTTTTGAGTGGATTTTATGTGTGTGGGACTGTGTACACTGGACAACACAGCAAACCGACCGCAAAGCTGCGGTTAATTGCCTATTCAAAATGCTCAATTAAAGCCGATTAGTCGATTGGCCAATTCTCTTCCAGACAAAATAAAAGAAGACAAATATCACTTATTTTTTCCATCGATCGAGCGATTGAATTATTCTTTTTATTTATTTTTATGTTTGTATTTGATTTCATTGTTTATTGTTGTTTATGGCCCACAATTACCATTTGGGCCAAGAGCCCATAAAACGACAAACACCAAAGTGAAACTCGTCCAGGACTCGATGTCATTGTTTGTGTCGAATTAATTGGTTTTATTGTCCTGGCAGCGACTGTCCAGGACGTGCTCCGGCTATATTGTTAAGCAATTAATGGCCAACAATTAGGCGTTAATTGCATTTAGTTGACTGTCTGTCGTCTGTTGACTGTTGACTGCTGACTGCTGACTAACTCCCTTTTAGTTGCTGTTCTCCAGACCAGCTTTATCCATAATCCACTCCAAATAGGAAGTTATCCTCGTGTAGACAGTCGGGCTGCCCAGTTCACAGCCCCTGGCATTGCCAAACGAGGTTAGCCCTATCAAATAGTTGACATTGTGCCACCGATAGACCAATGGACCACCCGAATCCCCCTCGCAGGGTCCTCGCCCGCCGCTGCCATCGGTGCAAATGTGTCGCCTCGCACTGACCAAGCCCGGCGAAAATTGGCAAATGCAACGTTGCTGCTCCAACACCTGGACATTCACATATTGCAAGGGCTTAACCTCCTCCACGGTGCGTGCGGTGGCATTCAACGCATCGCCCATGGAGCCCCAACCCGAGCTACTGACTAATTGACCCTGCAACAGCGGCTGTTGCATGAAGCGACGTGCCAGTGCAATCGGTTGCACGCGTGCACTGGGCGTGGCACGTTGGGGCAGTCGTATCAATGCCAGATCATTATAGCCACCAAATCCCAAATAGCCAGGGTAGATATTAAAGTCCTGCTGTTGCACCACAACACTCAGCTCGGCTGCTGTGGCATCTGCATAAGTTGTGGCGCCCAGAAAGAGGTTGCCACTCACGGCATCTGTCAGACAATGTCCGGCCGTGAGCACAAACTGCAGACTGATGAGGGAACCTCCACATTGCCGGAGTGTTCCCTGGCGCAGTTGCAACAGCAGCGCCACCTGGTAGGGAAACATGCCCTTCTCGGCATAATCTCCTCGAGCAATCCGTGTGCCGACTCCAGTTGCTGTCTGCTCCAGTTGATAGGGCTCGCACTGACGCTGCCACTGCTCGTAGCCAACTTGCCAGCGCAGTGACATGAGTTCCTCATCCTCAGATTCGTCACCCGTTTCCGTTTCCGCTTCAGTTTCCGGTTGAGTGTTCCACGCCTGCGCCTTGACAGTCAGGAATAGAAGCAAAAGCGAAAACAGTCGAGTTAAGCTGCCCATCTCATATCTTAGATCCAAGTGGTCTCTTCACTCGAGTAGTTTGTTGTTTTTATAGCCTGGCACGTGTCTCGTTCCCCGCTGTTAATTGAATTTGCCCCACTGCCAATGCCAATGCGAATTACATGCCAAACACACAATACAGACAGACATCTAGACATCTAGAAGCAGCTGCTGTTTGGCATTCAATTTCCACAGTTTCATGTAATTGCCGCACGTTTTGGCGATTATGTTGCTTAGGCCTTCAGCCTCCCTCAGATCCACCAACAACCTTAACCCTCCCCCTTAACCTGAGCTTCCCAAACAGCATCTTGAGTTGAATGCAATACTCTTAATTACACACAGACAACTTCGAATCGACTGAAAAGGCTGAATTTTAATAACAGCTGCTTATTACTCATTTATTTGTTTACTTAATTTTATTTAATTTACAACAAATGCTTTTATATTGTGCGCCTTTTATTAAATTTAAGCCCATTGTGATTTGTGGTGAACTTATCAATGGGTTTAAAAGCCTATTGTTGACTTAAAATACCTGCGTTCCGGGAATCATTGAGTAAGTCGTGAGTAAATGATAACAGACCGTGTGATAACACAAAACATTTGCAAAAAAACAATCAATAACTATGTCGTTTTTTTGCCCGTAGTTAAACAGACAGTTTGTCTATTGGTAAACTTTTACAGAAAAGCTTGCCTAAAATTAACTAAATATAAATTAATTTTCTTTCATTTAATTAATCGCTGGTATGATTTAAGTTTTGAAAAATAAGATTATTTAATAAATAACTAATCAACTTAAAAATACCAAAAAAAAAAAGCATTTAAAAAATAAATTAGTTAGTTTAATGATTGAATGGTTTTAGAAGTTCTTCAAGCTCTATAGATCGAGTTATCAAACGGAAACTTTTCTCAAACTTGATATTGATAATGTGATAATATTGTATTAAAAGTTAATTTTAAAAATACTTAAATCATAACTATAATTTAGGGGTTTGGAAAATACGATATTTAATAAAAAATTAACTGATGAAAATCTTAGATAATAAAATGATCTGTTTTGTATTAAAACGAACCTTGGTTTGAGGTTTTTTGCCGTGGTAACTTTTGTGTGATAGTATTATATTTAAAGCAGTATATACTTATGTATAAAATTCACCAATTTTAAATATAGGCAGACTTTAATTATAAATATTTTCCAGTTATGGATATTGGATAACATTGGCAGCGACTGCACTGAACTTGTTTTTCTCTTCCTTTGACTAAGCCAATTTTATTGGATTTCGTCTGTTTGGCTGTAAATGTTGGTACTGTCGTTGTTGTTACTGTCGTTGTTGTTACTGTTGTTGTTGCTGTTGTTGTTACTGTTGTTGTTGTTATTGCCATTGTTTTTCCGACTATTGTAGTCAACATTCGGTTGCTACTTGAAGCTTAGCTTTACTTTGGCCCCGCCTCTGTTTTTATGTTTATGCGGAAATCTGCAGAAATTGTGTCAATATCAATAAAATTAGATTAGTATCGACATCAGCCCCAAACAAGTAAAGTGCGTCAGCACCCTCACCCAAGTAACTGCCTTCCTCACCCGCCCCCTGGCCAACACTTCGACACTATATATGTATGTGTGTGGATGCGGGTGGAGAACATTCACATCCGTTATTTTGTGTGGGTTTACATCCGGCTTGCGGCCTAACCTCCGTCTGGGAAATTGTCTGTGTGTGACAAATGCTTAAATGCCCTGAAATTGTTGCAACTCAACGGGCGAACAACAAAACAACAAAAAATTCGGAAGTAGAAAAAGTTTCACTCTGTTAAAACATGCGCCACACTTAATCTCAGTTAATTTTCTTAATGGAAAAGTTTTCACGGATTTTCCTTCCTTTCTCATTTTTTTTCTTTTTTGGTTCATTTCTGTTGTTGTCGTGTTGCCACATCAATTTTTCGTCCATTCTGCTTTGTGGCATTTGTCGCCTGTGCCATTTGTAGGCTCTCAAAAGAAGGTTCCAAGCCCTTGTACATAAATGGGCAGCCCTTGAAATTACTTTGGGTCCCTTTTTTTTGGGAGGGGGCGGAGTGGAATTTCGGAACCCTCTGCAGATAATTTTCATAATGCGAAAATTAGAAAACTTTGGCACAAAAGTTTTTTAGCTATTGGTTTTAAATTTGTATTGCCATCGTTGTTCCTTTTACATTTTCCGCCAGCGATTTTCATTTACTTTAAAGCTGTTTTCCTATTGATTTGCAATTCAACAACATTTACGTGCTATTATCGCATCGCTTACAAAAGCCTGGCGATAGCCCGAAAGCGATTCCATTTCCAATGCTGCTTTGTTTTTCCCTTTTCCGCTTTTCCCCCCAGATTTTCCCCCGCCTGACAATGACGTAATCTTTTATATAAACACAGCCGCGCTCCAACACTTTTCACACGGCTGTCCGAGCTGTAGAAGCAATGCCAGAAATAGCACTCAATTCTCTTTCTCTTTCTCCGACTACTACTACTCTTCCATTTCCACTCCTGTTCCATTTCCTCGTTTTCCTGCTTTTCCTGCGATGTGAACTGGCAACGAATCACGTGACGAATGATTGAGTGCACTTCTGTGTGCGCTTTTTCACTTAAAAATGTGCGATTTCAATCACTAAAAAGCAAAAGGTACACATCGGAAAATCGAATCAGCCATGGCTGACTGATGTCCCCCCATAATGGCAAAGAGTACGAGTAGTAGAATCTGCTTGATTTTCAAATGCCGTTAACCACAAGGTGACTGTGGGATAAAACAAAAGGAAAACCTGGCCAAAGGAAGTTGGCAATAAATGTTAAAACAAGTTATGTGCAAAATGTCTGGGACACGTGACAGGACAATGTTCTACAAAAAAGAAAGAGACCTAAAAAAATAAAAATGAAAATATGTATAAAAGTATACTTCATATTTATGTGCGTGTGTGTGTGTGTGTGTGTGGAGGAGAAAAAGAACTCTTTGGGCGTAGGAGTCTGGTGTTAAACATTCCGTGCATCAAAATGCCGCGCCACTTAACAAATCCCAAGTTGTCGTTGCGTGCCACGTGACTGGAATAGTCGAGGCAGCGTCGAGAAACAATAGCTTTGCTTTGGCCAGTTGGAATTCGGGTTGGTTGGCTGGGTTCGTCTGTTGCTTTATGGCCAGCTGAGAGTCGGGGCAAATGTCCAGGATTGGGAGTGGAAATGGCAATGGTGTGCCGGGAAAACGCTTTCACGCACGCTCGAATTGTAGCGTCGCCTGGCGACCTGCCGCGCTTAATTTCCGCTTGTAATGGACGCACGATAAATCTTGGCAAGCGCTTCCGTTTTGCCCACAAACCTCGAAAACCTCGAGAATCTCCAGCTACAGCACGCAATCGAAATACATCTTTTGTTTGAGCTTCTTGTTGCTTACACCTGAGCGACGTGGCTGTCGGGACATTCAAGCTTTTCAATTTGGCTTCACGTTCAAGTTGAAGATGAAGTTGATGTGGAAATTGTAGCTGAAACTGTGGCATATTAAACGGGGCAAGTCAGAATCCAGCTTCAAAATTAGCAGCATAATTAGGAAACTTGGCCGGTGGCTGTTAAGTAAACTCTAAAGTGCTGAGTGCTGACTTAAAAGTCAGAGAAGCGAAAGTTTCACTTAGGAATAAACACGGCGAATACTTAACATGTTTACGGTTTTGAATTCTCTATACGAGTGTTAAAAAATAATACTAAGAATACCTCAATAAATTTGGAAATAAAAATTAAGAAAAGCAAACTAGAAATAAACACAACAAAATTTGAAAGACAATATTAATATGTGATTTATAATAAAAAAATTTAAATTTTGGTTTTTTTATACGAATGTTTAAAAATAATAATAAGAATACCTCAATTAAGAAAACAAAACTAGAAATAGTGAAATTTGGTAAAATAAATTGAAAAGACGAAATTAAGAAAATCATGCGATTTATAATATAACATTTTTAATTTTAGCATTAAACTTTTTCCAACCATTGTTTTATATATTTGCTAAATTTCATTATATTTTGATATTATATTTTTCTAATTTTGGTTATCCAAATTTGTTTTCCTAATTTTTGTACTCTAAATATACCCATTTCTAGTTAAATTTCCTAATTTATAATTGCTTTGTTAATTAATTTGTTTTGTTCAAATTTTGTATTTTTCGTAATTTTTTTCTATTTCTTAGTTGTTCCTAAAAATATTCGGAATTCGTACGAGGAACCACAATTTAGAAGTTGTTTTCTTACTCAAAAAATTTATGCAAATGTTAGCCCACACGCTATATATACGTATTTCTAAACTCTGTCTATCCTTAGTCCATGTGTGGCTTTCTCTACCACTTTGCTTTCTCTTTCTTTCTCTATGTGCCTATCTTTCCAATACATTCCCCATGCGCTACCATAATTTAAAACCGTAAATCCTTTTAACTTGCTACCGCAATGTGCCAATTGCCGGAGCCATTTTTATTGTCGCCTCGTTAGTCAGGGCGTCGGGACAACTATTACCAAATCCTCGACTGATGTCCTGCTCCTGTCTCCATTGTCCTTCCATTCCATTCCATTCCATTCCCTACTCTTATGTTACCTGTGCGTGTCGCCTAAGCCGGCGATAAGGTGTGCACATTCGGTGTGCACACCCCTTTCTGTCTCTGCCCCTCGTCCCCATTCTCTCTCTCTCTCTCTCTGTTTGGCACGTGCCTTTCTTTGGAGCTGCGATAAATTGCTATTGGTATGCTGTTTTGGGCCAAAGGTAAAGCTGCTAATTTATTAGCCAGAGCGGCAAACAAAACGCCAGAAAAACATAAATAAGCCAAGGGGATGGGGTAGTTTAGGTTTGCAGTTCGGATCTGTTGTTGGTCTGGCCATAATATTCTTGAAATTGAGCAAATCTGGCAACCTCAAATCGACTTCTCTTACTCTAACTCTTACTTTCGACAGAGACATCTATCTGTGTGTGTGTCTCCGCTGGCTATTTGGCTTTAATGTGCAACTTGGCAATGTGTGAAAGTGGCGTATAAATTTCAGTGGTCAAAATGCTCGCTAAGCTGCACCTTTGTGTGGAGTACCTAGCCTAGTCTACTGTACAGCAATTGTGTGGAGAGTGAGAGAGTGAGGGAAAGGAGAGAGAGAGAGAGAGGGGGAGAGTGTGGCAACAATGGGACAACGACAACGCATATTCAATAATGTCCTCGCTTTCAACTTTTATGCTTTGTAAATGCAAAATCTGCATGGAATAGCGAGCAAAAGAGTGGGCGAGAGAAAGAGAGAGAGGGAGGACAGAGGTGGCAACACATATTTTACAATGTTGCCAAAGCCGTGGACTAAAGTTCTTGTGAACAATAGAAAAACGAATTAAACAAAAAGCCAGGCTGTGTGAATGTGTCTGTGTGTGCGTGTGTGTGTGTGAGTGTATGTTGGCCCAACAACAACAACAGTATATACAAAAACAACCATAACAATAACAACAACGACAACATTAGCAACAATGGAACATACCATGAGCAGTAGCAACAATGGCGAATGGCAAAAATAAATGCGTGTAAATGTGTGTGTGAGTGTGTGTGAATGTGTGAGTGTGTGTGTGTGTGTTTGGCTGCTAAGACGGCAGCTACTGTTGCTTTAACTGGCTTTTGTTTGCTCTCTTCCATCTCGTGTTGTTGTTTGGCATCTGCATTGCATTTGTGGCTTTGTTGGTGTTGATGTCGTTGTTGCATTAGCAACTGTAGTGCATTAATACCACACACTGTGAATGGGTGTGTTTTTGTGCGTATAAATGTAGTTCACAGTTTTTGTGAACCATTTCACACTTTCACAACTAAATTTAAGGCAGATGATATTTAACTTTGATTTCTGTCGTTAGGCATGGAAACTAATAACTGAAATATTTTTTCTTTGATAATCTCTTAGTTTAAATGATTTTTAAAACTTAATTATTTAAATGGAATGAATTACTTATATTAATTTTAAATTTCTTATACATTTGAAAGTGAATCAGTTATTGTTTTTAAATCAAATCGAATAAATTTCAATTGAATTTTCTACATTCCAGTTTTATCATAAATCCAGCCTCGAACTTTAGATAACCGAGTGAAAATAGCCGCTTGGTCAATTTAACAGTCGCCTTTTAAAAAGGAGGTAATACCGGCTAGCCTGGATGAATCCATCAAATGTTATGAACCCTTCAATTGAATGATTTCTTACAGCTTATGGCTTATTTCTTTGAACTGCAAGGCTTTTGATGGGATAGTAAAAATGTGGATCGAATTGGGTAGCAGCGTTGTCCAGATCCTCGATCCCAGCGCAAAAGCCACGGAAAGAGTAAGTATTAGAATTATTTGTAGCACATTCTTCATGGTGTGTCCACCTTTCAATTGAGCTCTCCCTTATATACTCCTCAATTGTCAACTGACTTTCTAATTTAGTAAAACACGTTTTAGATATGCGTTATCTTACATTTACATACCACTTTTACAATTGGCATATTGCAATAATGTTTAACAAATACGAGGGCGGGCTGATAAGTAATCGGCCTTACCAAAAAAAAACATCTTAAACAACCCATAAATATTTTATTCGATTAGTGTTTTCTATCGGCTGATTGCTGAAAAAGTTTTAGGCGTTTTTCTCAACACTGGTAATTTTGGCGGGTTTTAGCAGTCACTTTTGCATTGTCCCCAAAATGAGTAAAATAGAATATCGAGCTGTCATTAGATTTCTGTTTTTAAAAAAGAAATCCAACGATGAAATAAAAAATGAGTTAATCGAAGTTTATGGGGAATCAGCTCCATCGATTTCGACCATTAAATATTGGACTGCTGAGTATAGGCGCGGGCGGACAAGCATTTTTGACGAGGACCGTCCGGGACGTCCCAGAGAGGTGACAACCCCAGAAATGGTAGATAAAGTCCACGGAATGATATTGGATGATCGCCGAATAAAGCTGAGAGAGATTGCTAAGGCCCTAAACATTTCTCGTGAACGTGTTGGAAACGTCTTACACGAATATTTAAATATGAGTAAGCTTTCGTCAAGGTGGGTGCCGCGATTGCTCACAGCGGAACACAAACGCAACCGCTTGGTCATTGCGAAGGAGAGTTTGGCATTGTTAAACGCAAATAAGAATGAATTTTTGCGTCGTTTTGTGACTGTCGACGAAACTTGGATACATCACCATACACCAGAAAGCAAGGAACAGTCAAAGCAGTGGATTTCAACCGGAGAAACGGCGCCGAAAAAGGCAAAGATTGGTTTGTCGGCCAACAAGGTAATGGCAACGGTTTTCTGGGATGCCCGAGGCGTAATTCATGTGGATTATCTAGAAAAAGGCAGAACAATTAATGGAGAATACTATTCTAACCTTTTGGGACAGTTCGATTCAGAACTAAAGAAAAAAAGGCCGCACATGGCGAAGAAAAAAGTTCTGTTTCACCAGGACAACGCTCCGGCTCACAAGAGCGTTGTTGCCATGATGAAATTGTGTGAACTACACTATGAAATTCTTCCACATCCCCCCTATTCTCCAGATTTAGCACCATGTGACTATTATCTATTTCCAAACTTAAAGAAATGGCTTGGTGGAAAGAAATTTCAGTCGAATGAACAGGTGATCTGTGAAACAAACGCCTATTTTGAGGACCTGGACCAGTCATATTTTATGGAAGGTATAAAAAAATTGGAGGACCGTTGGACTAAGTGCATACGTCTAAAAGGAGATTATGTTGAAAAATAAAAAAGAAAAATAAAAAAAAAACCGTGTTTTCTTTGGTAGGCCGACTATTTATCAGCTCACCCTCGTATGCTCATAGACATTTTCAATTAGGCTTATCATAATTAAAAAAAAGATTATATTTGCATTAAAGTTTCGGATTGATGGACGTTTTGACTACTCATTAAGTATTATCTGCGGACACCTGTAATGAACTGAATTGATGGATGTGTTGAATTCGCTCTGCATTCTTTTGGGAAGTTTCATTAAACTTTTAAAAGGTATCTAGTTCTTTTTCAAACAATTATCTAAGAGCTAGTAAATTAAGACTAGACTTAAGACTAAGACTTAGCCTCTAAGCAGCCAAGCTCATCTAATTTTTAGGAAAGTTTCCCAACAATAAATTAATATTAATAGATAAATAATATTGTATTCTCTAGCTGTATTAATTATACATCATAATAATTGTAATAACTGTTGCTAAATAAATTTTCATTTATTAACCGTAAGTATATCATTGACAAATACAGAAGAGTTCATAAGAAAGATAAGGTTGGTTCAGCGATGAGAGATCGATTTGTTTCTACTCGATGCCTGTGTGATAAGTTATCCAGTCACGATGAGCACTAACTTGGCTAAAACCATCTGGCCTGATTCTATCACTGTATCCAAAGGAGCACACACCGACCAGTTTGTGATCATCATGTGTAACCAATGGACCGCCAGAATCGCCATGGTAAGTTGATTTGCCATCAGATGTGTTGACACACAGAATATTGTCAGATATTTCATCAATACCTTCCCAGCATTCTACTTCGCTAACGATCTGCAAGTCAACAAACCGAAGATCCATTACTGAAGAACCATTATACGAGGTAGCTCCCCAGCCACTGGCTACAGCCCAGGAGCCTTCATAGTTACTGCCACGATCCGCCAGCTCCACTTTGTCGACCGATTTCGAGAAGTTCACATGGGGAGTGTGAATGAGGGCCACATCACGCTCCATAGTTATATCATTGTAGCCTTCGTGCTGAATAATATTGCCGGGCCCGACCTTGTGACTATATTCACCCTTGAATCGTTTGGTTGTACCATAGAAAATATCTATAGAAATGGCATTATTTGTGCAGTGAGCGGCAGTCAAAATCCACGAGTTGTCAATGATGGAACCACCACACATCGTAAAGTTTCCATCATTGAGAGTGATCAGCAGATTAACTATATATGGAAATTGTCCTTTCTTTGCCAAGTTCCCATTGAAGATACGTTGCTGAATACTTAAGTACCTGGGTAAGTCCTTGGTCTCAGTACGGTAATATCCAGCGGGAACAATAAATGCATCAGCTTCAAAAGCCAAAGATATGATCACGGCTAAAATGACAGGTAGCAGCTTCATCTTGGTAAAAGAACTGAATGTCTATCACTTGAAAAAAGTCTTCTTTATATACGTTGAGTTTTCAATTAGTTTGTCATTATCTAAAAGATATACTGCTGGCAGTTAAGCTTCAAATTGATGGACGCCTTATGTACTAATTAAGTATTATCTGAGGAGCCCCATAATAAACTGACTCCTTATATACTAATTAAGTGCTATCTGGGAGACCCCATAATAAACTAAGTTAATGGATTTATTGGATTGTCTCTGCATTTGCTGCACTCTCTTATCACTTCAAAAAGTGTTCAAGTTACATTTAAATTTTTTAAAATTAAAGCTTTTCACTTAGTTGACTTCCTAGTTACTGTATCCTTTAAATCCCGTTGCCTACGCCTCTGTCAAGGAGCCTGTCAGCTCTGTGACACAGACTGTACCAAATGTATTGTTGCATTTGCATTGTTTTGTTTTCAGAGCTCACTTTGTTGCTGGCTTTGGTACTTATAGTTGATCGAACTGGCGCGGAAAAGTGTTTGCGAAAACTTTCAAGTGCAATCGTTGGGAAAAGTTAATGGAAAATGGGAATGGCGCGATCCTTTGCAGGCGGCAGTCATATCACTTGAAAAACGTTGAATTTTGGTCAATAGCATGCAATTTGGGTTAGGCAAACAAGTCGACAGCAACGTGGCCCGGTTCGAAACGGGCTCCGGGCTTGGCAAACATTGCGGCATAATCAGCATGGTTGCGGCTGGATGGATGGAGGGATAAGAGGGACACGTCCACATCTTTGTCTGCCGCATGCAATTGGCCCGAGGGGACGAACATTGGCCAATTGGCCAAAAATGCCACAAAAACATATTTGGCAACGCCAGAGCCGCAGCTGCAGTTGCAGTGCGGAGAGAGGGAGTTGGAGAATCTACCAATACCACAAGCTGCTGCTGGGTCAATGTTGATGTTGATGCTGATGTTGATTTTGGACATGAGGCGATGTCGGATGCTGCAGCCGGGGCCATAAAATCCGGCAGTCAATGAGCCAAATGGCCAAATAGCTGTTATTGTTATTGCCGCAGCCTGGCAAATTAATGAGGTGTCCTTTTGGCCATCCATGCATAATCACAGAGCCCATCGAATGCATCAGTCTATGCCGCCTACTGCAGTCAACGTTGCACTATTTTAATGGCCAAAATAAATGCAGAACATGAAAGGCGAGAGAGAGAGAAAGATAGACTCAATTTAACCAGATTGGCAACTGTTTGGCATTGACTTTAAGGACATGACTTTAAGCAGCAGCTCGACCAGCCAAGATTAGCATTTTCCGTTTATTTTCTTTGCTTTTCACTCTACTTTTGGCAGTCAGTTCAACATTTCCCCAGACAATATTTGCATGAAAACTGTTACTGCCACTTAAGCATATCCTTGCCAAAAAACTTCCTTTACATGCAGCGACAACACACAGACATACACAAAACTTGGCTGGTTGTTGCTTTTTATTGTTTTTCCTTTTCTGTCGCTTTTTTTCTGTCTCTTGTCTTTGGCATTGTTGTAGTTTTAATGACAACCTCCGAACAACGAGCAGCACTCAAAATTGTCGCCTTAATGTCAGCGAAACCGTCGCGACGCCTCAAAGTATGCAACTTTTTTTACGTTGGGCACGAAAAAAGTTTTCATTTTTATGCCGAGTTTTCATTTAAATGTTAGCACTGGTCTGTGGCTTGCATTTGAATTTCAACAGAACTTTTGAGCTCTAAAAATTATGGCTAAAATGTTCTGACAGTTTTGGAAAGGGTCAGAAACAGTTGATAAAAGTTTGATTAGATAAATTTAAAATAAGAGTTAAATTATGCATTTAAAGTAAGTATTAAAAAATAATAATTATTTCATCGTTTTCTTTATTTAAACCAAGAATAGGATTTCATATTGATATTTTTAAGCTCAAACGGTCCTCAATGCGATCCTTGCGGAATAGAATAAAAATCTGAATTATTAGATGCTTTCTTAGGGTAATTCTTGCATATATTGTTTGCTATTTATTTCCAACTTTCACTTTGAAGAAATGCTCGCGGCATTTAGTTCCATTTAAATGAAAGTTATAAAAGTTGTATCGCTGTCTCGTCATTTACCTCGCAGTCATAAAACACTCAGCGCTCATACGCCATGTGTTACGCCAGAAATAAAATACAGAAAAACAGAAAAACTTTCAAGACAGTGACAGACAGAGTGCCCAAACCAATCCACCGCCAAACATTTTTAATTAGCCTAATGAAAAAGTTCAAATGTAAAAAATTTTCGTAATTTTCTGAGAAACTGCTGCTGCTGCTGCTGCTGAGGGTACAACAAAAGAGACAACGACAACGACGGCTGACAAATGAGGAAAACGCAGCGTAAATAAGCGAGCAATAATTTCAGCCATTGTTCAGCTGCAACGGCAACGCGAAGGGGATGAGAGCGAGTTGAGAAATGAGAGTTGAGGCTTTAATGCGATGTCGCAAACAAAGAAATGCGACAAAATGAAGCAGGAGAAGGAAAAGGAGAATGTGAGGAGTGAAGAATGTTGGTAAATAATACAAATATGAAAGACGTCGTGATGTCGCTGCAACTGGAATGTCACCCTCTCTCTCTTTCTTCCATCACTTCCTCTCTATCGAGAACCGAGACCAGACTGAATTGTCGAGCCACTCGTGGCAATGACTTTTGGTTTTGGCCGACTATTTTATTTGCCTTTGTCCTTCGGCCGATCGGCCCAGAAAGCAAATAGCGCTCATTACGCAAATGACATTGGGGAGAGAGAGAGCAGAAAGAGAATGGAGACATTGCAGAATGTTCAATTAAAAAACTTTTCATTTTGTTGAATGGAGAAAATGCTTACGACATAAATACATAAGAAGATTGTATGTGTGTATATACACGTACAAGTACATAAACCACTTAAGAAAGTAGGCAATGGCTCATAATTGATTTTCAACATTTGTGCCTTTGGTTGTTTTTGTTTGTTGTTGTCGTTGTTGTTGTTGTTGTTTCTTGGCCACTTTGGCTTATTAAATATTTAATGGGAAATTGTCAGAGGCAGGCCAGTGAATGACAGGCCTCTTATCCCTCCTGGCAGGCCTCTCATCTCATTTCTGCGGCAATAATTGACAAATAAAGTGAATTGACAGCGAAACTTTTGCAAAAGTCTCTTATGAATACTTTAGGCTGCTTAGCCGCGCAATTCGAGCTGTCCGACTGCCAATTCTCCAATTATTTAAATGTTTCTCTCTGTTTTTGCTTTCTTTTCTTTTCATTTCATTTTATTTACGCACGCATTCGTGTGTAGCGAGCCCGATAATTGCAACAAAGCAAAAACTTTTCTCCGAACATGAAAGCAAAACCAAAAAAGCAGAAAAGTAGACAACACTTTGACACCAACAAGTAGACGGACCCAAAGGAAGAGAGCATTTGGAAGGAGCCAAACGGAACAAAGAAACTGAAAAAAAGTCGCCGTTGGCTAAAAACTTTTTCCATGTTGCCATCGAAAAGATTTGCCACAACTTTTGCGACAACGACTGTGGACTGAGAACTGATAACTGAGGACTGAGGAAGGAAAAGTGTTTGGCCGAGGCTGCAATTAAAAAAGGGATTACGTGGCTGGTCAGACTTTGATTTGGCCAGGACTGTTGCTTCCTTTTGCTGCTTTTCGATTAAAACTTGGGCAAATTAAAATTGTATAATGACGGTGATTAGGCCAACAACAGACTGCAAATTGCCGGACTTCAATTTCAAATGATTTCTCATCTGTGCTTGGGTGTTGTTGGATATTGGAACTTGAATGAAATTCGTATACTGAAGAGAACAATGAGAATTTTTTATTGAACGACGGAATTTTAAGAAGAAAAGATGTGCGTGTGAAGAAATATGTTATGTGTAGAGAGGATGTATATGACAAGCTGGATTCGAGTACTGTAATTCGATGGCTTTTGACAAAGTATCGAGTTAATTAAATCGATTGGCACTTTTTCAAAAACTTCAAACTGTCATAACTTTGTTGAAGCATAAACGCTTTACTTTTGGAATGCCAATTTTATTATTGCTTGAAATATTATTTGATTCTGCATCCAAATTATCAATTTTACTTTGCTTGGCCAATTATGTTTTGTCATTACAATTAAGTTTTTTTTACATAATTTCGATGCCCAACTCGATTCACAGGTATTTTACACCGAGTTTAGCTTTTCGATTAATTCAAAGTGAATTGAATAAGAAAGAGAAGCAGAGAGAGAGGCAGAAGACAAAAAAATGAAAAACATTTTTAATGCCAATGGGGAAAATGGAAAAGCGCGTTGGATTGCGGCGTTGTTATTAATATAAATGTGAATCTGAAATTGTGTCGCACTTAAAAGGCCACCGTAATTAACGTGCGAAAGTTTATATGATTTCGCAGCTGCTGTGCGGAAATTTGCATAATGAGAAATTGATTATTATTATTTCAATTAAAAATACTTTTGTTTTTTTTTGTATATAAATTAAATAACTTTATTTACTCAATTACGTTAGGGTAGTGAATTATTTACATATTTAGGTTTATGCGCTTTTGTTTATCTTAGTTTAAAATATGCAATTTATGTTTAGTACATTTATTTACGCTTAACAATTGAAGCAGCAACAACATTTAACATATAATTTGTTTTCAATACATTTATATATATTTATTTATATTAATTTAATTATATATTTATTTACGTTTAGGGCCAATGGAAAATGTACTGAATTAAATAAACCTCAATTTATTTGAATACAAAACAAAGTTGAAAGCAATTAGAATTCTGTGTGATATTTCGACTGTAACAAATTCAAAATTTCCACAATTTTCACATTACATGTTCTTAAGTATTTTCTTTTAATTTGCGGGCTTTCATTTATGGCCAAATTTCGAAACTAAACTAGAATTATTTTCACCATTTATCAGCTAGGCGTTTCATTTGCAGTATCCGTGTAATTGTTGTGTGTCCTTTGTGTGTGTGTGAGTATCTGTGTGTATATGTTTGTGTTCTTCTTTATAGATTATCACATTTTTGTTATAGAATATTCAAGCAAAATGATTTTGCCCCATGTCTTAAGTCTAAATGCAATTTTGTGCTAGATTTATCAGTAGTTAGAGATCCTTGAGATCCAGAATTAAAACTTTTGCTGCTGCTGCTGCTCCGCCTCGAGATTCTTGGCTCGCAGATACTTGAGCAGCATCTGCAGCGAATCGTAGGTATCAAAGTCATCCAGATTGCGTCTCGAGGAGGATATATTCGTTGGCCTGGGCATGGCCAGGGGCACGGGCAGCAGCTCCGGCATCACGGAATGGTGGGTTATCAATGCCTTGAGACTTGAGAATTCCTTACGAAATCCCTGGACAAACAATAATCCTTGATGATACATAGGAACGACATGAATTTCTTTTTAAAGTTTACCTTGATCTTGTAGCCTCGCGGGGATCGCAATATTATGTAGTTGGCGATGTTGGGCCCCGGAGGCGAGGGAACCCGCAGAGTCAGGGCATAGCAGCCGGGCTTGGAGCTGCTCTTGCGCACGAGGAAGGCGCCAGGACTCTTGCTCTGCAGCACCTCGACGGCAATGTCGCGCGAGATGCCCGCCTGATACCAGCAGGCATCCTTGAGCTCGGCATCCGCCTCCTCCTCGCCGCTGTGCGTGTTGGCCAAGCTGCTGCTCCGCTGATTGGCGGCCAGAGTTGCCGCCGCCGCCGCAGCCGCTGCATTATTCAGCCGCAGGCGATTGGCAAATATCTTGGGACTGGAGTTGGCTGTGAAGATTACAATTGGAATTGGTTTCTAGAAACTTCTTTTTGGGTTTATCTTCACTTCTCATAATTATACAGAACTAATATTTAGCAAATATTATTTACAGATCTGATTAAAATTATTCTATAATTTACTCTAAATAAATAATAATTCTAAATTATATTACTAGTTTCAATTTGTAATTTATTTGATTTTAAGCAAATAAATAAATAAAAAATAAATAAATAACTAAATAAATGAATAAATAAGTAAGTAAGTAAATAAATAAATTTATAAGTAAATAAATAAACAAATGAATAAATAAATAATTTATAAAAATATAATTAAATAAATAAATCTCTTACCGCTGCTGGTTTCGCGCAGATAACGCTTCTTGAGATTGAACTCGCTGTTGTCGTTGAGATTCACATTGTCCAGCATGGGAATGGCAGTCAAGGACTGGCGACAGGAATCTCCGAACTTGCTGTCGATATAGGAGTCCTCATTGATGTAGCCATTTGAGTAGATGGGCTGACTATCCTCGCCCTTCAAGGCAGCTCCGCTCATGGGCGTCACATTGCCCACAAGGGGGCGTGACTCCTCGTTGTGACGCAGCAGACCCATGGTCAAACGCTTAACCTGTGGATGAGGCAAAAAAAAAGGAAGCGATGCAGCTTTAAGATTTAACAGTTGTCTGCACTCGACTCGTCGCTTAAAGGATCAAGCAAAAGGCAGCGCGTTCAAGTGGCAACAAAATTAACTACAATTTAAACACCTTGTAAGCCGAGCTGGGAGCTGTCTGTTGGACAGAGAGAAAGAGAGAGACGGGGAGAGAGAGGGCGTCGTGGGTGAAAAAAAGAATTTATTACCAAAAACCGCAACTAGACAAAAAGCTTGGCGAAACGAGCAGTCGAAAAAAGTTTTTGTGCGCCTGCACTTAAACAGGAAGCGGATGCTTGGACTAGGAATTACTAGGGAGATGGGAGATGGGAAAAGTGAGTAGAGAGTAGAGAAGGGTAGACAAGTGGCCCAAAGAAGAAAAGGCAGGCCATAAAAGGCGCATAAATTGCTGGCACAGACGCAAACGCAGACGCCGATTCTCGCATTGCACGCGACCGACGGACGCGACGGACGGCTAAAAATGTTGCAAGCCATCCGATGCGGCGGATGCGGAAGTGGCGTGCTAAGCGGAAATGTGCCGCAGGACTAACAGCAGCACAAGAAATATAAAAAAAAAAACAAATGTAAAGAGCAAAAAATAAAGGCAACTATGTGGGCATAAAGGAAACTGAGAACAGGCGGCGATAATTCAGCTGCACTTGTGCGCGCATGTTGAGATCGTGTTCTCTATGCTGCCCCTCTCCACTCTCTCCTCTCCCTTCGCCGCTTTCTCACATTTTCTCTATTTTTTGAGGTCAGTGGCTTTGAAAAAGTCTGTCTGTCTGTCTGGCGGGCTGTTCACAATGGCTGCTAGCCTGAAAGTAGACTACAGTTCAGTTTCCTGGTTATACGAAAGTGTGTGTGTATGAGTTTGGCATAATTTAAGGCGACATTGACAATGAGACGATGAGGTGGCAGCGCCGGTTTCATTTGGCGGTTGCTTTACCTGCTGGCAAGAGAGTCTGACAGCAATTGTTTGCTCATTGCTGCATAATTTAACAGGGCTGCATACTTTTAGGCTGCTTAAGCAAACATTGTTTGCATATTTCACGGCGCATTGCACAGTGATTTGCCTGGCAGCTCGAGCTCATTCTTTTCGTACACACACACAACACACAACACACTTCATTCTGCGCTCTATAAACACACACAAAAGGTGTGCTATACTAACACTCACATACTATACATACATATACATTGCCCAACTTGCCGATATGAATTCATGTATATATTATGCATTTCGTAACGATACACCTTCCTACCCCTTCCTGAATAACAATTTCTCATACATTTTTGCAACAATTTTTGAAGAATTTTGAATTTTAGAACTGTCTGTAAGCTAAATTAACTTTAAATTGTATGTAAAAACTATGTGAAAAGTGCAGAAAATTTTAGAAACAAATAATAAAGAAGAGCTTATTAAATAAATTTGACATTGCTGATTAATTTATTCTAAAGTGAAATACAGAACAAAAAGACCAGAAAATCGAGGTGATAAGAATGTTAAGCATTCTTTAGAAATATCATTGTTTATACATATTAGATGAGGATTTCAAATACAATATCAAGCTATTGACTTTTTAGCTTATACTAATCTTCAATAGGAAGTAGGTACGAACATTACGCATACGTATGGATATTCTTGTACTCGTAGCATATATGTTTATTATTTAAGGGCGTTGTGGTTTCATTCTATATGTTCTGTATCAACTTTAGCACAACAAACGTAATCATTTAGAGCAACTCTTAGTCAAACAATGTGTGCAGAAAGCATTTCGCTTAACAAATCATATCGTACTGTATCAAATTCAAATAAAATAAAGAGAACAGCAAAAAACAGAAGAGAGTGGGGGAAAAGCAGGTAACTCAGGTGTGTTTGCCAAAGGACTGTCTACTTTTCGGTGCTTATTTTTTGCCAGGACTCTGTTTGTTTTGGGGGCTTGTCGAGATGGTTGTAGATGTGACTGTGAATCAGACTCTGTCTGTGGCTGCATATTACTTTATTACTTGCTGAGATTGTCAGACACATTTGTGTTTGCCGTTTGTTTTTGATATTTTGATGGCATTTTAAATTGAATTTTGTTTTTCATTTATGTGCATAACATTTTACATTTTACAGACTAATTGCCTCCGTTGGCTTAATGAAGTGCCTGGCAGTCCGGACATTGGCATCAGCTGTTGCCAAGAAAACAGCACGTGCAACAGCAGCAACGAATGTGGCCAAAAAGCATTTATGCAAATTTAATAAACTACTACTTGACTCGAATGGAGCCACGTTTAAAATCGGGCAACAGATTGCGGCCTTTTGTGGGCGTGGCTGCGTGTGGCCCACAAAATATTATTTATGGCAGTTGAGCCAGTTGAAAAATATTATTTTGGGCGCCATGATACACGAGTGGGCGTGACGCTTTGGCCGACCACATGTGGCTGTCACTCAATGCCAGCCACACTGGCAGTCGGGCAGCCAGGCAGCCAGGCAGCCAGGCAGGAAGTGAAGGACGTGCAGGACTTGGATGAGTATATTTGGTTGCTGCTGGGCTCGGGGGTTGTTGTTGTTGTTGTTGTTGTTGCAGTTGCTAAACAAACATTTAGCGGCACCGAGTCAACAGCATCGATGCATCAACGCCAGCAACATGAGGACGCGTCGCCTCGTCAGGATCAGGATCAGACCCTTCGACCGACAGACAGACAGAGCGTTATTTCCGGCATAGCCATGTCTATATATGTGTGTGTGTATATTTGTTGTGTGTTTGGCTGTGTGTATCTTGTTATGCGGGCAAAGTGCATAATGTGCCCATCGCATTTGTCTTTGGCTGCTGTTTCGGTCGCATGTGCAACTTGCCTGCTTTATTTTGCTTATCTGAAATTGAATCAGGCAGCAACCAAGCAGACGACACGACACTGCAACGATGGCAACGTTGCCGTCGGGCGCAATTAGGGTAGCTGCCACATTGCCATGCCCACCTCCCACCTCCACACCTCCTTTATGCCTTGTCCCTCTCACACTTTATGCTCTGGGCCAAAAATTAATTTGCTTATCGCGCTGCAGTCGCAGCCAACTGCTGTTGCTGCTGCCACAAAACGATGTTATTGACAGGCAGACAGCAGTCGGTGTATTGAAAAACTATGCAAAGCTGTGGCTAGAGTCAGGCCGTCATGCCATTCGGCTGCCACGTGGCGTATGCGTGTTATGTTTATAGCAAAATTGATTTATTGACAAAACAGAAACAGGAGGCGAACCGAAAAAATACAAAAAAATATGAAAAATGCCAAAGCAAAGCATAAGAGCTTGCTTTTTGAAACTGAGTAAAAGCGTTGTGAACCCTTTTCGACATATGGTTTTGTTTTTGTTTTCTGTTTTTCCTACATGTCCTTGGCAAGCATTTTGCATTTACATTGCCTTCTGACTGCGGGGTTAAAAGGGGCAAGAAGACTCTGACAATATTTATGGCTTACCATTAGAGGCAACTGATTGGTTTTCGCTTTCGTTTTTAGCGCTGCAGGAATTTCAATTTTGTCGAGTGTTTCGTTTCGTTTCGTATCGTCTCGTTTGGATTGCTTCGATTGCTGTTTTGCTGTCAGCATTAGTGTGTGACATGGCCTTGAGTTGAGAATTGAGAATTTGAGTTGCTGTCGCTTTTATGCTGTGACTGTGACTGTGGCTGCACTTTTGCTCCATTTAAGGGCCATTAGCTCAAAACGTAATCATCATAATGCGCCCCAGTAGCAATCCGGCCATAAATAAGACAAACACATTACGCATACGCCGTGTGCACACAGCATATAGCATAGAGCATAGAGCACAAGGCAAGAGTCTTTCTCAGAGTTTCTCATATGAATAAACTCGCACGTACTTATCGCATAGACTATGCTCGACTGCGCACAGCTGCCTCTCTATATCTATATATGTATGTATATATAGTATGAATGTCTGTATGCTGTGGCTGTCTGTATGAATATTTAAGGCGTAAAATTTATGAAAACAACGTGCCTCAACTCAAAGTCGAAGACCGCTTCCTCGTCGGCGTCGGCATCTGTCCCAACTAAAGGCCAAAGTTGTGCAATGCCAAGTTTTCGGGGTCCTGGGCTCCACGTGACAAAAAATGACAAAGCATTTGATAAACATTGCACATGTGAAACAGTTCGACATCTCCCACTATCTCACTTTTCTCAGTCTACGTGTTATGACAATACCCTCAAAAAGAGCAGGAGAATTATAACAAAACAAAACAGCTTATCTTTGACACAGCAAAGTTTGAATACCCTTGCAGGATTTCATACGCAAATAGTTTCTCAGCATATCCTCAAGCTTAAATAGCTGTTAAATAGTTGACAAAAGTTATGTTTACTAACGCGTCAGAGTTGAAAAGCAAAACTAAATTTAAGTTTCTATTGATTGAGATACAAATCGCAAGCAAACCAAAAAATCGCAAATGCCATTTTCAGAAATATATATAGTTCTAACATTTCTCAAAAGAATTTAATAACTGGTCAGAAAAAACCCAATTAAAAAATTTATTTGGAAAGGTCGTCCAAATTCCGTTTGAACGACACAAAACTTTCCTTAACCCATTAAGTGCCCTTCGAAAATTTCGAACTTATGTAAAAGTCACTTTTCAAAACTTTGCAAAAAAATTCTTAAAACAATTCCATAAGGAACTGCAAAAAAAAATTTTCAAAAATATTTTTGCTAGTATTTTTTAAAATTGTTTGAAAACTGCGAAAAAGGCACTTTTTGCATGAAAATGAGGAAAAATGGGTTAAAATGGTCATTTTTAGGATTTTCAAACAATTTTAAAAAATACTAGCAAAAATATTTTTGAAAATTTTTTTTTGCAGTTCCTTATGGAATTGTTTCAAGAATTTTTTTGCATTCAAATATTTTTTGTA
Organism: Drosophila suboccidentalis; assembly: GCA_037043435.1. NCBI lineage: Eukaryota > Metazoa > Arthropoda > Insecta > Diptera > Drosophilidae > Drosophila > Drosophila suboccidentalis. The sequence continues at coordinate 365,208 of JBAMBK010002320.1, forward strand.
AAAAATCGAGGAAAAAAGTTTTGAAAAGTGACTTTTACATAAGTTCGAAATTTTCGAAGGGCACTTAATGGGTTAAGGAAAGTTTTGTGTCGCTCAAACGGAATTTGGACGACCTTTCCAAATATATTTTTTTTACTGTGATAACTTGACTTACATAGCAGTTATAGCAAAAAAAAAGGGTGCATACTTTAAGCTGTGGGCCACTGTATATGTATGTAGATTTGTGAAACACAAATGATTCCTTAGGTGCGAATAAAAAGTAAAGCATACTTTCAGGAGAGAGTGAAAATAAGATGACAGTATAAAAAGCTGAGTGCTATGAATCTGTTTCGATGCTTTAATTAATTCTCGGGAATTTACTGTGAGAATATTACTCTGTCTCTATAATTATAATTACAAAGCTGCTGAGTTGTTAACTGAATTTCTAAAATATTTTTAAACTCTTCTAATTAATAAAAAAAAAGAGCATACATTTTAATTCACATTTTCTATTCCAAACCATTAAATAATTTTCTTTAATTCTGCACAAAACTCACTTGGTAGTCGCAGTATCCCACCTGACCAGGGAAGTGTACACAAATGGCATCAAATGGTCTGTAAGTCGGCTAGGGTTTGGTCTTTTGGGGTCTGGGGGCTGCTCGAGCAATTCATTTGGGGTGTGTCTAAACTTGCTTTAAGTTTTTTTCCCTTCCGGTTCTTGTGAATTGCGTGCAAGTGGCAAAAGTTTTTCAAAAATGAAGGAAAGAAAGAGTTCGGTGAAGGCGGCCAAAGGAAAAGGTTTAGCTGAGCTTAGGCAAAAAGCTTTTGATGTCCTTTGGGCACACACTTTATTCAGCCAATAATTCATAAGACGCGTCAAATGCAGCAGAATAAACAAAACCAAACAAAACAAATCAGCAAAAAATAGAATTCATAAATTTGAAATATCTGCGAAAAATGGTCGATGACAAAAACCAATAAATGGCACCCTTATCAAAGTCAAAGTCAAAAAAAAGTCGAGGCGCAGAAAACACATCTAATATCGTATGCAATGATTGGGGAGGGGCTGAGCTTTGATCTGGTTTGTGACCAAAAAACGGATATTGATTGGAATTCTTAAGGTTTCTTGGGGGGAAGGGGTTTCTTACCAGTGGCGGTTTGTCCGTCAACCGCTTGCAGTTGTTTAGCTCTGTGGGCGAGTTGTCCTCATCGGAACTGGGCGTTTGTGCCACCTTCTCGTTGTCATTGCAGCTGTCGAAAGTAGAGAAGATTATCATATGGATTTGATCGGGATTGTGTAGACAAATAAGTGTATTAAGTGGTTCAGTGTCTTCTGATGAACATGAGTAAAGCTCTCTAAGGGGGGAGTCCAAGCCAAGCATGCTCTACTGTACTCACTTGAGATTCGCCTGCGTGAACAGCTGCAATGGACGACGTCGCCCCAAGGTGACTGGCGATGGCGATGATGGCGTCGCTGTCCTGCCCCTCGGATGCTGCTGCTGAGAGGATCTTGTCAGTGTGCTTGTCGTGTTCCTGGCATTATCATGATGGCGACTGTTGCAGGAGGAGGAGCGAAAGCGGGCGCCAGTTATGACCGCTGCCAGATTGGCGGCAATGCGATTGTCGAAGCGATTAAAATACGAAATCGAATTCGAGTTCGAGTTCACATTCGAATTGGAGTTGTTCAGACTGTCGGCAGTTGGTGACGAGTTATTGCTGCTGCTGGCACTGCCATTGCTGTTGCTGTTGCTATTGCTGTTGCCGCCGCCAGCAATTGTTGCTGTCGTTGTCTTTGTTGCCGTTGCTGTTGCTGCTGCCGTTGAGCTCTTCTCATAATCCAAATTATTGTTGGTTATCATTGTGGCGGCTTTGGCCTGGGCATTAACTTTTGCAGTGTTTTTGAATTATGTGCGCATATAAAAACGCTGCGGGCGGCTTTTGTCGCACTGCGTGTGATCCCCGTCAGGACGAGAGCAGCAACAGGAGCAGGAGCGGGAGCGAGAGCAGCAGCGACGACAGCACATTCAAACGCCAAAGAGGGGCGGCCTTTATTAAATTCTCTTCTATTTTTTTTTGGGGTGCTGGCGGGGCAGCTTCTGACGGGGGATGCCAACACTAACCGCAGGGGTCGCTCGCTACTTCAGCAAACTGCAGGCGGGAATGAGGAGACGAGGATGAGGATGAGGACATGGAGCAGGAGGACAACGACGCAGATTTAAACACAGAATTAATTCAAGCGGAAATTGGCAAAAAAGAAGAAGGAAGCAAGAAAACAACAAAAATAAAGCAAAACAAAATCGAAAGCGTGAAGCATAAACAAAAATGGGAGATGAGAGAGACGGTTGCATAAAAACGCAAAATAGAAAGCGAAAATGGAAACGCATATGAAAATGTTGTATTTTGGGGGAGAACAGAAGCCACAAAAATGCACATAAATAGCAGCGACAACAATGAGGGGGAGGCACAAGGGAGTGGAGTGGATAAGGAGTAGGGGCAGGGGTGTTGGTCAGGGGGGAACAACGCGCAGCATGTGACGTCACGATGTTGTAAAGCGCATAAATAGCAGGATTTGCGGGTTGTTCATGACGATGATGATGATTGTTTGTTGTTGTTGTTGTTGTTGTTATTGTTGTTGTTGTTAATATGATTTTTGTGGGTGGTTGTTAAATACAGAACAACAATGTATTGGTGTTGTTATCGTTGTTGAAGCATTTGAATTTTGTTTTCAATTTCGTTTCGTTTCGTTTTTTTGTTGTTGTTGTTTGCCAATTTCACAGTTGAACATTTTTAGCCAATTAGTTGCCAATTTTTGTGCCATTGGTTGTTGTTTTTGATAATTTTTTTTTGCCAATTTGAGTTCGATTTCAGTTTTAGTTGAATTTTAATTGTGTGTGTTGTCCAAATTGCATGTGAATAAAGAGTTCAGAGCAGAAAATTAAAAAAAGAAAATATACTAGTCTGATATGTGTTTTTTCTATATACATACAGATACATTTTTATATGTATATTTTTTTGGTCGAAACTTTGGCTGTGCTAAATATTTTATGCATTAAAACTTTTGATTCAATGCAAAGGATTTGCCTTTAGCAGTTTGTCTCTAGCAAAAAATTGGGTCAGCTGCATAAAAGTGAAATGCGAACAATATTAAATGAATTACTTTAACTTTATTCAACTTAGCACAGCTCTAGTTTTATTATGCTTAAATTTAAATGTATTTTTTAAATACTCACGTTGCTTCGATGGCAACCAAACTTTTCATTGAGCTGTCAATGGGCCACGTTTAGAGTTTAGAAAATTGAAGCTGTAAATGAAAAGAGAGAAGGAGAAAAATTAACTTAAGCAAACTGCAAGCTGTTGAGTTAAATTGTAATTAAAATTGACTTAAAAGCGAGACTATAAATAGCAGCCATTCATGTGTGTAGTTGTGTATTTGTTGTGTGTGTGTGTGTTTGTGTGTGTTGCAATCATTAGACGCTCATAGTCAACACCTCATTAGGCGACTAATCAAGCGTGTGCTGGCCAAGAAATAACAACCAGTTCAGACACAGCCACAGATTAAAGCAACAGCAACAGCAGTGGAAAAGGACGATGCTGTGTTAAACCTAAAGCAAAATAACAGCAACAACAACAACATTGAGCCCTAAGATCTGACGAAGAAGCTGCCACCACGGTGCAGTCGTGCGTTGGCCAAACGGAGTAAACAACCAGCCAGAGTTTGAGCCAGCAACAGAACCAGAGTCTGAGCCAAAGGCAGAGCCAGAGCTATAGTCATGGCCATGGTTGTGCCGCAAATAAAACGCACAGATTAAAGGATGCCCGGGTGAAATGTCTTCTTAATTACTTCGCAATGAACAAAGTACACAGAGTGAGAGAGAGAGAGAGAGAGCGAGAGAGAGAGATGAATCAGAGAGGGGAGTTGTGGAGCGCCAATGGGGAGGTTGACTGCAGTGCCAGTAATTGAGAAGTCGACGGGCTGGGATTCAGTTACGGTTCGGGACTGGGATTGGGACTGGGATTGTGATTGGGATTGGGATTGGGCAAACCAATGTCTCAGCATGGACCACAACGTCATGTTGGCAGCGCACTTTAAGCGGAAGTAATTTAATTAATTACAAATGAAACGGAAACACGGCGAGCAAACGAAAGTCCTGTGTGTGCTCTATGATTATGTATGTGTGTGTGTCTGTGTGTGTATTTATCTGTGTATGCGTATGTGCGTAGACCATGTCAAATTTAAGCATAATTTAGTTAGGGTAGCAGCAGGTTGAGGCAACTTGGGATCCACTTGACGCGCTTGGTTAAGCGCTTTTCAAAAAATATTCTACGTCCCGGCAGCGCAATTAAAATTTTTCTATGCTCGCACCGCAAACTATTAGGACAGTGTATAAGCTCACACACACACACACACACACACACACACATAGAGAGCGACGCATTATGCACAGCTCATTTGCATTGCGGTTTTAATTGCCAGGCAACCCCAAAGAGCTGGAGAGAAAAAGAGTATAACTGGAGAGAGATATGAAGAGAGAGAGAGAGGAGGGAGGAGGGAGGGTGAAGCAAAGCTCTGCCCGGCAAGGCTTACAAGGATAATGAAAACAATTTAACGACTCTCTCGACGATTCATTGGGGCGACCGTCGACTGGGCCAGGCCAACAACCGACGGGCCAACTCCTGGCCAAAATACTGGCCGTGCACTTTGAGCGCTTAAACAAATAGAAACCTTTTTCATTTGCCATTTTGCCAGGCATCTTTTTCATTTGCTTGGCATTTTTATTTGCTGCTTTTTCTCACTCTTGTTGTTGTTGTTGAGTTTTGCGTGTCTGCGCAAAATATTTGCAGATATATTTTTGACATTTTAATGAAAATATTTTGCGTAACATTTCGAACAGGCAAAAGGCAAAAGCGCCAAATGGTTGATGAATTCCCCGCATCGTGCTGGGATCCTTTCGTTGGCTTAATATTATTTTAACGAAGTGAATTTACCAGGACGACAGCAGCAAAAGGAGAAAGATTGGAGAGACGAGCATTTTTAAGCTTCTCTGATGGCCAGTAATTAAATGCTTGACATGCCATTGGGTGTGAGTTGCCGGATGAAGTGGATTAGCGCCGGACTGAGAGGATTGTGCTGGGTCTGGGTCTGGGTCTGATTCTGGTTCCGAGTCTGGTTGTGAGGTAAATTAACGCTGATGTTGGCATTATAATTATGGCATGTAGTTAAGGCGATTCCTGCCCAGACCAGACCAAAGACCTCAACCTGCCCATGACAGGTTGATGATAAGTTAAAAGTTGCCAACGACAACGACAGCGAAAAGGAGTGAAAAATCAAAATGTTAACATTTAACATTTAACTTATTAACTAAGGACGAACTGGGTTAAGTGGAAGTAATTAAACACATTACTGTTGATACATTTAATGGACACTATTTATGTTCGTGATTTTACATACATATATTTTAATTGCGTGAATAAATAGTTATTATCTCTGTCATTTGCATATTTAACATTGCAAAGTGTTTACAGTATTCTCAGCGTTGATTTACAATTTACACTGAGGAAAAAAGTTATCGAGCTGATATGTACAGTAAATCAATGCCATTACTATTTACGACAATAAATGTTAAGTTGTATAAATATGTAAATATATCAAAACAAGCTAAGCTATTCATATGCTATGAATATTTTAGATATAACTTGATAAGCAACTTTTCTATAATTTAATAAGAGTATTCATCCCTTAAAACTCAATATTTACTTCCCAGTAATTTCATTCAATTAATATACCATGGGTTAATCACTTATGTCAGCTCTCACTGCTTTCGTAAGCAAAACAGAAAAAATACAAATATAGATTTTCATATGGAAATTGTTTGGCCATAAAAATGGTACATAAAATATTAAATATACTCATTTGACTAAGTGAGTGAACAACATGATGGTAACAACATTGCGTAATAAAATCAACAGCCTAAACAAAAACATTAACAAAAAAACAAGAAAAACATTTGCCTGCATAAAATAAACAGACAATCTTCTTACTTCTTGTTGTTTGTGTTGTTGTTGTTGTTGCTGTCGCTGCTGCAGATGAAGTAAACAACGAGGCGGGCGAATTTTGGCAGCAAAATTAAAACAAATCAAAATCATATGAGCATTTTCAAGTGATTGCCGCGACCGACGACTGAAACTTCGCTTGCGAATCCTGTTGGCGGGCAAACATAAACAAGCAATTTAACAGGCACTCACACAAGTACACACACGCACACACACACGCACACAGATGCACGCCTACTCTGGCGTACAGCGATAAAAGGCAGGAGAGAGATCCTTGAAGAGGCGTCAGGCAGTTGGCAAACAAACGAAGCGTTCAAGCGCAAAAAGCCAACGCAAAAAAAGTGGAAAATAAAAGGCAGGAAAAATCGAGGAAAAACGCAAGAAAAGCGGGCAGGCCAAAGCAACCAAAACGTTTTATGTGGCACTGTGTGAACATCTGCCACAGCTTGTCTGAGTGTATATGTGTGTGTGTGTGTGGGTGTGTGTGTGTGTGCCACCGCTACCGCAGATTTCTCACACTTGCTTTAAAGTATGCCGCAACTTTTTTTTGTTAATGAAATTTTAATCAAGCTGTAACCGAGTGCCAAAGAGTTGTGCACATTTTGCATAGCATACTTTTTAGCGTCAGATGTGTGTAAACTTTCTCTTATCCCTTTCTGTGTGTGTACTCTTTCGTTCGTCTGAAAGCAGGCGGAGCTCAAATAGCCGGCAGCTTCATTAGCAGCTGCCAACAACGCGGCGTATGCGTAATAATTTATTTAAAATGCAATTCGTTTATGCGAAGCATTAATCATAGCCCAAAGACGAGGCATCACGTACCGCTCAAAAGAAAGAGAGAGAGAGAGAGGAAGGAAAGAGACAGAATGAGAGTGTGTGTGAGCGAAAAAGCTGCATTTATTAACAATTTATGTCATAAATAAAATTGAAAAACATTCATAATGTCAATGGGGGAAGTTTTTGGAGACGTGAGTGCATGTTGATGATGCCGCCAGAGAAATGGAGAAAGAGTGAGATACAGGGAGAGAGAGAGCTGGAGAGACACATAAATCGCTCTGCGCCCAAAATTAGGCAACAAATTTACATGCAAAACGAGCACGACACGCAGGTAAATCACCAAGAAAAACAATAATAACAACAGCAGAACGGAAACAAAGCGAACCCCGCAAAATGACAAACATTAAAATGTGAAAAGAGAGAAATGGCAAGGAGGGACAGAGGTAAAGGGAGGAGCGGCCAGGCAGCACTTCCTGGCACCAGGACCTCCAAGCTGAGTAAAACACTTTTGCTTTTACAAGCGCGTTTTCGACTGCGCCTTTTGTTCAGTTATTTAACATATTTCTTGTTGTAACGCCTTTGACTGAAGACTGAGAACTGTAGACCGAAGACCGAGTGAATAATGTGCACTTCTCACGGCAAATAATTATTTTCGCTTAGCGGCTAACAAAACGGCCAACTGGCATGCGATTTTTAGGCCATTTGACTGGCTGTAGTTTTCGTTTTTTTTCTTTTTTTCTTGTACAATTTTTGAGTTCTTATCGTCAGCTCCAACACTTTTGGGCCTCCCCCTGGTAATTTGCCTGACTTCCCGTTTTCAGTTCATTATGTGCATTTTTTTTGAAAATTGTTTAGCTTCAGGGCTTGGGGCAGAAACAGAAATGCCAACACGTCGAAGGACTGAGTTGGAGGGTGATTCTTTTTTTAATTTTGTAATTTTTTGCTTAGGTTGGAAACAACCCCCAGAAAAGGTGTCGAGTCGAGCAAAATTAGAAGGGAAAAAAAAACTGCGAGCTGTTATTTTAAATGCTTTAAATATGCGCATTTGTTATTCAGCCAAAACAAACAGTAAGTTCAAAGCAGAAAAACTCAAAACAAAGGAATTTTAATTAGTTTTTATTTCGTTTCTGTTTCTGTTATTTGTTTCGTGCAATTAAGCAAACGTTGCTCGTTATGATTGCTCTTTGTCAATGATAAACAAAACAATTATACTCTTTACTTTTACACTATGAGAGTTGAGCTTTCGCTCTTGAAAAGAGAAAATCTTTACAAAATTTAGCTATTTCTTAAACTCAAAAACAGAAAACTTAAACTAAAGTAAACTCTTTTTTCTAACTTTAACAAATTTAAATTTTCATCAAAGATATTGACAAACAACAACAAGGATGATGGAAGGAATTGAGTCCAATGTAGGAAACATGCAAACTATTGATTAAAAGTTGTGTAATTTTATGGCCCCATAAAATTTGTCTCAGTCAAAAAATAGAACATAGAAGACATCAGGCAACAGGGAGAAGGAAGCAGGAAAAACCTGACGACTGAATAAAGAAAACCAAAGTTGCTATAGATTTCTTGGCTGGCAAATTTAAAACGGCAGGGCACAAAGTAAAACTATTTTATATGCGACGACAGCAGCAAAATAATGTGACTACCTTTCGGCTGTCCTCGGGGCAGACAGAGGCAGCGGGAGAACGGAGATATTCTCTGGGTCCAGCTGTCTGCTCAGATCTCCCACGCCGACTCGCATTACCCCAAGCAATAAATGTTCAAATCAATTGAAGCGTTTTGCTAAAGCCTCACACCTCAAGGGAGGTGGAGAGAAGGGAAGGCCGGAGCATATAGATAGAATGCACGAATATGTAGAAGTAGAAGAGATTCCTGGGCAGCTTAAGGCTGCGATTTGCTATGCGCAAAAACCGAAATCGATAAGGGATGCCCAATACCACACATAGAAAAATAGAGAAACGAAGCAAACGTAACGAAAATGTCAACTAATTTTGAATGTCGAGCAAGTGCAGCCTCCAAAGAGGAAAGAAAAAGTAGAAGACGTTGCTCATACGCAGTGTGGCCGCAACGTGGCGTCTTGTCCCATATTCGAAACTAGAATTCGTTCGACGTTGTCGAGAAGCAATAAAACGCAATTCGGTCATAAAAATAGTCGAACGTAGATAGGAATGAATGCCAGGACCAAAGAGAAAAGGCCGCTTGGCTGGCAGGCAGGACAGACAGACGGACCAACAACTGCCCCTGGGCCGTCGTCGTCATCGTCGTCGTCGTCCTGCGCCCATCGTCGTCTGGCATGGCAAATTGCGAATTTTGCATATTGCCAGTAGCTGCCGTCCCTTTTGCAGCTGTTTCTACTTGCTTTCCTCTTTAGAATTTGTCCCCCTCGCCCCTTCGCTCCTGGTCCATTAGTCATTTGGGCAGGCCACCATTTTGGCGTGTCGCCACTTTGCAGGATGAATGACCCCAGAGCACAGTTGCTGCCCCTCTCTTCCTCCTTTTGGCAAGTCGACTGCCCGCAACGGAAATTGCACACACGTCGCAGTCGAATCCATTTTCATAGAAGCGATTGCTAGTTCTTTACAGTTCTCTCACCTAACGAATCAGAAGAGTCAAAGGTTAGGATAAACTAAAGTTAGCTCTTAACTTGATAACAATGTGGAACTTGCTCCAAAGAACCTCAATCACAGCAAGAGCTATAATTAAGTATGTTAATCTAATAATTGTAGAGATTTTGAAAAAAACACACATAGTTCAGCTAGTAATTAGCAGCTGTATTGAATTATCAAGAGAAGACTCACAGTTAATATTCAAACAGTAACATTTTTTAACGTTTTTATTTATAAATCATACATTTTTTAGTATATAACATATTAGTGTCTGTTATTTGATATCTGATAACTTGAATAAATTGAAAATTATAATAGTATCTCAAATCCACTTCTAATAGTTCTAATATGAAATTTTCAATTTTAATGTATAAATAATTCACTTTAAAGAACAACGTATTTTACCCATACATGAAATTTCACACATACAATTCGCTGCTTTTCAATTTTACAGTGTCAAAATAAAAACCCATTAACCACACCCACTTGGCCTCATTATTAAACACACAGCGGCCTATCTTGACCATTGTCAGTTTTTTTTTCGTTTCAGGCTTAAATTAAATATTATTTTTAATGCCTGGACGCATTAACAAATTGTGCGCTCAGCTGAAATCATTGGCTTGTGAAATGCAATATAAAAATAACTTTTGAATAATATGCAGATAGTGTGTTGTCTCCTGTTTCAGTTTATCCAGTTGCATTTCACATTTAATTGATTTTTGCATTCGTGTGCATCAAAGATTCATGCAATGTGCAATTAATGACATTTGCGATATGTGGGAAATGTGTAAACTGCAAACTGACACTTTCCTCCAATAATCATTAACAATTAATGTGAATTGTAGGACAATTAATACAGGTATAATTAAAATATATTTTATTTAAACAACGATGATTTTTATAAGAAATATTCATAAATATTTCAAGTTGTTAACTCACTTGCTTTAAGGACTGCTCTCAGTCATTTTGCAATCGCTTCAACACCCAGGCAACAACTCGTTAACAAACTCAGCCCAACTTCGCTTTCACTCACTCTTCTTCGCTGCTTTCTCGCTCGCACTCACACTAAGGCAGCCTATGTTTCCGCCCGCCATTTCACATGTAGGTCAAACTGGCACAGCACAAAAAGCGTTGCATACCTTCAGGCTGTCAATTTATTTCTCGCGCTTGGCACATTTTGCCTGCCTGTTTTGGTCTGTGTGTGTGTGTGTGTGTGTTTTGTTTATGTTGATTCTCTGGTCGCTTCTCATGCGCAACGCGGCTCCAGTCACGGCTTGGCACACCGTCTGATTCCGTCCGTCCGCCCGCCCGTCCGTCCGTTTGCCAGCTGGGCAGGCTCGCGTCCTTGAAATTTATGCGTTCGACGCAGGCGATGCGCCAAGCTCCTCCATATTTGTGGTTTCGACTGTGGCTCTGACTCCGCCAGCGGCACATGGCGTGTAAAGCGCTCATTATGATGCTACACACTCGTTTGGGAGATAAATGGCCATGCAAAACTAGAACTACTTACGCTTCATATACTTTGGCTCTACTGGAACTGGGCCAATGTAAAAGCCATTGTTTCTTTTCCATTCCTTTCCTTCTCGCCTGCCTGCCTGCACAACAAATTGTGGCATTGGCTTGGGACTACTGATAACTCTCTGCCACAGATCGGACCACGCAGATAACAACAACACAACACAAAGCCTTGTTGCCAAATCTCTCATCAGCTCTTTATGTCTTTGGCTCTGGGCCGCACTTCAAATTGTGCTGCATATTTTCAGCTTGAAGTTTCCATTTGCCATTTTGTGCTGTCTGCTTTAACGATTTGGCCATAATCATTTTGAAATTTGCGCGCTTATCTGCATGTTGTCAATCAGCTTAAGACCAGCCATGTCCAGACCGCAAAAGCAGCAAAAAGCATTAAATTAGCAGCTGAAACAACTGAAATGTTGCGCATACGCAACGTGGTGCGCTGTCTTTTAGCTACTTGGCTTAAATTGTTGCCCTTGCCAAAAAAATATTTGAAGGCAACGCGCATTCATTTCATAAATTCATGTCAATTTCATGGCAACAGAGCCACAGGAGCCACATCCTTCCTTTCCGTTCCGTGCGAAAGCCAGATTATTGCAGTCATAAATTTTTATGATTTTCCATTGGCTGCGTGGGAAAATGTATAGCGCACAACACGATTTTTATGCGAATTTAATACCCTTGCAGATACGATGCAGAAAATTATTATAGCCTCGAGTATCGCAACATGGAGACACACCTAGTAGAGCCACAACTTTGATATTTCGTTATTTCGTTATGGCCAAAATACATTTGGCAGCTGCAGTTTGGCGACCATTAAAAGTAAATTTAATACAAGACTTAGACTAAGAGTTGAGAAAAAAACAGAGAACCCGCAGCTGACAAGGGCGCTACATAAAAAGCATATTGACATCATCCATCAATCACGCATGACAGGCGGTCCACATGGGGGCGGGGAGGCGTGGCAGCCACGAAAATTTATCAACGAAAAGCAGACAAGCAGAGGCAGAACTAGGACCAAAACCAAAACCAGAACCTGGATCAGGACCAGGTAAAAGAAGTAATCTAATCCAATTACTCAACAATGGCAAACAAGCGGCAAGGGGGCGTGGCACTTGGGTGGCGTGCTGGGCGCTAATGGACGAGCCCCAAAAAAAAAAGGAAACAGAAAAAAGAAAGCAGAAAATATCACATGTCTACGTAAAAGTTAAATAACCAAAGGCAATCACAAGGTATCAATAACCAAACCGAAGGGCAGGAGAACGTGCTAAAGCCGAAGGCGCATCCTGGTCCAAAATCCTTACAAACTAGCTAGCGAGTCCTGGCAAATGCGTTCGATCATTAACTGGTAGCGAGTGCTGCAAATCCTGTCAGCAGTCGAAATTGAAATTCATGCATTCAATGAATTTTTGTGGGTTGTTGGCTGATGGCCATTGTATTGTGCTGGGTCTTAAATAGAAGCCTGCATATTTGAGCAGGATACACAGCCCTCCAGGACATTGTATTGACGAAATTATCATTTTTGTTGCCTCAATAAAATGACACAGCAAACTAATATCAAAGGGGAACAAAGGCAGGGAAAGAAGATTCTGTGTGCTCCCCCAACTAAGCTGGCTTAGGCATGGAATTGAAAATGCGCCCCGAAAGCTTTTGTTGCGGGAATATTGGGATAAAAAGGGGAAGGGGATGCGGTTATGCTGATTGGATGTGGCCAACAGCAAGGCTGTTTATGAGCTGATATCAAGGGGGTGGCATATTAAAGTAGCGACAACTATTCAAGGGAATACTCAATATACTAGTATATCTGCAAGTTAAAGAGTTTGTAATTTAACTCTTTTAGCATTCATCAAATAACAATTATGCCGCCCAGTGCTCAAATATTTGTCATTGACACTCTCTGCACTCTGCAAATCGTTTATGTAAATATGCCAAACGAGCCAAAGAGCCAACGATTTCATTAAAGCCAAACCCGACACGCCTTATCTCCCACACACACTCTTGGCCAACACTAATTTCAATATGAAAACCGCCTCAGGATAGTGCATTAATATTCACTTTAGCTGGTTTGCCAAAATGTAGGCGTGTCCTTGCTGATATACAGCCAGTGTTAAGTTCTGTAAAGCAGGCGACAAATTGAACAGGCAACAAAGTCAGCTCATATCAAATCCTCACACTACAGGCAGACACACAAGCCAAAGGGTCAATTTGGAGCGCATCAAAAGGACAAACTGATGACAGTATTTACTAGAGAAATATATACAGATAGAGAGAGAGAGAGGGATAAAACAGACAGGCGGCAAGTTAATAAACAGAGAGAAGCCAAAACGCATTAAAAACGCTTCACTTGATCAAATATTTAAACCTTTTTCCAGCAAGTGAATTCCATTTTGGCCTAAAGTGTAAAGTTTTGGTTAAGCTTAAAGGTTTTAGATGAATGTCTGCTAAGTTGGTTAGTTGCTGCTGACACTGATAACAAGTGTGCGTAACGTGGCAACTCGGAGAATTAACGCAGCACAAGTCAAAGTCAATGTTTGGCAATGCTCAGCTGCACTCAGCCAACTGAGGATGTTACAAGGACCCCACAAAAGGGTGGGCAGAGGGAAATGTAGAAAAATGTCAGCTGCAAGGGAACTGAAGAAGTGCCTCTAAGGACCTTCTATCTGTGTGTATATGTGTCTGTTTGTGGGGATGAAGGTTGGTTGGGTTTTGAGGTCATCTTGCAGCTGGCGGCTGTTGCACTTGTCAACAAGCAGCAGTCAAAAAGCAGCATCCCCAATCAAATTCACGTCTTTATTACAATTGGAAAAAGGGCAGCTGCATTTGACCCGCTTTTGTGACTCTTGACTCCTGACTCTGTTGCCAAAGTCAAGCGTTTAAATGGCATTTAAGCATTTTATGGCTGTGGCGATTTGTAACCTTCATGTTAATGCGCTTGCCAAAGTTATTTATGTAAATTACTTGCAACTGCAACCAGTTGCAGTACTTGTACTTCTTCTTCTTCTTCTGCTTTTTTCTCAACTACTCTGAGCTGCTTTCATGTTTTATAATTAAGTCAGTAATTTAAAAGTGTCGAGCGTTGTGGGAAACTGGCAACTTTTGTCGAGTTTTACTTGACTGCGTTTCTTGTGGCTTACAATTCGGTTGGGCAAACTTTTAGTTTTCGAGACGGAGAGAGAGAGAATTGTTAACAACTACTTTGACATTTGTGCTGTGCGTGTGGTGCCAAGTATTTATATTTGTTTGTACATATATTTGTGCATTTGTGTTGTTTGCCAAGTTGAAATTACTTAAGTGCCAGCGCGACGAGGCGTATGAATGGCAAACCAAACGAGTCGAGTGACTGAAACGGAGGCCATCATCAGGTGCGAGTTGTGCCGAGTTGGCCCATAGATTAATGGCCATGCATTAGGTTGAGTATTATGAAGAGCTTCACACTGTGGCCCACATGCTGTGGTTTGAGGCACACTGGCAACAACTGGTGGCACCAAAATCTGTAACCAGTGATGACAGCTACGAGATAAAAACGACCAGAAAAACGGAAAGAAACGGGTAAAAATATACACAAAGGAACGTAGAAAATGTAATATTTTTATTTTAATAGTGAAGATTTTTACTGCATATTTTTGAATACTTTTGCTGTTTCATTACTTAAAATAAAATTCAAATTTCGTTTTTTTTTTCTTTATATTTATTTTTGCTGAAGTAGTTTTATAACGACAGATCTGCCTAAAAAAAGCTTAACTGGCAACACTGTCTGTAAAAAAAGTTCAGCCTGTCGCAGCGAGGCGTGAAGGACAACGAAACAGGACTACCAGAAAAGAAGAAAGAAAAGAATGGAAAAAACTATAGCATACTTTACAGCACGCCTCTCGCATGTCAGTGCCGATCCACAACAACAACAAAAACAACAATAACAGCAACAAATGGGACTTAAACTTGTTGTTACATTTGTTTTTTGCCCCCAAAAGGCATTCACACAGCGAAAGAGACAGGAAGAGTGGGAGTGAGAGAGATAGAAGAGAGATACTCGTACTCGTGCTCATGTTGTTGGCAACTCAACTGCATTCAAAGTGCATAAGTCAGTCCATGAGGCAACAACGAATACAAATCGCACAAAAGTTTGTTTGTTAGTCCAGCGAGGACACCCCAAAAGAGCTTGAGTTGACTTTTTTGGCAGTTGCTCGCCTGCGAAATAAAAGGCAATTTATTTGTTTTATGCAAAAGTGTTGGAAGCAACTGCCTGCATAAATTCCATTCTGTCTCTCTCTTTCTCTATTACACTTTAAGCTTGCCAAGTATAGTTTGTGGCATTAAAGAAAATCCTGTCCTGTCCTAAAATGCCTCACTTTGATTTGCCTGTCTAGCTGCGATCTCTCTATTCACTAAGTTTACTCCCAACACAAAGAGTCTATCCATTGTCTCTGGTCTTTTTTCTTTATGTTGTGTTGTGCTGTGCTGTGTAGACTGTCCGTAATAGCCTTGAGGTATGCATTAATTACTGTGACCATAAAAAGCGTCTCGTGCGAATTGCAGTGCAGTTGCCAAAGGATGTGAAACTTCTGTGTCGGCGAGCGAGTCCTTAACCCTTTTACTTTGTATTACATTTTGCATTTTATGACTCCAGACTATTGTTATCCCCTACCTTTGACGGCCTTCTGTCCCCTATGCCTCTCGCTTTCCCCTGTGCATTGTTTTTATGCTGCAAATCAACGAAATGTAGTGAATCGTTTATTCTCCTTTGAATCATCCTAAATGCTCTATTCGCTGCTTTAGGCTCTCGTTGACGTTCTCGTTTCTCTTCTGAAATCCTAGTTGCTTACGCATTCCTTCCTTTCCTTCTCAATCTCTGCTTCTCTTGTAGATTTTAACGAATTAATTAAATTTAGAGATTATTACATGCTACACGTTGTTTTACTCGCTTCTTTTTGCTCCCCTTTTTACACCATTTAGTTCAATCTATCGCTATCTTTTCATTCAACGTTTCAACATTTAGTGCATCATCTATGATCGTTTATGTTTTACTCGCTGCATTTTGTTCTCGTTACTTTTCTGCACTCGTTGTGAGCGGCTTTAAAAAATGCGTTGCATATTTTTAGGCCCGCAGTAGACAAGCAACAAATGACAAACTCATGTTGAAAGCTCATTTGTTTTATGGCAACGCTTAGACAGACATATGCGTCCTGTCAACCTACCCCCCGCTCTCTCTCTCTCTCTCTCACTCCCCTTTTACGCTCTCCTGCTCCAGTTATTTGACACGATTTTCCAGCTAGAGATGAAAAAAGGGCAGACTACTTCTTCCATCTGCCGCATTCATTATATTGTCTGCTGCTGACACACTCGCATACCCTCATTCTCACCCTCACCCGCAACACGACTATTTATCAGCTCCTCACACTCACACATACATACATACATATTCACATGATGAACATAACATAATTGCGCTGTTGTAAAAAGAAAAGTCGTTGCCTACTTTTTGGTGTTTTCAAAAATATTCAAAGTGTCTCGCCGTCGTATCAGCTTTATTATGCGCGCCAAAAATGTTGCAAAATTAACAGACATCTCGCAAGTCCTGCCGCATATAATATCCCTCGCTTTTCCCCCTCTTTCTTTCCCCTTTTTCAGCACCATAAATGCAGGGAGCAGTTCAACAGCCAAAACCAAAACCAAAACTGTTTCAATGTCTGCCTCTTTACAGCATTTGTGTGTGTGCTCTGTGTGCGTGTGTTTGTTGAGTGTGTTGTGTGTGTGAGTGTATATATTCTTCACCTTGTTTATCTCGTTGTTTTGCCTGTTTTGTCCTCCTTTCAGCGTCGTGCGCCCCAAAAATGTTGCTTGCTCTGCTTTTGGCTGCTTGCAGCACGATTTTGTGCCCCTGTTTCAAGCTGTTTGTATGTGTGCCTCAATTGAGTGTGTGTGTGCTACGCAGAGTGTAAATTTCTGTCTCTCTCTCTCTTTGTGCTTATGTGTGTGTAGTGTGTGTGTGTAGTGCGTGCTTTGGTGTGTGTCTCGCTGATGTTGTGGCTGCTGTTGCTGCTGTTTCTGTTATTGCTGCTGATTTTGTGGCATTGTTCGCAGGATGCTGCACGCCTGGTGTTAAATATTTTGTGTGTGTGGGTGTAACGCACACAGACACCGAATACTATGATAACTGCATGCCTGTTTGTGTATTGGGGGCTGTGTGCCAGTGTGCGTGTATGTTAGGCTCAAATGTTGCTGGCAACATTTCAAGTGAATTGCTGCAAATGTTGCTTGCAATCGCAGTTTACACATGTGGCACAAATACAAACACCAACACAGACACACACATAACGAGATTGACAGTCAGACAGACAATTTTAAGCCGCTTAGAAGAGGCGCAATTGAAAAGAGCCTGAGTCAAAATTTTCATTAAAATGCCAGAGGTGAATCCCCTAAGTAAATCCATGGCAGCGAATGAGCAGCCAGCTTCCAGCTGAACATTACGTACTCGAGAGATTTCAGAAAAGTGGAGGCAAAAGCAAACAAAGATCAAATCTTATCGGCAATCATTTGATGCGCACTTGAGATGTGAGCAAACTGTGCTCCAAATTTGTAGACGTTTTGTACGTTGCGATGCCAACAGCAACAGCAAAAGCAACATCAACAGCAAACTCAAAGGCAAAGGCAACATATAATGAGCTGGGCAGGTGGGCAGCAGTCTTATCAAAAAGCAGATACTTAGCATAGACTTACAGACAGGCAACGACAACCAACAACCGACAACCGACAACTGACAACATCGTCATGGAAATTCTTCATTAACTCAACTTGGGCGACCGAGAGAAAAGAAGTTTATGTTATTAAGAGTAGCGAAAAGGGAAGGACTCGTTGCCAAGTTACATTGGGATTGGATTGGGAATGGTGGGAGGGGCGGGCAGCAGCTGTTGTTGTGCTAGAGAAATGTGTATGTTTCACTTGACGACTGAGAGATAACGGTAAATGAATATGCAGCAATTTGCACGCCCACATAATGAGCAAGGCTCCAAGCACAACGAAGGAAGGGTGCAGCATGATAGGGTAGAATGGTTAGGGAAAGTGAGTGAGTAGTAGGGAGTATAGCAAGTGCCGCCAGGCAAAGACTGAAATAATAACAGCAGAAGCAGCAACAACAACAACAACAATAATGTGAGGCAGGCAGGCGACTAACAAAAGTCGATAAACAACATAAACCAAGGCGGAAAGCGTGAGGCGAGCGAGGGCCCAGATAAGTATGCTACACTTTTCAAGCGCCTCAAGTAAGTGCGTGTGCATGTGTGTGTGCGTGTGAATAACTGCGAGTGTGTAAATGTATGTGTGTTTGTGCAGCAAAGTAAATTAAAACGATTTTAATTACGGTTGCCAAGACGATGAATGAAAATGTCAACGATGAAGGAGCAACAGTAAAAGCAGCAGCATCGAGTTGGCAGCTTAAGCTTTTGGGGGCGTGTCGCAGCAGGTGGGCGTGAGCCAGGAAAAAAAAAGAGATATGCTTAAAAGCGTTTCACTGTTGCCAATGCCTTACAGCTGGAGTGTGAATTATTGCACATGTGTGTGTGTGTGTGTGTGTCGTAACTGAAGCCTCTTTTACTTAAGAGCTTCATTCGAGATTTTCATTTAGGCTGCCACTGAGAAAAAAAACCACTAATAAAAAAAGAAGGAGCAGCCAAAAACAAAGCACAACAAAATTGTTGCCTTTCGTTTGCTGCTGTTGTTGGCTACTCAGTTCATGGTGAAAGCAAAGTCATTGCCAAGAGCAACAGCAACAAAAACCTTGACAAATAAAAACTGTAAAACGAAATGAGAAGCAGCAGCGGGAAGAGGAAGAGCAAGCTGAGTGCAGCGTCAAGCTAAACAAACAGCCGCCATTTTTATGACGCCTTTATTTCATTTTTTTTGTTTTTTCCCCCTTTTTTTTAGTACACCTTATTAACGGTTTCTATGGAAAGTTTGCCCATGGTGACAGGCGTGACAATTTCTGCGTTTCACAAGCTAAAAAGCTGCACAAACCGCCTGGCACAAAAAAGAACAAAAAACAAAAAAATATTGTCGCGGGCTGATTAACTCGACACCATTTACCTCAGCGGCAGGTGGAAAGCTGGCAGCTTCCTGGGGGACACAAGTTGCTGGTTTTTCATGCAGCTGACAGGCTACACCTGTCGTCATTGTCTCACACCCCTCAGCTCTTTATCCTCATCCTCCATTCCACCTCCCCTCCTCTTCCACACCCACCAGCTGCGGCTGCCAAACCGCGCTGACATTTCCTTTTGCTCACCGCTGACGTTTGCCTTGACGACGGTTGTAAAACCGCTGTGGTTGCTTCACATTTCAAAATATAATTCCAAGCAGCCCACACTGCAATTTGCAGCTTTAAGTAAAACCACTTTAAATTTAATACATATTTCAAGTGCAAATTTTGCGGTGGTCTGTTATCATATTTAGTTTACTGAATATATTTTATCGTAAACTTCATATTATTACATTTAGGTTTAATACAAATTTCTAGTGTAAATTTAAGCTGATTTGTTATCATATTTAGTTGACAAAAGATATTTTATATCCAATTTTCATAAATTATAATTAAGAACTTTCTGCTTGCTTAGATAAATACTACAAAATTGTAGCCTTTCAATTAAATTAAAAAGATTGAAAATATTTTATATATAGTTTTAGAGATAAAGATTTAAAGTTAACTACTTGCAAAAATAAATACTACAATAAAACATTCCTGATTTATTTAAAACTAATTCTATTACATAAAATTTGAAACATATTTTCACTTAAAAGTTTTGCTTAAAGTTTTCAGCTAATTTGATTAGTACCTCTTTTAGATTCTCTTCTTATCTCATCCATAATTTATTTTATTTTTTTGGAATATGCACTAATCAGAATTTGTTGCCTAAGAATGTATTTTCTAGAATTACATCTTAAGAATATTTGTATATTCTTTGGAACTGCACAAAAAGTTTATACTTCACTGCTTTGTATTTTTAAAATTTAACAATTCGATCACATTTATTTGATGTCGAGTCAACTTAAAACTTATTTAGGTCTTCAAAAAGTAAGTCAAGATGCATTTGAAATTTATTCAGCAAGTGAATCTCTAAGTAAGCAAAGTTGCAACACAGTATTTTTTATGTTAATTAAACTGCATTTCATTAATATTTTAATCAAGTCCTTAAATAGCAGAGACTCCTTTTACTCGCTGCACTGTTCAAGTTTACTTTCGCCACAATGCCGACTGCATACAAAACAAGGCACAAATATTTAACTCTAGAGGCAAGTTGTATAGTAACAGTTGACTCAAAACATGTTGACAGCTTAACAAGGACTCGTTGCCAAACTTAACCAAGAGGTGGCATTAGGTTGCCTCCCTCCTCCCGAGAGAAATGGCTTACAACGCTGATGGAAACTTTAACCAAGAACTGAAACAGTTGCAACAGTTTCTTATTCACAGCTTGCAAACTTTGTGTTGCATTTCGATGCGTTTTAATATGCGGCAAGAGCAGCGCTAAATGTCAACCAAAGTGTCAGCCAAGGTGGCGACAAGGTTGATGTGGATGGGACAAGGATAAGGACAAGAGGAAGGACACAAACTGCAGCTGAGTTGTGGCATGTTTGCATAATAATAGAAGACGCAAGACGATAGAGTATAAACAGCCTACTAAGAAACCTTAACGAGATCAAGGGCAGTGAACTTGTTGTATATTTCATAAAAAAAAATGGGTTAAAGAAAAAGGGATAAGCTTAGTCAGACTTTATTTCACTTTAAATTGACCAGAAAATATTACAAATTCGCCATCAAAATTTATGGCAAATAACAAAGAAATTGCTTGGTAAATTTACCTGGTATAAACTTCTGTTTTGTGTTTGGTTTTCGTTTGCTTTTTTGGGATTCACGTTGGCAATTCTCGTAAGTGTTCAGTGTTATCGGGCCAGAAACAAACAAATGCGATTTGACACCGACCTACAAAAAAAGCCGCCAACTTTTCGCATAAAATTCAATTACGATTGCGAGCGCATAAATTTCAACACTTGGCGCGCTTGGCGTTTTACGAGCGGCTTTTGATTTGCCACTTTCTTATCGCTGTTATCAGTCGCAGTCTGGCAATAAAATTAGCCCGTTGCCGACATCAAAAGTTAAGCATCCCTTGGCCTTTTTCGGGTTGCCAAATTGGCAGATTTGTTATTATGTTTAGTTTATTGCACCAACTACGCTACTTTCACACGCCAAAAAGATACGTATCTCGCAGATACTTTAGCTACTTTGAACTGAAACTGAAACTAACAGCTGTTGGTGCCGTCTGGGCAACCGTTGCAGTTGAAAGCGCGCAAGGAACTGTTTATTTTAGACGAGTGTTGTGGCATTTTAGACTTGCTCGACTTGCTCGAAACTTGGCCAATGTTGGCCGAAACTTGGCATCCACGAGTACGCATGCGCTGGATGTCCTGCCACTTCCAGGCCGACTTTGTTTACGGGGCACGCAACTGGTGGTTGCCACAACAGGCAACATCCACATCACCATCAGCTTCAGTTCCCATGGGCAGCCATATGTGACGACTTTGACTTTGACAGAGACTAAGAATGAGACTGAGAATGAAACTCTGACTCTGACTTTGGTTTTGGTTGTCGTGACAACTTGATTTCTTTGTAATTTGGCTCGATCCCAGAGGTTTTCATTGCAAATTGCTTTAAGTTTAATGAAATTGTATTTTGATTTGATACCGCCATTGGCAACCTTTGAACTGTCTCCATTTAGCTTGGAAATTCGATGCTTTTTGCTCACTTTAATGCCTGACAGCTTGTCAAATGAACGTTTATCTAATTATGGGACAGTTAAGAGTCGCATTGCAAGCATTCGGCAGCAGCGGCAAACATCTGAGATGGGTCAACGAAAAGGTCCCAAAAGGACTCGCAAAACTGAATGGCATTACAGCAAATCCGCTTAGTGAGACAAAGTTACGCACACTAAGAGATACAGATACATATATTGAAATACAGATGTAAATATAGATACACAGGCATTGTTTACGCCAGTCTCAGCTCAGATATGCAGATCAGCAGATACCGCACCCTCATCACACCCACAAGAGATGCGTTGCCAGTTGCATGTTGCACGTTGCCTGTTGCTGCCTTGTGGTTGCAAGGATGCCGACTGCTTAGTGCCATAATGGATAGCCCAACCGCAAGGCGTACTCGAAGTGTTTGTCTGTGGGCGTGTTTGGGCATCTTCAAGCCAACTTCAAGCAACTCGGCAGCTGGCCAACTATCTGGCATATCTATAACTGAGCCCAGAGACTCAGCGAAGCACAAAGTATCTACAAGATACGTATTGTTGCAACGAGACAGCGGCAGCTTTGTTCTTGTTGTTGTCATTGTTGCCTCAGTTGCCAGGCAGCTCATTACCAGGCAAGGTACAGACAATACGAATAGATACGTTTACCTGTCAGTCATGTGTGTAACTCAACACCAAATTGATAACGTATCTCATGGATGCGTCTACGTGCGCACATATAAAAAAAAGCTAATAAAATCTCCCCCCCTCTCTCTCACTCGCTGTGAGTTTTCCAGTGATTTTTGTCAAGCAATTTTTATATTTCACTTTTTATTTGCAATCCATTTTATTGTTTATTTAACGCATTGTTTAGCAGCCGAATATTTGCATGCGGTTCTTGTTGTTGTCGCAGGTTTTGCTCTGATTTAATGGCCCTAAATTGAAATGGGTTTTACGCCGAGCGAGTTTATTTCACGGAATTGCTGAAAAATATTGCGAAAAATGCTCCGAAGGCAGCACGTGAAATGACTATTTTGATAGAAAACGTCACTGTTGACATTCCAATTTCTGTGCAGAGCAATAAATACCCTAGTTTGCAGCCAGGGTATATTGATATATCAAGAAAGTTTTCCTAACTATGTATAAATATTGTACACAGAATTTCAAAAGGTTTAAATTTCACAGAAACTCATATTTAAAAATACTTTTAAATATATTAAGAAATCAATTAATTTAACTATTAATTGTAATTGTTATTAAATTCGACAAATATTCTTATTCAAAAATACTTTAGAATATATTAAGAATTTATTAAATTAAACACTTAATTATTTCTACTTCTATTCTCAATAGATTTAAAAGTAATTATTATTAAATTTGACAGACATTCTTATTCAAAATTACTTTAGAATATAAAACTATTTTGATATCTCAACTTTATTACCAAACCTAAACGTGTATAACTATATTAGTCTAAACGCCTGTGTCAACACATTTTACTACATTTTAAATCGATATTCTATTTTCTAATCAAACGAAACATTTGGGAATTTTGTGTATATTCGAAACTTTCTCAGTTGCAGCCGGAAATTTGATTTGTTTCTGATAAATGTTATTTATTTTACTTATTTAAGTTGAATGTTTCCTGGCTGCCCCTCCATCCCCCACACTCCTTTCCTGTCTATCTTTCTCGCCCCATCTCTTGCTATCAGCATCGACTTTGTTGTAAAATTCAATTGCCAAATTGATTCAACTTTTTGCCTTTTCGCACGCTTCTCCCCCTTATTCCACTCTCCTCTCTCAGTTCAGTGCTGAGCCGCAGATAATTGAATGATTTGAATTTTTATATTGAATTTTTGTGCCTTACACGTACCACGCCCACATTTCCGTACGGTGCCCAACGCGGCTTTTCATATTTATTCTATTTTTCAATTTTTTTTTTCATTCTTTTGTGTAGATTTTTAGACCCCGTACTTTAAAAAAGTATAGGGGTCTATTAACTTTGTCACAAAAAAAAATGTGCGTAACAGGCAGAAGGAGGCGTGGCAGACCCCATAAAGTATATATATTCTTGATCAGCATCAACAGCCGAGTCGATATAGCCATGTCCGTCTGTCCGTCTGTCCGTCTGTCCGTCTGTAAGAGCGCCTAGATCTCAGAGACTATAAAAGCTAGAGACTCCAAACTTGGTATGTAGGTGCGTCTATATTGTAAGCAGATCGAGTTTGTTTTAGATTTTGGATCGGACCACTATATCATATAGCTGCCATAGGAACAATCAGTCGAAAATCAAGTCTTAGTATGAAAATCTTTTTTGTTGTTTGAGATATTTCAACCAAGCTGACAGAATATGCATAAAAGATGGTCCCATACATTCTGACCAAATTTGATTGAAATCGGATTACTATATCATATAGCTCCCATAGGAACAATCAGTTGAAAATCAAGTCTTAGTATGGAAAACTTTTTTGCTGTTTGAGATATTTCAACCAAACTGACAGAATATGCATAAAAGATGGTCCCATACATTCTGACCAAATTTGATTGAAATCGGATTACTATATCATATAGCTCCCATAGGAACAATCAGTTGAAAGTCAAGTCTTAGTATGGAAAACTTTTTTGCTGTTTGAGATATTTCAACCAAACTGACAGAATATGCATAAAAGATGGTCCCATACATACTGACCAAATTTGGTTGGAATCGAACTACTATATCATATAGCTTCCATAGGAACAATCAGTTGAAAATCAAGTCTTAGTATGGAAAACTTTTTTGCTGTTTGAGATATTTCAACCAAACTGACAGAATATGCATAAAAGATGGTCCCATACATTCTGACAAAATTTGATTGAAATCGGATTACTATATCATATAGCTCCCATAGGAACAATCAGTTGAAAGTCAAGTCTTAGTATGGAAAACTTTTTTGCTGTTTGAGATATTTCAACCAAACTGACAGAATATGCATAAAAGATGGTCCCATACATTCTGACCAAATTTGATTGAAATCGGATTACTATATCATATAGCTGCCATAGGAACGATCAGTTGAAAATCAAGTCTTAGTATGGAAAACTTTTTTGCTGTTCGAGATATTTCAACCAAACTGGCAGAATATGCATAAAAGATGGTCCCATACATTCTGACCAAATTTGATTGAAATCGGATTACTATATCATATAGCTGCCATAGGAACGATCAGTCCAAATTAAGTCTTAGTATGAAAATCTTTTTGTTGTTTGAGATGTCTTTATAATAAGTACGGGGTCTCCGACAGTCGAGTACCGCTCGACTGTAGCACCGCCGACTAGTTTTCTATTAAAATGGAAATTGTTGGCGAATTGGAAAATTGCTTATCAATTGGCAGGCATATGCTTCAAGGATCAAACGTAGTCCAAATTGAAGTGAGCGGAGTTCATAGGGGCAGCCAAAGTGTGACCGCACTGTTGCCCTCCCCTGTCTGTCTCCCTCCTCTCCCCCTCTCCTCCTTTTACTCCCCCTATCGAGTGTCAGACGAGGGCGTTTGCCATTGACGCCCGCCCGCTGGCACCAGGTACGAGTCCCGTTGCAACTTGTACCATTGTATACGTACCATGCTGGACCCATATGTGTCACATAACTCTGTCTGACGGTCTGTTGCAAATGAATTAGGCTGGGAACTGTAATATGCGCAGGCGCGCAGCTTGACTTCTCGAATTTGGACAGCAACTTAATGCCAGACACACTGACGTCGAAGTCGCTGTCGATGGCGATGTCGATGTCGATGTCGAGGCATGCCACATGCTGACTTCTCTACCAATGCCCCATCAAAGTCATTGGCATTTCTAATGCAAAACGTGTGGTGACATTGCCAAGGGCCAGAATACAAATACAGTGAAATAAAATATCATTAGTTAAAATTTCTTGATTTTAGCATGCATATTTTAAGCCTCTAGTCAGGTTTAATTGATAAATTAACACCATATGCGGATAAAATTGCATTTACTCAGCATTAAAATAGCCAAAAAAAAAAAGGTTAAAAATTTGATTTCACTGAAAAACTTTTATAGAGCCCCAATAATCTAACTAAAATGAAGTATCTCATAATTGAATTAAAAAATTTCGAGATAATCAAACTCTTGACACCATTTGGAATTGACTTTATCCCAAAAACCCACATACTTTTTTTTTCTGTGTACGGAACATTGGGTGATGTGAAACTTGCACACGTCCGCATCTGCCTGGCATCTGACTGGAAACTGACTGAACTGACTGTCCCTGCACAAATGTTTTGGAAAATCATTATTAATACAAAATACTGTCGCTGACAGTAATTGAAGTGTGACACTCGCATAATATGATTACGAGCTGTTTCGACTCAAAACTCATTTCGAATGCGTCGAATGTGTCGAAAGTGTCGACTGATGGGCAGATTACAA
Source organism: Drosophila suboccidentalis (assembly GCA_037043435.1). Taxonomy (NCBI): domain Eukaryota; kingdom Metazoa; phylum Arthropoda; class Insecta; order Diptera; family Drosophilidae; genus Drosophila; species Drosophila suboccidentalis. The sequence goes on from JBAMBK010002320.1 coordinate 391,330, forward strand.
AGCATAAAGCCAACATTATACCAACAACATGCATACATATATAGTTTACAGATGTATTATTATCATGTGGTGTGAACCAAAAGCGGATGCAATCCAATTAGCTGTCAAAGCTGTTGATGGACTTGTGACGACAGTTTAAAATAGTTAACAAATAGGGGATTAATTTGGTTCTATAGATACGTAATATAAAACAATATATAACATACGTAATTAAAATGGCAACCAGTCAATCAAAATGTATTTTCCATTTGGATAATTAAACCTCATAGATAAATATAAAAAAAATACGTGTGAAAATATTGAATCTTTTAGCAGAATAACATAAAAGTGTAGGCACAAAATAAGCTTAATTTTTATATTTAATCAAATTATTATAAATATTTTTTATACCAAATTAGACTATCTTGTTTATATTCAAAGTAAATATTTATTTCTTTAATATTCAATGCCCTTTTCTCATTCTTTGTTGAACTTCAACTGCGTGTCGCAAAATAATAACAATTTAAAAGAAAGTCCAGCTCAACTGCTGTCAACTGGTTAAATTCTGATATTACCTGTCACACTTTCACCTCGCAAACAGTTAACACACACACACACACACACACACACAGAGAGACAGAAAAACAAACAAGTTGCAGTCTCCATCTTGATGGCAATCCAATTCAATTCCAGAACGAAGAAGGAGCTCATATCAATAATTCGGAACTGCGGTGAGCATAAAAGTCAAGAACTTAATTTCCAGCTGCTGTCGTTTTAAGAACAATATCAATTTTATAGCTCTTACGTAGAGAGAGAGAGCAAAGGAGAGAACGAGAAAGGGAGAGCAAGAGTGGGAATTAAATAAGAGAGAGAGAGACAGATAGCGACAGTAAAGAAGTTGACTACCAGGAAAAACTTTCGATATCCGTGGTCATATCCGGCTCGCACACACAAACACTCGCACACACACAGGGAGTTATACACACACATATACTCATACATACTCATACACATACAGATATAAAGCTGCAGCCGCTTTGTTGACTTTTGTGTAAAACTCGCAGCTTAAAACAAACAAAATGCGAATGAAAATGTATTTTATGCATGTTGATGCTGCTGCTGTTGTTGTTGTTGTTGTTAAGTATATGACATTGTTTTTGCAGTGACAACATAGACGCAGTTACACCTGCACACACATACAGTCACAGACACAGACACGTGATGTTTGCCATCAGTTGCAACTGGCAACAAAATGGAACTGGGATGCAGCTTGAAGAAGCCTGAGGAACTGTCTGTGGTTGCGCTTATCGAGGCTAAACTGTAAGATCTTTTTGTGGCTGCCTTTAGTTTGTCTTTGTTTTTGTTTTTTGGCTGTGTTTGTTGTTGTCTTTCTGTATTTGTTTGTTTGCTTGTTTGGCAAGTGGCTGCTGCTGCTGCTGCTGCTGCGTTTACCTATGCACAAGTTGAGCAAATAAAGACGTTAAGTGGAGTAGAGTGGGAAGTAGAGTTGCTGCTGCCCAGGTGACTTGTCTCTTCTTCTACTACTTCTAGTTCTACTTCTTTGTATTATCATGATAACATCTCAGTTGCAACAGTTGCTACAGTTGCTGTGGCAACAATTGCTGCTTTTCATTGCGTTTTATTTATTTTTGCTGTACAAATGACAAGGCTGCTTTATGCTGCCAATCCAGTGACACGATAAACAAGCTAAAAAAACCATCCTAGCACAAATACTCGTATTCCTCGGAGAGAGAGTGAGAGAGAGAGAGAGACTAAAAAAAGCTCTTACTAATGCCAACGTCAGCTTTTCCTCCTCCTGCATCATCTACTTTATCCTGGCAGCTCTTTTTCCTGTCGCTGTTTTGCACATTTATCCTGTTAGTGACACCTTCTTTGTCCCCATGTTTGCCGTCTGCATGTCACTCTTCATTCAATGCTCCCCCACCATCAGCTGCTGCCCCTCCTCTACCTTCACCCCCACCATCACGTAATGTTGCCATCGTCGTCGTCATATGAAATTCAAAGCAACAACTAGCATGCATGTTCTATTGCCCCATCCTCCTCCTCCGTCCTCCCTAGCCGCATCCAGTGTGAAAAACGTGGAAATTGATTTTCTATTTTGCTGCTTGCTGTGGATTCCCTTTTTTCACTCCTGCTACTGATTGTCAGTGGCAGCTACACGTGATTGAGTCTTATCTTTAGTTTTGTCACTTCAACTGCTGGCAGCTACTTTAAATGTCAGCACAGGGCATTCCCCAACCCCTCCTCTTCACCCTCCCCCTCTTTGTCCTCCTCTCTGCACGTGCTTGTGCAAATTTTTGATTTTCTAGGGGGCGTTTCCCCTAACTCTGATGTCTTGTGAAAGGCTTAGCCAATGCGTGTGCTGCATATGAGGCATGCCACAGCCCTTGATCTTGTTGTTGTTGTTGTTGTTGTTTTTGGCTGCCCCTTCGTTAAGTGCAACACATGTTGGCACTTTGTTGAGGGATTTCAACACACATCAGATATGCGGCGATTTCAGCAGCTTGTTTTAAGCACATTTCACACGAGGCTGCGATAAACTGGCTCAAATTGATGGGATTTACTTTAGGTGTACGACAGAGTCAATTGGCTAATGTTGAAAAGAGGAATTTATAAATATTTAAAAGTTATTTTAATTATATTTTGGAGAAATACGCCAAATAAAATTTGATAATAATTGCATTAAACATGGATTAATATTTAAACTAATTCCAGTTAATATTTAGAAATATAATTTGATTCAAAATTAAACTTTGTTTGTTAATGCATTAAAATATATTAAATAATCAATTAAAAATTGTTCACAAATATTATAGATCAATATAATTAAATTATTTGTTTTCAAATTGAACTGCAAGTCGTTTTTCTGTTTGAAACCTTCTTCATTTTCCTTTCCGATTCTGTACACAACATTTTTTATTCTAAAGAACATCTATTTTGCTGTCAGTTTACTTAACTTTAGCTCAAAGCCACAAAAGCCAAGTGGACATCAAAATTCGCAGAATTTACCTTGTCCCCGGCTCTGGCACCTGTAAATGAATTTGTATGTCCTTGTCGTCCTGCTGGCAGCTTAGCCAAAAATAAAAAAATAAAAATCACTTTTAAACAATTTGAACCAAAATATTTGTCTACACGTCAACAGCGTCTAAATTCTTTCAGTTCCCTGTTGTTGATGTTGTTGTTGTTGCGAGTGAAATCAAAAGGACCGCAAAGTTTATTTAAGGCGCTGAGATGAGGACGCCGTTGCCCCGCCCCTCGCTAGGTTCGCCCGTCCGCAGAACAGCGGAAAAAACTTTGCCCCTAACGCAATTTTTATGCATTCTCCACGTCGTCGTCGACATGGAGGACACAACAATTTCAACATGGGACACATTAGCGCCAGTGCGGGAGGACTGAGGTCTCAGGACTAACGACCCGCGGCCCTGGCCAGGACATTACGCTTTAAATTTATGTGATTAATAAATTTCCATAATTTTTGGGCAGCGGCAATCGCATAGTAAAAAAAATGCCTGGCAGGCAAATAAAGCACAGCCTCTCGTCGAGGACCGGAACTAGGCGCACGGCGCAGGAAACAGGAAACAGCATTACAGCCCCGCAAGGAATCAAGAGCAGCAACATCGTTTTCCCTGTCAGCAGTATTTCCGCCACTCCCGCAGCAATCATTCCGAATGCATGTTCCAAAACTGGGCAAACTGAGATTGCCAAAAGATGAAAATTAAAGATTGCCATCCAGATAAATGGTCTCTCGTTGCGGTCCCACAGAGGGTAGACTTGGATTTCTATTCAAGTAGGTGCAATAATAGAATTATCTATTCAAACCTTATGAAACACTCTTTAAGGAAGCTGGAATAAGAAGTTGAATATGAAATTGTTCAGCTTATAGGTAATTTCTATAGATTCATTTATGCTTTCTAAGTAATACTAAATAGCTTATTTTTAATTAACCGTCAGCAAAAAATAGTCTACAAAAGTATTAAAAAATTAAATTAAAAAATGAGTAGCATAAATTTAAATTTGAAACTGAAATGTAAAAAATATTTAGGGTATTAGTAAAGTTCTTTAAGATTATGTACCTACATATAATTTTATTTCAAGAATATATTAAATGGAATATAAATTTGACAATGACTGAATATTTCATATGTATTCTATCTTTATACATTTGTATTTCTTTATTTCCCGATTCTGACTTTAGTTTAACTTTCAATTAATTTGTTTAGCCGCAGCTGCCAACACACCCTGTGCTTTAACCTTCCAAAGAGTATCCCAGCTGCGGTTTTAAAAAGATTTATCCCAGAATTTGCTGGGTAGGTCATTTACTAATTTTAGATATTTTTCTTTTGGTATTAAAATAAATTTGCGCGCTTAGGCGCCAGCTTAGCTGTAGCTTCGCAGGGAGCGTAGAAAATTAATAAAAATTAGTTTGCAGACCATAAAAAATTAGGGCAGCTTAAGAAGAGCAAACGGAATGTGAGTCAGGATAAAGATAGAAAGGGGCGCAGAGGGGGTGTGACAGTTGGCCAACGGGGAGCACTCAGGCAAATTTATGACAGTTTGCGCTCAACGCATAAATCCTGGCAATTGTGTACGATTTTTAATGCTAGTTAAATCGACTGAAAATGACAGTTTAATGATTGACATGCGCCACAGTTGCCGCTGTGGTTACGACTGAGCTGAGCTGAACTGAGTCCAGAGTCGCATTCGCATCTCCATTCCCATTTCCCATTTCGAGTGTCACTGACAGAGTCCAGGGAGGGCGCAGGCTCAGTGTGTGGTTCAGTTAGGGAGGGGAGGGGAAGGGAAGGGTAGACAAGGGATTGGGAGCGGGTTCATGAAGCGCGCAAACGTTTCAAATGAATGTCAACTGTCTGCTCGAATGACGAATACACTCGTTAAAGGGCATACGCCGGAATGAATGCGACTTTGTGGAGCGTAACGGTAGCAGGGACGTTAGTCGGGTTAGTCGGGTAGTTGGCCACCACGCCCACTTGTCAGTGGCACACAAAAGCAGCTAACATTCACATCCACATCAACATCAACAGCAACATCAACATCAATGTCAATGTTTATGACAGGCGCAGAGGATTAGCGGGCTACCCAGTTGGAACCGTTTTTAGGTCGGGGGATAAGGGGAATCCGCGGGGGTTGCAACGTTGCCATTATGCAAAATGCGCACAAGAGGAATATATGTATGAGCTGCCACTTCCCTCGTCTCCGCCTCGAATTTCCCCTAGCCACAATACGCTTATCAATCAGCGCCCATATTGAGAATGACGAAAAGTGCATAATGCAGCAGACATGAAAAGGCAGATGGGAGGAAGGGAAAAGGGGAGCAGAGAGCGGGGTAAGGGGTAAGGGAAAAAGCGACCTCCCACTGAATGGCGACCACACTTGAAGGCGGCATTAAACGAGCTGCCCCATTGAATGATTGCTGCAATCATGACTGCTGATCTCATTGTTGATAAGTGCAGTGGCAGCAACATTCCAATGATGACCGACGATGTCTTCAATTGTACTATGAAGTCTGTCTCCCAGTCTGTCTCTCTGTCTGTCTGTCTGTGGCATGAAAATGACAAAAACTCACTTGAGACAAATTGTGAATTTATTTAAGCATCTTTTCATCTTCAAGTGCTTCTGCTTAACACAATTTGTTTGCCACAGTCACAGTCTCAGTCTCAGTCACAGTTACAGTTGCCTCTTGAGGCAATTGAAGTTCTAGCTGCATGTTGATTAGATATCTTTCCTTCTCCTCCTCCACCTTCCCTCTCTTGGTGGGGGAGCTTGTCGTGTAGGCGTTTGATTCTAAGCGCTAGATGATGATTAATTACAAGCAGTTCAAGTGAATTGTGCAACCAACGCGAAGGGCAACAAAGGTCGTCAGAGCTCTCTACTCATATCTCGTAAAAATAAAATAATAATAATAAAAGCTGATTAGCTATCAACTATCTTAATAAGGGCAACTGGAGCGTAATAAGCTTAGTAAATTGGGTTGAACATCATTACCTTGGCAGCGCTGACATAATCTTTGATGATGCCAAAAGGAAAACCGTGAGATAAACATCGGCAAGGTATCATTTTCATTTTCATTTTCATTCAGATTTTGCAGCTATGGCAACTCTGCAGCAGGGTTGCAAATGGGCAGTCAGTCAACTGAAAAATAAGCAGACACACGTGCGATGGGAGAACGAAGAGTAGAGAGTAGTCCAAAGTTCTCCACTCAAATTGCAGCTCGGCACTCAACACAAATTATAATAACTGTAATTACGCCGTGCCACAATTACAATGCCACCGTGCCACGCACCAAGCAACAGGGAAACAGCTGAGGCAGAGGCAGAGGCAGCGTCACAACTTACGTGTGTCCTACAATACAATTTATGGCCTCAAGTGCAGGACACCCCCCACATCCAAGGGGCAGGGGAAAGACAACCCCTTGGAATAGGAATAGGTAAAGCAACAACTCCTAACAACTTCAACTACTTGCCAACAATTTGGCATTGGCATCTATACTTAGTGAGTTGCATGCCGCTTGTTGCAACTACATATATTTAGTCGCGAGTCGAGACGCATTTGATAAATGAGGCCACGTGCCTTATCAGCAAAAGTAAACAAGCAAACGGACGGACTTGTAAAAATAGACCACGCTCCGATCACGTCGAGTACCCAGAGACACCCACTATACCCAGTACAGGCCAGTCCCCCTCTTTCTCTATCCCCCCTCGTATGTGCCCTTGCTTCACATAGCCTGTGATTATGCAGCAAGGCAAAATAGATGTGAGTTGAACACGAAAACCAATTTGTAAACGACAAATGCAGGCAACAACGGGGGGACACAGTTGGCTGACGGGATGGGGGGGAGGAGAGGGACAGGGACACGCTTATTTGACTGCCATTAATGTGCCATGCAAACGAAATTATATTTAAAGTAAGTGGAAACATTACAGTCAACGCTTCAGCTACAAAATACCCCATATGCCATTTACATATTTTCAAGATCAACTAAATTCTAAAAAGGAAAACTGACAGAAACTGCACTTAAATTAAGTCCAAGTGATTATAGTAATATTAATAGTTATTATACCAAGAATAATAAGAGTATATTTATAAATATTTAATTCTAATTATAAGATATAAAAGTTTATAATATTACTGAATTTATATCTTCCGAATCGACTCTTTATAAAATAGACTCACTTAACCAAGTTTTATACATTAAGTTTTACTTTGAAAGATACACAAACATATGAATTATCTTTATCACCATAGGTTTTCAATTGATCAAGAAAGTTAAGACCGAGAAACTTTCTATGCAACCATACAACATCTGCAGAATTTCTGAATGCTTTTAATGTAATTAATATTTATTTTTTTTAAGAAATTTCCAATATTCCAATACTATGCCATCAAATACTCCCTTTATTTGCTTACATTTACGGGGTATAAGCAACAATAATAACAGTAATAATAATAATAAATACGACAGTGAAAGTAAGTGAAAATACATACGACAGAGAGAGGGGAGCTGAAAGAGAGTTTTAGGTCCTCCCACCACATTCTCTTTTGAGTCCTGGGCTCGCCCTAAGCCGCAGGGATCCCAAAGGACTTTGGCAACATGTCGCCAGCTTCAATGGCCTCCTCCTCCTCCTCTGCCCACTCCTTCCTTGTACATACTTTGGGTATTGGTTTGCTGTTTGTTACCTTTACACATTTTTGGCCGCCTATCGTGCTTTCATCAATTTTCGTTTCTTTTTTCATATTTTGTCAATCAGACAAAAGCCTGGCGCGCGTGTCCTGGCAGCGTTTTGAATTAATTTAATGTGCCCAGGGATGGGCACAGATGATGGTCATGACGTCACAGCGTCAACAGAAAACATCATAATTCAAAAATTTCATTCGAAAACATGACGTTTTCATTTCGGCACGCGTCCAACCGCCCCCCGCCTTCTTGCCACAATACGAGGCACGAGGGTTGGCCGAGAAACTTTATCGGGGTTTCAGTTTTCATAGCACGATATTCGGTGTGAATGTTGCCGCTGGCGTTTGTTCTGCGTTTTCATAATCATAATTCCATTTCGCTTTTAAGTGCTGGGAAATTATGTTTATGTTAAGTTTAATTTGCAGTTTGCAGCTGAGACGATGTCAAGGGGAAAGGGGGAAAAGGACGAAATGTTGTCCTGTCATGCAAAGGCCAAAACTAACAATAAGAAGCGTCGAATTGTTATTGCTGTGTGGCCAAGCACAAAATTGCACAATAATGCAGAATGGCATGAAGATGGAGAGAGAGAGACAGTAAGAGTATAGTTAAGGGTTGCATGTAACTGCAGACAGAGAATAAGAGAGAAAGAGAGAGGTAGAGTTAGAGCTAGTCCAATGTCAAGCTCGGCGGTTATCTAATGGACTTGATTGATGACTCATTTGAGTGGCGTGCAAAGTGGCATATGTTTATCCTGTGTGTCCTGTGACAGCTAATACAAGTCCTTCCTCTAAAGTAGCAGCTGCGCTTAAAAAATCCGAGACAACTCAAGAAATTCCTTGGGGAGTTGAGCTTTAAATTTTAAGCTTTAAATGAAAAGCCATTAAAGTCTCAATTCTCAAATTTCAACTGTCAGCTGACAGGAGCAAGCATTAAAAGCGAATAAAAATCAATTTAATAATTCAAGCTAAATACCTTTCAATTAATGGAACAGCAGCCAGTCAGACCACAGTGCCGAAGCGGTCGAAGCAGCAGGACATCGGCAGGACATTGCCTCAAGGCAACTGAATAACGCCCCCAAGCAGCTGAGCCATCAGCCCAATGACCCAATGGAGCGGAAGTCGATGATGCTGAGCTGAACTGAGCTGAGCTGAGCTGAGCTGCCAAACTGCTGCTAAACTGCCAACCATCAAAACCAATAAATTTTACGATGTGGGAAATTATGAAAAACGTAATTGAAGCGCACAAGAAAAGAACAGAGAAGAAAATGGAAAAGGAAAGCGCGCAATTTGCTCATTTAAGGGGAAAACATATAAAAACGCCGACGTTGTCTTTTGTACTTACACTCATACCTGTAACTGCATCTGTAGGTGTAGAGGGCTCTAAACGGTGGGCGTTGGCCGTTAATAGCATTCCTAATTGGTCGATCGACCAGTCGCTTTTCCGAGTACTGAGCGGATCCTTTGATGGCTACCCGTCTGACCCTCTACCAAGGACACACACAGCTTCGACCTTATTTATGTATTCTTTTCAATGAAATCTAATTTTAGCGGATTAATGATAATGGATTTTTTAACATTTAATTTTATGAAAACTGATACAATTTATTTGTGGTATCATAAGTAGATACAAATTTCGTTAAATCTTTATATATGTATTTATTAATTTTAATTTTTTTCCCATTTTAAAACAAGAAAGTTTCTTACAATAATGCACTAGTACTATTAGTGTATAATTATGAGTCAATTCCAGTGAATTGATATAAATTTTAATGCGGAATGAATTTGGAAATCTGTTCAGTTTTGGGGAAGTTAAATAAGCTTAAATTTAATTTGAATTTGTCCTAGAAATTTTAAAGCCAGAATTTTCAGCAAATGCAAAAATTGTAAAGTAAAATATTGTCATTGGTGTGAATCAGCGAAGTAAGTCGTGGCGCCATCTAGCGCTCATAGCGTCAAAGCTGGTTGTCTAAGGCTAACTCTCAACTATCACAGGGTATCTCTTAGTGAAACACTCCTCTCTTGTTTACTTGTTTAGACCACAAATCTTTATAAGTCACACAAAGAGAATTTCAAAGTTTATCGAGGAAAACAGAAAAAAGGAAAATCGGCAAATAATAAGCAAAATGTCGCGTTTGATTTATGGCAATGTCAATTGACGCCTTTTGAAGTAGGTGCCAAGCAGAGGGGAAAGAGGAGAGAGATGGAATCCCTCTTGGCGTTAGCCAAACTCAGCCTGTGTGTAAATGTGCCTTTAATGGCGCTTTGTCATCATCAACATTTGTCCTTATGCCGAGTGCGTAGCCAGGCTCAGCACTAGGATATGATTTATGTGCTCCCCTTGGCACCCACGCGAAAGGACTCACACACACACACACTCACACATGTTTACTGTATGTGTATTGCCATTTTTTTCCATTCAGCCCAAAACCACAAGTTCGACTAAAGGAAAAGCCGCAGCTAACTTTTGGCTTTTTGGCATTTCGTTGACTTTGGCTCGAACTTTTTGTGCTGGCTACTTTTTGGCATTCCCGTTTTCTGGCTGCCTTTTGTCGTTTTTGCCTAATGACAATTTTTCATGTCGTTTGCCGGGCCGACGCTTTTGTGTTCTTGTAACTTCCTTGATGTCCTGATAATAGTCCTAATCATAATTTATATACATTTGCTGCCTGCTTACGCTTTGTTCTTTAATTTTTGCTGGTATTTGCCAGCTTGATTTATGTATTTTAGTTTGTGTTCAGATTCGATTGAATCTTTGTGTTGAATTGTTGTACCTCCAACTAAAGTTAAGCTACAATTCATATTGAATTCTCAACTAATGAGGTGAGATTGAAGTTCTCTTCTGTCAAAGTCTTCTCTGAAGTGTAGTCTAACTGTCACACCCAGTCGAAATGGAAAGATACAAATACTTTGGAATGCTCGTAAATCATATTTCTCTTGACATTTCAACTCAGTTTCAATTGTGAAATCTTCCAACTGCACTATTGTTTACATAAGCCAATTTGATTACGTTCCATTGACAATTGAATTGCAAGCCATCAATCAGACTTGAACTCAAAATCTCTGCACTGTGCTCCCACATGGCCCAAGAAAAGACTGCAAAAGTTAGAATTGCAATTGCAATTGCAATTGAAATTGAATTGCTAACCAATGACAATTATGGCGGCAGCAATTGCAATACCAAAGACTGCGATGTCAATAAAGTAATTGAGACTGGCGCCAAGTTGCTAAGCAAACAAAACAGATGGGAAAAGTATTTGAAGGGGTTGCCAAATGCCGCTTAGAATGCGGGCTGCCTGCAGTTATGCAAATAGCCGATACACAGATACGGATACAGATACAGATACAAAGATACACTTACTGAATGTGCCTGTTTGACTGACTGACTGACAGACAGACTGGGAAGCTAAACAAATATTTACATAATAAAGGTCTGCATGAATCATTCATTTCTTACTGTACAGTACTGTACAGTAGTATACTGTACTCATTATTTACTGAACTCATTTTTTTTGTACAGTAAATTCAATAACTCACTGGGAGTGAGTGACAGCTAAAGTTGTTCTCATTAAAACATTGTACAACAAACAAAATAATAAGTACACCTTGAGTGGCCTGGCACACTACTGTACAAATGAGTATATGGGTTCAGTAGTTTTCAAAACATTAACATTATCCATGATATCAAATAAAATACATGCTTATAAAAATGTAAATATACCATGTGGTGAAGACCTTGCCGAGCATTGTCGAAGAGGACTTTAAAATTTTCCATAAGATAGCCCTATTCCTTTTTCCACCCACAAATAATTTGTCACAGTGTACAGAACTTAAAAAAAGAAAGAAACCATCAAAGATTGTGAGGAAATTATGATGGCAATTCATATAAAAACCCCAACTCGCGAAATAGAACCTCTAAATAGATCAAAGCCACAATTAGATTATATTTTTGCAGATTATTGTCAACCAACTCAAGACAATAGTATTTCTTCCATTATATCACGCGAAATTAAGGCATATAAGAATGTTAACATCCAATATAGTGAAGATTTTAATGTCCTGAATTGGTGGACCAATAATAAGGACCAATTTCCTTTTCAGTTTAAAGTTAGCTGTAAGGTTTTAGCAGTTTCAGCAATCAGGGCTGCATCCGAAAGATCTTTTTTAATAGCAAAAAATTTAATTGCAGAAAAACGCTACAAAATAGCCTCCAGTAAAGACATGGTAAACAATATAATGTTTTTAAATTCGAATATAGAAGAACTGAACGAATCTTGTATGTCATAAAATATGAACAATAAATGTAAAAACAATATAATAATATTTTCTTATTTTTTTTTTAATTTTGTTACACTCTAGCTGTCAAATGTTGTTCTCAAAAATAACTCATTATACAGTAAATGTACTGTACTCAAATATACTGTACTCATTTTTACTGTACAACGTATATAGTGTACTCATACTCACTGTCAATACAGGAACTAGAACAACATTATCTGACATTCATTTCAAAGCTGTTCAGTAAAAAGTGTACCCATTTTAGAGTGAATGATTCGTTTGCCCTTTTGAATGCATCCATGCAGGCCTATATTACATAAGCAGCGCTCACATTTAAAAGACATCAACGCGAAAGGGTTAAAATGATGCCTTGAATTACCAAAATAAACACAAATACGAAAATACTTTTAGGCAGTGAAGCGGGCAACTCACACACACACACACGTGCAGAGGGGGTTAATTGGTCTGCTTTGTATCTGAAAGATACTAGCTGACAAGTCTGTCGAGTCTGTCGCTCACTGCTTATGACAGCTGTCGGTTGGCTAAAAGTTTTCTTCTGTTGCCTTTGCTATTCACTCTTCAAAAATGATGACTGAAAGGTCAGAGGAGACGGACACGGAGACGGGGGCGCAGTTTATTAAACATCGATTTCAGTTTATGAAATGAAATTTTTTTGTATTTTCTTTTAATTTAGCTCGACAAGGCAATGAGAAGGATGAGGATGAGGACTGCCTGCTGACAGCACCATTTAAATTGGCCATTGTGCAGGATATCATGCAGGATATGCTTGTTACTTGGCACAGGTAGCCAAACACCGATCGCAGCTGCCTCATTCGAATTGACTTTGATTCTCACTCTCTTTCTATCTCTTTGTCTCTCTCTCTGTGTTTGCTGCATGTTGCGGTTGATAGACGACGTGGCGCGTCCTTTGGCAACGCTCTTCAAGCCGAGGAAAACTCATTATTTCTCGTTTGTTTTCAATTGCAACGTCATTAACTGCCCGGTGCACTATAAATTGTACCCATTGCCTTGTTGCCTTTGCCAAAAATTCATTTGTCGCTCAAGCGTAACGCCGTCCCATCCATGTCTAGGACTCGCTCTAGGACTCGTTTCAGGACTTGTATACAGGACACTTCAACGCGCACAATGGTTGCCGTCCAGACAGTCAGGCACTTGGCTTTGTTTTCCCATCTCCGTTTTTTTTTTCTCCCATTTTCATTTTCCCGCAATTCTTTGTGCCAGTTTTTGGCATTGTTTTGCAGTTCGTTCTTTTTTTTTTGAACCAGCGCAGCCTTGAAAATTAGAAAAGTAATCTATATAAGTATGAAAAGGTATAAGTTATAGATATCCAAGGACAGAGCTCATTGCTTTCCACTCGAAAATCGCATTAAGCGGATTTTCAGTTGTCTTCTTTCGCGCCTTTGTTTGGCCGCATCTTCATCCATCAGTTTTCTCTTTGACATTTTGCATTGAAGCTGATGCGATTTTAGCCGAGTTGAGGGAGGAGAAAGTGGCTTAGATACTTAGGATACTGTTCCATATGACAGTTGGCTAAGTATTATATCATAGCTGAGGCGTGTGTACAGAGATCTTATGTGGAAAGTAACACAGAAGCGGAAAGTCTTTCCTTTACTTTGGCTACCTTTGACGAGGGTATTATAATTTTGTGACGAAATGTGTAACAGATTGTCCGAAATATTTGCGATCTTAGAGGAACAAAGATGAAGTCTTCTGTTTAAAGATGTGTCTAGTGACTAACATAGATATATTCAGAATTCAGAATTACATCAAGAAAAATTAAATGAAATATATTTTTAATTAATTTTTTATCGACTGCTATTAGTCGACAATAAATATATTAATAAAAAAGATGTATATTCAAATTCAATCAAATTTTATGTGTAAACATTCTTGAATTATTTAAAAGTATTCAAATTTCGACAATCTCGCGACATTTTCATTGCCTTATCAAACTCTAAAGTACATATTTCTATCCAGATTGACAATGACATCTGATTTTATTTGCTTCCTCCTTTGTCAGTTATTCAACTGATATGCAAACGAACATCGATTTTACTTTGTAAACTAAAACCAAACACTAAGCTCATATAACTAAAAGGAGTCGCATCCCAAAAAGTTGATCCCTACAATGGCATATGCCGTAATGACCTTAAGGATAACTCAATTCGAGCTGATTACCCTTATGGAGGAACATCAACATCAAAAACAGGACATAGGACACGGGACACAGGACCGACTTGTTCTCTGTTTGCTTGTTCGAAAACATTTTTATGTCTAAATTTCATTAATTCCAAACAAATACGAGGACGTTAACGGCGACCGGCGCCCATATCGAAAATTACTTCCTCTCCGTCGAGTGTCTAGGAAAATATCAAATTTCCACAAGGCATACATTATATTTAAATGCAGGGATACAAGTTTCCCGGGCAGCTGGTCGCGCCTTGTTTTGGGCTGCCATTAATTCAAAAGACAAGCCAGTTTCGGCGGAAAACGGCTGTTGAGCAAAAGGATAACGAGCCTGGAGACTGTCGATGCACATGTCTTCATCTCCATTCTGATTAAGAGTATGTGCGGCAGACACTCAGACATAAACACAGACACAGTCTCAGACTGAGACTGAGACACACACGTAGCAACCAAGGCGCCTTGATGCTCTGCACCTTTTAAAGGTCGTCCTGAACAGGATGCGGCAACAGGAGTCTCGAGTCTCGAGCGGCTGGCATATTTTTTATGTTAAAGCGGCAAGTGTGACATTGTCACTTGGCCGTGACACCTTCCACATGGATAAGGGGGCAGAGTCTGGCCTGCTACTAGAACGCATCCTTTTGAGAAATTGTCACACATTTGTAGCAGACTCCAAAAGGCTTTTTCTCAGTGTCTTTGCCTTGCAGCTACTCGCATTACATATGATTTGTGTGCATCTTTTGTAGCTCATTAATCTCGGGGGTTTTGGCTGCTATGATTGCTCAGACATGTCCGTAAAATGGGTCACTAAGGCACAGACATTTTGTAGGCACTGTCACAGTCACTGTCACCAAACTACTCGCAAGTAGCTGAGACATTGACTTAGGACAAGGAAAGGAACATCGCCAGCAGCTTCTGTGACACTTGGATAATAAATATTCTTTGCATAGATTTATCATCCAATTTGAGCATTGTTTTTCTCTCCTCGGTCTATCGCAAAATTCGTTGGGCTCAACCCTCGAAATGAAATATTGGCAGCTGTTTGCACTACTCGCACTCTATCTCGAGATCTCGGCCTAACAATGCCAGTAGCACCTACGGCAGCCTAGAGGGTCCTATCAGCCCATCCTATCCTTATCGTTAGATTTTCCAGTTGCGATAACTCGACGCACTTCCGTTTCAGGTTTTTCCAAACACACACAAAGAGTAACCGCAAACGCCACGGCGTTGATTTCCCTGCCTGTCTCGGCGTTTTTCACGCTTTTCACGCTTTTCCTTTTCGCTCTCGTATATGGTTTTTCATTTAATGAGCATGAAAATAAAATGCAGCACAACACGATGCGGCACTCTATCGCCATCTAATATAAAAAACAAACCCCTCGTACGCCAATTACGATTTATTTGTCTTTTTGAAGTAGGAACGTAAATAAAACTACCAACAACAATAACAACAATAACATTGAATCCCTGTATAGGTACAAACTGAACCCTGACTGCATTTAATGCAACGATCTCTGCGTGTTCCACCTTATCAAGCACTTCTCGCTTTGTGGCTTGCAGAGAATAATAAAAAATAGGGTCGTACTCTAAGTTTGATATCGCTGAGTTTGAGCTCGCATTTTGTCACGTTTTTTTATGGTGGTTTTTTCGTTTTTCCAGCGATTAAATGTATCATGCATGGCATTAACAAAACCCCCAAATATAACCGAAACTCATTTGTAGTGCATTCAGCGTCTGCCTCGAATTAAATGCCCACTGGATATTTAGCTGAAGAATAGAAAATCGTGCCCATCTAATTTCCATGCATGTTGGTCGCGTAGTTCTTCTTTTTTTTAGTAATTGCCCTTACAGGAAATTAGTTATTCAACTCGAGTTGTGCTTAATTTATGCATCATATAATTGTTTGTGCTGCTGGAAAATCGTTTCAGAGTAGTTTCAATCGAAAGTTCTTGTTTAATGTGGGCGTTATCGAGTGTGCGGGGAAAAAATACTCCGTATAAATATTTGATATGTAACGAAACGTGTGAGAAATTCAAATGCAACGCAACTTCAAGAAAATAGGGCGAGCCTTCGACTTCGACTTCGACTTTGACTCCGACCCCACAGAAACTTGCTGGGAAAATGTCGAAAATAATGTTATGTTGTTATAGATGTGCCACAAAGTTATCTACTCGTCTGCACTATTGATAAATGACTTATTGATAAAAATAAAAAAGAAAACACAAGTCTTCAACTTGATGGAAATTCTGTGGCAAGTCAAATAGACAAGTTAATGCCACTATCAGATAAGTACAGTAAACTGTTTAAACCCCTTTGAAATGTGTGTTTTTCTTCGTTTTTTATTGATCAGAAAATAAAAAATACATAAACAAAATTTAAATAAATCAAATTATTCAAAATATGCACGCCCTTAAACATGCAACATAAACAATAAACATAGGCATAACTTTGATCGTGTGTCCCCCCTTTAAATGATTTATGATAGAAGGCGGTGCTTAACGGTGCTTATTGGGAAAACAGAAAAACAGAAACTGAAACATTGGAAAACATAAACCAAAAATGAAGCGCAGCAATTAAAAATCTGTTGAACTTGCCGCCAGCTGAAAAGTTGAATTCCAAATGAAAACCCCACAAAAACAAAAAAGAGAGAACTATCTATTAAATATATTTTAACTATGCGGCTTCATTGCCCTGGAGGCATTGACAATGCACAGAGCCAACCAACAGAGCTATAGTACATTTTTATGGTTTCACACATAATTCTTCAAGTATTTATTGCCGATGGATGCATATGAAATGAAGGATTACCGCATACGGACAATCACTTTAAGAACCGACCAACAGACCACCCTAACAAATCATTTATAAACATAATTGCTGGAGTCACTTGTAAAAGATAAAAGGGAAAATTTCGACAACAAAAAGTAAAAAAACAAAGACACCGCGGGCCACATTTTCTCAATGAAAAGAGCAAATGAAATGAGTTGAGATTTTGGAGTCTCTTCTCTTTTGGAGTCGCAAGTTATGTGGGCTGCCTGTGGCTTTATTTTATGCATTTTCACTAAACAAATTGTTGTTAAAGAATTGATTTAACTACATTTTTAACACTTGCAGCCCGCCTGGCGAGTTCCTAATGACGTTTCAACTATGGGAAAATTAATTTACTCACATTGAGTAAAGTGTCCCCCCAGCACAACATCAACAACAATATGTAACTCTAGTCGATCCAGTCGATCGAACGTATTTGTTGAGTTGTATGTTGTTGATTTTTAAAGACCAAATAAATAACATTTATTTTCGGCCATAAATTAAACAAACCAAGAACAAGAACAACGTTAAGAGTGCTTGTAGGCCATTTATTGCTGCCAAAGACTAAGACTGAGTCTGAAATGATGATGATGAAGCCATTAGAGGGGGAGGAACTGAGGGGACTGTCGGGAATTGAAACTGATGCTGAGTAGTGCAGTCAACAGCCATGTAAGTGCAAATGGCCATTAAAAACAATTTAGGGTAGTTTACTCACAGCTACAACGCAATGGAAATCCCAGCCAAAAGCGTTTAGAAATATTGCAAATTACTGCAAATAATTGACAAACATTAAGAGCACTTTTGTTGTGCCAAGCGAGGGAGGAGTGGAGGTAGAAAGTAGGGTGTGTGTGTGTGTGTGTAACTACAGCTGGCAATAAAAATCAAAAAAAGTAGATGAAATTTATGCAATTGTCTGGCTAAACAATTTGACAAATCAACGTAAAAGGTCATGCCATGTAAAAAAGAAAATGCAAAGAAAGAATAAAAGAAAGGAAAAGCTTTTTATGTAATGAAATTGAGTTTGCCACATGAGGAACACACATACTATATATATATGTACTCGTACTCCTTTATAGATCTCAGATCTCGAAGGGGGTTGCACTTGATTTATGAATGACACTTCGAGTGTCCTGCAAATGCTTTTCCATTGATAGCTGCAATATATTAAACGCTGCACAAATTCAATTTTCGGTTTTCGCAACTGTTGCCAAAAATGAAAAGCCCTTCCCTTCCCTTTCTTCTCTTACCCCTGGTTGCACCCTCGCCCTGGGTGGTTGCTTGCCAAATTTGAACATTTGTTAAAGCGACTTATTAATGTCATAATCTAATTATAAGCAGAGGTTTAGTCCTCAGCTTTGAAAGCATATTTCGTTAAATGCGACTTTACCATTGATTATTTTCCTTTGTTTGGCCTTGGCGAGGGATTTGTGAGGGCGTTGCGACCATAAAAAATCGTATTGTATATAAGACAGGGTGCAAAATATGGGCAATAATATTTCAACTGTATCTAACTTACCCCAATTTGTAATTTTTTGAACGTTTTAGGTTTTTTTTGTGTGCTGGCAACAGCTGAGCGACAGCAATATAATGGATTAATAATAAGCTACAGCAGTTTTCGCTGGGAATTATGACCTTAAAGGACCTGCATACTAGAGACTTAAGGAGATTGTTTTATAATTTAGAACAGCTGTTTAAAAATAAAAAGTAAACTGATTTTAGGGCGCTTTATTAGAACAAAGTGTTTGTAAATAAAATGAAAACTGAATTTAGAAATTAACGATATACATATATAGATATATTTTGATAATTTCCAAGGAATTCTTTTTTTGCCGTATATTTAGAAATATATGCTTAAATCATACCAATTATCAAGTATTTATTAAATCATTGTATATTTTCGGATAGGATAAAAGAGCTGGAAACTAAAATAAACATTAAGTTAATTAGACTAAAATCTATTTATCTGGTAACTAAAATAAAAAAAAACCTTCTATTCTGCTTAATAACAACTGCAAACATAGTAGTTTCATACAGCTAGAAATCTCTAAAATTAGACCAAATTTTGTGTACACCTCTGACTAGCTTTTGGGAATCTCTTTGTGCTGCTGGTAAATCCAAACTGTGTACACACTTTGCCTTTGCGGAGCAAACTGTTTCAATTAAGTGCATCCTCTTGTTGAATAACCACAACGTTTACATCGCAGTTGCCTCTGGCCGTGGCATGCAAAGTGCTGTCCGTGTCCGTGTCCGTGTCCTTATCCATAGCGTTGAGCTAATTAAGTAACAAAAGCAAGCTCAGTCTCCTGCTCTCTCTCTACACACTCTCTCTCTCTCTCTTCCCTCGCTCAGTTGAGCTGAATCTCAACCTCAAGTCTGATGGCAACGGCAACTCAATTAAAAATGCGGCTAGCTTGTAAACAAGCCACACAAAATTTTGAATGCCACAACGAAACTCATAATTTCCGGAGGTGCTAATAAGTTGCAGAATAATTTTCAATGAATATAGCGCTCTGTGGACTTGCAACAAAAAGTGGCAAGTCAGAGAAAGAGACGGTTGAAATGGCTGCTGCCAAAGTTGCCACAAGCAGCCACAAAGTAGAAAAAATTGACTTCAATTAAAGTGCCATAGTTGGCCATATAAACAGCGAAATGAAAAGCACAAAACGAGTTGCAAAAGGATAATGATAATTACGGACACATGCAGCAAGCAGCAAGAGAGGCAGATAGACAGAAACAGAGAGAGAGAGAGAGAAAGAGGGAAAGAAAGAGCTGCAAATAGCATCCTTACTGCTCCTGAATGAGACTGCAAAGTTTTTGTGTTTATTTTATGCCCAGGCACAAAAAAAAGTGAAAAACTTTTGGGAAAAAAATAGTACGTTGATGCAGCGCTTGTTCCATGTGGGTGGCAGGGTGATGGGGGCAACAACAAGTAGCACAGGAACAACAACAACAACAACAATAATATGTGAGTACGTTAAGCAAATAGGCAAAAGCTGAAATGAAATGTGCAGCAGGCAAATGAAGTAGCGAAATGTGGAGCACACACATATAGAGATACAGCTACAGATACAGATACAACTACAGATAGAGATAGCTATAGATTTAAGCAAAAGAGACAGAGATACACATACATATATGTACATACTTATATAGACGTCAAATAGTCGTAACTCGTAACGTAAAATGAAAAGTCAGCCGTTTGGTCAAATGAATGCGGTACGCGAAATTGAATGTGCTGCCCATGGGCGACAACTTGCAGCAGTTGAGACTCAGACTCAGACTCGGACTCAGTTCATCCACTAAACCACCCACCACCCACTCAACTTGTTGACGAGACGCTGAGCCAACACCCTTCAGTCCGTCAGCCGCTGCGTCAGTTGCTCAAAACGAGCATCTGATTCAGAATCCGAATCTGATTCAGAATCAGAATCAAAGTCCACGTCCACGTCCGTTTCCGAGCACAACTTCAACTTCAACTCGTAGTCTCTCATTTCATTTCCATTTTCATTCCATTTTCCACTTTCCACTTTGCCGTCTGCCCAAAACAGAAGTTTATTTAGTTCTTGCTGCTGCTTCTTCTACTTCTACATTTTTGTTCAGTGTATATTCGTCGTAGTAAATTTTTTCTCATTTCGCTTTTTGTTGAGTGGTTTTTCTTTTCTATTTTTCAGCCCCCGTTCGCTGTGAGTGAGTGTGTCTATGTCGATGTGTGTGTGTGTGTGCGTTGGTTAGTATTTTCTTTAGTTCTAGCTCTGTCTGTGTGCTTGAGTGATACACACACACACACACACCAGCGCACATTGTGAGCTAGCGGTAAATGCTGTATGGCAGCGGCAACGGCAGCGTTGCATGAACAACCCAGTAGAACCTGAAGGCATGTGGTGAACAAAATACACGCAGTCTTCTGCCGGAAAAATTGAGTGGCAAAGCTACAGGCCAGTTTCCGCTACGTTTTCAGGGCGAGGCCGCTGAAAGGTAGCCGAAACTTTCTTACACATTTCCGCAGTCATTTTTGCTGCAAGAAAAAAAGTCCCTAGGGACTGCAGCTGCAGCCAACTTAACGTTGCAAACGACTGGCAATAAATATCGAAAACACTTTTCATAAGTTTCCAACCATAC
Source organism: Drosophila suboccidentalis (assembly GCA_037043435.1). NCBI lineage: Eukaryota > Metazoa > Arthropoda > Insecta > Diptera > Drosophilidae > Drosophila > Drosophila suboccidentalis. The sequence goes on from JBAMBK010002320.1 coordinate 412,429, forward strand.
TATGCTGTATTTCTCTATGGTTAAAAGAATTCATAAGAAACGTAATATATTGAATAACTTATTTTATTAATTAAGCATTTTTAAAATATGATAAAATTATGTTTTATTATTAAATATTATTATTATCGTGGCGGTTATCGATAAATACAAAGGGCTGACAATGCTATTATCGGCTACCGAAGACATTGCAGCCCTTCGTTTGTGTATTTTGTCATTGTGCAGAAAGAGTAAAATATGGTAAGTTTTAACTATAAATATATAAATTAATGATTATTTTCATTGTATTTTTAACCTAATAGATCGCCTGACTTAATTGCCCTATGACGAAGATCATAGCTGTTGCCAGCAAGTCCAGGAGAGCATCACACGTAAGTAAATTACACAAATAATCAATTAGACACAAAATTTGTTATAATTATTGTATTTTCTTTGGATCAACTTGTAGGAGGCTCTTTAGGAGGCAAATCGACCAACAATTAGGTAAGAATTAATCATTCTAATGCTCTTCCAACAAACAATTAATTGATTCTAAATTTCAGATTGACCCTTCAACCGAATGCTGTGGCCAGGAGGAATTAAATAATAAGTAAAGTTAGTTTTAAGTTTTATTATAAGTGAACTGATATTAAGTTTAAAATGAAGTGCATTAAAATAAAAAAAAAAAGTTAATAAATTTCTTGTGTGCATAATTTTTTGCGCCAATTCGGCACAATTTCCCAGTGGCCTACAGCCAGGGCAAAAATTTCCCACCGCTGAAGCGCTGTGTAAAATTTTCCGCACGTCTTCAGCGGGTACCCCCGCAAACCGTGCCGGAAAATTTCGGCAGGTCTTCAGCTAGCGTATACCGAATTACCCCGGCCACGCTAATGTAAAAGCGAATTAGAACTTTACACAAAGTGGCTGCACATACCGGCTGCAAGTTCGGCTGGAAATCTGTATATTTTTACATACAAAAAGTGCTACTGGGAACGCCACCGCGCCGTTTGTGACGTCGCCGTCGCCGTCGCCGCCCTGACATGAAATTTGTATCTCAGTCGCTGCTTTGCCTCCCTTGCTGTTGTTGTTGTTACTGCTGACTGTTGCTTTGCCTCTGCCGCTGCCGCTGCTGCTGCTGCTGCCCTTTTGCTCTGCCTCTGCCTCTCTCTTCTCTCTGCTCTCTGCCGCGCTCTCAGTCGTGCTCATTTGCCGTTGTACTTTTTCGAATGCGATTCAGTTGTGGCCCATCATTCCCTCTGCGCACGTCGCGCTGATCGCTAGCAACGCTCCCGGTACCCGGCATATGAATACAGTATATTCATATATATAAATATACCCGATTCGATTCTCGACTTTACGCTACGTTATTGAACACTTGAAACAGTTGCTCTGTTTTTTTTTGTGGCAACAACGCAATAAGTTTGAAGATATAACGAGCACGCGTGTGTGTTTCAAAACTTTCTGTGACGCGTTATTGTGAACAGACAACAACAACAACTAACAACAGCAATATCAACAAAAAAGCGTTGTTTATTAAAATTGTAAACAGAAGAACACACAAAATGGGTCGTCTGTTTCAGTATAATCGCTTTGGCGCCATGGAAAGTGCCAGCAAGCGCAAAAAGGATACACAAACGAAGCCACATGATAAGGCCAAGATGGTAAGTGTTGACAAGGATATAGCTTAAACTGAAGATGTGCTAGGAGAGTATAGGCATCTTAAAGTATCAATGGATTAGGAAGAGGAATATCTAAAACTAAATGGGTAATAACTAAGTAGATAGGTTTTTGGGATAAAACTCCTTCATAATGGAATTGGTAACCACAGCTGAAATTTGATACTTTAATGATGGTATTGCTTCGTTATCTATAGAGAGGATTTAACTTAGAGAGGATTAGATTCAAGTTTCAAAACTCATTAATCAAGAAGAAAAGAAGAATGAATCTTTAATGATAACACTTCTATCAATGTATTTTAGAATTTTGAATAGAACTGATTATAAAAGTTGTAGAGAAAAACAAATGCACTTTTCTACACCTTTATGTATAGATAACAATTGAAAATTCCCTTTTTATATGCAAAGTTCTCGTCTCCCACAAATTCCACCAATAACACTAATCGGTGAAATCCAAAAAATAAAAAAATCCCACGTAAAAAACACAACAACGCACACTCAAAGTTCATATGGCACTGCATAAATGTAGGGGGCTGGGAATGGTGAGGAAAGGGAGCAGAGGGAGCTGCAATGAATTTCCAAACACGAATGACAACAATTAAAATGATTTAGTGTCACAGATACGAAAGACAACAACAACAACCTCAACAACGACAACATGTTGTTGGTGGGACAACAAAGCATAATAAAGTCGACTGTCGACGTAAATCAGCCGCACACTAAATCAAATATAATCAAATAAATATGATTTGCATAAAAACTAAATCAAACTGAAGGCTGAAGTGTTAAGCCAACAAACTGAGAATTAAATCAAAGAGAGAGGAATAGAGAATGGGAGAGAGCTGAGAACTGCAGAGATTTTTGGAACGAAATCGTATAAATCAAAGCGAAAAACTGAGTTGAGTTGAGTTTTTCCCTATCGACAAAGTAAACATTCGAAAATTTGGAACTGGGAACATGGAAAACATATGTTGACTCATAAAGATAATGATTGATTGAACTGAATGCATTTAAGTGTATTTATACACATATGTTATTTGTATTTCGTATTTGTATTCTTGTTTGATCTGTGATAAGCGCTAACTAGCCAGATATCGGACTCTAAATGGCGACGTCTGGGTGCCGTTAGCTGACTTATAGAGAGGGAGGGAGAGGGACGAACGAAGCGATGCCAAAGCTGATTAGTCAAATGCCTTAATTAAGCCCCTACCAGCTACCTGTATTCCCAAGTCAAATCTCTCTAATCTCTTGTTTGACTGCCAGTTTCAAAATATTTGTCGAGGTTCAAGAAAAATAATCAAAAAAAAAAAAGAAATGAAAGAGAAAAAGTTTGTAATTTCAAACTGCATGACAGTTTGCGTTTTGGCTTCTGCCTTCTGCATCTTTTATCATCTCGTATCTCGGAGCTCTTTTGCTTTGTGCTGTGCATTTTTCATCATCATTTTCATTTCATTGTTCCGCTTGTCATTTTTCACGGGAATTGACACCCATCCATGGTCCGAGGCACTTTATCTCATTGTGCTTCTCTCTCTCTATCTCTCTCTCTCTCTTTCCATCTCTCTTTCTGGCTCTTTCATTCTTGTTTTGTTTTGATCTATAAAAACATTGTTGTAGTAGGTGTTGTTTCAGCCAGCTCCCTAAAGGATTGTCTCCGAAACAAGCAACTATTGTTGCTACCACTCTTGTGGGTGTGTCTCCTATTCGTACTTACACCGCGGGAATTGATTTAACTGGAAGAAACGTAAAAGAATCTTTAGAAAATCACAAATGAACCTGAAAGTCGAGTGTGTGTAAATTGAACTAAGGAGAGTTCCGTTGAAACTGTGGGGGCAACACCACTTTAGATAGAACTAAGGAGACAACGGTAGTACTTTGAATAAGTAAAACATTTCTTAGATTTGTAGTAAAAGTATCATCTTTATTCATAGTTTCCATGATTCATAATTTCATAATTTTATCTGAACACAACTCTAAAATCAAATATTGTATCTTTCAACTATAATTTGAAACACAGCGAAGGATCCTTAACTCATTTATTGAAATAACGTTTCTTATCTTTATTTTATCCTGACTCAACATTAGCTTATACAAAATTCCATTAAAACTTAAGAAACAACATTATATTTTATTTATTAATTAAGACTGTGAAGACAATTAGATAATTTATCTATTGTAGGTGCAGCCAAATTTATTGCTTACACTTCCTTCCCTTTATTTTAAATCGAACTCCATTTGTAGCACCTCGTACTCGTATCTCTCTAGCTTATTACGAAAATCCCTTAGATCTTTTCGAAAAGCCCAAAACCGAGAATTTCGTTTATAAGCACGTCTATCCGGCATAAATCGTTCGTCACCTCAGTCCGTGATTTCCACATGCCGCCATCGTCGTCGTCGTCGTCGTCGCCAACACATCCGTTATCAGCAAACGAACCGAAAATTTTTAGACTAAAACATTTATTGGCAAGACAAACGAAACTTAGACGAAGAAGAAGAGCGAAAGGAAAGAGGGAGACAGAGACGAAACATTTGTGTTTACAGTCGCTGACAAACGTTTTCAATTAGTTTGTTCGAGTTTCACTTGAAAAAGGCGAAAAGGCGACGCGCGTATTGCGGGTCAAACGATAAGGCAACAAACTGCAGACAAAGTGCACACACACACACAAACACACACACACACACATGTATACAAAACTAATAAAGTTGTCACAGAAATGTTAGCAACTGAGCACCAAACTCTCGACCATATGTCGCCAGAGAGAAGAGCCCAAGTGGACGTAGAACTCAACGACCATATTGCCAGATTAAAATCTAAAACAATTAAGCAAAGATAAACACTTTTTATGCTGCTTTTCTTTCAACTAAGGGAAATTAAATTTGTTAGCGAAATGTAAGCAGAAATTGACAGACTCCGACAAAGGCAAAGGCAAAGACAAAGACAGAGGCAGCGACTGTGCGTGGAATCAGATTCAGATTCAGAAACAGAAACAGAGACAGTCTCTATATAGAGTGCAGCTAATGGAGTCTGGAGTCGCTTCGACACCCTTCCTAAGTGGCATACACACACACACACACACACACACACGCCTCATAATTTGATATGAGCTCTGTCTAAATTTAAATCAACTTCCAGAACGTGCAACGATTAGCAGCAATGAGCTAAGCATTTAAATTTCTTAGGTATTTTAATGCTTACAGCCTCCTCTTTCAAGGGCAATGATTAATGTAAGTACAGCCATACAAGTGTCTATATATGTTTGACTGTCACTGTGTTTATAAATACATATGATATTATACTTGCCTTACACATGTTTTTGGGGTTTGAATTTTGATTTCTAAGTGCTGAAAATTAATTGCGCCGCTTTTAAGTGCATTTAATTTGAAATTTCCATAAAAGCCGACCAAGTGAAGTGCTGGCCTCGTTAAGATTTATGGCCAAATGCAACTGCAACTTCAGCTTTTACTTTGGCTCTCTCTCTGTCTCTCTCTCTCTCTCTCTTTCTCTGGCGACTGCTGCAAATTGATGAGCATAATTAAATGCCTGGCGACGGCTTCGTCGTCGTCTTCGTCGTCGTCGGCGCATTGCATGCATTGTTGTAATTTATGCTCCATATTGCACCACACACATCCCCCGCCCACATTATCCCCTCGATCGCCCCTCGCTCAATTGGACTGCCCTGTCGTTTTGAGTAAACAACAATTTCACTTATTTTCATGCCGTCTGCCTGTCTGCATTGTTATTTTTACGCTCGACTCAATATAAATTTTTGCTTCGTTTTGTTCTCCTTCTCAGTCGCTCGCGTGGTGTTGTTGCCACATGCCACGCCAGGAAAATGTAATGCAAATATGCAAAAAAAATAAAGGAGAAAAGAAAAAGCTTTCAACGGCAATCCAACAACGTCAATTCTCAACCTCCCTCCCTCCTAATCAGCGAATCACCCGCTGTCTGTTGGCCAGGCCAACAAATAGTTTAGATGGGGTTTTACCATGCTTATGGTCTAGCCATCAACGTCTGACCAACAACAACAGCAACAACTATAACAACAACAACTGACAACATCATCGTTATCATCAGCTCGTCATGTGCTGAGCCGCGTCCGTTGAGCTGTTTGAGTTTCATATGGCTTCCACAAGGATTTGTGTGCATTAGAGACATGGCTAGAACAAACGGAAGAGGAAGCGACAGAAGAGAAACTGAGAGAGAGAAAACTGTTAGCCAAACTACAAATGTGGCTAGACAATGTTGTAGATGAACTCAGCAAAGCTGTCGACAGCTCAACAAAATCCAACTCTATCATTGACCATAAAATATACACATCAAAAAATGTAAATTCATTTCAAGCACCTTATTAATATTTCTATTATTTTTATTTACATTTCCATCAACAATGCCCAAGTTCATTGCACTTTCAATCTGCATATCTTCATATCTTCAACTTCATCTGCCTCTTGAGACAACAAGTTCAACAAAAGATACATCTTATTCCCATGCATCTGCCCACATATAAAAATGCCCATAAAATACAATTAAAAAATTTCAACAATTTTAATTTGCATTTAATAAACTCATCAAAATGTTGTTGTTATTTTTTTAAATTCCCATAAAAATATATATGTGTAAAGGGAAACAACCGCTCAATTTGAAAAGCGTTTGATATGACCCCATTTTTTACACCTATAAAAATGTGAACAAAAAAACGTGTCGAACGGCGTTAAAAAACCACCGACAATAAAGCGACTACACAATGCCACATGCCACATGCCACAGATGTCTGTCTATGTCTAGGTGTCTAAACAAAGGATTTTCCAGCGAATGCTACGCTAATTGCAGGTCCCAAATAGATACAGCATATCAAAACCAAACCAGCCAGAAACTATAAACTATAAACATTTTACATTTTTACCTCGGCATTAAATGAAATTAGTGGAAAAAAATGTTAAAATCATTTTACGATATGCGTTTTTCGGAGCAGAAGTTTCCAAAAGTTTATCCCCCATACAATTTTTAAGTAGTAGCCTTAGAAGAAGTGGAAGAGGAAGAAAGAAAAGCGAGTTCATAAATTTTCAAATGCACCGCAGCAGGGGCAGAAAGACGACGCGTGTTCCACAAAATGTCATAAACTAGTCACAGTTCCATCTATATCTCTCACTCCCTTGTTTTTCTGACATTTTGAAAGCCCCTCGACACGTGTGTGTTAGTGTGTGTGTGTGTGTGTTAGTGGGTATGGATTATGTCGAACTTTTTGGTGTGGCATAAAACTGTCAAATTAGCTGGCAGCGGACAACGAAATGTGTCTTTCAAATATTCAAATAGCCAAGTTTTTGTTGCATATAACTAATTTACAGCTGTATCGGAGCATAGCTGACATGCCACAGCTACAGATACAGATGCATATGTACTAGATACATTTTAGCTAGTTACAAGTCACGCAAATTAGGCTAGAAGCTTTTAGATACATAGAAATCAATTGCAAATCTATAATATAGATGCAAATAGCTAATATTTAGAAATATATTTTATAGATAAAATAGAGTTGCCTTTCTTTAGAGATACATTTAAATAAGTTGTAACTTAGATAAATAGGGCTATACATAGACTTAGAGCTAGCTAATAGTCATAGATACTTTTCAAGTTAGCTGCATTTGTGTTGTAATTGTTGGCGGTTTTTGCGGTTGCGCCACTGATTGGCATTGCGTGTGGATTGCACACAACTTTCGGGGTGGTTTTGTTAGTGAACCACTTGAGCAGCTGTTTGATTTTCCAGCATGAAATTTGAGCATATGCCGCGTGTGGTTCAAGTGCTTTCTCAATCCAATGCCGAGAACCTTAACAAAAGGCAACATTTTCAATTCGAACATTTCAATAAATTCATCAGGCAACCAAAAGGCGCAACTCATGCCGTGTCCACTTCAACTAATTTCTTTGGGTACCTCAATCCCTTGTCCCTCGCTCTCTAAATGCACAATAAATGGAAAACTAACAACTGTTTTTCAAAGAAGTTGGTAAATGTGCCCCCGGGCAGAGAGAGCACTATTGTTGCTCTCTGACTCTTGTCTCTCTTTTGTCGTTGTTGTCAGCTGGCATCATAAAGGTGTTTCTTTTGCCTTTACCTGAGCCCAGTTTCGGTTTTTATTGTAACACAATTTGATTACGAAAATATATGCTAACACCTCGCTGGCCAAACAATGAAAATGAAATTGAAAATGAAAATGGCCCCTGGCCATGTTTCATCATCAATTAGAGTTACCTTTCCGCAGGACGGGATCAGAAAAACGTTAAGACGATGCGTCGATCCATCCCCATCATTATTGCATTAGCACGCACACAAACATATGCAGAGAGAGAGGAAGAGACGGGTCCAACACCTTTTGGCTGCCACTGTAAACGCACTCTTGTACTTAATACTCAACCAGCTCTGCTCTATAATCATTTCTTGTTGCCTTGCATAAATTAAGAATCATGTATTTGTGTATTTTCTTTCTATCATTTGGTTTCTTTTCTTTTTCACTTTTGGCCTGGCTATTAAACGCCTGTTTTTGTCCGTCCATTTGGCCATTGTGTGTTTGATTTAAGCCGATAAAAGGTAAACTTTAACGCTTCTTACACGCCGCTTACTTGGCTCACAGCTTTCAACGGATTTATTTATGTGCTGTGCGTGGTCAACACATCAAAAGAGTTGGCCACGGCTTGTTGGCTTTGAATTAATGGCCAACAGCTTGTGAGTAATTTGAAAACATGAACGAAAAATTCAATACTTTTTTTTCATGCAAATTGAAGCAGTGCGGAAGTGCAGCAGTTGCATTTCCTGAGAAATGTCTGACAGCAGGCACTAGAGAGGGATAGAAAGAAAGAAAGAAAGATGGAGAGCGAGAAACTCAAGACAAAACATCATTATGATTATGGATCGTCTGGCAATCCATTCAGCGTTCAATTTCAATCAAATTCAATCAAATTCAATCAATTTCAATTTCAGACTCATTTTTTATAAGGATTGCTACCTGGTCGGGGCATTGTCATTGTCCTGCCGAGCAACTCCATTGAATGCTCATTATTTTGCCATTTTATTATCCACACACACACACTCGTATAAGAGTGTGCGTATGTGCGTTGTGCGTGTGTGCGTGCTGAAGTGTCATTGTATTGAACTCCCCCTTTACACCTCTCTTTCACTCTCTGTTCGAGTTGATTTTCGAGTGCATTGCACACTCGAACGCACTTTTCGACAATTTATTGAATACTTTTGCATAGGTGAATGGATTCGCATTGTGTGTCCAAGTGCCAAAAAGGGGTGTGTCAACAAGGCGGGCAAAGGATTTGGAATGTATTGCCGAGGGGGAAGACGGCTGATCAGGAAGCAATATCGAGCTAGATGATTTCCCATAGCAAATGCTGAGACTTGGTAATGACCATATGACATGAAAAAGCAGCCCAAGGATACAGGACCTTTTGCTTTGCCTTTTAAGCATATGCATATTTGATGGGGCAAATGAAAAGCAAACAACGCAAGTGAAAACAGGCAAATTACAGAACAATGAAGAGTTGTAACAAGCGCATTACAAGGATATCACGACAACAGCAACAACAACAACAACAATGGTGACCCAAAGGCATTAGCAGCTCAGGGAGATATGTTGACAATAGAAAAGTGAAAAAGATAGAGAGAGAGAGAGAGAAAGAAAGAAGCAACTCTGAAATAAAATGCGCATAATATGTATGTGTGTTATCAGGCCAAAAAAATGAAAAGGACTCGACATCCTTTTGTCTCTTTTAGTTACATAAGCGAGTGAAATACGAGTCTTTGTTTGGCTTTGGTTTCACAGCATTTCAGTTCAGGTAGAAGAGCAGCTCTTTCATGCTCCCATTTTCTTGTGGCAAGTTGACTTGACCGAAACTAATCACAGTTTTTCTCTATTCTCTTTTACAGTTGCGCAATGCCATCAATTGTCCGAGCTACTCGGACATCTATTGCCCGAGCAACACAAATGCCGGCAAAAATCTGGACTTGGCCTTCAATAAGTGTCAACAATGGAGCAACAAACTGAAGTTGCAGCCACCAACAACAACAACAGCTGATGAGCCCGCAGCTCAAAGTCGCACACATAAAGTCTATGACAGCATGAAGAACTTTCTGCAGCGCAAACTGTTCGCGCAACCCTCGCTGCACAGACAGAGCGAGGAGGAGGCAACCAGCGACTATGATGAGGTGTGTAAAAAGTGCAAAATTTGTATTATTATATTAAATAAAAACTAAAGTAATTTAAAATTGAATATAAAAAATGGGACATTTTAATTTGGTTTACAATTTAGATAAATAAGAAATAAAATAAATAAATAAATCGAACAAAAAGTAATTTTAAATTTAAAATGAAAAGCAATATAAATTTAATTTGATTAACAAACTAGATAAAATATGCATAAATGAAAGAATAAACAAGAAATGAAAAACATAAAGTTTTGAAAGAGAAAAATATTCAACAACTCAGATTTAATATGGCTTAACAACCTAAATAAATTATATATAAATGAGAGAAGTTTAACTAATAAAATGTATTTTCTCCAGCAGGATCTTCTCGACTCCTCGTACCACGCCGACGCGGAGGAAGATGAAGATGAGCAGGAGCTGGTGGCTGCCGACAGTTGCAGCTGCAGCAGCTCCAGCAGTGCCACGCCCAAGCGCGCCCACCACCAACACCACCACAGCAACAAGAACAAGTCGCCACAGAAGTCGCTGCTGTCGCTCAACTGTTGGCAGAGCAGCCAGCCGAGCGATTCCAGTGGCAGCGAGGAGGCGCCACCAGATCAGGAGGATTCCGATGCCGGCATCTCCGATTGCTGTCAACTGTTGAACGAGAGCAGCAACAGCAACAGTGGCAAGCGACGTGGCACGCCCAAGAAACGTGCCACACAACGTTACAACATCAACACAGATGAAGAGGAGGATGAGGATGAGGAGCCGGAGTTGCTGCAGTGCGCCTGGTATCAGCCGCGGATAACGGCGAAGGCGGCACAGGAGCATCTGCAGCAGGCGACACCTGGCAGCTTCCTGCTGCGCCGCAGCACGCCCCGCAGCTTCGAGCTCTGCCTGCGCCTCGACCACAAGGTGAAGTCCTACGCGGTGCAGTGCAGCCGCAACGAGATGTACAGCCTGAAGGGGGCCAAGAAACAGTTCAGCACCCTCAAGGCTCTCATCACACACCATTCGGTGATGGCGGAACAGTTGCCCTTGACTCTGGACATGCCCCGAGAGCGACACCTGGTCAAATCCTCCGCAGTTCGTTATGCGGATGACTTTGAGCCGCTCGAGTCGCTCCAATTGCTGGGCATCTTGAAGAGCCTGCAGGCCAAGAACTTTGAGGCATAGTTAGTAAAGAGGGAAAAGGGGAATTTTATTGAAAGTAGAGTTTAGGATTTTATCGAACTGCAAAGGGAACGATAGGTGAAAATATTGTATGCTAAGTTTTATTCTTTCAACCAAGGAATTGTGATATAGTTTACGAAAGATACGATTTACGATTTACGATTTAGATCTTAAGTATGTGTACATTAAACAGAACCAACAACCTACACGTAATTTGTATTCAATTGTGTTTATGCTTAAGTTTTCTATTGTACAGTCAAATACTTTGTGAGTTATGAAATAATACAAATAAAAATTGAACAATGCAATCCCGCAAATGCAACCCTCGAGTGTTACTCCATTTGAGCTGGCGACCACGCCTCTGCAATAAACTTGTTTCCTGCCCCGCTTACCGCCTTCATTGAGGATCTCGTTAGCTGCGTAAATTCCCAGTCCCTTGAGTAATATGTGTGTGTGTGTGTGTTGTGTGTGTGGCTAGCCAACAGCATCCTGGAGGGTAAACCTGGACTGACTGTGCTTCACTTACATGTGATTAGCGTTTCAAGTGCCTCTCATTAATTTTTCAAGTGCGGTTCACAGCGCACTTCTCGCAATGTGCCTAGCAACATGTTGCTAAGAGCTCTATCAACATTTTTGAATAGAAGTGGAAATGTGTCTAAGCTTACAAAGAAATCTTTCCATTAAAAACAACTGATTAATATTACATTAAATTAATCATACAAATAATTTTATTTGCTTTAAAACAATATTTTTAAAATTTATTTTACAAACAATTTGTAGTATTCCAATAAGAAAACATGTCTTCTTATTAAGTGTAGCATACTTTTGCTTGCTTCAATAATGTATTAAAGCATTGCGCACGAAAGTATGTTACACAATTTGTAAATACTAAATTTTAAAACCAATTAGTTCACAGCCGCAAAGTATCCAATAATTTTAGTTGGTTTTGTGGATTATATGGGAAAATACAATAAATGTCATTCAATCAAAACAAAACAATTTTTTTCGGTTGAATAGACAAGGAAAACATAGATAAGAACTGATCAGATATAATCATTGTTGTCAAAACATTTTGTAACATAATTATAGAACCAACAGCAAAGGGTGAGTGATAAAAAATGTAATTTACACACAATCTGTAGGCTACTTAATAAATCCATAATTCAATGCAAATTCAATCTGCCAACAGTCGTTAAAAAAACGAGCTGAATAAATACAAATATATAACATTTTTTATGAAATTGCAAATAAATGAAATCGCTGACACTTTTAATCGTGCAACATTATTAATAAAGAGGCATCGAACTGAGTACAATAATAAATAAGGCGAATATAAAATAATTATGACACTGCTGTTAAAAAATCTACTTTGGACAGCAATTAATAAATCAGCACCAGATTTATAGTCTAAAATGAATGATTAATTCATTTCAATTGAACTCAAATTCAGATTGATTGCAAATCAATTTCGGGAATAGAAGGAAAATTAATTTTTATACATTTTTCAATCACAGTAATCCACTTCAAAATTAAGTTGCTCAGCTTAAAATTATATTTTTGTAATACTTTGAATAAAATTTCAAGTTTATCACTTCGTGTGAGTATTTTCAGTTGGCCTCTTTTTCGTTATTTTGTGCAAACCGTTTGCACTCGATTGTTTATAATGAAATGATGCGATGGGAATAAATAGCAATTTTTATCTTATATGCCTAATCATACTCTTTGTAAGTCGGTGTCTTATACTAACCTACAGTTCTCCATCAAATCTCTGTCGACATTTCAGGGCGTCATAATGGCTGAAAGAGAATCTGCGACGAAAGAGGATGGTACGGTAGTCCACAAGTTTGTTGACCGCGATGGCATGGCCTGGGAGTATGAGCAGAAACGACTCCGATTTGATAACAGCCCTACGCCATCTATTGTTAAGGTCTTCAATGGTCCCTGGACCCCGGAGACGAGGTCTGATTCTGTCAAGAGTTCGCCACTTGGTGTATTGGTACTCGTTCTCTCCCTTGGAGCACTCACAATTGTCTCTTCATCAATTCAATTCATCGGCCTTAACATATACGCTCACCTATTTGAACATACAAGTAATTAAATATTCTACATTTGGCCATTTTGGTCAACTCTGTGTGGTAATGTAATTTTTGACACAAATGTTGGCATCATTCAAAAAGCAGAATTCAAAGTAAATGAGTGAAAAAGCAAACATTCAACATTCTCTCTCACTAATGAACCGCTTTCAACTGCAATGTGTGCGCCTGCATTTATTTAATTTCCATATTTCCATACAGGACATGCCTTTCACTTAACTCCTGTTTGTTTAGCTTTTCATCGCTGACAGAGTGCGACACAGCAGTGAAAAGGACGCTGCAAGGACACAAATATTCGCTCTCATTTTCGTTTGCTTATTGCTCACTAATTATGTAAATTATGCAGATTTAATTGCAATTGAAGCACCATTTTACTCAGTATAATTAAGAGCTCATATCAATGCAGCAGACAAGATAATCACTTAAGTATACATACACACAATATGTGTGTGTGTTCATATATGAATAATTTGCAAAAATCATTAACAGCTGAAGATTAACATAAATGGATTGCAGGCTGTTTTATACATTTAACAATACAAAAAAATATTCAATGGCTTAAAAAGGTAGATTCAATAGATTTGTATGTCTGAATTAAAAAAAAAAAAGGCTCTCATCAATTTAAGCACTTTTCTAGTTACACGAGTCTAATAATAAAATATAAATTTATCAAAAAGCCATACTTAAAGGTTTAAAATGAAAAATCAAATATCTATCCTTAAGAATCCATTCTCATTCAAAATCACCAATAAGAGTAAGCAGCTTTAAGTGGATTCAATTCACATGTTCAACTACTTAAAATTGTTTGAAAATTACCAAAACGTCAACTGCTGTCGCAAGCAGAGAGTTGCAACCGATGCGAAACGAGTTTTGGCTTTTTGACTAATTAGAAAAACAGTTTTTCTAATTGAATGCACTCGAAAAAGGAGCCTAGAGCACACACGCACACACACACACACACACACAATTCGGCATTGCCACGCCCCTTTCCAAGCAGTCAGTCATGTGCAGTAAAATCAATAAACGTGACTATTGAGATGCGACGATGGCGAATACATTCAGTTAACACACACACACATACAGGAACTGGCAGCAGGCATTCACCTGTAGCTGGCGACCCAACCTTACAAAGGAGCCAGGTGGAGGGCAGAGAAGAAGGGGGAGTAAGAGGAGGAGGAGGTGTAACTGCAGCAAGGACCAAAGCAATGAATGACGTTGGCCATGCTGTTGACGGGATTATCTGCTGTTTATATGCGATTTATTTGCCCCAGAGAGTGAGAGGCAAAATAAGAGAAAGAGAGAGAGAGAGAGAGGGGGAGGGGGATATAGAGAGGCAAGGGAAAGTGGTTACCATAGAGCAACTGCTGCTGTCTGTGGGCAAAACTGGTTGCCATGACGCCCGCCATTGGCTTTGTACTCGTATGTGGCCAAAGTGCAGCCTGGAAATTGCATAAATGTTGTGCCTTTTAATTAGCACACTCACCCATACACACCAACACACCTACGCATACGCATTCACATTCTCATAGCTACCATACACACACAGATTTTCACATCCTCTCGATTATCTGCTGTGCATAATTAGACGCATAAGCCGCGATACGTTTGGCATTTAATCCGCTTAAAGCTGCCAATGCTGATGAAATACACACAAGTCCCAACGTTGCAACTGTGCAACAACTGAGAACTGAGAAAATTCAATCAATTGCCAAGCGTAATGCAATAAGGAAAAATAACGAAGAAGAAGGGCAACCAAAGGACCGACCACAAGATTTGCAGCATGCCCGGAAATTATGTGCCACTCGAGTGTCCAACGAGGCGTCAAGCGACGAGCTCTTTGCCACACCAGCTACGAGTATGATGTACACATCCAATAAGAAAGTGCACAACTGATGTGGCAACTGGCGAGTGGCAAGTGGCAAGAAATTGTGTCAGCAGCGCAGTTGGCAGCAGCTGCCAACTTATTAAGCTGATCAGCAACACACGCACAACAGGATGGATAACCACGAATTGACTCTGACTCTGACTCAGACTCACTTACAAACTTAGCCTTGTTACTCACTTGGCCAGCTCCAAAGTGATGGCAACATGTACGCTCTGACCTCAGCATTGCATCACAGCAGCATCGGACGAGGCGGCAACTGAAAGTAGCGCCTGAAAGTATGCAACAAGCAGCGCAAGAAGAAAAGAGTAGCTAAGACTACAATCAAGCAAACTCGACTGTGACAGATCCTGTACTTATTCTGAAAAAATATCAATTTAAAAATTTAACTTTAAATAAATATTATCAAAACTAAACATTACAGATGCGAATATTTACATGAATTCATTAATTAAAAAAAAATTAAATGAAATTTTTATATTCTATTGAGTATTCAGATTTGGAAATTTAGTATAAATTTCAAGATGCTGAATTAAAAAAAAAAACGATTAATTTTCATTGTACTTTTGAACTACAGGGTCAAAAAAAAATGAGTTGTGGGAGGAATGACGACCCTTAGCTATATAATATATATATAAAATAAAAGGAGGCATGCATTGTGCAAACTACAGGAAAAAAAACAGAGAGGTTAAGTTGGCATTTAGCCAGAGATTCATATAAAATGCAGACAATCCTTTCCTATCAAAGCCCCTCGATGTGGGTCACCAGAGCAGAAAAAAAGCATCGACAGCAACAGCTGCAGGTGCATGAAGTCGAATTGATAAAAGTCAGTTAAAGTAGAAAATAAAACAGATTTGTTTGGTTTAAGCCATAAAACACACTATTACGAGAGCACATTTTTCGTTCAAATGTGACTCATTTCAAAGTTAAAAGGTAATGCAAAAAGCATGCAATAGATCCATAAAATCAATATGTAACGAGGTTTCCCAGATAATACTTAATTACAAACTTTACTGCAAAAAGAAAATCATTTGAAATTGCAGCTCATGAATCATGACCAACCTAATTGAAAACTGCAAAGTTCTGTGAATATATAAGGAAGACCTTTGCAAGTTATCGACAGTCAGTTCTTTAGCCATGAAGTTGTTACTTGTCATTTTAGCCGTGATCATTTCTATGGCACTTGGAGCTGATACAGCTCTGTTTAGAAATGTTCGTTCTTTTTTTCAAGGTCACTCACGTACTAAGTATTCAAAAATCCAGCAACGTATCTTCAATGGGGAAACGGCAGATAAAGGACAATTCCCATATATTGTCTTCCTGAGCATCACTCTCAAGAATGGAAGGAGCTCGTTTTGTGGTGGTTCCATCATTGACAACTCGTGGATTTTGACTGCCGCTCACTGCACAGATAACGCCAGATCTATAAAGATTTTCTTTGGAACAACCATAAGTGGAGAGAGTCGAATTAGTCACACGGTCGGCGCTGATCATATTATTCAGCATGAAGACTATGATGATGACACTCTTGAGAACGATGTGGCTCTCATTCACACTCCCCGTGTAAGGTTCTCAGACTTGATCAACAAAGTGGAGCTTGCGGATGGCGACAATGACTATGAAGGCTCCTGGGCTGTGGCCAGTGGCTGGGGAGACACCTCGGATGATGGTGATTCACCAGAGGATCTTCAGTCCGCCAACTTGCAAGTCCTCAGCAAAGATGCATACAAGGAGAAAACTAAAGCTGATCTTGTTCTGTGTACTACCTCTTCCGAAGGAGTAAACATCGGTGAAGGCGACTCTGGAGGTCCATTGGTTTCGCTCGATGATGACAAACTTATTGGTGTTACCTCATTTAACTTCAACGCGTTGCCAGCTTGTTTCGCTCGAGTTAGCGCTTTTCGTGATTGGATTCATGATCATACGGGGGTTTAATAAATTCAAATCGATCTCTATTTAGCTAAACCATTCTTCATCAATTGGTAATCTTTCTAACTGAATTAAAAATAGTTAATTATAAAAATTAAATGAAAATATAACAGCTTCGATTGGGAATATAAGAAAATTGCTTATGTATTTAATGACACAATTTGATTATTATAAATTAATAGTTCAACTTTAAATTAAAATTAATGAATCACATATTCATTTAGCGTTTCCCTCTTTTGTTGAAATCTAAGCTCAAATCAATTCACTTCCGCTTCCATTTTCATCCCTTGCATATTAATTTTCCGTTTCCGGTTGCAATAAATCAAAATAAGGGAGCAACACATGATGGGGCTGTTTGTTGCTTTTAAAACTTTTAGCTTTTAATGTCGTTAATTAATCGATAAATATATATATGCTCCCAGCATATGGCTAAACCTCAGGGCCAGACAAGCAATTAGAAAAACGTAGGAGAAGCAACAGCAGCAACAATGGCAACTGTCTCCGAACCCCAAAGGCAACGTGAGCAACAATAAGTGAAACAGCAATAACAATAGCAACAACTACAACAACAAACTGACACACATGACCCTGTACAGGTCCCTCTCTTAATATATGATTTACAGTCTCAAACACACGGAACAACGACTCTGAAAAGCCGTCGGCAAAAGTTAAGAAATGAAATTTCAAGAAAATTGCACAGACAAAACAACAGGAAGCCGACAACAACAAAAACATCAGCGATTGGGATGAGCGAGAAAATATTGTAAAACTCTGGCTATAAAGTAAATACACGATACATATCGGCAGCCAACAGCAGATGCCAAACAATACAGCCAAAAAAGAACAGCAACAACAAAATGTAATACTGCAAAAGCCAGCACAAAAGTCGTTATCTTAATTACTTTTATAGCTTCGATTTGAGGGCGAGAGCAACAACGGCAACAACAGCAACATGACAACAACTACAAATAAGTCAGAGCCAAAAAATATCCCTTGGGGAGGATTGGAGATTTGAGTACTTTAAGCAGCACTTTAAAGCCTGCCACTTGCAAGAGGATAGGATATGTGGCAAGCTATCTGATGCTGCCTCATTAACGAGTCTCTGCCACAGAGTGAAAAATCTCTGCATATTTTCACAGTTCATTATGACACATTTCTTTGCAGCTTTCATCAAGTGTTGGCCTCATGTGTTTGCCGAGTTAACACGCCAGTTAATGAACAGCTCAGCACACACACGCACACACACACACACACTGAAACAATCTCCCTTTGACTGTGTGTGTGTTTGAGGGTATTCAGGTTACTGGGGCTCGTCCTTGAGCCTGGTCATAGATATTTAATGAGCATGACTCGGCTATAGACATTTCATACATATACATATTTCTCATTTTCTGGCTAATTTCAGCTTTAAACTAGCACTTAATTAACATTGCGTATACGACAAGTGAGCTGAGCTCAACTCGAGTACAGAATCAATTTCCCGAGTGTCCGGAATTCCTGTAGCGGATATGAAAGGCGACTGCCTTTGGCGACAATAACAGCCAGCAAACTCACAGACACAACAACAACCGCAAACATCAACGAATTGAACAACCACAAAAGCAAAAACAACAACAACAACAACACTAATAAGAATAACAACTGCAGGGCTTTTTCAAGAGTTGAAATTATTTTGGCATTTGGCATTGCCACAAAAATATTTTTCGTCTATACTCGTAAAATGTTAAGAAGCCAACATCAATAAACTGTTGACAACTTGAAAGTAACAAGCAAGGTGGGAAGTGGGCGTGGCAGGCGGGGAGGGGGTTAAGATGGCACTTCGTTTATTGAAGTACGCTAAAAGTTTTAGTCGCCGTCGTTGCCATCGTCGCTTGTTAATATTGAGACGCGCATTATTTATGGCAAACTTTTAGCAACACTTTGGATTGATGGGCGTAACATTCGAGAGGGGGCTGAGGAGAGGCAGAGACAGAGAGGGGCTCTGTATAGTTTGGCTGAGCAACTTTTAACGAGTTGGCGACTCACTCGGGGGCTGCATTTGTTGAAAGTTGCTGCAAATGTTTACACCTAGGCACTGCAATTTTCTCGCTTAGTTTTACATCAAAGTTGCAAGCTGCTTAACTCGTTGCAAGCACAGCAGCAACAGCAGCAGCAAACAAAAAAAGGCGACTGCAAAAAAAATTATAAAATAAAAGTTGCTACAACTTGACAATCATACGCAACGTTGGCCCCTTGCTGCAAAGTGATTTCAACTGCCTTCAACTGGCTTTTTGCCTGACTTCTGTCTGCCGACAGCTTTAAACAAGTTGTGTCGTTTCTATGGCAGCCCAACAATCAACACAATCAGCACAGTATCTTCCCACTGCCGTCGTCTGAAGAACAACTAGCCATAAGCATTTCATTATTAGAACACAAAAATGTTGAAAATTTCATTAAATGGCTGCGTTGTGCAACCAACGAACTGGACTCTAGTTCGGCCTTCCGCCTCCTCCTGCCACAAACTTAAACCGAGTCCAACTAATGATAGTAATTTCTTGCTGATGGTTGTATACACTTGCTTAAGACAATTTCATATAGAACTCATATAGACCTTAATCTAATTTATATTCTCGAGCAAAAGTTTGTAAAATTATTAATGGAGTTCAATTGCTTCAATAGTATTCTAAACTATAAAAATATACGTTAAAAACTAGCCTTAATTTTTTTTGTTCTTCCAATTTAAATCAATAGGTTTATAAGATAAAAGGAATAAATTTTTGCAATCTTAAAGTTGAGATTTTGACATTAAATTAAATAAATATTAAAATTATTTTATTACAACTTTCGTATAATCAGCATTATTCAAAATTGTTTCATTCGCTGCTTATAAAAGCTGATTAATTATTTAGGGTATCATTCATATCAGTAAACATATCCAACACTCCAGAATCTAGATGCGATCATCAGTATAGAGAACATACACGCAACAATTTAGCATTTATATGACAACAAATATGCATAAAGTTTCCGCAACAGCAGCTAGTTTAACCAACAAGTGGCAACCGCATCCAGAAACAACAACAACAACAATCTGAGCAACCGCAAGCAAATTCATAAAAACGTTTAAAAACACGCAAATAGTGAAAAAGCCCCACAGCCGGAATGCCCCGAACGCTTGGAGCTGACCAACCGAAACCCCAAACACGAAATTCCCAGACAAACAGGAGCGAAGGGCACAGTGCAGGATAGGACAGGGCTGGACAGGACAGGGAGCAGGACCAAAGAGCCAGGCCAAGGGCCATGACTGCACTCATAATGAGGGTTTGAGCAACTGGATGTGCTCCGAGGGCCACGAGATGGGATGGAGGATGGCCTCATACTTATTTGTGGTGCTGGTCAGTGGCAAACAGAACATTGCAATTTCATTTAATAACAAAATATTTGGACAGCACCAGCGTTGGGAGTTGCCACTTAGATGCCAAGACGAAGAGAGGAGAGGAGAAGAAAGAGGAGAGCGAGAGGGAGCAAATTATTACGTCTTTATGCAGAAATTATTTATGATTGGATTGTCTAGACTACATGGCGCGCACACAATGCACCGGAATTCCGCGACGCCCGAGCAAAACCTTGCAATGTTTTTGTCTATAATTTATGTGCTGATTGCTCATACGCCACGTGTGCCAGTTAGCTTAAAGACGGTTAAATGCCGCTTAGGACGAATTACGACAACATTGTACGGATTAATTTGCTTAACTTAAACTTTTAACATTTGTTTATTCATTCAAATTTGACTAAAAGTTTATCTTGAGCAGTTCTTGAAAACTTCAAACTAGGTCATAACATCAACTTTCAAGATAAAAATGATAGTAAAGTTTGGCAATACATATTGCAGCGTTAATTAAAATAAATATTTATAAAAGAATTTAACTACGGATAGATAAAATCAAAGATAAAAATCACTAAAAAGAATATCTGGAAAGTTCACAGTACAATTCTCGCTTGATATGTACATATGCTTGGTATTTAAGCCACAGTAAATACACTGAAAAAAAAGACCACTTTCTAAAATCAAGAACATTCATCTTAAATATTTTGTTCTTGAAATAAGAATATTTTAAGACCAAATTACTAAAACTAAGAATATTAATCTTGAAAATCGTAAGTTCTTAATATAAGAATAAAGTTCTCAAATTTAACTATTTTGTTCTTAATACAAGACCATTTTATGACCAAATTACTAAAACTAAGAATATTATTCTAAAAATCTTAAGTTCTTAATATAAGAATAAAAATCTTAGATCTTAGATCTTTTTCTCTTAAAATAAGAACACAAATCTTAAAATTTTGTTACTTGTTGAGGCTTATAATTCACAACTGGTTCTGGCTTCTCAAAGATGGCATTAGGCTTGGATCGCTGGTCAAGTTAGCAGAACGGTGCTGATGATAGAGATTGGCATCTCTTGAAACAGCTCTACACCGAGCCAAGTGCAAGTGTTTTGTTTGTTGTTTAGTGTCATATTGACATTACTAGACCTCAAGTTAACTAAAAATTACTTCATTCTTCTTAAAATGTTAATCTTAATCTTAATCTTTATTTGAGATTATTTGTCTTGAGTATTCAAAACATTTTGGTCTATAAATAAGAACATATAATCTTAAAAAAGTAATAAGTTTTATTCTTATACTAAGATTAGTGGTCTTGAAAATATAAGAATTTATAATCTCGAAAATAAGAATTGGTCTTAATTGAAATGTTCTTAGAATCAAGATGTGTTTTCTTACTTCAAGATTTTCATGTTCTCGACGCATTTTTTAGACCAAAGTTCTTAGTTCTGAAACCAAAATCTTGATTTTAGATCCTTTTTTTTATCAGTGTAGAGGTTAACAGAGCTACAAACTTAAATTTTATACAGGCCTGTTCCGGGTTTCACTTTCGGCAAGATTTTGCGAAAGTGAATTTCCCTCACTTGTTCCGGTTTTCACTTTCGGCAAGATTTTGCGAATTGAATTCACGTGACATTGAGCAAGTGAGTTTGAATTCGGAAGGGTTTAATCGATGATTTTGGCATGCTTAGCATAAAATTAAAGTGAATATAAAATATTTTTAAAATACTTCAATGTTTTGGGAATATTACTACATAATCAGATAAAAAAAAAATATTTTATTTGATTTTTAAATAATTTTATTTCATCATACCCCAAAATCGACAAGACTCTAACCTAACATTTTTGTCGGATTTGCTCGACCTGTTCTGGTTTCCGCAAATATTTGTGAAAATGAATGGCAACTTTATTAGGGCTGCCCTTGTATATGAAGAAAGTAGTAAATACTTTGGTACATATTTTAAACCACAATTTAAGTGTTTTTATGTATTGCGTAAAATAAAGAATTAAATTTCTTGTTTTTCAAATGCAAGTTTGGACAAAACTGTTTGTAATTTAATGCAAAAAAGAACTGCTTATTTATGTAAACAAACACTGTGCATCAGTTGACAACTCTGCAAAAAAACATTTCCAGCACTGAAATCAACCCGCGCTTTCAAAAATACAAAAGTTATAACGAAATTAGGTTTTACCTTTGAAAAATGTTTCGACTTATGATTAAATAAATATTTGATGAATAAATTACATAATTAATAATTATTTTAACAGGCGAAAATTCTTTTGACGCAAATGTCTGATTCTTTTAAAACATTTTCTAGCACTGTTCTGCAAAAAATTACTCAACACAATGTGAAAGGGAAATTCGGAGGGTAATTCGTAGGAAATGTAAGAGGAATTTTAAGGGAAATTCGGTCAAATCTTGCGGATTGAAATTCGCAAAAAACAAGTGAAAACCGGAACAGGCCTGATTGTTCCTGTTTTATATTAAAAGATTTAGTTTTCAAGTTTGTTTCGTTATAATTAATCAATATTTAGAGATAATTTAGAAACTAAAAACATACAGTTAATAGTTTGTTAAAAAATAATCAGGCCTGTTCCGGTTTTCACTTGTTTTTTGCGAATTTCAATCCGCAAGATTTGACCGAATTTCCCTTAAAATTCCTTTACATTTCCTACGAATTACCCTCCGAATTTCCCTTCCACATTGTGTTGAGTAATTTTTTGCAGAACAGTGCTGGAAAATGTTCTAAGCGAATCAGACATTTGCGTCAAAAGAATTTTTGCCTGTTAAAATAATTATTAATTATGTAATTTATTCATCAAATATTTATTTAATCATAAGTCGAAACATTTTTCAAAGGTAAAACCTACTTTTGTTATAACTTTTGTATTTTTGAAAGCGCGGGGTTGCAGTGCTGGAAATGTCTTTTTGCAGAGTTGTCAATTGTTGCACAGTGTTTGTTTACATTAATAAGCAGTTCTTTTTTGCATTAAATTACAAACAGTTTTGTCCAAACTTGCATTTAAAAAACAAGAAATTTAATTCTTTATTTTACGCAATACATAAAAACACTTAAATTGTGGTTTAAAATATGTACCAAAGTATTTACTACTTTCTTCATATACAAGGGCAGCCCTAATAAAGTTGCCATTCATTTTCACAAATATTTGCGGAAACCAGAACAGGTCGAGCAAATCCGACAAAAATGTTAGGTTAGAGTCTTATCTATTTTGGGGTATGATGAAATAAAAATTATTTAAAAATCAAATAATATATTTTTTTTTTATCTGATAATGTAGTAATATTCCCAAAACATTGAAGTATATTATAAATATTTTATTTTCACTTTAATTTTATGCTAAGCATGCCAAAATCATCGATTTAACCCTTCCGAATTCAAACTCACTTGCTCAATGTCACGTGAGAATTCAATTCGCAAAATCTTGCCGAAAGTGAAAACCGGAACAAGTGAGGGAAATTCACTTTCGCAAAATCTTGCCGAAAGTGAAAACCGGAACAGGCCTGAATATTTTTATACCTTATGCAACTTCATTTGTTGACACTTTAAAAATATGATTCATGTCAGCAAAAGTTGCAACTTAAAGCTGAAGTTGAGGCAGGAACTGCAGCTGATCAGGCAGCAGCTGCCAGTTGGCAATTGGCAGTTGGCAGAACAAAAAAAAAACAGGCCTGTAAATTGCATTGGCAGAATTTAATTAACGTCGCATTGAATTTTAATCAAGTTCATTCAACAGCGACAACGACAACGACAACGTGACATTATTTGCATGCGAAATTAACCTGCGACAGGCGAGAGAGAGAGAAGAGAGAGAAAGCGAGAAAGGGAGTTAACGTGGTTTTGGGCGATAGGTGCCTGTCGCGGTCGACAGGTGGCGCCCTTTGACAAACATGACACGACACGTTTGCCAAAAGTATTGGTATGAGTTGAGTTTTTTACACAATACTCGTACTCGTATGTTGTTTGGTTTGTCATTATGTCAATAGATTGAAATCTGTGATTTCGCTAGGATAAACCCAATGGGAGAATTGTTACACTGCCAATTAAAGGGAGCTCCCTTAAAAAGGGATTATCGAATGGTAGCCAAAAATCAAAATCATTCAAAACATTCAGATGGGCAAACAATTCAATTGCATTGTGCAAATACGAAGCATTTCATGGGATACTAGTATCCTTCACCTCGACTGCAATTTGTATGTATGTAGTTTTGGCAACAATTACAGCCAAAATATGCAAACACATTTTGTAACAATGCCGGAGAGAGAACATGTCTGACTGACTGTCTGTCTGGTTGTCTGGTTGTGTTTTCCTCTTTGCCTTGTAATTCTGTTGATTATTACACGCTGCCTGTATTTTCGAACTACTATTGTTATCACTCGTCTCTCATTCCTCTGGCTGACTTTTAATTGAAATATGATTTTCCGACTAACAATGATTGAAAGAAGAGCAGATGTTGCAAATAGCAATAGCTGAATGCCACGACATTTGATCTCTGGTTTTAGCAAACAAATGCAAAGTGCATGCACGACACGTCTGTTCGATGTCCTTCGGCCAGGATATGCGAAAAGTATGGAAAAACTCTCTCTCTCTCTCTCGCAACTTTATTCATATGCCAGGCACATAAAACTACACAAAACTGTCATGTTTCAGTCCGACAAGGGCGTTGGCGATGCCAGCCCTCGACTCCACTGGCAAAAGTCACAAAGTTTTGTGGCATTCAACAATATGCAATATGCAAAAATGGCCGAGGCGAAATATGCAAATTTACTTTAGAACAACGGGAAAGCTGAGCAACGCCGCACAAAATGAAAGCCAATAATTTTAACAGCAGTTGCGCTCGGAAAAACCACTTGAAAACCAAATTGAAATGAACTGAACATGGAAATTTCAAATGGAACAATTCCCCACCCAAAGGCAGAGTCCAAAAACTCATGAGTAAAACAAAAGTTTTTGGCGAACTGCTTGCCAAATTTAATTAAGTTGTAAAACTTAATTGGAGTTGTGGCTTAAATAAGTTAATCTCTGACAGCAACTAAATGAAAAAATGCAACGAAAATGTAAAAATATATTTATTAGAGTTGAGAAAACTCTAAAGCATGTAATCTGTGATTTATTCTGCATAAATGAATGTTGAATATTCTCATTTTTGTATTGCTTATGTGAGAAAATAAATTAATGAAGTCAAGAACTTGGAGACGTAAGTTTCTAGCTAATTAAAATGTTTTTAGATATAAAAACAAAGATACAATAGAAAACTTAATATTTATTAAATATTATTTAACTAAACGAATCCAGTTCTTAAGTCCAGTTAAATTTTAGCTTAGACATATTTATGAATTTTAAAAAACTTCTCATAAGTCTACGTTATTTTGAGTATATAACTTTACAAATCAATTTCATAGACATATTGTGAATAACCCACTAAATTCTACAATTCTACTAAAGTAGAGTAAAGTTTTAATAATAGGGTCTCTTCCGAATTCCGAAAACGAGTCGATTTGCCACAAAACGAGTTGACTGCTGTTCCGAATTCCGAAAATCGACAATAATTGTCGTTTTCAAAACGTGTGCTGTAGAGTTTTCGGATTTAAAAATAAATGCCATTTAAAGCAATAAAATAAATAACTGAAATTATAAACTGAAAATTATAATAATGTTGAATATTTCTAGAACCATTTAACATTACTACTTGAGCTTTAATTAGTTTAAGTATTTTTTCAAAAGAATTTCTTTGAAAGCATAAAAAAAATATTTTATTAAAAACGAAACCGAGCTGTTTTGAATTCCACTTTAACTTTTGATATCGATACCAACTCACGCAATTGAAAGCTGCTGAGTTTCTTCAATTGAACATCAAAATTCAAACATCGAAGTTTAAGTCAAATTTACCTTCTACCTGCTATATTCATCCAGAAATACTTAAAATGAATTTTCGAAACGTTTTCGAAACCGAGTTCGAAAAGTAAAAACAAGCCTATTTCGATCGGAATTGGGAACAGCAAATAGTAAAACGTTCGTTTTCGTTTCGTTTTTACTTTTTGAAAACGTTTGAAATTCGGACCAGGCCTGAATAGGTAAAGTTTTCAAATTCCAAACTTCTCTATGCCACATTACGGCAGTGTGTTCTAGTCTTTTTCTCTATATCCAGCCATATCTTACAGGTGAATTAATAATTTTTACATCTTAGTCTGTACATCTTTATACTGTAAAATTTCTGTAAACTTGTTTATTGACATCTCTTATTTTCTAAATTTACATATGTAATTTCGACTCTCTGTTCTTCTTCTCCTCTCTATACCTCACATCATATAATTTCTTACTTCTTCTCTTCTCTCGCTGCTGGACATTCAACAACTGTTCATTCTGTTTCCTGCAATTCCACTTCATCTATGTACTACCTTGAGCTGGCGGTCCAGTTAAACGCTTGACATATGACCATCATCATTTAGCACAGATCTCGGAGTCTCTTTTAAAGTTGCGCTTGAAACCATTTCAAATCACGCACTACTCATCAGACTGCAACCCCTCGCTCCCTCTCTCTATCTCTTCATCCTCCACTATTGTCAGACCACAATTCACAGAGACAACAACTCGCATGAGGCTGCAACGTCGCCAGCGTTGCATCAACAGCAGCAGCAGCATCACAGCAGCAGCAGCAGCTGCCCATCGAGTGGGCGTGTCAATGGCTCATTGCAGCATTTACGTAGTCCATTCCATTTCGACTTTTACGACGAGGCGAACGATGTGCAGCAATTTCAGTGTCCCCATACCCCATCCTCATCCTCATCTTCAGCCCAAGTCTGACCGGACCCTGGGGCAACCAAAATGCACTTTTCGGGCCACGACTAATTTTATGGCCAAAGAACTTTGTATGCGTCTGTTTTAATGGCTGTCGATCCGTCGAGTGATTCCTCTTAACTCATAATTGCCCGCATAGTCAAGTCTGTGGTCTTGGCCATTATGACAATTGGCAATGCACCAATACCAAAGATACGAGAGCCAGAAGCAGCAGGACAAGGCCAAGAACCTCAAGCCGAACAAAGACATTCAAAAAGTTGGCAGCTTTGGCAATGCGTGGAAAATAAACGCGAGAACAATTAAATGACAATCCGTTTAATGACCAGACTGTCGTCCTCGTCGTCGTCATCGTCTTAATGGCCAAATTATTGTCACTTTGAAGTCGGCGCCATTAAATTAGCTTGAAAAGAGCCACAATGCTCAAACATTTTATGGCTGCAGTCCAAAATTTAATTTGTAGCATAAACTTTTCGCATGACTTTATTGTCGCTTCAATTTTTCGTAATTTACAAGTACGCATTTTGCAAAACTTTTACATTTTACATAATATATATTTTGGCCATTTGTCAGCACTCGACGCGTCACGGATTCCCCAATGGACCCAAAACAAAAGCCAATTCACATCAGAGTTCAGATTGAATAAAGTGCTACCCAAAAATATTTACAGAGTTCATGGTTTCGGTCTGGTCCATTACACTATGCAACAAATGTATGATTTTATATTTACACAATTCAATAATATTTGTAGAATATAGTCTACTTCGATCCCTTTGATATTGTGGATATTTAAATACTTTTGTTGTATTGTTTAGTGTCCCTCATTGACTTGAAAAGTGTATTTACATAACAATTAGACATTAATTGATAAATCGATTTATAGCGCCCTCTGGCGTTGACTTTTCGTTTAACATTCAGTTCACTACGCTCAGTTAATTTGAGTTTAAAGCTATCCCCGCATTAATTTATCAGCACCTATTTAAGTTAGCAAACTGGCTGCCAATAATTAAATTTCAACACAAGAATTTTCAATTAGCCTCCATAATTTGATTGCGCACTACATTTGGTTATTCAATTCAGTTTAGGCCAGCTAATAATTTTCTATTATTATGCAGGCTAATAACGCATTTAAATGCGCTCAAGAGTAAATTAATAGTCAAAAAAAATTAACTGCAACAATTATAAACTAAAATTTGCATAAAAAAACATTTTAAATATAAATGTATAGATTCTATTATATTTTGAACTGGCAATAATTGCGAAAATTGATTTATGGATAATGAAATTAAATTGGAAAAATGTAGTGTGCAAAATATAAATAAATATTTATACAATGCACTTTTTTTTACAATTAAAAAAAGGTCAAATAAATGGAATGCAAAAAAATTTGAAAATAATAATTGTTGATAAAAAAGTATTTACTTTTATCGTTTCTTCATAAAAAGTATATTATTGTAACACAAATATATCAAAATATTTGATTGTAAAGCATATTTGTAAAACAATTTTAAGCAATAACAAATTCGGCGTGTTCGCTTTGTAGTAAATGACAATTATTCAAAGGAAAAGTATTTAATTTAATTTTAATAGATTCTCTTTCAAACCACACGACAATATTGTATAAATATATGGGACAGGATTCACTCAGCTGCAATCAAATTATTATGATAAAAATAAACGAAATGATATCAAGAGCTTGATGGGACACAGTTTATTTAAACATTAACAACCTATTTAACTAACCCCAAAAAGGAAAACAAGCTGAAAATGAGGGTCGACTTTGGCAAATACGAGTATCTTTGCCAGAAGCATTGAGGCCAAGATACACATAACGCACGCATAGACACAGAACACACAAACACACACACAGAGACAGAGACATAAGGTTAGCACACACACACACACAGGCAGGGAGAGAGAAAAAGCATTTTTAATTTGCGTATTTTAGTCACGTTCAGGTAAATCTCAATTGAATCGAATGTGACACCGGATGTGAAAATTGTGCACATTTTCCAAGCATTTAACAGCACACAGTGTGAAAGTAAGAGAGAGAGCAAGAGGGAGAGAAAGAGAGAGTCATGTAGCATTGGTTGATGTTGTTGTTGTTGTTGTAGTTGTCATCGACGCGATGTTAGGTTGTAATTGTTGCTGCTGGAAAGCAAAGCACGAGACACAAACAAAGATCGCATCACTAAACATGCTGCAAATGTTCAGCAGCCAAAGGAAAACACGTAGTCGCATGTATCTCTATCTCATACATGGCCAGCAGTCGGTCGAACGGTCGCACATCGAGGATGAATAGCTTCAACACGGCTACGACAACGATTCAAACTCCAATTCCGACTCCGACTCCAACTGTGATTCCTACTGCGATTCCTTCTCTTGCAACGGCAACCGGTGTAAACAAAACGTTTAGAGAGTATGCAACATTTCTACACCTTCCTTGCCGTTTCCACTTGCCACTGATGACGGCTACTTTGTGTCGAGAGAACTGTTATGCCTGTTGCTCTATTTCTTATAGTGGGTATTATCATTTTGACATTAAATGTGTAACGATCGATAGACAGTCAATATTTAATAAATGAAACATTTAGGGTATTCAGAAACTCTGATATTTGTGTTAATTTATAAAGTGATATATTTTGCAATGACAACAAACACACAGAAAATAGATTATCACAACAAACATGCCCTGGAGTATGTATACAAAATTCTCCATAAAAAACATTTTTAATCTTATTGCTGTGTGTTTGTTGTCATTACGAAATATATAACTTTATAATATAACATAAATACCAGAGCTTCTGAATACCCCAATTGTTGTTCCTCTTAATATCTTAAACCATTTCAGTGGTTGCGTATTTTTTGTATTTCTATAAATATTCTAAACAAAATTTGCAATAATTGGACTTTGAAAATTAGGGTTTATTTTAAAAATTGTTTGCTTCAACCAAACTTGCAGATTGTATGTTGTATTATCTTAATCATCCAGACAAAAATACGTTCATTTCATTGGTCTATTTTATAATATTGAGATTATCGGTACAATTGATGACAATTAAGGTTTTATATGAATATTTTATAATTATTTTTATATTTTTCTTTTATATATTATTTGGAGATATCTGAACTTACTTGCAAATTATGTATTTATTTATTTATTTATTATTTATTTATTCAATACTTATTGTAAAACTTTCTGATGCTTCAAGTACTTATACTTACCATTTTTTTTACTTTTGTTATTATTATTTAGTTTTTAAATAAATAACTCTGCAAGGGTATCAAATCTTCGACGTGCCGTGTCTTGTATTTTTTTCATAAAAGGTCGGTGCGAAATTGTGAGTTGTTACAGCAAGCATTCAACACAGTTGGGAAAAATAGAAAATGCTTTCCTTTTGGCCGTCGTACATGACTGTATGTACATGTTGTTGACCCAAGCAGAGGTGGCAAATGCCAGCACAGTAAGGATTCAAAGAGTAAACGTCCTGCACCTGAATAACTTTTGCTTTGATGTCGCAGCGTTTGCTTTGCAAATATTGACCCAGCACATTAACGGCAATACAAATGGCCTTTGTGAGTGCGATGATTTGCCATTGTCGATACAACAATTGCCAACGGCCATTTGTGGCAAGTTGAAAGTATAATTTATAACAAGTAATTGATGCCCCTACTCATCTGCCAATTTATTTATATAGTTTTAAGCCGAACTCGTACATCAAATTGCCGCAGTGTTCGGTTTTGTTCTGTTCAACACGTAATTACAATTTTTATTTATTGAATTTTCGCCCTGAAACAACAACAGCAACTTACAATTTTGTCGGTTCCCAAAAATTGTTTAGCGACAAATTGTCACAGATGCTGACGTGCCCGACTCATGTTGTCGTCGGTTGTTGGTTGCTGGTTGTTGGTTGCTGGTTGTCGGTCGTTGCATCCACATCCTCATCCGACTAACTAACCGACTGACTGACAGACTGACTGACTGTCCTGACGCGTTGCTGCTGCTGCTACCACAAAATATTCCACAAAGTCAACAACGACAGAGCTGCGAAATGAGGTCAACCATGAAAATTGCACCAGCGGCAGCAGCAATTTCTCATTTTGAGTTTAGCAGCCAAACAAAATCCCAAAAACAAAGACAACACCAACAAAATCAGAAACAGAAAGAGAGAGAAAGGTAATAAAAAACAGGAAGAATTTCGCGATGCGGTTCACTGGCAACAACAACAACAAAAAGCATGTGTTGTTGCTGCTGTTGATGTTGCTGTTGTTGCTGCCTGTTCCTGCGGTCGATCGGTTGCTGCATGTTGCTGTTGTTGCTGCTGGTGTCATGTCGTTCATCAGCGTAACAATTTTTATTGCTCAGCGACCGCAACATTGTTGTCGATAAAATTTTAATTCGCATTGCCCATTTTTTTATATATATTATTTAGCCAAGTTTTGGGCAGTTGCGACTCGACTAAAAATGTATTAATTAAAAAGTGGTCAAAATAAAATAAACTAATTAAAATGTTTAAACATGAACAGTACAAATTGCATGTAAATTAATTTATTAAATCTATATTTATATATTGATTAACTTAATTTATATATACCCTTGAATTGCAGCGCATTTAACTGTCTGCTTAGCTCTGACTCTTGCACAATTTTTGCATGTTTCCCTTTTGAACGGCTCTTCCGCCAAATTGATTTATAGCGTTCGAACATGTTGCAAACTCCCCAAAAAATTATATCAAAAATAAAGACGAAAAAAATAATATATAAAAGCAACAGATTTTGAGAACACGTCCCCAATTATAAATGCAACTAATTGCGCTGGCAAATGTTGCATGAAAGCGTTGCAAATTCATAATAACAAGGCAGGCAAATGTTGTGCTAAATTGACAACATTAGCGGTCGCCGCAACAACAGCAACAACAACACTTGACAGTGTGGCATCAACAAGAGCGTCAGAGGCAACATTAAGTGTAACAACCATTCACAGATTCTATGGGCAGCATTTATCATGGGGCATGCAGCATGTTGCAATGTCTGCCGGCTACCGTTTTCAGACTGCACGCTTTTGACCTGCGCCGGCGCGCGTGCCACAACAGCAACAACAACAACAGCAACAACGACAACAAACAGACAATGGCAACACGAATTGTGGCCAAGTTGAACTTGCTGCCTGATCTTTGATCTTATCGCGGCCGTCAGGCAAAAGTGTTAACTGAAACTGTATACACACTCTCTCTCTCTCTCTCGCTCCCTTTTCTCTGGCTCTTTCATCGACTGTCGCTTGCCTTGTCTCACGTTGATTAATTGAAATTTCACTTTTTGTGCCGCAATCTTCATTTATTTTGTGGCACTTTAATTTATACCTTACCCCAAAAAAAGTAAAGCGCACGCCCCAAACATGTTGCAAGTGCCACTTAGGGGCGCATTTGTTGTCGCTTTTAAGGCGTATGCTGGGCACGCCCCTAGGGCATTTGGTTCCCCTCCCCATTTTTGTTGCCATTTCGCACCAAGCAATTAGGCCAATATCAAAAAAGAGTTGCACCCTCAGCTGTCAAGCGACTGGGCTTAATCATCCACCATTTGGCAAGCAAAAGTCAAATTACACATGCAAATTGCCAAAAAACACAAAACACACAAAACCAAAATAACTTCTAGGCACAAACCATAAGTCAACTGACTGTTTGTGTTAGCCCGAAAAACAACGTTCTCAGTTGCATCTGTAAATGATTTCCTGGGGGCTGGTTGCCAGACTCGAGAGTTCATTAGCAGCAGCTCACAGAGCCAAGAGCTGTGCGGCATCATTAATTTTGGCCATTATCTGCAGACTGATGGATAAGCAAGAAAAAAAAACAAAAAAGCAAAAGTAGAGGGAGAAATATATTTTAAATAAATCTGAGAGAAATAAATATATTTGAGAGCATCATCTTCAGCTCAGCAAAGAGTTGACATTTTTTTAGATTTTAATAACAAGTAGATTCAGGCCTGTTCTGGATTTCACTTTTTACTTTTTAGCATTTAGTGATATGCATTTATTCACTTTGAATTTAGACTAAGTGTTTGAAAATGATCGTTTTTCGCTTTATCGGTCTTAAACTCATTAATTCCAAGTGATATCAATCCGCTGAATTTCGCGTAAATGGTATTAGAGCAGGTTAAACAAATTCAAATCCGACAAATTTTATCGAAAGTGAAGTTTGGAACAGGTCTGAATAAGTATTGTTCAGATGACAAATTGCTTTACATATATTTAAGCTACCTGTTAAATTAAAAAAAATATATATTAATTTTCACGTAGTTTAAAATATTTATTTTGACTGTACTTTAAATTACCTGTCAACTGTACAATAAAAACGAGAAAAGAGTCTTAAGATTTAACAACATAATCTAAGAAAAAGAAACTAGCTACTAGCTAAATACTTAATTTCAGTTTGCTCAGATTTCCAAACCGTATTTGACAAACTGCCAACTTTATAAAGAACGCAGTTCCAAGTTAATCTGTACGAATTAAATAAGTAAGAGAAATCAACTAAAGTTAAGACTCGATTCCAGTTGACTTCTAACGTTGAGCTGTCTTTCGAGAGTTTATAAACAGAACTCAAAACAATTTAGCTTAACAACAACAACAGTCACACATTCACAGATAATCTGTCCTACTCTCGCTTCAATCACTCGCATCTCTCGCTATCTCGCTCTGTTGATCTGTGTGTGCTTGTGTGTTTTTCTAGTTTTGCTTTGACAGCGTCAGCAACATTTGGGCCCCCATGGCAACATTCCAGGAACGTGCAACCAAGCGATGTTGCCATGTCGCCCGTTGCTGCTGGCGTCGACGCGGCGACAAAAAACACGCTGCCAACTGATGCGGCGCACAGCAATAAACTGCACGTGGATGTCAGCAATAAGAGCAGCAACAGCAGCAGCAGCAGCAACAGCAACAGTTGTAGTAGTAGCTGTGTGGCAGCTAGCAACGTGTGGCACGCAAAACCGCGTGGCAGCAACAACGACATTCGCTTCGTATGAACAAGTTCGGCTTCTGTCTGCACTTCGTGTGGATGTGAATTGTGCTTAAGCTGAAGATGTTGCTGCTGTGGCAGCTGTTGCTGCTGCTGTTGCTGCTGTTAATGTTGCTGCTGGGAAATTGCAAACAATTGCCATGTGTAGAAAAGATTTCAAATATTGCATTGGGGTTAAGTTGATGGCTCGCTGACTTGCTTTCTTTTATATCTATTCCTGTTTTTTTTTGGTTACGGTTCCAACTTGGCCCAGACGAAGGCGCTTATCAGTCAACGCTTCAGCGTCTTGTCATAAATTATGAGCAATGTTAGCAGCTGGCTTTTGTGTGCAACATGAGTGCTGCATGCACCCACACTCAAACACTCAAGCACTCAAACTTATTCACATTCGGAGGTAACACTCACGCGTGGTCGCCTCGATAACTCATCCCTCATCCAAGTCACGCCGTCTGCGGTCTCTCGACATTTTACGCTTGCCTGCCCGAGTTCAAGCTAACAGCGGGAGTAACTAAACTGAAACCGCCTTGCATTTCCTGTATCCCTCCTCTGCCTCGCCCCCTTTAAACACATTGACGTCTCCCACTTCACCCACTGCATTGCAAATCATTTTGAAATGCAGCCACGCACGCAAAAAATGAGCTCGTTTGAAATCCAAACATTTTAGCTGCCTTCTTGCTAAACTCAACTCCCCCTCCCCCTCCCCCTCTCAAACTCGCCTCTTTTGCCATTGACATGACTCCTCCAGACTCGACTATTTATTCATTGGTGCGTGTTGCCAAATGCCAAACATTTTTAGATGCGACTGCGAACGATGCTTGTAAATACTTTGGAGTTGTGCAAAAGTGGAAAAAGATTTGCTGTCGCAGCTGTTTTAGCTGCCGCTGTTGCTGTTGCTGTTGCTGCTTTTGCTGTTGTTGCTGTTGCTTTTGATGTTGTTGTTGCTATTTGGTATTTACGAGAGAATTTGCTATGTGCTGTGTGCTCTGTCTTTGACTTGATTTCAGCATCCACAGACTGCCTGGCAAATGCGGCACTTTGGGCGGTCCCCAGCAAACAATTTTTAATGCATTTTTAATTAATTTTTGGCGCAAAAATGAAAATACATTTATATTAAATTGAATGTACAAGTAAATCAAATCAAAAATTTCATTTCTACAAACATTTCTGGCATCCTTCTCCATCATCTACAACCATTTTATAGCCCCTTCACAATCTCAACATTTAACGATTATAGTCCAAAACTGCTGTAAACGCTACTTTAATTACCCAACAACCAGTTCCATAAAGTCATCAATTAATTAAGCAACAAATAAACATTCAAAGAAGCAACAACAATTATCAATTAGATGCACTTTACCTTAGACCAAGAAGTGCTACTAAAAATTTATGAAACTCTTCTGGCGTTTGCTCCTATCATAAAACGGCTTCTTATCATTCGAGATAAGGGAAGTTCAACTGTGGACGTCGTGGGCCGTCGCCAATGTGGATGCTGGAAGCCTAAACTTGTAGCCGTGCCTCTATATGGGATCCTCACACAAGCACACAAGCACACACACTTACACACGCTGGCAAGCAGCTGTATAAGTGAGGCTTCACTTAGGTTACACAAACAATATCCATGTGAATGGAAGGAAACTGGTTGTCGGCAGCACAGTGGTTCAGCAGCAATTGTTATCAGACGAAACTTCTGTGTTCAAATAAAAATTCAACTACAAATAAATATAAATTTTTTAATTTAACTTAACTAATTTAGCTTATTTTTTTAAAAAGAAAAATAAAGAGTATAAAATTATTAATAGATAATAACTATTTTCATATTGTATCAAGCTAAAAGTTTAAATCAGAGGTCATTAAAATGTATATTTCCCTATCGATAAAAAAAATATTTTGCTGACTTTTGGGCACAGCTGTTTTAAATTAAAAGAATTGGTTAAAATTATGAAGCTTTAAATGCAAATACTTACAAATTTAGATAAATATTAACTTAAGATAAATACACAGCAATATAAATATTAACAAGCGTTTGCTAATACCATTGTAATTTATAAGTCAAATATTCAATTTTAATTTAACGTTATATACTTTTCGATAAATGTGTATAATTTTTACTAAATAATTACTTTTAATAAGTTTTTTATAAAAAACGTAAAATAAACCATCTGGATATTATTATAAATCCAATTAATCTTTTTAAAATCCCACTCAGATCCAAACATGTGTAAAATATGTATAAATCATATGAATGAAATTCAAATATAGTAATTTAGTATAAGTAATGAACTCAGCATATTATTTATTAGCAGAGCTTAAGTTTTTTAAATTTCAAATACATTAAAAAACAAACATTTAGAACTAAACAATTTATGACGATTTTCGTCCACTGTGCGGCGTCGACGTCAGCTGCTGGCTGTGTCTGCTGGCACAGAGCGGCCGCTGCCTGCCTGACTGCCTGGCTGGCTGGCTGGCTGGCCTATTGAAATTTATGTGGCCGTTTTTAGTCGTTTACGCTTAGCCAGCGGAAGCGAACGTCGCTGTCGGAATCGGAGTCGGAATAAAAAATAAACGGGGGACCAAGTGAATAAATCGTCGGTGTCGTAAAAAAAAAAATTGTTGCTCCTCCGTTGCCTTTGTTTGTTCATTGCTGAGGTGCCCACTCAGACTCATAGGTGCAGCTGTCATTAGGCCCATTTCGTAATACATTTGGATTTTGTGTAAATGATTAACAAAGTTTCACAGTGCAGTGTAAAAAGGTTTATATACAAAATTGAATAATATTTTAAATATTTGATATTTAATTGGAAATTCTAAATGCTCGATTAGCTTAAATATTTTGAAAGCAAACATAAACGTTCATTAGTTAGCCAATATATGGACAACGGTTTGTGGAAAACCTGTTGCTGTTGACGGCTGCCAAAGCGGATATAGCTGAGAGTCATAATATTATGTTCTTTAAGGTTGGTATAATTAAACTATTTGGTGTAATTATTCAAACACGATCATCTAATCGCGTGTGCAGACCTAACAAGCCATTTAAATTAATCAACTTGACATACACAACTTATGCAAATTATATTGAGGAAGTCAGAATCAAGAGAATACAAAAGCAAACGACTCTTAACTGTTACACTTTGCTGGCCAGCAGAATGCAAAAGAAGCAAACAAGTTTCAGGTTACCACAATGTGTGCTCGGGCTTCCCAAGCGTGAGAAAATTCACAGCGCATTAATTAGCAAAAAGTAATCATTTTAAGGCAATCGACAATGCGGGTAGCATCAGAGATCCCCAAGTCTCATACACAGAGTCCCAGTCCCCACTGAGTTCAATCCCGGTCTTCTCTTGGTCTATCCAGGCTCCTTCGCATGTGAGCTGTGATTGGAATTGGAATTGCAGACAAACAAAAATATAATAAAAATAAAAGAAAAGAAAACTAATTGCTTGGAAATTAAAAACGTGTCAGTTGACACGCTAGCCTCAGAGGCAGCAGCTGCAATTGATTGCAACTGCAACAGCAACAGCAGCACAAATTGTTGCTAGCAGCAATTTTGAAATATAACTTGATTTCACAACAATAAATCCTACAGAGCATTGCTTATTATCTACTTATTTCACAACATTTAAGAGCATTTTCACTATGTAGAGTCAACATTCAATCACAGCTGAAACAATTTCAGTTTTACATTTAAAGAGGCCCAAAGAGACGTATAAATTACAAGTAAAATCACAGCATGGTCTAAAAGCACGATCCATACAGACTCATTAAGGTTTTAATTTACAAGTTTAGCTGGAGATTTAAGCACTGCGATTTATATGCGTCGCAAGGCAATAATCAACGGCAACAACACCAACAGCATCGTGCAACAAGCAGCAATCACGCAGCGCGCAACAACAACATGTACCAAGTGTCCACCTACGCAGTCCGAGAAACAAAGCCCAGACTTGTAGGCCTGGCCAAGAAAGAGAGACTCTGGAGATGAAACACAAGAAAAAAGAAATACAAACATGACAGCAATTTTAACGACGACAATTTGTGCAAAAGCAGCGACAATAAGTTTAAGCACAACATGAAAATTATAGCAGAAAAGGGTTGGGTACATCAGAAAATATGTTGCGTTGATTAAACACAACATTGACAGGGCTTTTTGATTGACTTGGCTCGCTGATTGCCGACCTTAGACAACAGTCAACAGCAGCAACAGTCGCTTTGCACACCTGCAACCGTTGCCAATTATACACAGAGAGAAAACTTGACTCAACTCGACGCACGTGCATGTGATTTGAAAGACCGAAAAACCGTTCTAATTTCTCAACTGTCAGTGGCAAGAGGCAATTCAAGCTTGCACCCGTACTCGTTAGTTCACTAGCAGCGGCAGCAGCAACAACAACAGTAACAACAGCAACAGCACTTGCAATTATGTAGCGCTCTTACAAAAGAAGGTCGTCATCGTCGTTCTTGCTGCTGTTATTGTTGTTGTGGCTCATGTCTTCATTTTGGGCTTTTTGCACACACAGCGACAACGGCAGCTATACACATGTTGCTGCAGCAACAGCAACTGCAGCAACAGCAGCAGCAGCAGGAGCAACGCTTTTTGTTTGTTTGTGTTGCCAACACTTTTGGCCTTTGGCGTTGACTCTAACCCCACTGCGTCTGGTCCGCTCGCCCTTGTTGCCTTTATTAAGCGAGGACCGTACCAAAAGCCACTTGCTGCAACAACCACAGCAACAACAACAACAGCAACAACAAAACCTTGCCTGCAATCGCAGCGCTTTTTTAATAGTTTTTTAGCTGCAAACAAGTTTTTAGCCCGACTGCCTGGCACTTTGGGCCCCTCCGGTGTTGACGTCGCCGCTGGTTGCCGATTTTTTTCTCTAATTTGCACCGCTTTAATTTTGCCTTTTTATTTGCAACACTTGTCGTTTAAATGCAGCAGCCGAGCCAAAGTGTTGCCAATAAATTAAATGCAATGCAAGCAATGAAAAAAGGCCAAGAACGAATTACACTTTGAGCAAACCGAAGTTAATATACACTAAGTAATATTAAATTTCAATAAACAACGATGAGAATATTATGAAAATATACTAGTCTATTTATTTTATTCAATTTAGCTTGAATTGATACAATAAATAAGATCATATTATTTAACAATAATTTATAGAATAATTCTAATTATTTAATTGGAAATTAAACGTTTCCTTTTCACTTTTCCATTTATTATTCTAATACAAATTTCTCCAAAGGAGGCCATCAACTCCATAAACAAATATGTTAGCTAACAACCTAAATAACTATTATTAAGGTAATATTTTAAATGTTTTAATTGAACAATCTCTGCCAAGTCGTTTGGTTTTAATTTGAACTTGGAGCCGCGTAAATATCATAAAGAAGTTATTTAACTTGGCTGCAAGGGTATGAAAAACCAACTAAACTTGCAACCAAAGTGCGGAGCATGATGCTTGAAAATTATCTATGTGGCTGGGGCAATTCCCAGTTCTCAGTTCGCAGTTCTCAGTGCTCAGTTCGTTGTTCGTGGCACGACGCAATCGCAACAAATGGCATTTTTATTGATATTTCGGTCGGTTTTGCCTGCCTGGGCAGCTTCATGTTGAAATATGTGCGCCACCTGTTGATTTTGTTTGGCGATTGGACCCAGAAAGTCTTTTGGTTTTCGGTCTTCAGGCGGAGGATATGAGACTAAGTCTGAGTCTCAGTCTTTGAATATGGCTGTGGGGAGACTCGTGATTTGCAGCACAAATTAAAAGCGAGGGCGATGCATATAAATAGCAATTTGGACAGACGAATTAAGGCAAATGACTCCCAAGTACAACATGGACACAAAGTTGTAAAGTTGTCGTGTCACAGAAATGAACTAAAGTTATGTCAACAGCGTGACTCGATAGTTGTATGTACATATGTATGTATTTGTTGTGGGCAGACCAAAACCAAGTCAAGTCAACTCATATGTAGAGTCCATGGGAAACTGAAAGAATCTTGCGTAAACTCACGGACGGGTTATGTTTCTGTCTAACAAACTTGTTTATGTCTATCTATAAAAGTATATTTTGTTCATTAATTTTAATTAAAAGTTTAAGTACACAAAAATAGCTGCTTCTTTTATTATATTATTAATTTCTAATCTTCCCTCTCAATCTATTACTTTAATAAGTGTTAAGTTGGACATTTTATGGGGTTTTCTCTTCAACTATTCAAGACTTCAATTGCATTCCATAGGTCTTATCAACGGTTACAACTTTATCAACTGCCTTCATCCAATTAAGAGTCTTCTGGCACGTTTTCTTTGGTCCAATAAGATAAGAAATCAGATATCAGATG
The DNA here is from genome assembly GCA_037043435.1 of Drosophila suboccidentalis. Taxonomy (NCBI): domain Eukaryota; kingdom Metazoa; phylum Arthropoda; class Insecta; order Diptera; family Drosophilidae; genus Drosophila; species Drosophila suboccidentalis. The sequence continues at coordinate 452,853 of JBAMBK010002320.1, forward strand.
GTAAACTTCCCCTGCATTCGAAGTGCATTATAGACTTATTTTGTTCTTTTTCTTCTCCTTGTTGACAGACGAACGACAGGTAGATAAGTAGAACGTTGATAAGCAACAAATTTGACAGCCATAAAGCAAACGGGGCAGGTAGAAAAGATGTCAAAATGGACAGAGAGTGGGAACTGAAATAGTGCCAAGGAAATGAATTGTAGGGGGGAATAAAAACACAGAAGCAGTTGCAGGTACTGAACTGAACTGAACTGAACTGAAAAACCAGTTTTTGAGAATTTTTATTGTATTTTGCGCATGTCGCTTAATTAAAAGACAATCAAAAGCTGCAGCTGCAGCCGAGACAAAGAAATAATGCAGATGAAACTCACAGAATCCTCAGACTCAGCTGGAGATCCAATAAACCTGCTCCAAAAGCCCCCCAAAATGGCATGTTTATGAGCTTCAGACATAAATATTTAGACTAGAACTTAGTAGAGAAAAGGGCCTAATGTATGAAAAGGGTTTAGACGGAAATTTGACATGGCTGTAATATTGCCGCCTCTTAATGAAATGCTAACGATATTCATTGGGAAAAAATCAAACGCGTAACGAGCCAACTGAAAACGCCCAGGCAACAAAAAGAGTTTACATTTCCAAACGGCTTTTCCCAACAAAAGAAAATTATGTAAATGCTGGAAAATTGTTTTGGCCATTCTCGATGTTGTTGGCTAACAATTTGCGCTGCCTCCGCTTAGGCTCGACTGCGCATTTGGCAAATCAATTTTGAAAACGGCCCCAACTCCCCTGAGGAGGGGCGGTTGCACAGCCAAAGGGCGTGGCCCAGCAGCCAGCGATGGCTTATAATAATAATTGAATACATTGAATGCCGCCAGCAGCATTTTGACTATTTTGCAATTGAATTGAGGCTTGCAATTGTGGCAGAGGCAGAGACAGAGACAGAGGTGTATGCAGGTGTAAGTTGCGCCCCTGGAAAAAAGCTAGCCAAGTGGAAACACATAATGAAATGCTATCTGACGTTGATGCCCCGCAGTTATTGTTTTGGTTACCCATTTGTGGCAAAGGCATCGGAAAAATCAATGCCAATAATGCTGCCAGCTACGAAGAAGCCAAAGCAAAAATTGTTGGTTATCAAATTTGGGTCATTGCAATTAAATTTTCCAATTTTCATAGATAGAAATAAACTGATAAGATGATTAAAATGTATGGCAAACTGAATAGAATTATATTTAATAAATAAAATTTGGAATTGGAGTATATTTTATATTCTAGAGTGATTCAACTAAGTAAATATACATATATTTTTGAAGTGGCTATTTCCCTCAGAATTTATCTTTTTGCTGCATAAAATACGACCACACAGAGCAGAGTGATTACGAGCACGTTGCATGCCCCAAAACTGCAAACTGCAGACTCCACTCCCCACGTCAGCAGCTTATTTATGCACATGCAACTGTAGCTCTTCATCAAAATAATGTAATTATCCAAATTGTTTTCTTTGAAATTTGTTTACATCATTTTTTACTGGTTCGCAATATGCTAAAATGCCAGAGCCATGCAATGCGAAACGCTTCCCGTTAAGAGCCACTTCAAGTTGAAGTTGCACACGCCTCGCCAGAGTATGAGTATGAGTAGGGGGCAGGGACAGGGACAGCGACAGGGACTGGGACTGGGACAGATGTGGCACAGCCAGAACCAGAGCCAGAGTCAGAGCAGAGCCGCAAGCAGCTTTGCCACTGCCAAAACAACACACGAGCTGCAGCTTAGCTTCAGCTACAATTTCATTATGCATACAACAACAACAACAAAGGGAACAACAACAACAACGAGAACAACAACGAGTACAACAACCAACACATCAACAGCATCCGCATTTGCATCCTCCTGCTCATCTACATCCATATCCACATCCTCATCCTTATGCTTCCTCTCACTCTCTCTCCACTCTCCCCCTCACTCCCTCGCCCCTTCTCTGTCTCTCCTTTACAGCGCCATAATCTTCATTATCATTAAAGCCGCGCGGAAAACGACGTTAAACAGTTTTAACTCTTTTTGCAGCTTCCGTTTTGATTTTTTTTTTTTTCGTTTTTATTTTTTCTATCTTTCTACTCATTTTCATGCTAACTGCTCGCATGTGCCAGATAGTATAAGTACATATAAGCATATAGCAGCATTATCCAACCCAGCGCGCATTTTAATTGCATTCCACACACACACACCAACACATACACCCACACACACTTGGAAAGCAACTCGTCACGTTTTCGGGTTCGTTTTTCCATCTCCAGCATCAATTTCATAATGAAATAATTTTAGCAACTCAACTTTTTTTTTTTTTTTTTTTTTTGGGTTCTTGATAAATGCACGCGGCTAAATTACTTTGGCTAAAATGCGAGAGAATTTGGTAAATAAGCTTAGCCGCGGTTTTAGGAGAAGGAGAAATTAAGGCACTCAGAAGTTAGTTTTTAAAATAAAGGAGAATAATGAAATTAAATTGAATAAAGACCTTTTACCATGACTGAAAAACTCGTAAATGTTGATGAAAACTCGGCATCATTTAAAAAATTAAACATCTTTTTTAATTTTTTACTCTTTTTAACCATAAGTACTTCTAAATATAAAAATGTATACGTTTTTTAATATTTTTTACACTTTTTCAAGAGCAATTCTTCAGCGACAGTTTTAGTGTACTTCAAAGGAAATTCCCTAAAACTAATAAATTGCATTCATATTTTTCTGTAAAACTTTTGTAAATTTAAAATTTCAACTAGATCAGATAAAAACTACAGCTTAAAATTGCCGCACCTGGGGAATGTGTAAGGTTCATAATTTTGTTCTTTAACGATTACCGGATAAGATTGCTGTACTCAAAATTGCTGATGTTTGCTGTAGTTAGATGCATTTATAAAATTGAGCCGGAAAAGACTCTTAACACTTAAAGTTTGAAGCGCCATTAGAAAGCAGTTTTCAGTTTTCCGATTGCCTGGAAACGGCAGACAAGTGTAAAAGCTACACTTGAGATGGATAAGATGGAATAAGATGGGATGCGATGTGATTCCCGATCACTTGGCGGTCTAATTGCTTTGAATTTTGACTGGGGACAGCTGCTGCTGCCGTCTGCTGTCTGGACATGGACATGGCAGCCACTTGGAGAAAGTCAGAGAACACATACTTAAGATACTTGGAAAGGGGTGCCCGTAACTCGGTTTAAGTAGGCGCCTCTTGTTGCCTCCTCTCAATTGTGGGAATAACATTTCAATGGCGATGGCGGACAATGCAGAAAAGGAAGCAACGCGGAAAGGCCACTAAATTGTCTGCTGTCAGAGTCGAGCGGCATGTCAACAACAATAATAATCGTAATAACCAACAGAGCACCATGTCCCCATTGCTGTTATAGTATGTGAAATACACACTCACACACACACACATATCAAACTATTAAGGCCATGAAACTAAAGCTGAAGCTGAAGCTGGAGCAGGTTCAACGGGGGTTGAGAGTGGGACGGGACTTGACAGGCAACGCGGTGGGGCAATCAAGGCACAAAACTCTCTGCCAACGATTTACTTTGAGAATCGTCGTGTGGGGCGTCCCCGTCTTCAGTTCTCAGTCTCAGTTGTTGTTCTTTTGTCCAGATGAACTGGATATTGGCCGCTAAGAATAGAGCTAGTCGCTAGGTTGCAGACGGACAATGATCTGCACACAGGACAAGGACGGACAGAGCCTTGTAATGGAGAGCAAGGTTGCCAGATTGTTATACCTTCAGGCCATGTTAACGAAATGCCATACAGCTAAAAATGTTGAAATGTTGTGCGGAAGTTACCATACATTTTTGTATCTCACAACCATCACTTTGATCAACTTTGAGATTGATATCTAACGGAGCTGTTCTTTCATAAAGTTGATTGGATTTGTGCTTTAAAAAAGACCCGGAATTTTCTGTCATGATTGTACTTAGATATTCTTGTTCTCTTTTGATGAATTTTAGTTTAACTGGACTTTTGTTTTAGCTATATTAACATCCATCCTTAAACGATCTTTCCTAAGATTTATTGATTTTATTTAGGTCCATCTTCCCAAACTTTTGTTCATAATTAAAGTCCTCTTCCTGTCTACAGTAAATTATTTAATTGTGCTTACACAGAAAAAAAAATGCCATTCTAAAATCAAGCCTAAAATACTTGATTTAAGCCCGCATTTTTTAAGTATGCATTCAGGATTAAGCTGAATAATCAAGCCTGTATCGGGATTAAAATGGGAAAATACACATTTGCTGAGCGCGAGAGAAAATTCTCCCTCGGCCTCTCTCATTTCGACCGGTCCGGTGGCTCAATGGTTAGAGTCGTCGACTCTGGTTTGAAATTAATCTGGGTTCGATTCCCCCCGTCAATTAAAAAAAAAAAATTAAATAATGTTAAAAAAACAAATTTAAAAAAATATCTATAAAAAAAAAATGGTGAAAAAAAAAATTAAAAAACGTTAAAAAAAAATCTTAAAATCGAATATTAAAAAAAAAAATTAAAAAACGTAAAAAAAAAAACCTTAAAAGAAAATAAAAAAAAAAATCTAAAAAAAAATTAAAAAAGAAGTTTAAATGTAACGAAAAACATTATAATTAAAATTTTTTTTTTAGCCAGAATTTCAGGATTGAATTCGGGATTGAAAAAATCAAGTATTTCATACTTGGTTTAAGAAAATCCGAGATTACCCCACTTCTGACATCGTTTCGGGTTGAATTCGGGCTAAATATCCCGGATTTTTTTTTCTGTGTATAGTTTAGATAGAATTATATAGATTCTATACAATCAATGCGGAACGTACGGAAGCTCACGCTAGTGACGAAGCAATAAGAAAGATCTCTTTATCCTCAATTTATTCTTAATTTCACTTTGTCTCAATTTTAACTTTTGCCTAAATATCTATTTACTACGCGTATTTACTTTACAATCTAATTAAGTAAACAACAATAATAATTCTTATTACCATCTCTCTCTCTCCCACTCTGCCTTGTATCCCATCAGTTTTACAACAATCCATCAGCTTTGCTAGCCAACTCCAACACTTCCTCGGGCTGAATCACCCGAAATTGCCGCAACTTGATTAGCAATTCCAATTAGAAGTTTTCTCATTTCTGACAGGCATAACATTCACCATGCCACAGCCAAACAGGGGGCAACAATTTCCAGCAATGAATCCACAGCATCATTATCATCATCATCATCATCATTATTATCGTTTGCATTGCAATCATAATCAAGATAATGAACATTATCATCTGGCATGCACAATAAAAATAAACAGATCATAAATAATATATGAATTCAATTCATATCCGAAAGGATTTGCGGTTAAGATGCCGACGCTGACGCTGACGCCGACGCCACGCACAAATATGGGCAGAAAACAAGTTCCAGAAACTGAAAACTGAAAACTGAACACTGAATACCCATCTCTATGGATCAGGGACCAAGTGGGGGACCAAGTACGAAAGAATCGAGCTCAAGATCGCGTAGATGCGGTACAAAAGAAAACAAGAAAAACACGTAGCCAGCCGGCAAAGTATCTTTGTATCTGTATCTGTGTGTGTGTTGTGTCTTTCAACTCACTTTTTCACAATTTCCCGATGCCGGTTGTGAAATTTGCCAGAGCATCGAATGTTTCATGGCCAAGTTAACAGGCGCACAGAGGCGCACAGTTGGCCAAACGGAGCTAGGCCAAAACCAAGTTAACCAGGCGAAGCCACTGAGAGCGAGATCTACTAGCCAAGCCAGCCAGAAGAGAGAGAGACCATCATTAACTCAATGTCGTGGTTGTTGTTGTTGTTGTTGCAGCTTGCAGTTTTGCTGCATGCAACATGCAGCACTGAAATTCAAGTTCAACGAAAGGCAACGAGTTATTGTTTCTAGACAAGATTCTTTCCACTTATTACACAAGTCATCAAGTTGCCGCAACGTCATCGTCATCGCTGTCATCTTTTGACATCACTCAAAGATCTTGCCACAGCGATCATGATGATGATGATGCTGATGATGATGATGACGATGATCTTTGCCCCATTCGTCTGTCTTTGTTTCTGTATCTCTTTCTGTTTCTGTTAACGGTCAATGCGGTTGCTACCAAATTCAGTTAGCAGGCGTTGCCGCATCATTATCAACTGATTGTACTGTACGTTGAATCAGTATCCACGGCTACCGTATCCTGATGCACCGGAAAGCGACGCGAAACATCAAAAAGTTGACTCCACTGCCACTTACCCCTTCCCTTCCCCTTCCCTTGCCTTATTCTATCAGAGACATTTCAACGTTGTTGCATCTGTCTGTCTGTCTCTGTGTCTCTCTGTCTGTTGTTGTTGCCGCGCCTTTGATGGCACTAATTGTTAATTAATGGAATGCAGGCGGCATGCAGCATGTAGCATGCAGCATGTGGCGTGCCCAAGCAATGCCTTGTAAGATTAACGCTCTGCGCTTCACCTTCACCGAAGTATCGACAGATTACCTTGTGGCTACGCAAGTTAATTCGAATGGCAATTAACTGCCTTGCATTTATTTCACTCAAACGCAACGCAAATCTTCAACGCGTAATTATATTTATTTTTAGCTCTTTTCCATTTTTAAATAAAATTCAGATTTAATTTGAATGTGAAATTAAAATTAAACAGTCTATTAACTAAATATAATGGGAAAAACTAAGGATCTTAGTAGAAATTATTATTATTAAAGTTTTATAATATTCAGATTTTAAGCCTGGCTTGTTAGCTCCTTGAATCTGGGTCTATATTTTATTATTATAAAAGAGTTTTCTTATTTTTAAGCAATTTTCACGGATAAAGGTTTGACTTTGAGTTATAAAAGTTAATTCAATTCAATTTGTATACTTCATTCTTATTTAATTATCATTCAGTGCCTCAAAATAATCCTTTTGAATGTTCAATAGTTTCCACTTGATTATAAGATCAATTTATATGAAAGTAAAAAAATTTGAAACATAAAATAAAACAACAACAATTTGAATTAATTTTCAATTTCATCTCGAATTTACAATTTCTACAGCTACACAGAAAAAAAAATCCGGGATATTTAGCCCGAATTCAATCCGAAACGATGTCAGAAGTGGGGTAATCTCGGATTTTCTTAAACCAAGTATGAAATACTTGATTTTTTCAATCCCGAATTCAATCCTGAAATTCTTAAATCCAGGCTAAAAAAAAAATATTAATTATAATGTTTTTCGTTACATTTAAACTTTTTTTTAAATATTTTTTTTAGAATTTTTTTTTAAATGTTTTTTTTTTTAAACTTTTTTTTTTTAATATTTTTTTTTAAGGTTTTTTTTAACGTTTTAAATTTTTTTTTTTTAATATTCTTTTTTACGATTTTTTTAACGTTTTTTATTTTTTTTTTTCACCATTTTTTTTTATAGAATATTTTTTTTTAATTTGTTTTTTTAACATTATTTTATTTTTTTTTTTTAATTGACGGGGGGAATCGAACCCAGATTTTTTCAAACCGGAGTCGACGACTCTAACCATTGAGCCACGGGACCGGTTGAAAAGAGAGAGGCCGAGAGAGAATTTTCTCTCGCGCTCAGCAAATGTGTATTTTCCCATTTTAATCCCGATACAGGCTTGATTATTCAGCTTAATCCTGAATACAACTTAAAAAATGCGGGCTTAAATCAAGTATTTTAGGCTTGATTTTAGAATGGCATTTTTTTTTCTGTGTATAAAAAATGTAAATTAAAGTTGTATAAAAAACAAATCTTTAAATCATATTCAAAAAACTCTTCATAAATAAAGCAACTAGAGATTGAATATTGAACTTTTTAATAAACGGGCTTATAAAGATAAAAATCTTCACTGGAACTTATTCTCTTAAACTTACAGCAAATCTACCAATTATATTTATGAATTTCCTGAAAATAAAAATCGCTTAATAAAACCGTATACGATTCATATAAGTTATACGCTATGCGAAGTTGAAAACTTGTCAGAAAACATGGCTCGTTGTCTGCGTTGTCAACGGTTGACAGCCAAAGTAACTTAAGATCTCAGCGAGAAATCAAGTCATGTGACAAAGGGAAGCTGCATTTCTCAAGCGTTTCAGTTGTCTCCAAGGTGCTTATCGATACCAATGCCAGAGACTGCGACAGAGACTTATCCACCGACTCAATTCGCATCTCAACTTTTGCATTTTGCATCAAATTGTAGAGAGGGAGGTAAAAAAAGTGAAACGCTGAAACATATTTCATTTTCAGCTTCAACGAGGCAAAAGTTTTTCAATCTACAAGCGACGCAGTTCACCTGGTTCATCGCCATGCCACCCCCAAGTTGCAATATCCTTTCACCCAAACTACATTTTGGAGCCACAAACTGTGTCATCAGACGTCGTTTGTCGTCTAACTTTTATTGAACTGTCGCTAGAAATACCGAAGGAGGTGGGGGGGGGGAAGGTGACAAGTGGCAAGTCAAAAGCCGCAGACATTTGTATAAATTATTACAGTCGCATGCGTTGGCGCCTTGGGGAGGGTTTGACTTTTTGGCCCCGCATTTATGATTGCATGTAAAATGTCACATTCCCGCTTTTCCCCTTTTCTGCACTTTCAACTTGTTGAAATCAAAGTGCAACAGCTGAAGCTGCCGCTGCGGGGCGTGAAAATCGTTTGCGATTTTAGTTTCTTTCACCAATTTGAGAATGCTGGCAACGTTGCACGTTGCAAGTTGCTTTGCTTTGCTTTGCTTTTGCTTTTGCTTTGGCATTTGCACGACACAATCATTAAATAGCCATGGCCAAGTGCTGACAACAACAACAGCGACAACGACAACAAATTACAAGCGCACATTGTCAACGTTGCACTTTAGGCGACATAAATTTCATGTACATTGCCAGAGCAACATGGCTAAGAGGCAACAACAACAACAAAAAAAAAGGAAAATAAAATAAAGGAGGCAGCCATGAGGTGTCAATGTACAATTGCAGCAACAACGGCAACAACAACAACAACTGCCACAAGGAGCTGGCTAAACAAAGACGCGATTGTGGTTTTTGTTGCACTGCGCATGCCAAATGCGGACACGACGCCAACTTGCCGCATGCTGCATGCCCCATACCCCGTCCGCCTCCTGTCCCATAAGCAACAATGTTGCACTCGCCTTGCCCTCAGTTGTTGCTGCCTCATGCCCAGGATCGCGCTGTGGTTTCATAACATTTGCAGCCGCTTGTTCTATTGACACACGCGACGTATGAGTAACGTCTTGGAATGTTGCCGCCGTCATCCTCGTCCTCATCCTCGTCATTGTCCTCGTCATTGTCATTGTCGTTGTTGTCGTGTTGCGGTGCCGTCGCCACATTCCGTAATTACGCAACATTAGCACAACAAATCGAGCACTGCATTTAATTAGTGGGCACAAGGAGGGACATTCTCGTAGATACTACATAGGTGCCAAGGCATCAAATAGTAAGGAGCATTAAATCAAACCACGACAAACTGCAAACATGTCAAATGAAATTGTTGGCATAATTCATAATTGAATTGCAATCGCACATAGCGTGGAAGGCTACATAAATCTTGTTACTGACAATGAAACCAAATTGTAAAATTCTTTTAAATATTCTGTGCAGTATTACAAACAGTTTCTGAACCAAATCAAGAACCGAAACTTTAAATTTATTACTTTTGATTGTAAAAAAAATTAATTGCATAGCTTTCATAAATATTTGACATAAAAGAATTTAATTTAAATATCATAATTAAGTTATTTTCTTAAGCTAAATATTTTAAGAATTTAGCTATTTATTTTAACTAAAAACTATATCAGCTAAAACTAAAATTTTCACAATTATCATTATTTAAAATTTCAATGAAAATCACATACTTTAAACATGTTCTCAAGTTATTTTATTTTATTTATTATTTATTAAAAATAAAAAGATATTTATTTTCTTAAACATTTTTTCACCTTAATTATTATAGAATATTGAGAAAATTAAACCAAGACTTACAGGGTTACTAAAACATGTCCCTCACCAAATTTTAGGAGATTTTAAGCCTTGATTTCATGTTTAAAAGCTGAAAAGGCGTCAGCTTTTTTCTTTAATATAGTTTAAAACGGCCGAAATCAAAACAAGTCAGAAGCGAAGACTAAAGTCGCGTCTAGTTGTTGCCTTTGGTTGCTGTTGCTGTCTCATTGTTAGCCTTGTTTTTGGTCTCTTTATGCTCCACGTTGTCAGGCCAAAAGCGGTGCACACTTTAAGTCTCATTGTGGCAGTTGTTGCCACTGACTGAGGGGGCAAAAGAGGGAGACCAGGGCGTGGCAACTTACATGCATGCATGTGCCACATTGTCGGCGGCACATGAAACTGTTCCGCGGATTGTCACATAACAAAGACAGAGACAGAGTCGGAGTCGGAGACAGAGACGGAGACTTGATTCCGAATCCACATAGGCAACCGTTAGTTATCACTCAGCAGAGTTGTTAACTTGGCCCTTGGTATTTTATTACAATGACCACCCAGTCGGCGGCTTGGGAATCGGAACTCAAAGTTCAAAGACTGCAAAAGACTGTTGACATTTTGTGCTGTTGTTGTTGTTGTTGTAGCATGTTGCATGCAACAACTGATTGACATAAGCGCTTTAAAAGGCACGGCACCATGTGTCCCAATTGCCGATTGAATTTCACAGTCAAAGAAAATATGAACTCAACGGGAAACAGAAGAAATAACAAAATAATAAAAAGCAATAACCAACTCAGGGGCATGACACTTTCACAGGGCAATCGAGACACGGACAGCAGCTTCTCGAGTCTATCCAAAAATATTTCCAAGCGATTTAACAATGAATTTCGTAACGAAATCTCTATGAAAATTGAGATAAAAGTGCCCACAAAAGACAAGCAAAGACAGTCGGACAGATAGACAGACAGACAGACCGACACACATGGCATTACCATCGTTATATGGAGTTAGCTTGACGGCAACTCCAACATAATATCAATTTCAATAAACTAACAAGCAAATGTCTCTCGGTGTGTGTGTACTCGTATCTATGTCGCCGGCAATATAAGAACTTATAGTGAGAGCATATCGTACCAGCAAAGCACTGGGATATGAGGTAGTCATATGTGTTCCTGTGTCTGGCAAGTATCTTTCGCCTTTTGGAATGGGGAATGGGAAGTACAACAGCTAAAATAGAGAATGAGACAGACAGCATATAAAGGTAAATTTCAATTGCATGAAATGAGACGTTGAAGGTAGAACAATAGCAGAAAACTAAAGAGCTGAAAGCGAATTTGGAAAATCAATTTAATAATATTATAGAAATTACTATAGTATAAAGCAATTTTATTATTATAAGACATTTTTTAGTCATTTAAGTTTTTAAGCTTAAACACAGATTGTTAAAACAAATCCAAAATATAGTTTCCCTTGAATAAAAAACATTTTTAGTTTATAAAGTGTGTAATTTAATTTTTAGCTAGTAATTTTTTGTGTAGTAATTCAACTTAGCCTTTTAACTGTCTTTAATTTTTTAAACAAATCTGATATATAAATATTTTAAGTCAGACAGTATTTCCAAAAACTGAAACAACATCGAGTCAAAACATGAAAACACAAATTTGCTCAATCCTGTTGCAATTTGTATTATGACATTGCAGTTGCAATTGCAGTTTTTCCAACTTACTATTGCTGTTTTTAGGCACTGCCATTTGCCTGTTAAGATAAAAACTTTGCTTTTCCTATCAAAAAAAAGAACGTAACAACCAGAAAAGCAATAAAAATAAAGTTTTTCAAAAAAAATTTCGTTCGAACTAAACTTTAGACTTGATTTGCAGGCAGAAAAAAATGGCAGCAAATAAAGCAGAAATATGTTAAAAGTTTGTCCGAATAAAAGACGCACAAAAGTATGCTATGCAATTTGTCACGCTGCAAAATGTAGTTCTTGTTGTTATTGTTGTTGCAAGTTATTATCTGTTGTTGTTAGTGGGGACAAAAACATTTTGATGCATTCTTGTATGACAAGTTAAATGAACATACTGGGCGTGCCTCGAGATACAAGTGAAAATCCAATGGAATTACTATAATGCCATATAAGCCAGTTTTCCTTCTAGTTGTTGTTGTTGCTGTTGTTGTTGTTGTTGTTGTGAGTATTTCCGTTGTGACTGCTGACATTTTGCAAGCAACTTTTACATGAAGTGCCAAATGTCAGCACATTTGTGTCTCATTGTAGTCGTCGTTTGTTAAATTAATGCAGAGCCAACATGGCGTATACTTGTTAGATGCAGAACAGCAGCAGCAGCAGCTAACATACATTTGCATAGCTTAAATTCAACTTGGCTCTAGGAACTCTGGAATGAAAAGAAAACCTCAACTGCAGCTTTACAGAGACTACTCATTCACTGTTATAGTCAGTCAGTTGTGCTGATTACACAAATACCCTGTTTATTTATTTATCCCTGCTATCCCAATTTATTTTATAGAGAATTAAAGAGTTATTTTAATAAGGGTTGTGTACTAACAATAAAAAAATAAAGTAACATAAATTAGGAACACAAAACTAATAAACTTATAATTAGAGAGCAGAAACTAAGAAATTTAAATAAAATCGTTTCAACAAGAATTGAAAAAGTTGGAAATCTTAAAAAATGTATCGCGATCCTTAATATAATCATTTTTTTTATTTCGGTTGATATATTCATGTTCATGTATTCACCAAATTCATGTCGAATTTAATCAGTTTTTTAATCAAGATAATATTTGTAAGTTTAAACTTCATTTTTACTGAGTACTTGCAAGTCACGCATGCCCCACTGAACCACCGCAAGGCACGTTTTCTTTAGAATGTTGCAAATCCTTTGTTATCGGGACTGACAGGCTTTTGTGCCTTGGCATTGTTGCAACAGCGACTGCCTACTGCAGAATGTAGGTGAATGGCGGCAAGGAAACAAGTGATGCGGCAAGCTCAAGTTGCCCCCAAGGCAACACACACACAAGCAGACAAAGTCAGTCCAGTTTGAAAAGTTGATAGTAGTAGCAGTGCCACAACCTTAACCCAATTTGCAACAGCTTCGCTTTCAATTAACAAAACACTTTTAGATCCCGCAAAGCCAAAAGAAAGCGCAAGAAAATGAAAACAGCTTTTCTCAACTTAAAAATTAATATGCTGAAAATCTTTTGAAACGATTTGCAACTAATAGGCAGAGGCTTAAAATTGCATTAAAAACTTTGCAAGGCCAACACACACTAACACAGACATATGTACAAACATACACGTATAGTTGTTAAATTCAATAAGTCAAAAGTTTGCAGTAGAAAAGTTTGCAGCCATCGTTGGCTTTTAAGCCAACATAAGAGTGAACTCTTAAAGCAAAACTTTTGCAAAACAAGACCACAAAAAGTGGAAATATGTTTACCCCACAATAGGGTAGAGTAGGGAGCATAGGGAGCATGGCAAGAAATCATCAGCATTTGCATAAACTTAAAGTGACCAAGTGGGTTAGCCAGTTGTGGCCAAGAAAGGGTTTCCTATAAACTTTTTAACAAGCCAAACTTAGCTCTTAATTCTTAATTCTCAACTTGTCAGATGCTGTAAGGATACCAAGGCAAGCTTATGGCCATGCAGGATATACGCCTACGTCTCGAGCCGCAACACAGTACAGTTGCGTTCTCCACTTCATCCTCCGCATCGACATCCACATCGCCATCTCCATTGCCGGCCACCGTGGAGACAACGCTCATTGAGACTGACGAGACAACAACAACAACAACGACAACAACAACAGCATCGCCCATAAATCGCGCTCAACTGTTGCCGGAGCTAAGCTTCAGGTGAGTTGGAATTCTCTTTATTTTTTTCCTTAAAAGTATCCAATAATCAGTTCCTATTTTGCAGCGAAACAACTGCAACTGCAGTGAATACAGCGCCACAACAGCATTATTATCATCATCATCATCACCATCCGCATACACATCCACATTCACATCCACATCCGCATCCGGCACAACCAAGAGCCCAGCCGCGACATCACGTGGAGCAGCTGCAGCTGCTGCACAGTCACCACACCCACGGCCATGTCCCCGAGCTGCAGCAATTGCCACGCTCGCCCAGCTCCGAGGAGGACAATTCACCAACAGAAATGAATAATTGCCGTCGTTTGGTTGATAAACCACCTCTGGTAAGTCCAAGTATCCTTCATTTCTTTTGCTCAGTGACCATTGCATTCTGTTGGTCCCTTTTTACCATAAATCTGCTTACGTTGAAAAGGAGAAATCAAATCGATACGATTTCTTGCAAATAAACCAGGAGCAAATTGCAAAAAATGTTGTATACTTTTGGGCGCCTTTCAATCCAATGAATGCACCAAAGTGGCAGAAAAGTAGCAAAAGTTTTCTAAAAGTATCATTAATATTGACAACTTGGCAATTTCTTAAGAGTTTTTTCCCATTCAACTGGGCTTTTGTCAACCAAGAAATATTATTAAAAATTGAATAAGATGCGTAAATATTGATAAATATTGGCATAATCGAACGTTATTGAAACTGCGGATGAATTTCTTTAGATGCATATAACAAATAAAAGCAGTTAACGAAGTTCTTATGAGCTTGCAAGGAAAAGTAATCGAATAAGTAATTAAAATGCATTTGATTGTTTTGTAACTTATTTCGCATTCTGTTTCCAATTTAAGTTAACGAGAAACACTTTTACATCTGAGAAAAGGGAAGAAATTTGAATTCAAATCGCTTGCATTGAGATTTAGATTTCCATACCTTTTTCTCACATATTCTTAAGCGTTCTGTTCTGGCTTTAACGATCTGAAAGACATTAAATACTTCAATTCAGTTTTGAAAAACGTATCCTTATAAACGTTTACAGGTTGAGCACTCTAAAAAGCTTAAGCTCCTTTAACTCTTCTTTATCATTCATCCGTAAACGTTTTTCTCTTGCTTTAACACTCTCAAGAGCTTTCGCTTCGTGAATATTGCTGCATTTGTTTTAAAGTATGAATAGAATGTTAATTTAAATGTAAAAAAAAAAGAAGTACCGAAAATCCTTTGAGTCAAAAAAATGAAAAATCCTTTGAGCCTGCAAAGGAATTGCCGTCACTCAAAAATCAAATGGAATTTAGCAAGCACTTGACTCTACAGAAAAAAAGTGTTTGCCACTGAACAAGACCCAAAAGCGTTCATTAAATTAATTTGCAAAAATGCAAATTACGAGCTAACGGCACTTTGGCACGCGCCGACGGCAATTGCAAAAGCAACGAAAACAACTAAAAGCAACAAAAACAACTGAAACAACAAAAACAAAAGCAATAAAAACAACAACAACAACTGTGGAACTGAAGTGCAACACGCCATTTTGTAGTGCATTTGCTCACACAAGGAGAGCAGGAGCGAGAGAGAGAGTGCATAAGAGTGAAAGAGAGCGGTTAGGAGAGCGTGAGAGCGGGAGATGAAAAAGTTTCAGGAGAGGCATGTCAGGCAAATGGCAGCCAAATGCCGTTAACTTAGTGACTTTATGACACATAAATCGCAGCAACAATGCCAACAAAACTCTGTCGTTGCCATCACGTGTCCTCTTTTATATACACACACACAAAAACACACAAATACACACACAGATAAATATACATACATACATATACATCTGTAGGCCTACAAGGAGCAGCTGACAGTTGCAGCTGCAGCTGTAGGCAATGGGCTAAAGTTTGCTGCCAACAACAAAGCGACAGACAAAAGGTGGAGATAGCGGAGAAAATGCGAGCAAATCAAATGCTACAGCACAAACAACTAAGCCTACAACTCAAAAGTGTGATTAACTATTAAATACCCTGTATTAAGCTTAAAAATGTTATACTTTGTTTATTTATTTGCGGAATTTAATTAAATACAATAATCTTTCCAATTTACATTAATTTGCAATCTTTCTGTCGCATTTGTCGCATCTTGTTTATTTATTATTAGAAATATTGTTTTAATAGTAAAAATATATATTTTGTTTCCTAAATATCGCTGATTTGCTTAAAGGTTCTTATAACTCGAAATAATATAAAATTAACACAATTCAAATTTTTACAAATTCTGTTTTTTAGGCTCATGACTCCATTCAAATGAATGTAATTCGAAATGATATAAAATTAACACAATGAATATGAAATTTTTAAAATAGGACATGTTAAAAATCTTATTTTTTGGTTCACTAGGAAATTTTAAGTGTATAATTTAAAATAATGTAATAATTTCAAATAATAATGTAATGCTTGCTTCTAAGTTTGATATTAAAAAATTTCTCTAGAAAATATATTTTCAAGTCGATAAAAATTAAGATTTCCTTAGTCTGCACTATCCGTTTTATGAAATTGCTATGTGTACAGGGTATAACGAGAAGTACTTTACAACTGCTTTCAACTTAGACACGCCCATGCCCAATTGTCCCATTGTTCCCAATGCGCCTACCTTGTCTTTTACCTTCTTCTTGTCTATTCTTTTGCATTGCAATGCATTTTTCTGCCTTATATATATTTACGCCTTTTGCTGGGCAGAGAGCAGAGTTGTACGCCGGATTTGTCGAGCAGCGCCTCCCGAGTGCCACTTGAGCGCATTGTCTTGCTAAGGACTTTTTGCATGCCTTGCGAGAGCCTTTTCCAATGTCATTAGCATAATGGGGGCATTAGGTTGGCTGCCTGCCTGCCTGGCACTGATTGCATACTTAACGATAAAGAACTGCTTGAGTACCAATTCAATTAGCTACAATCGGCAAAAGAAGCACATTCAGACACATCAAAGAAATACAGCTTAAGAAATTCATCAAACTATCCATTGACAAATTAAATCTGGGACGAGCAATCAATAAACTCATTTTACTCAGACTTAAAGTGAAACTTTACAAGCGGAAAAGGCAATAGTCGAGTTCCCGACTGTAGGATATCCGTTATAAATATAAAATATTTTTTATTGCATACTTTCAGGCACTTACATTGCTTAAAACTTAAATCAGCCATTACTAAAGTTCTGTTTGACCGATCTTGTTGCGATTAAGCAGGATGATAGCTTATAATAAAAGATAACAATTTTTATCCAAAAATACGTAATACGATAAAGAATATACATAAATGATTTCTTTTCCCTGTACATACATTTCAACGAATACAACATACACTTTTACTTAATATTTAAGTAAGTATTCCTTGAGTTAATCTTAACTGAAGTGATGATTAAATTTGCCAATCTCTTATGCATTCACAATTAAATAACTAATTATGGCATGCATGAACATGAATCCATTGAATTGACCATGTTTGATAAAGTCTTAGCAATGCCACATAATATTTCTATAGAATAAATACCTAAAATAGCCCTGGTCTTAAGCCAAATTCAATAGGCGCCTTCAACAAACAGGCAGCAACAGCAGCTATTGAAGGAAGCCACATCAAACAGGCATTTTGGCCAATTCTCATTCCCATTCCCTTTGGGCAACTACATAAAATCAACATAATTATAACAAATTAGGCAAATAACTTATAAGGCAAGAAGCAGATCAGCTAGCAACTGAGGGAGGAGCGAAGGGAAGTGGCAAACACTTTTGAGCAACTGTCTGCTAATTGGAAACGCTTTAAATGGGCTCACAAAATGCAGCCCCCCAAAAACTTTGGGCTTCAACTCATTTCAAAGTAATTTACCGCAGCCCCAAAGCCAAAGGGAGAAAGGGGAGAAAACACAGTCAACATTTTATTGGTAACCAAAAATGTTACACATCGATTTGCAGACGCCTTTTCCTCCTTGTTGTTGTTGTTGTTGAAAGTGTTTTGCGTTGTTTGCTGGCTTTGTGGCAGGCAACAAAATTCAACCAACAACAACAACAACTACAATAATGGCTATAGAACTGTTAAGGATAAACTAAATTGCAATTATTGCGTTGCGTCAAAAACTTTTGGGCTCCCTTGGAGATGTATATGCATTGCAATTGTAATGGCTTCATTTCAAAATCCCTTTCAGGTTAAACGCCTCACCATGGGCATTGGATTGTTGCGTGGCACCGAGGACAGTCGCCCCCTGGTGCACAACACCTGCTCCTCCTCGTCCTCCTCCTTCATCAACTCGGGCTCATCGCAGACCATCTCCGATGGCTATGTGAACGAGGCCATCTGTGAGCCGGACAAATATGTGGCCAGCAAATTCGGTGACTCCTGTCGTCAATCTCTGACGGCCCTGGAAACTGCCACACAACGTCTGCAGGCGGAGCTGCCCAACAGCAAGAAATATTTGCGGGAAACGTGCAGCGGTAAGTTGATGGAAATCGAATATATTTTAAAGTGTTTAATACAATTTATAGCAGGAAAACTCAGTCGAGTTTTGTGCGGAATGTCTTGTTGGATATTTTATTATCTCTTATTTGATTCAGTTTATAAATATAACATGTACAATAACAGCGAAAAATCGAAAACTCGATTTTCTGAAAGCAATTTTTAGCTACTTTTACTCAATAAGTTTTTTAGCTATTGATCAAGTTTTTTAAACAGATTTTCATGAACAACTTACAGCTCACTGAAGTTTGTACATCGTTGCATATTTGCAAAATAAAGTTTTGTTAAATATAACATAAAAAGTTTTTTGAATGTTATAACTTGGGATTATAATTTTTAATTTTCGAAAAAGTTAAGCAGGATATCAAATCAAATATTGAGAAAAAAATAATTTTAACAAAACCATTTGAATTAATTGAATTGAAAATTTATAAATTATTTAAAATTTGAATGTGGACCGAAACCATGATCTAAATGACATTTCCCTGGGAAATCGCAAAGAAAATGCAATATTTTAAATCAAAAGTTAAAAGATCTAATCAGCTCCTTGTGACATTATTTTTTTCAATTTAATTTAATCTTAATCTAATTTATTTATATAATCTATAACTAATTGTATTACTTCTACGATACAGCCAACTCAAGTCCAAAGCTGTTCGCACATGGTTCGTCCCTGCGCTTGGACAACCTCAGTCTGGCCGAGCAGCAGGAGCTGAAGGGAGCCGCGTGGTATCAGGCGGGTATACCGCGGGAGATCTCACTGGAGGTGCTCTCACGCCAAAGTCCAGGCGCATTTCTGGTGCGACAGAGCAGCACAAAGCCAGGATGCTTTGCATTATCCTTACGGGTGCCGCCGCCATCGCCGCGTGTGGCACATTATTTGATACTTCGCACGCCGCGTGGCTATAAAATTAAGGTAGGAAACGGTCTTGGTCAAAATTTAAAGAGTTAACGTGAATACACTGATCAAAAAATACTTTCAAATTAAGAATAATGACTTAAATTTACCGGATACCGGAAAATGATAAATATTTAAATTTTAAAATTGAGTTTTATACTGTTTGTTTACCTGTGTAACGAATATGTTTATACATTTTAGGGATTCACCAAGGAGTTCAGTTCGTTGCGAGCGCTGATTACGCATCACTCGGTGATGCCGGAGCTGTTGCCCGTGCCGCTGACGTTGCCCCGTCCGGCGCATGTCCGGGCCCAGGCTCAGGCGGCATATGGGAATGGAAATGGAAATGGAAATGGAGGCGGTGACTTTGAGATGTACGGCTCGCTGAATGATTTTCGGAAAATGATGGCCGATTTGAATGTGTGACCGACCGTTGGGCGCATCTAATTAATTAAGTAATTATGTGACGTTGATTGAATTAAGCTGCGCACGGCTGGACATATTGTTCTGGACCCGACCAGACCAGGTCTGCTGCCTGTCTGGACAGGATAACAATCTGTTTAATTTGCTTAATTGGCTGTGCTGACGGTTGACGGTTGACATGGCTACCAACAACGGGACTAAAAGCCGACCCAAAAAACTCCAACGAAAAGTTTAAAAAAAAAAACTTTATGAAAATTGATAATCAGAGTTGAATCCATCGCATATGTTGTCCACACACAAAAACTGAGCTCAAATGATGCAACTGATAAAAAAAAACAAGTGCAAACGTAACGAATATAAAACAAACATGCAAATGAAAATTACAGTAATTTTTTTTTTATATTTTTTTGAATTTTAATTTACTGTTGCCGCATTGAGTGGCAGGTGCAACACAATTCTGATTGCAGCCAACGGGATTAAATGTTAATATTGGGGGAGCCTTTTGTAAAAAAAATAATATGATTTTAGCAGCTGCCAGGGTTTAGTTAGTATAAAAACATTCTTAGTTATAGCTAAATTTATCTGTATGAACGTATCTGATATAGCGCAGAATGCATCAATTAATATCTATATATGTAAACGAAACAATTAAATGTGGTGTAATATTAAACATATAAGTAGCTAGGTTTATACAACAAATTATGTTTACTGTGTATTGTTTGTAATTTGTGTAATAAAAATATTTAAACAAATCAAAATAATTAAATAACCTTGCTTTAAAATAATATATGTTGTATTTTTAAATATGCGCGCCAAGATGTCAGCTGTTTGACGAGGGCTGCATTTGTCAATTGACCGCCACTATCGGTTAATCTTACATCAGCTGGTCACACTACTTAAATCGATATTTGTCGTGCTGCTTTGTGTATATCGATATGCTTATCGATTGGCATAACATTTTCAAAGTCAAAAAATGTTAAAACACAAACAATGTTAAAGTCAACAGCAGTGTTGCCAGCTTTTGTTTGAAAAAAGCTGTTTTTGACGGGAGGAACGACGCAAAAAAGCTGAAAAGTTAATTAAAATAAAGCTAATTTTTCAATTTATTAATTTCTGCATTTTCTCCCGAAGGGAGAAGAGTGCACAAAATCAGTTGCTCAGATAGAAAGTGAGCCATTTGAGCAGCAGCTGACTTTTTATTCAAAAGATGTGATTGATTGATGTGATTGATGATCAATGTTGTCCCCATTCTCCTGATTCTCATTATCATATGATAATCCTGTTCCTATCATCCGCAGGAATTTACTTTTCGAGTCTGCGCAAGCCATATTATATATTAATTATATATTAATTACATATTTATTACCTTATATAAAGTACTTGACTTTGACTTTACTTTACAAGATTGACCTGAAAAAGTATTGTTGCCCTTAGAATCCTTATAGGAATTGAATTCAATCCAACATTTTGTAGTAAAAACTAGAATTCCCGCCGCCCGCTGTTTGCAAATTTTTCAAGCAAATGGTTGAAAACAGCCAGATCTGACGGGAAAAAAGCGAATCTGGCAGCACTGGTTAACAGAACCAACATAACCAACAAAAAGAGCCAGTTTTGGCGCAAAAACGCCAATTGTGGCAACCGTGGTGGGGCGTACGTACATCTGTATTGGTGCTCGCTCGTTTAATTTATTTAAATAAAAACTTAAATACACAAGCAGCGAGACAGGTGCGCTCAGTGGTTCGCCGGCTGCTCAAAGAGAGAGTTGTCATTGCGGAAAAATCAGAAGAAACCGTAGCGCGTGCGTTAAAAAGCTGGGCAGCATATTACAAAAACAACACACACAAAAGTAATTGTACTTGTATATCATCACTTAAAAAGCATTAAACTTATATTAAACATTAACTGTGCATTATTTGTCGAATAAATTAGAGAGTGTTGTTCAACTGTGGTGGCTTTATGATGTTATTGGCGGTGACCAGGAAATATAAGTTTTTGCCATTTTTGCCACATGTATTTTTTCGTATTTGTGTACTTTATCGATTACGTCGGCGCGCTCAGCATAAAATGAGAGGAGAAGCGCCAACAGGAATGAGAAGATGAAAGCCCGAATGGTCGAGAAGATGTGTGTGAAGCGAATCGCGTGTTTTTTTCGCCAGGGCAGCGCTGTCGGTAGCGGCACAGTGGTGTGACAACATAAAACAAATATATGTATGTATGTACATACATTGATACAAATCTTTGTATGTGTGTGCATATGAGTGGAAAAAAAAACATTTTAGTTCATCGCAACAGCAAAAATTTCACTAGAAATTTTGAAAGCGCTGGGCCGCGAAAAAAACCGGATATGATACTCAAAAGCTAACCAGCTTACAACAGCAACCAAATGAAATGAAATTACCTGAGTGCAGTTGTGTGCGTGCCTGTGTGAGAGTTTATATCGGTGTGTGTGAGTGTGAGTGAGTGCGTGCGCGAGAGTAGCACTGTTTTCGTGTACGTACCAAAATTGTCGCGTGTCTGGCATGCAATTAGGCATTCAAATATGTACAACAAGTACATACATATGCATATAAGCTTATGTATTTTTTTTCTTCTTGCTGCTTTGTTTATAGAAGCAACTACCACCCGCCACCGGCACCTGACAACCGCCTTTTGCAGCTGTTGGTATTTTTTTTTTTTGCATTCTGCTTTGTTAGACATTTCAATTTTTTAGTTTGTTGGTCTGCCAAAGCTTTTTTTCCGCACGAGACTCGCCACGACTCAACGATTGAGGGAATGAATGAATGACCCAAAACAGCCGCCAGACTGGCGCGCGCCTTACCTTCTCCACATGCACCCGTCCCTCTTAACCCCTCCCTCTCTCTTTAACAATTGTGCGACAAGTGTATGGAAGACACGAACAAGGCACGAGCTGGAGCTGAAGCTGCTGCGTTTGTTGGAAGGTGTGAAATGCGGAAGAAGGCGCCATTCATGAATGAGTTGCATTCGTAAGAGAGCCTATGCTCTCACACTCTCTGCATTGCTCTCGCAACATATGCATGCATGTGTCTGTGCATGGCTTAACAGAATGCAAAATCAATGGACTCATCTGTGGGCGGCTGTAAAAATCAGGAAGGTCACTCTCTCTCTTTCTCTCTCTGAAAGCTGAAACAAAACGCGCGCTTTTTTCTTGTTGAAAGATGTTGCCATTAGATTAAATCGGGGGCAAAGATTAATGTTTATGTTTGTCAATGCTATTTTTATGATTATTTTTGATAAGAACAAAGAAATCCCAATTTAGATTGGCAATTAAATAATAATAAATGACACATATTGTTTTTTGAATCTCTATATAGAATTATCGCGCCCAATCTCAACCAAAGGCAACGTAGCAACACTTAAGAACTTTTAGATCCATCCCCACAATAAACACAACAAAAACAGACGGCCGCACAATGATCAATATGGACATCAGCGTGACGCCCAACTATTCCTATATCTTTGATTTTGAGAATGATTTCATACACCAGCGCACACGCAAATGGATGCTGGAAAACTGGACATGGGTGTTCTACTATTGTGGCATTTACATGCTCGTCATATTCGGTGGTCAGCATTTTATGCAAAATCGGCCGAGGTGAGTTCTATATACACACACTTATAAGTATAAACTATATATATAAGTTGCAAAGAAAACATGTGTTAATTTGAAGAACTTGAAATTTGCATTGATTGCATAATTTCTTTTATTTATGTATGTATATTTGTGTATCTTTTGTTGAATTTCAACTGCATTTGACATTGGCCAATGTCTGTCCCACTTGTCTGTCTGTTTGTCACAACAGCAAAGTAAAAAAACACAGTCAGTCTATATAAAAGACCTTGAACCCTCCAGCAGCAGCGTCTCTGTCTCGCCCCAATGGATTTGAATTCTTCTCTCACCGGACTAAATTTGTTGCGCGTGTAGAGTACGTTCTCAGAAGGTCTCATAAGGGGAATCTTGGCCACAATCTATGTTAACAACAAGGTAGAAAAGCCAATATTGATTATCTTTTATGAGTAAGTCAGTCAGTTAAACTTTCCAGTAAATATTAAATATTTTCTATCATATTAAAACAAGTTAAAAAGTAGAATTTCAAGTAAACGTAATCATACTTAAAGAAATTTTATTTCATTATAACTATCATAATTGTTGATAATGGATATTTAGATATAAAAAAAACAAACTAGTTGGCTTTTGAACTTTGCACAGCCAATGGCATTAATTATAGAATATTTTAGTGTTTCTCCATATTTACGACTATCAGAGATTAAACACCTACGCCAGCCCAAAAAAAAAACCAAAAAAGTAGCTACCAGACTTTTAAGCCATTTTGGGTAAGAGAAGAAGCAGCAATTGGAACTTTGTATCGAAGTATAGATACGTAGAAATAGATATAGATATGTAGATATACTATGTCTCAATCTATAATATCATATGTGGAAATTTTTAAATGAAATCTCGTGCAGCTGTTGTGTTTGTCTGTCTGTATGTAAGTTATAAAAGTTTTGCTTTTTTTCTAATTACAATGCAAAGTATTGGTCGTTAATTTTCAGGTGCCGTTACTCCCTCGCTCATTAGAATTTCTAGTTATACCCGTAACTCTACCAGGTCTAAGTGAGACAAAATTATAGGCAATCCCAAGAAATTTCCGAGTTGATAGGGTCAGATCACGGATGCAGTCAAGGTCAATGCGCAATTCCATTACAGAAGCGCCTAATTTTTAAACGTTATTGTTGTAAAGTAACCCAAAAAAACAAAGCTACAAAAATTGCATGTCGAATTACCACAAAAATTGTTTGCAATCTTTTTGTTGATTTTATTGTTGTTGTCGCTGTCGCTGTCACTGCAACTGTCAGCTATCTATCTGTCTGTCTGTCTGGCTTGCAAATATGACAGACGATTATATAATTCACCATTTCTAATTGTCGCCAACGCCGAATTCAATTGGCGCGTGACTTGGCAAACTAACCATGATTTCACTCTATAGGATATGGCTTGGAAATACCTATTGTTTAATGTCGACTCGGCACTGTGCCAGGCTGTGTCCAGAGTAATTTAATAATGTGTATGTTATAATTAAACAGAACTTTGTTGAAAAAACTCTGTAGGATTAATTATTTTCATAAATAAAATGTGGAATGTAGACATTATAAAAACAAATTGAAAAATCAAAATAAATAGGGACTAAATCCGTAACCTTTAACCGATATTAACCGTTTAAAACTGGTAACCCTAACTGAAACCGTAACCGAAATTAAATTTTTGTATTGTACCGAAATTATTTAAACCAACATAACCGCTTAGTAACCTATTCAAGTATAACGGTTAGTTTAGATTTAGCCCGAAATAAGATTAAATTTATTGTTAAGGGATTAGCCTCGCTTTCCAACTAATTCATATTTGCACTATCGATCTAGATATTGATCTTTTCCAATAGATCTTCGAAATCACTCGAAAAACCGATAAGCGTTTCAAAAATTTCGCATAACCGATAACCGTAAACCGAAATGAGAGCTTAACCGATACCGTAACTGAAATCGTAATTCATTTCGGCTTTATACCCTGATTGAAATAATTGTTTTTAAAAAATATTTTCCCCATTTGCGTAAATTTCCATGACAACCCATGAAATCGACTTTCTTATCAAAAATTGCTTGTCTTTTAAACTGTTTCATAACATTTCCAAAGTCAAATATGACAACTTGTATGGTGCTCATCAATTCCCACAAGCAAACTAAATGTTGACATACAATATACAATATATAAAATTTTTTAAACTAATCCACAGCCCACACTTGAGACAACCTACGCTCCTTTTTGAGTATCCAATTCAATGAACTTAGAGTATATCATTTTTTTTTCGTAGAGGCTTGGCATTTCGCTTAATTCCACAACTTAGTAAGAAATTAAAAAATGAAAAGCCCAAAATAAATATGTACAATTATTGTTTGTGTTTTCCACTTTAAATGTTGTTTCAATATTTACCGACATGGAAGTGGACTTGGTACAGCAAATGTGTGAATTGCTAGTTACCTGGGGGAAAACTACGAGACAGAGTCCAGTGCGGACGTCATAAAGTCTATAAAGTCTACAGGCTTTTTAAGACTGAGATCATCTTGATTGTTTGTTGATTTTTATCACGTTGCAGCTTAACCTTTTCCCCCTTGGGCAACCGTCGAATTTGGTTGCCCTTGACTCGCAAATTGCGAATCTGTTGCGGGTCGTGATTTCTATTTGATTTCTATGCCCACCCGTAGAGCATGCCATAATGAGAGCTCCACACAGTGACTGTTATCAGTTGTCAGCCATGTGCCAAACGCGATGCCGGCACAAGTCGCCAACATGTCGAGCGTTCTCTTATCAGGCACAAAATGAAATTCAACAAGCCACAGCGACAACACAAAGTAAAAAAAAAAAAAAATACATAAAATATATATATAAATACAACTTGTGAGTTGTAATTGTTTATGATATCATTTGCAATGATTCACAAAGAGGGGCATAAACTTTAATTCGATCAGCGGTATTCTCAGAATGTGTGTGTTGACCACATTACGTAGTAAATACTTATGTATTATGTTTACACTCATTTCCCCACTTGGAGAGTCAATTCAAAGTCATTTAAATACGACACAAGTTTTCCACGTAAAACTCATTTTCATGTCCGTATGTGCTTCATAATACATGAGCCCCACTGTGCCTGTGTGTGTGTGTGTGTGTGTGGCACAACAACACGTCAGAAGTGGGTGTGTCCTTAGCCGCTTGGCAACACAGTTCTCAGAAAGAAGAAGCGCAGGACATTCAATTACCTACATGCATGAAAAAATTGCTGCACGTTTTTATTTTACACTTTGCAACATGAAACTGCTAATTGGCCTTTGACTAGCCTCAAGGCAACAAAAAACAAAAACAAAAAAAAAGCCGTAAAAACAAAAAGTAAACAAACATTGTAATTGCCATAAGAGGGCAAAAGACAAATCTCCATATGAGAGATGTGCAAATATTTTGTAGCGCTGTGTTTTTGTTTCGGCCTCGACGCGTGTTGCGTGTGCTCCCCAAATACATAGGCAAACAAAATGTGTGTCTGTGTGCCAAGAATAACGGCGCAGCATAACAGTGCTGTTATTGTAGTTGTTTTGTGTGTGGGCGGTAGACAAAACGTGGCCTGACACTGTGCATCAAAATACAAGTTACCAGTTTGTGTAACCATATAAGGAATTTTCGTGGAATTTGAATTCTGTCAACAACAGACTAAATTATACAGACTTTTGTTATATTAAATAACCATTTTTTATTGGGAAGCAAAGAGAGTTTCTTTGCAATTCGCAAGTTGTTGCAATTTACTTTATTTGTAAACATCTCACAAATCGTTGACTAACTATGAGTAATTACACTGTAGAAAATTGATTTATTTTTATGTCAGCTCGCATAAAAAAACTTAACAACTGTAACGAAAGGTGTGTTATTGTGGGGGCAAATTACATACATAGGGGTT
Source organism: Drosophila suboccidentalis (assembly GCA_037043435.1). Classification (NCBI taxonomy): domain Eukaryota; kingdom Metazoa; phylum Arthropoda; class Insecta; order Diptera; family Drosophilidae; genus Drosophila; species Drosophila suboccidentalis. Next base: position 479,981 of record JBAMBK010002320.1, read on the forward strand.
AAATATACGCTTTATAATGTAGCTCATCTTTAACCCCCTCATTGCTCACTCAACAATGTAAAAAGTCCTTTAATGTGGGCACAGCACGCAATCGACACGAATCCCCACAAGTACAGGGTCTATAAATGTGTTTAAAATAACTGCTGGACCGGAAGTTACCCTGTAACATAAAAAAATACACTTTCTTGTTATTTTACTACTCCTAGAGATCCAATAAGTTTAACTATTTTTTTTTTTAAATAAACATATCTTAGTTTCCAAAGATTTCCTTGACCTTTTGCACTAATGTAAATCTAAACATACCTTTCAACACTCTAACTACTGGGTATTAATAATTGTGTAGCTTCTTGATGCTCACGTCTGAAGCTTACAAGCTTCTGTAGTGCAAATTATATAAAATAATTGTCCGACTTGCCATGATGTGTCGAATGGGCGTGTCAATTAAATAATTAGCACAAAGCACTTGTAATTACAAGCCACAGCAGGAATAACAGTTATAATGCATATTTCTTTTAATCGTATGCAACAATTACGAACAACAACTACAAATACAACAAAAACATTGAAATATTTTTAAAAGTGAAACCTAAAAAGCTTCACTTGACTTTGAAATTTCGGTTTAGGCAGCGCACAAAAAAAAACAACCGTTAACTTTGACAATTTTGTAGTGAGAGAGCGAGAGTGAGTTGAGTGGGAGAGGAGAGCGCAATTTGGACTGTGTGAGAGCGATCCGAATTAAGTGTGTCATTCAAATATTGACCACGAGTCGAGACGACAACAACAGAAAGGAATGCAATAAAATAAGAAATGCTGATTCTGTTTACCTGTTAACGATCGAAACTCCACACTCCCTCTCTCTCTTTCTCTTTTAGGTTTGCTCTCTCTTAAGCTCTTCCTATTTACAGCATCTGTGTGATCAACAATCACGCCACTTTTACTTTCGTCATAATTTCATCTCTTTACTGTTGCCTGCACTTGTTTTTTTGATCAACTTCTCAAGTCGTTTTAATCGTTACTAAGTGTTTTTGTGACCTTTAAATATTAACAGAATGCGCAAAATGTGGATCATATTTTTGTCCCGATTTACATTTGCAATCGATCGGAACTAAAAAACGGGCTGATATGCAAGCTTGCAATCTTTGCTGATAACGAAAATGTAGCTCATTTTAATCTGAGATTGACTTAAATTGATTACAAACTTAAGTATTGCCATAATCAACTAAAGATTTACCAGTGGATTTGCTTTGCTTATTTCAATTGGTATAATTTAAGTGTCTGATTATTATTTAGAGGCAATTGAAGTGCATTTGATTTCCCAGGAGTTCCCCTATGATTGTTTTCCCAGGATATATAATTACAAACTGCAAAGTATCTATTAGATACTGCCATATCCAACAGATACAAATTTGAGTTTTGACATCGATTTCACAAACTCTAAAAATATTTATGGAAATTGGTTAATAGGGCATCATAATAATTAAAAACAAAAAAAAAAAATTTAAAGCTAAAAAAACCAAAAAAAATTTAAATTAAGTATGTGATAAATTGACAGTCTCTAAATCAGAGAAACCGCAAAAATGTTGCAATGCCAAAATTGTTGGCCAAATTTAATGAGAGAGAGAAATACAAAATTGAAACGCGTCAGCTTCGAGACAATGTTGCGAATTTGTGGCCCAAAGGCAAACGAAACAAAGTGTAAAGCGGTCATAAGCAGAGAATACAATGAAATACACACAACACAAAACATGTCTGTATGTGTGTGTGTATTTGGAACTGCATAAATCAAGTCCAACAATAATAATCAACTAGCCCAGCAAGCATTTGATTTCATTTGGCTTCGTTGCGTTTCATTTGGTCTGTTTCTTGTCCATTTGTTTACAGTTTGCATTTTGGCTTGCATAATTTTGGAGTCCACCTCATTGCAAAATCAGGTTTAGTGCCAACTTGTCGCTCTCTCTTGCTCTCTGGTCACACTTAACAGGAGAGGAAGAAAGAGAGTCGCGCACTTTACGAAAGCTTTACCTGCTCTCACTCTGACTCTCTTTCGTCTGCCCGTAGTAGCTTATGCAATTTCGCACAAAGTGAAAACTGAAATTGGAATTTAGGGTCGCTCTTTACTCTTCCCCTTCTCCCTTTTCCAGCTGCTTAAAAAGAAAGTTATCTTATTTTGATGTATGCATTAATCAAGCGGGCAGATCGCTACACCCAAAATGACCAAACAGCAGCCCGGACACAAAGTAGGCGCCGGTCCGCCGCTTGGTGCATCCAAAAGGGGACGACCTGTGCCCTGACAAAAATTGAGCTTCAAGGAACGCCGGCAACCCGAGAGGTCGCGCGGTTATGTCCCTCTGCCTAGAAGCCAAACTGCCAAGCTATCAGCAAGGCAAAATTGGTTTTCCTTACTCATTATGTTTTGGCACAAATTGCACAGCGCGGCCAATGCGCAGCTGTTGCGTGTGTTGCCAGAACCGTTTGGGAATTTTTAGGGTGTAAAGCGTAAAAATTCACAACCGAGCACAGCCGGCAACAGCAGCGCAAATTGTGTGCGGTCGTTAAATGCGATTGCTTACAGCGCAGCGAGTTTAACTTAATGCGGGTTAATAAAATGAATTAGAATCAAGATATATACATATATAAAGATATATACACATGTATGTGCTATTTAAGTGACCAGCATACACGCAGCTTAATTGTCAAATTTATTCCTCACATTCAGCAATAAAAATTGCATATAGAGAAACTGTCTCTTCACTTTTGAGCTGGAAAGCAAAATAAAAACCTCAAGTTGTTTGTTTAACGAAAGCGCGTTTTATGATTCTGTTAATTAAAATTTGTAGCTAAGATTCAACATTTTTTCACGTAACTTATCTTTATCACAGTGTTGAGTAACCATAAATTTCTAGCTAAAAAAAAACTTTGTACTCTGTAATTAGTAGTTCTATCGATAGTACAAGAAAGTTGCTCGTAAATACTATGAACACCTGTTTATAATAGCTTAAACATAATACAGAAAAGTTACTCGTTAAAGATATGGAACACCTGTTTAATATTTGGAAATTTTAACTGTAACAGGAAAACATAATCAGAAAAAAACAATGAATCGATTTACTTATTCGGAAAGGTGTGTGCAACTAAGTATCTAATGCATTCTAGGAAAACATTTATGTATTCCTACATACATAATTAATTTGCACAGATTTTCAATTAAGCAACAGACATTTGCATTTGAATTGACTCTATTAAATAATGCAATTGCCCAAAATTATCCAAAACATGAACCCCGCAGTCAAATGCATTTTCGTATATTGCGGAACAGAACTAAAAACACGCCACATTCTGTAGTCTGTAGTCCCCGATAAGAGTCGAATCACTTTTTTTTATTACTTTCTGATTTGGATTCCTCTATGACTAATAAATGGGGACCTTATCGGATTGATTTTTTTCGTCAGGGCAGACAAAAATGTGCAAAAAAAAAAACAAATACTATTCTGAATTGTAATATGCGATATGATTATCAGCTGATCAAGTGGCTGAGTCGTTGACTGATTTCATTCCCACAAGTTATTGTGTATTTTGCAATTTTTTTTTTTATAATTATTCACCGGGCACGCCTTTGAGTCATGCCCGGCAAATTTACTCACATTTCTGAAGATCGACCATTCGTCGGCGGCTTAAAGATCCATTAAATCTGACTTAAGTCGGCCCAAAACTCATTTCAAATGCAAAACATGTTTAAGCGAGGCAAGTTTATTATTAAAGAAATTAAATTAAATTAAATGTGATAAAAATGATTGATTATGAATACGGAATTTAACGTGTCTAATTAATGTAAAATTACTAGATTTCTACGTGTTGTTAACTTCTACTTAAATTAGGTAAATTTTCTATGGGAGTTTACTGAAGGGGTTTTTACTTGTTGATTTCATAGAAATATATAATGTTCAGATGATCACATTAAACTTTACTTGTCCTTCCTGAAGGGTATGTATATAAAAATCAGTTCATTCATTCATTTTTATTAATGTCAAAGTTTCAGACGATCATACGATTACATTGTGAAATCTGATAACTCAATACAGAAATCGTAACGCTGTGATCACCTTGTTGTATTAACCTTATTAGCTTTGCTTACATAAATACGAGGCATTCATGTATTTAATAGACCCACCAAATTGACTCTCCATTGAGTTAAGTGCTTAAGGATATTAACTTAAATCATTTGGTTAAATAGCTAATGAATTCTCAATGCGATTTGCGAGTAACGACCTTTTTCGAGTCATTGTTTTTCAACACACACAATACTTGATCATTTCCCGCCTCCCGCATGAGACTGGAACCAGTTGAAAAGTTTATTGATCTTTGTTTTATGCAATGCAAATTTACATAAATTAATGATCAGTTGAAACAAACCCATTCCAAATAGGTGTCAATTGAATGTGTCTCAAAACTATTGAAAAATATCTATATATTTCAACAATTAAATCGAGTTAAATATCAGTTGTATACACTGTAAATTTGTAAAAATTAAAATATTTAGTGAAAGGTTTTTTTTCGAGTGGCTAAAAAATGTATTTCTGATTTTGTAGTCCAAATATATTCTGATATTGTTTTGAATCTGAATTTTTACGCACATTTTTATTCAAATCGAGTAAAAATTATTGAATTTAATTTCCAAAAATTATTTTCTGTTCCTCTAGTCTGTCCTTTTCACTCTTTACCTTTGTAGATTATAAACTTAAGATTATAAACTACAGATACTAATTGTAAGAAATATTTGTATGTCCACTTTATGCCAATTTACAAAGTATTCTCTGGTCGAGCACACTTAAGATTTAAAAGTACTTGAAATGCAGCAACTAATTAAATGATATTTCTTTACAGATTTCAACTACGAGGCCCGCTCATCATATGGAACACACTGCTGGCGATGTTCAGCATAATGGGAGCTGCCCGCACGGCGCCAGAACTGTTGCACGTGCTGCGTCATTATGGACTTTTCCACTCGGTCTGTGTACCCAGGTAAGATTTTTTCAAGGTCATCAGATATATGTATATACATGTAACCTGATTTTCCGCTGTCTGATTACTGACCATGCATTATCTGTTTCCACCTCAATTGCAGCTATATTGAACAAGATCGCGTTTGTGGCTTCTGGACCTGGTTGTTTGTGCTGAGTAAATTGCCCGAATTGGGCGATACGATATTCATCGTGTTGCGCAAACAGCCGCTGATCTTCCTGCATTGGTATCATCACATCACCGTGCTGATCTACTCGTGGTTCAGCTATACGGAATACACAAGCTCCGCCCGTTGGTTCATCGTGATGAATTATTGCGTCCATTCGGTGATGTACAGCTATTATGCACTGAAGGCGGCACGCTTCAATCCACCCAGATTCATATCGATGATCATCACGTCGCTGCAGCTGACGCAAATGATCATTGGATGTGCGATCAATGTGTGGGCGAATGGTTTCCTCAAGACTCACGGCACCTCATCGTGCAACATATCGCAGCGTAATATCAATCTATCGATCGCCATGTACTTCAGTTACTTTGTGCTGTTCGCGCGATTCTTCTACAAGGCCTATCTGTCGCCCGGTGGACACAAGAGTCGTCGCATGGCCGCCTCGCTGGTTGCCCAGAATACCGCCAAGCTGTCGGGTCCGTCAGGCGCTGAGGAGCCGCATTCCAGTAAATATGTTGGCGGCATTCATGATGATGCCCAGAACGCCTATCTGCGCAAGGCCAAGGCGCAGTAAGGTTCGCCCACAAATGCCACATGCAACAAAACTACACCCCAAAAATTCTCCCACTATTTCTATATCTACTTCTACTGGCAAGCGCCCCTCCTCCTCCCCTAAGGACATTTAACGATGATGCAGTACCGGTATAAAAGTTGTTTTTTAATTTTAACGGACACACACACACACACAACCTAACAAACACACAGACACACCAATGTGGAGACGCACACGAGGGGCGTTTGAGAAATTTAATTATAAGCATAGAGTTTTACCAGACGGCTGGCTTATACACATACCAATAAACAGCTAGATATATATGTTTATACAATGTCATGTATATATAATGAAAACAAAACAAAAAAATAAGAAACTAATTTTTGAAGAAAATGAGCAAACAGCTGTCTGTCTCTCCGAACTTGTGTTTTGTAAAAAAAAAGTTAACAAAAGTTGGACAACTTTTTGAATGCTTGTATACTCGTAGAGTGCAGCTCCCTCTCTAATATAATATATATATATATTCTGGGGAGCTACATGGATAAGCCCCGAGGCGAACCTCATAGATAAACATACTTTTTAAAAACCTTATATAATTTTCATTAAAAATTTCGAAAATTCACAATTTGAGTTCAGTTATCCAAGGAAATACGTACATGATATATCCCTATATACAATACAATATATAAATATATCTCTTTATGTATCTCTCTATAATTATTGTGTTGGGACGTAGCAAAAAAATGTCTTTTGTAGCTGGAACCGAATTGTACTTTAAGTCTCGAGATATACTTGTATTTTGTGTATATTTATATAACCAGCAAGTTAACAAAAACGAATATGCTAAAAATAAGTTAGTCCTTTCAAACTTGTTCAACATGATGATGATGATGATGATGATTTAAGCGCAAATTGTTATTGTAATGTAATAAATTGTATACAATTATTGATTTGATAACCATAGCAAGAAATAACAACAAGGGGCGTGCATTTAGTTTCCTTTTGTTTTCGAAACTTTTCTTCGAAATCAAAGTTTCTACACCGCAAGCAAGCAGCAGAAAAGTAGGAACAAATAGGTCCTTGAAATGAGAAAAACAAAACAACAACAAAAATAAACAAAATAAATGTTTAAATTATATATTTATATTTCTAAGAAAAAACCAAGAAAAAAGCCACAAAAAAGAAAGCATAATGCAAATAAGCAAAGAAGTCCTACTTGAAAAGTTAATTTAGTATAAAACGACGCAGAATGAATGAACTAGAGAAACAGAAAGAGTAAGAGAGAAAGAGTCAGAGATTTAGAGAGAGAAAAAGAAAGCTGAAGGGAGTGCGATTCCCATTTGGATCCTTTGAGCCAGTCAAATTTGTAACAACAGAAAAATGCAAAACAAAAGTAAGCGAACAAATTGGATTTTTTTGTTGGGTAATTAAAAAAAAATAAAAAAAAAACTAAGAGCTGAAACACAACGGATAAATAAAACGTAACAAAGGAAAAGGAACTGAAAAATGTATTTTTATTTCATTCAAGAAAATCATATTTTTTTAAGAAATATTGCAGCATCCATCATAAGGAAATCTTTTCCAGGGATTTAATCCTCTACAGACTTTAAGGAAGAAAAGCAAAAGAGTTGAACAAATTAGAGTAAGTATATTAACTAGATAATTGGTATTTAAAGTCAACCTCAAATTCCCAAATGCGTAGTTAATAAGTTTTATTTCTTCTGCATAGTTTACTCTGATCTGATAAAACTGATAATTAAGTCATTTACGTTTACATCAAAGATGGGGGAAAAAACATTTATTTTTCTTCTTGGCTTTTTTGGAAAATGTTACACTACACATTGATGTACATTAATATGTATGTATGTTTGTATATATTTTTGTTTTGTTTTCCTTTTGAATTTTTTAAGTTGCATAAATTTTACGCAAGGAAGTTTTAATTCTCCAATGATGCGATAGGAAAATATTGAAAAGTCTATCGCTTAAATTTAAATACTAGACTAGAAAAAGTAGCTAAAATACATTTCACATATTTTTTTGTATTAATATGTTTAATGTATTCTTGTATATGTATTTCAAGACCCTAGAATTATTACAATTATATACGATAGATTACAAAAAACCGGCTAAGCGCTAAAATAGTAGACATAATTTTATCTATGAATGCATGATTTATCATTTCATTTAATGTATGAATATATGTATATGAATGAATGTTAAATATATATAGATATATTGGAACAACCACTAGATGAGCCATGTTTTTGGGAAAAGAAAAGGAAACTGGAGTAAAAGGACTTAAAACTCAATTGAAAGAAATTTGTGTATGTTGGTTTTTTTTGTATGTGTATTCAATGCCATTTTTTTTTAATGCATAAATAGTTAATCCATAAGTTCGATCAAGTTTTAAAAATAAACTTAATCTTTGATGTAACAAAACAATAGTTTATAGTAAAATGCCAAAAATGAACAAAACATTTTGTTCCAGCCATGAGCACAAAATGCAAGGCTTTTTAGCCCCCTTTTGTTTAATATCATTGTATTATTTTTTCTTTTTTTAATTATTGCGTTTAGTTGCATCTTGTATGAGTGTGACTGGGTATAATGTTATTATTGTTATTGAATTACAATGTTAGAATTTGTTGTCAGAAAATAATAAAAAAGAGAGAAAGAGAAAAAAAATGTGGGGAAAGGTTTTTGAATCGTTTGATTCGATATTGACAAGTTGCGCTCATAGTTGGTGCTTGTTTCATTGTTGCATGCTTCGATTGGTTGTTGTTATTGTTGTGTATTCTGGTTTTTTAACTCGTTCATTCTCCTCGTGCTGCTGCTGCTTTTGTTTGACCCGATTTTGTTTGGTTCTACAGCCTCCCGATAGTGCTTCATTTGCGTCTGCTGCTCACAGTGCTCCAACCGGACTCATGTTGTGGATGTTGATTGTGTTGTTGTTGTTGCTGCTGATGTTGATGTTGTCTGGCATTTCTGTGCGTTGTTGGAGCTCCACTTGAGGCAGTGGACGCAGCAGCATCATCTCACTTTTTACCGGGAGGCGCCATTGGTTGGCCGCGCTCCTTGCCACGTAATTTCATGCCAAGCACACGCTCCATCTTACCCAGTATCAAGTTGTTTGGAATGCCGCGTCCGGCCTCATAATCAGTAACAACTTGCTGCTTCTCACAGATTTTCTGCAAGTTTCAAATTAGTTATAAATTATAGTCTTTATATGTGTTTGGTGTTTAGTTACCGTGGCCAAGTCCTTCTGGCTGAGACCCTTGTTCTGGCGGCCCTGCTGAATTATTTTGCCCACATCGAGCGGAATCTTGTCATGTCGCAATTCTTCAGTCTCACGATCCAGCTTGGCAGTGTTTTTGGTAGTCACATGCTGCTTGTTGGTGCCAGCACCATCTATCAAACAAACAAAAAACATAAATGTATGAAATTAATTAAATTCAAGAGACAACATTCTGTTTGTAGGTCAGACACAAAGTGTGGCCAATATGGCCGACGCTTTTAAGAGAGGGAGAAAAGCTTTTTCGATTTCACATTGTGCACAAATGCAAAAGCGTTGCGAAATTTACAAATACACACACGTTCGCACACACATACACACACACATACTATTAAGCCGCAGAAAACAACAACAAACGCCACGCAATCCGCAGCATGGATTGCAATTGCTCGTTTCAGCTCCCCTCGTTAGCCGCCGGCGGGTCCCAAATTAGGCTAAAATAATAAAGCCGCCGCCGAATTTTTACTTACATTTTTGCTGTGTATCGACTGCAACACCCGAACGGCGTGCTTGATTAACAGCTGATTCGGTCTTCAGTTGGCTAGACTTTGGGGCCTTTTTTCTCAAAACAGTTACCGTATCCCAGTCAGACATCTTATTTTTGTGTAGCGAAAATATGAAATAAACATAAAATATGAAGCAACGCTGCTGGCAAACTTTAACAACTTCAAGATGCTTACCTTGGGTGCTTTGTTAATGCTTTACTTAATATGAATATATGACTATTTTGTAATTAAAACTAGGAATTCCAGAACTATCTATTTGATAGGTTTTGTAGGGTTGCTCACGAGTAGAGTTGGGTCGTTTAGTTCTGAAAAAGTTCAAATGAACGGGTCATTAAAATGAACGAATAAACTTATTCAGTCAATCTGAACTAAATCTTTTTTCATTTCGCAGCTGATCAGAAAATTCTTTAAAAATATCTTAAATTTCTTAGAGAAAATACAATTAGAATTTTTTACATGAGTTATGCGATTGGATTGAATTTCTTCTTTATTCACATGTAGTTTACCCCTTGACTGACGCCTTTAGAAACAACAAATCGTGCATGTTGTTTTGCTTGCTTGCTTCCTTCCTTTCTACTTTTCGCTGAGCGCCGAAAATCTCGCGCCGCGAAAAATGCGGTCAACTTGCGGCGGTTGCGATCCAAAAGTGGAGCGAGCTTAATTTTGAAGCTAGAATTTTGAGAATTTTACCAGAATTTTTGTTGAATTTTTCTTGATTTTTAAAGATTTTTTTTCAGAATTTTTTACTAAACTTCGCCACGCGAACAGGAAATTGCAACAAACCAATTTTAAAATTAACTTCATGATTTTACAAAATTTTGTATTTTGTTGGTTTTTTCAATTTTGATTTTTGATTTTTTTAAATGATTTTTGAAAATAATTTTTAAAATTAGAGAAATGACATGGGACCAATTTTCTATCGATATTTTATGAACAGCGAGAGAGAAGATAAAAATTATAGCTGTCCGAACTCTTCCAACACACACACGTGCTTAGAGGTGGGAAACATCGAGGTTGATAGGTTTTGTAGGGTTGGTCACAATAGAGGTGGAGAAACGTTGATGTCGACGATGCTTGCAAAACTTCGGCACCATCGGTGTTTGGTAGGCCACTATCGAATGTTTTTAAATACAGCAAAACTAATAAATCCTGATAATTACGACCCTCTAAAATATTGAACAGAAAGAATTTCCAAATCTTACGAGAAATATGTTCAATACAATACCATTTATAGATGAGATTTACATATTTAAAAGTCGTGTCCAAAAAATTTAATTTAAATAATTTAATTCAGCCAAACATCGAAGCAACCAACACACACACCTCTAATAAATCAGCTGATTTCATCGGCAAAAAAAAGGTGGCAGCCTTGGCCAAATTTGGCACAGAAAAAAATAAATGGTGGCAGCCTTGGCAGCTGTATCATTTCTTACCACTTTTAACAAGTTGAACAAAATTTTGAAAGTGAGCATTTTTTTTTTTTTTTAACAAATATTGAAGCTAGAGCTTTGAAACTTTCACAGGAATTTTGTTATATTTTTTGCGATTTTATAATTTTTTTCTTTTGAATTTTGTTAATTTCTTCGCCACGCAAAGGCTGACGTGCCCCAAACCAATTTTAAGATGAACTTTTTTATTTTTAGAAATTTTTTTTATTTTGTTTGTTTTTTGAATTGATCTTTAAATTTTATTATTAAAATATTTTAAAATTTTAAAGATTTGAAAAAAATTAAAAAAAAAACACACAAAAAGTTGAAACTTTGGGGCAGCCTTCTCCCAACTTTAGCAAAACAAGGTGGCAGCCTTGTTGGGGGTGCTTACATCCACTAAGCAAATAACCTATAGAGAACCCATCCTATACAACTGAAATGTCACAGAAAAAATGCTTGCGAAGCGTCCACAGCGAAGTGTTACCGATCTGGCAATATTGTTCTAGTGGAATTCATAAGAGAAGCGATTTTATTTTTGAGGCCGATGCTTGCGAAACTAAGACATGTGAAATATGAAATACCCTCTACCCTTAAAACTTTAAATCCACATTATTTTATTCAAAACAACACCCTACATTTTTATAAATTCTACTCGAACAATATTGCCAGATCGGTAACACTTCGCGGTGGACGCTTCGCAAGCATTTTTTCTGTGTCATTTTAGTTGTATAGGATGGGTTCTCTATAGGTTATTTGCTTAGTGTTACATCTTTTAGATTTTGTGGTGGTCGGACGATCTGGGCATTATCACTAAGCAAATAACCTATAGAGAACCCATCCTATAGGTCTATCTCCAGCAGTGTTGCCAGGAGTTGAGCGCCCGCATAAGCTAGATTTTGAGTAAAAATAAGCTAAAATAAGCTAAAAACAAAATTGCAAAGAAAATGTAAGAAAACATACAATATCATTAGGTTTTTCTTGAAGTGATTGAGCCCATTGGTGATATATGTTTTTTGGACGCCGCATGCTGCCTTATATCAAAAACTTTTGCTGCTATTGTTGATTAGCAATAGCAGCAATATGCTTTTGTTGCGTCAGCTGGCAATTTCCGTAGCCAATCCTTAAATTCACTACTTTCTAGCCAATCACCGCGGAATAGTTGCTTATACAATATTTTTGTCATTTTTGCAAGCTTCACAATTTCACAATTCAAAATCGGCGATAACACACCAATCAACACATCGATGACACCACCGATTAGATATCTTGTTCTTTGTTACGTGAACTCTATTCTAATGATCGTGAATTTGTGATCATAAGAATAAAGTTCACGTAACAAAGAACAAGATCCGATATTTTTATGCCGTGAAAAATTTTAAACTTATGAAATATTTCGTTGATGTCACGAAAACATTTATTGCTAGAATATGCTATATGAATTTTAAAATATGCTAGATTTCAGGCTATAAGCTATTTGCAAATTTTATAAGCTTTTTCATTTTCAAAAATGCTAGATCTAGCCTGAAATATGCTAAATTGGCAACACTGATCTCCAGCACCGCGAAATTTTTATGTTAGGAATTTGCTATTTATTTCGTGTGTGTGGAACATAAATAAAACAATGTGCCGATGCACTTAAACCGAGTGACGATGTACTCAAAACGTGCATGGTCACACTGTCGAATCAGCTGTGTTTTGTAAACAGCGCCAATATTGAAAGTTCAGCTAATTTAAAAAAAAGGAAAAAATTAACTCTGACGATGATGTCATTGTGTTGGTGGCGCGATATATTTTCGCAAATACAGTTTAATCTAATTTTTTGGTTTTGCGCATAGTTTTTTCCTCCATTTTTTCAAACGACACTAGCGAAATAATTGTCGACAATATATTCCTGAGCTGTGTATCAGCTGTTCTCTCAGTCCACACAAGCTGTCGATAGGCCTATTATCGATATTTATTTGTGGATTTCGTTCAAGTTGCTGGATACTCAAGCAACGAAATCGTAAACGAAAAGTTTCTGCCCCAGTTTTTTTTATATGAAGTTTGGCAGGAATTTTTATTTTCCGCGGTGCTGGATACCCGGCTTATAAAACTTAAATGTCACAGAAAAAATGCTTGCGAAGCGTCCACCGCAAAGTGTTACCGATCTGGCAATATTGTTCGAGTGGAATTTATAAAAATTAAGAGTGTTGTTTTGAATAAAATAATGTGGGTTAAAAGTTTTAAGGGTAGAGGGTATTTATTTCATATGTCACATGATTTAGTTTCGCAAGCAATGGTCCCAAAAATAAAATCGCTTCTCTTATAAATTCCACTATAACAATATTGCCAGATCGGTAACAATTCGCGGTGGACGTTTCGCAAGCATTTTTTCTGTGACATTTTTTAGTTGTAATAGGATGGGTTCTCTATAGGTTATTTGCTTAGTGGCATTATCAGTTCGTTCGTTCATTCGAAATTCAAATTTGTGATGAGCTGGTTCAAAAAGCAATTTACCTATTGTCAAATTGATTTAAGTTAAGTTGGCTGCGCGCAATTTATCGACTCAAGTGAAGTTGTCTGCGAGAAATAAGCTTTAGTTATTATCGCGCTAGGTGCATACGGCCACACTATCAGTTAGTCGTCTTAAAAATTTCAATAAAGTCGGTCGGTGTCGCTGTGTTGTGCGGGTGGTAATTTTTGTGTGTGTGTAATAGGAAAAATGCAAAGCTATAGATAACTTGAAAGCTGCAGTTAATACTACAGTATAACTCAGTATCTTAACGACGTTGAAAATGCGAAATATGTAAGAAACGCAGCGGACGAGACGCAGACGCAGCGAAAAGACGTAACGGGCAGACAAAGTGCATTTTAGGGCGTGTTTGTGGCCAGCCAGACCCCTTCTCCCCCCCAAGGCTGGCACTCAACAAATGTAAAAAAATCCAAGCACAGGCACAAGCCACAAAGCAAACAAATTCAATTGTTGTCGCCCACTAAAAATTGCGTGCAAAAATCGTTTGGTAATTTCGCAACATCCTTGAATTTTGTCTACTCTCAAATTGCAAAGTGGAGTAGCAAAACGAAACGGTGTGTGGAGCGGGAGCAAAAAAGAGCGTATCTCGTGAAAGAAAGAAAAGAGACGACGACGACGACGCACGAAAGAAAATGTGTAGAGCAGCGAATTAAAATAAAGCAAACGCGAATGCGATAAAATACAAAAAAAAAAGAAAAAGTGCATACAATTATTTATCGCAAGGGAATAAAGCACAGAAAAAAGAAAAATAGCAGCTGCAACTGAAACAAAATTGTGCAAAAAAAAAAATATATATATTAAATATAGTGTATAAATTGTTATTGCTGCGCAAGAGCGTATCAGCAGCAGTAGCAACAGCAGCAGCCACCCACCCACCACCAGCAGCTCCACTTGTGGGTGCATGTGATTGAAGATGGGGGCTCAGCAGGGCAAGGAGCGGGGCTCGCATTCGAGCGGGGGCGGTGGACATGGCGGCACTGTTAGTTGCATCGGTGTCTCGAGCAGCAGCAGTCCAGTAGCATCTGGATCACCACATTGCATTAGCGTGGGCAGCTCTGGGGGCGCTTTAAGCGCTGGCTCCACATTACGCGGCTCGCGCATGAAATCACATCAATCGGCGGGTCATGGCAGCAGCGGCATCAGCATCGGTTCAAGCGGCTCCAGTGGATTGTCATCACATCGGGGTGGCTCCAATGCCTCCCATAAGGATAATCGTTGCAATCCAACCGTCGGCCTAAACATATTTACCGAACACAATGGTGAGTATGCGTTTATGTGCGACTGCTTTGTGTGTATGTGTGTGTTTATGTACATAAGCCACCCGCAGCATACAAATGCACTTACAGTGTGTATACCAGTGTTGCCGATTTAGCCTTTTTTCGAATACAAGCGACATTTTTTTTAAACCATCTAGATTTTTATAAAGTCTTAAATTAAATGAACACATGAAACAGGACAAATATTTAAGAATAATAGCCACAATTATTTCAAATGCCCAAGCTAATGATTTCATTGAACATTATTATCTAAAAATCAACACTAACGAACAATCGAAATATGTCTTGTACATTTTTACATTTTCATCTTTTTCGCCAATTTGTTTGTCCTGTTTCTGTGGCCAGGAGTTAGCATCACTGGTGTATACACTCATACACATATACATACAAGTGTACATAGAGTTAACATTTTGCTTGACAGCTCATACTCTCTCACTCTATTTTTCTCTCTTGCTTGCCTACTACTCTCTTCCCCTGCACTCGGTGGGCGGCCGCTCTCCAATTGAGCCAATTTCTTTCTTTCATTGCTTCCGATTATCATAGAAGCGGAATGCGCGTTGTTGTTGTTGCCGGCATTGCCTATGCACATATAGTTCCACATGTTGTTGTTGTTGTCGTTGCTATTGTAGTTTTGGCTGTTCGCTTTTGTTTACAAGAGCAACACAACGAGACACGCGTCGCGCCAGTCGAAGAAATGTATTGAATTTGGAATAATGTTGTTGCTGCCGCTGACAGGGAGGTTTCGGCTGTTGCTGCTCCTTTTAATACGCACCCGCCCCCGCACACGCTCCCTCAGTTGCTTGCCCCCACCCTTGTGCTGCTCTACAGTGGTTGAAATTGCGCTTGTGACCTATGTACGCAGCAGCAGCAGCACAGCAACAACAGCAGCAGCCACCCCCTCACACAATGAAAATGGGAAAAACAGTTGACGGGCATTTCCTGCGTTTTTCCTCACGCATTTTCCATATATTTGCCTTTTCCGTATTTCGCTCTTTTCTACTTTCTATTTGTTATTTGTTTGCCTTGGCAAGTTGCAACATTTCCCCTTCATGTCAATTTTCTAATAGCTTTTTTATGTCCCTGTCGTTGTTGTTCCTTATCCTCTTTTACGCTACTCTCAGTTGTCGTCCTACCGCAACGACAGTGGGAAGACACTCCGGGGTGCATGATTAGATTTATTATCAGCCAATCAGCATGTACTCGGGGAAATTGCATATTACTGTACAGTGTACACCTGCCAGCTCATAACTCATTAAATGTCTCAAGAGTTGCACAAATGGCACAAATTATATCAGTCAGAGTCTAATTGCTGCTCGTTCCAATTGGAACACTCGTGTTCTTCTTCATCTCCTTTGATTCTGGCACTTCATATTCCCATTCCCATTTCCACTTCCACTTTAGACCTTTTTCGAGATTTTTATCAAAATTATTGCATTTCATTCGCTTGCTCATTGTTATTGTTATTATTGTTGTTGCACTGCAATTTGATTGCAATAATTGTTATTTATATTTAGCTTTAAGAGTATTACGAGCTCTCTAACTGCTCTGCGATAAGCCCCTAAATACATGTGTGTGGTGTGTGTGTGTGTATGACCGCATTGAGTCACAGATTGCAGTGCGCTTTTAGCTCAGTATGCAGCTCATAACCTTTGTTATGCATCGAAAGGCAAAAGCGAAATTCTAGTATTTATCAAACAACAAAGTGACCATTTATCCAAGTGTTATTCAAGCAATTTCGATAATGGATGAAACACACTTGCATTGTTCAACATAATTGCAGTATTTTCTATTATTTTCCTTTGTTTTGCACCTATTCTGTATAAAAGATTTTATTTTTGTATTCATATTAATTAAATAAAAATACTATTTGTGGTATTAATGAAGTGTATAGAATTAATATCTTATATATTTACGTTGTATTAGATCAGCATACTTGCCATTAGAGCTGAAAGTTCAACAGCAATCAAATTACACATTTATTTTTTTTGTATTTCGTGCAAATTTCCCACACAAAATTATTCAACCAAATTGCAATCGAATAGAGGCAGCCCAGAAGATGCAATTGCCTTTGTTGTTTTCGTTTCGTTTCGTTTTTTTCTTTCTATATTTTATTTTTGTATGTTCGTTGTTGGTGTTGTAATTACAAAATTACATTGTACAACTGTGTCTGGGTACAGATTACAAGCCACCGACCGCAGTCGACAGTCAGTCACCATTCGCAATTCGCCAGTCGCCACCAGGTCGATCTCAGACCAGAGCCAGACCGACTGGCAGCCGCGAACTCTGAAACTGAAAAATCACAGTCGCACACAAGCCAAATAAATGCGACAAGCGACTAGCAAACAACTAACATGGCAATTGACGACACAGCACAGTGGGACGAGTGCTGTGTTAATAGAAACTCCAAAGGGTTAAACAGAAAATGCAAATATAGACAAGATGACAAACAAATTCCCGCAACATTCGCGTTTGCTTATAGTAAACTCTCTAAATAGTGAACACATTAATTTAGACAATTGTTCACTATTCACCTCAAAGTTGTAAACAAAATTTGGAAAGCAACAAAAAACACACACAAATGTCAACCTTGATCAAGTAAACAGGCCTTGCAAAAATTATTTTACTATATGCAGACTCGATTGTAAACGTAAAGTAAATATTTTCTTCAGTTTCAACTCATAATTTATTTATAACATACAAGCAGACAATTTAATTTAAACAACAACAATGCTAAAGAATTTTCAATTTCATTTTCTCACATTATTTATGATACTAATTATACAAAACCCATAACTTATCGCTACAAAAGTTTTATTATTCCATTAATTGCTATATTTTTTCATTGATTTTTTATTTAAATAGCTGAATTCTTTCCTAACATTTACAAAAATTTTAGCTAAACTATTGGTATGTTAATTTTTATAGCGCCTCTAAAATAATCAGCTTTGTTTAGACACATATCGTTTTGTAGTTCATAAAATCAAATTTATGGTATTTTATCTGCTGTAATGATTTTGTGTTTGTTGTTAGAGATATTTTTATAAATGTTAGTTAATTTTTTAAGCATTCTGTGCCCACTGTGCGACTGTTAGTTTGCAGTTGTAGGCGTTGCCTCTGGCAGAGCGGGATTTGACTATAGTCAGAGTCGTTATACGACACGATGTAATTAGATACTTTGGGGGCAACGATAGAGACTACTTTGGATTGGATTTGGGTCTTGTGTCGCGCTGGGAATGCTGCTGCTGCTTCACTTCAGTGGAGCTGCCAATTGCAAAAAAAAAAAAAGTTTAGAGGAAGGCAGGAGATGGGAAATGATGGAAAATGGGCATGGGAATGAAAATTGAGTCTTCAGCATGGGCCACTGCAAATGTCTCAAAATAGCCTCAAGTGAGTGTTGGAACTCCTTTTGGTATATGGAGTGTTTGTCCAACTCTCGCTCTCTCACTTTCTCTCTCGCTCTCTCTCACACACACACAGTCTTTGTAATCTGAGTAGCCTGGACTAGAAGCGGAAGGAAGAAGAGGGAGGCGTCAATGGCCGTTGGCTGGACGTTTATTTGCTAACATGCAAGCGGCAAATTATGAGACGGGGCAAATGAACTTTTCACATGGCTAATGGACGCCACACGCACACTAACACACACCAGACCAGACCAGATACACTGTGTGTTGTGTTGTGGACACACGGCAAACAGGTGACGTGTGTAATAGGAAAATGGATGTTGCAAAGATTGCACTGCAGTGTGTTTACTTTACAGCTTTCCCACTCGCATCTGATTATGTAAATATATACATAAATATTATTTCTTCAATCATTTTATGCGCTTTAACATAATTGCTGTCTGAGTGAGAGAATGTGTGAGCTAGAGAGAGAGTGCGAGAAGTTGAAGGCGTTGTCTCCACTTTGCCACTTTGTAGTATTTCTCCAATGTCTTCTTTCTCTTCTTCAGCACCCATCATGGATTTTCTATTATTAGCCAGGCCGTATCTTTGTGTTTCTTCTTCATCATGTCATTGCTTTTTATAATTTTCTTTACTTTTACTTGGTTGGAGTTGCAGTTGCAACGTTGGAACGTCGCGTCGCCTGTTTCCTGGCATTTGCCAGCTCCAAAGTGCCACTCATCGTCATCATTATTATTGTTGCTGTTGCTGTTGCCTCAGTTGTTGTTGTTCTTGTTACTTTGCATGTTTTGCTTTTGGGGCCAAAGGGCTGTTTTCGATCAAGCTCGTAAATCCTTTCGTGCTTCGCATTTCGTGCATTGCAATGCACTTTGATGTTATTTTTAGAAGCCAACATACAAAATACAAAACGTCTGCAATGCCAGTTCCTGCTCAGAATTTTTCTTCTTATTGTATACCATACAATCCAATAAGAACTCCAGCCCGACACAACAGCTGTGAATACAAACTCCAATTAGTTGTCGAACAGTTGTAAATAATCAAATAATAATAGTCTTACTGACAATTGGACCGTTAAGAAGTGTCCCAATTGGATAAACAACCGCAAAACAATGGCAGCTAATAAAGATACAGTTCGTCATGTAATTGTCTTGAATAAATAAATAATTCACAAATATAATTTTAATTTTTATGAAACAAAAATGAATTAGACAAGGTGAAACAGCTGTTTTTTCAACTATGTGACTCATGTTCTGGCGTTTGTACCCTTGATAAGAGACTATGCTTATTTACTTCTATTACTCCCCCAATTTTGTTGTAAATACTTCGGCCTCTTGTATAAATCATAACGATTTCCCAACTTTGTCGTTGACATTTTCATGCATTTAAATTTATGTAATTTCTTGCTCGTTTTCTTTAAATTTTTCTTATTTTATTTTTGCATTCCCAGTAGAGCGTTGCAACCGCCCACGCAGCACCCGCATTGCTTCTTGCCCCAAAACAGCGCATGCCACATTTTCATGATGCGGTCCCCTTCAGGGCTGCGCCTCATTGAAAACTGTTTGCATAAATTAGCTGACGAAAAGGGAGACAGCCAATAGTAGTAGTAGTAGTAGGAAAAACAAACAATTTGTAAACAGCAGAAATTGAGAGGAATCGAAATATTTATTTCCCTCAGAGGGGGAAGGCAGGGAAGTATGAAGGGAATGCGTCAACTAATTATAAGCGCATGAAACGTTTTCATATTCAACATTTTCTCCCTCCCTCTCCGTTCGCTGTGATTATGTTTGAGGTCATAAATTTTTGACGCCAGTTGATTGATTGACACACAAATGTAAATATGTATATACACATGTGTGTGTATATATTTATAGCTTACACATATTTATGTACATAGGTGTTTGTTTTGGAGGGGACGCATCAAATGAATTATATGTATATTCCCCAAGCAAACAAATGGGATATATACCTCCCTGTACACTCTCTGCCTGCAGTTTTGCTGCAATTGATGTGTTTATTAAGTTTAACCACTTACTTTGATCTGGCCCCTTCCATTTCACACCCCCGTTCTCCTGTGTCTGCGTTGGCCGTTAACAAGCCCACAAGGTCAAACATATTAAGCATGTGCAAAAATCAACAGCAAAACAACAAATGTTTCGCTTTTATTATAAGGTACACTTGACATGCTATATACATTATTTAAGTACACATATATTTTTATTAATCAAACAAAAATATAAAAATATTCTGCAATACGTTTCAAATGCCACAAGAATCGCTTTCACGACAATCCAAACAGAACCAGGGAAACCTGTTCTTCCACGTTAAGTTGTGGTGGTATAGAAGCAGGGGATTACAGTGGAGATTGGGTTGTGTGCTACACAACTGCATTTTGAGGCGGCGTCAAATCCATCAATGAGGCAACCTGCCTCCACTCGATATGAGGCTGCAGCACAAATCACGTTCGTAATTGTAACTGTAATGAGAATTGAGTTTTCTCGCTTGCCACAGCACGTACCAGCTGTAAGTGTGTGTGCGCGTGTGTGTGTGTATCTGCATCTGACTGCAATTTACCTGTAGATAGATACGAGCGACAGAAACAAACACTTCTCACATGTGCCACAATCTCTTTCTCTCTCTCGACTGAGAATGGGGCATGGGGATTGGGGATTGGGGACTGGAAAATTGAGCGCCTTGAGGCTCAATGCCAGTGGCCACTGATTGAATTTCAGATGCCGACTTGGACTTTAACTGGCTATAGAATTATATGCCTGATTATTTTCCAAGTGCAGAGAGACAACCAGATGTAAGGCCGCAATCAAATTAAAGTGTTCAATCTGCAAAAACTGTAAGTTCTGCAATTTAAATTCAAATGCCATAAAAGCATATTATTTATCAATGATTTTCTCACATAAATAATACGGAAATGCAACAGATAAGTAACTTTTCTATCGATAGTTGCCTAGCTTTTATATGCACTTAAAAAACATTTAACAACATAAAGAAAACATTTTTAATGCCTAAATCCAAGTCTAATCTTTATGGAATGTGTTAAATGAATTCCAATATGGCAAAAGTCGTTAAACAGACATCGAAAGTAACTTGTTATTGCTGCTTGTCATGTCCATAATTCCGCAACTATTTACATTCCCAACTCCATAAATGTCTGGGTCAATAACGATTTAATCACATTAGTAAAAGTCTTATAAGTAAGGCAAACTTAGTTAAATTTCACTCAAATTTCTCCCTCAAAAAAAAAATAAACAGATATTCTTAAACAAATAAAATACAAAAAAATTATTTGCGAAATCGAATCAAGAAAATTGGCAAGCATTTGTTGTAAAAGCGAGCTCCAAAAATAACGCAAAGAAAAAGCATAACAAATGAGCCATGGAACAGCCAACAAACCAGTTCTCCAACATTGACGATGATGATGCGAGAGCATCTCTCGCTTTCTCACTCTTTTCTTCTCTTATCTCTCTGCCTACCTTTGCTAACTCTCGGCTTCCAGCTGACCGGCGTCCGGTGTTCATTGGTGTTCCGACATGGTCAGTGAACCGTCAGTGTGAAAACATGAAATGAAAATTGTGCCCAAAAAAAGAATTAAATTAATTTTAAGCAAAGTAAGCACTAGTTGAGTGTACTCGACGAGAAAATACTTGTAAGATAACAAAGTACTTTATTTGTCTTTTAAACTAAAAACAAGATTAATTCTTTCAAATCTTCAAGAATAAACATTTTTTTGTGTAAATCCTTTTGATATTATTCAATAATTTATGCAGTTATCTGTAGTTTATACCTCCTTTAATTTCACAATCTTATAATACTTCTTCCACTTTTCGTGCACAGGGTAGACAAAAAGCAGAATACAGCAATGAAGAAAGAGCACCAAAAAGCAACAGCAGTTAATTTTAACTTCATAAACAGCTCTTTGTGTATGCATGTGTCTGTCTTCCAAAGTATTTTTGTTAAAATAATTAATGTGAAATTTAATTCATTTAATTGCTGCCTAATGGCTGAACTGCCGGCTCTTCTGTCCAGCACGGAATTCGGAATTGAAGTTCCAGTTGAAGTTGAAGTTGTCGCCACTTTCGTTTTTTTCTTTTTCTTTTCCTTTCTGTTGTTTTTTGTTTTATTCTTTTTAGGTGCACTTTTATTATGATTTTCGCCAGGCCATTCAGAAGTTTGTCTTTTGTGTGCTTGTGTTTTTTTTTATTTTTGTGGATATGCGACGTCTGTCAATTTTTACGCCGTCTGGCAATATTTAAACGACATCCCACATCCGCAGTGTCTCGCATTGGCTGTGGTCTCTGTCGGCTTCTCTCCTTATCCGTCCTGGCTATTGCACTTGTTTCCCGGAATCGCATTGCTCGAACAGTCGACGTTGAATCACCAAAGAGTTGATATTAAACATGTATACATGTAGAATGTTTACAGCAGGCAACGAGTCAGAGTCATAGATACTGCCTCTGGCTGCAGATACCCTCAATAATACCCTCTTGAGCTCATTAAGTGTGTGTACACTTCTTTGGTTGAAGATCTGCGTCAATATAGCCGTCAGTATCTGTGAATTTATTTAATTTTATTAATTTACACTTTTTAATAAGTGACAGAATGAATAAATGCATTTAATTATCTAAAATTTACAATCATTAAATAAAAGACATCTAAAATCAATAAGGAAGAGCATTAAAGCTTCGTTAATTTTGTAGAATCTGATTTAAACTTTTAGCTATTTGCATTTGCCAGACAGACATCTTTTTAGCCGTATTCTGCGAAAAAATCAGCACAACTTTTCCTTGTTGTGTATTCCATGCGGCGTGTTTTTGTATTCCGTAAACCACAATCTAGATACGTACGGGCCAGTGCTTTGAAGTCGGCACGACCGCACCTTGTCTGGCACTGGCACTGGCAGTTTTTGATAAGAAACTCCGACAACTTTGTTGAAAAAGTACAAAAGTTGAGGAAAAGTGAGCAGAAGACATGTTGGACATAAATTACTATAAAACTTTTAAAGAATTTATTATAAAATGTTCTAGAAAGTTGCAAGAGTTTGTCAAAAGTTGGGAAAAGTGAGAAAGTGTTTGAAGCTTTGATGAGATACATTTCAGTAAAACTATCAAGCAGCAATCAGGAAACATGACTAAAGTTAGCATCTTTGAGATACATTCAAAAGACAATCAGAAAATGTAATAAACGTTTAAACAAAATTGTTTTAGAGTTAAAAATAAAATTGAGATGCTTTTAAGTAAAATTTATGATTGTTTTTCAAATTGCATAATATTTTCGTTAATTAGTTTATTATTCCTCAAGTTCAGTCAGTTGGGAATGTTTTTCATTCCGACTTTTCCCCCTTAATAACTCAATAAGCATCCATTTAACCAGCTGCCATTTGAACACTTTTTTTTAGGCCTGTCAAACCATTTTTCGATGTCCATCAAGTTAGCTAAACATTTTCGGAAAAAACAAAATTTAAGGGATGGATAATTTGCCGTTAATTATCCGTAAATTATTCGTGAAAAAATTAATTTTGCCGCTCTTTTATTTTTAAAAAAAAACCAATGTTCTGCTAACTTGATATCAAGTTAGCAAGACACTCCCACAATTTTGAGAATTTCCGAAAACTTTTTATAGTGGAATTTGCCGTTAATTATCCGTAATTTATTCGTGCAAAAACTAATTTTGTCGCTCATATATTTAAAAAATAAAACTAATATTCTCATGTTTCAAGTCAAATCGATCGCTGTTATTTTAACATTGGACTGTTATGTTAACATTTCTGGTATTTAACATAACCCGTTTTTGTGGAATTAATTAATTTTCACAAATGTTCAAATTTTTTAATTTTTTATACTAACACATAAATTCAGTCGAACTTCCCTAACTCGAATTTTCTCTAACTCGAACAAAATCGAGTGGCAATAGCGTTTACTGAGCAAATTTCATACAATTCTGCTTCCGTAACTCGAACTTCCATAAGTCGAATTTCTCCATAGCTCGAACAAAAATATTGGCCCGTGCTTCTATAAGTCGAATTTTTCGGGAAAATCTCCAATAAAGTTTGAGTTTTTTTTCGATTCTGTTATTTGCTTTTGTTACCGGCTCGTTTGGATATGTAATATTGATGTACATTAACATATGGTGATATAATATGATAGAATATTGCATCAACAATTACATAGGTTGGTCAATTAGCTTTAGGAAAGACGTACTTTATGTACTTCTTTGTTAGCGTAGCAGCGCAAGATTATTTAAATTATTAAATTAAATTATAAAATATTCAAACTTTTTAGTTAAGGAATTCGAATGTGGCTGAAAAATGTGGTATATCAGCAAAATAAGAGTTTTTATAATTTTAACAAAAGAAAATTTGTTATGATGTCATTTGATTGGGGAACTTCTTCTGGATACAGCAAAAGAACGAAAATTTTTGAGAATATGGTAGGTTTTGAACAAACTGGAATCAGTTTTTGTTGAAAATAACAAGAAAAGTTAGCAATTTAAAATGTATTTATGAATGAATGAAATTGTAGTTTCTTTTAAAAAATTAAAAAAAAAAAATTCCCTAACTCGAAGTCTCCATAACTCGAACTTTTTTCTTGGATAATGGTGATTCGAGTTAGGGAAGTTTGACCGTATATTCAGCTGTTATGTTACATACCAGAAATGTTAACATAACAGTCCAATGTTAAAATTACAGCAACGATCGATTGGACTTGAAACATGAGAACACAATTTTTTTTCAAAAGAAATGAGCGGCAAAATTAATTTTTTCACGAATAAATTACGGATAATTAACGGCAAATTCCACTATAAAAAGTTTTCCAAAATTCTCAAAATTGTGAGAGTGTCTTGCTAACTTGATATCAAGTTAGCAGAACATTGGTTTTTTTTTAAAAATAAAAGAGCGGCAAAATTAATTTTTTCACGAATAATTTACGGATAATTAACGGCAAATTATCCATTCCTTAAAAGTTGTTTTTTTCGAAAATGTTTAGCTAACTTGATGGACATCATTTTTCGTAATATTAATAAATGAAATTGCCGCTACCGAAGTTGATGTTGAGTTTAGAGATCAAAGTTTCACTTTGTGTGCGATGAATACATGTGAATATGTGTGTGTGTATTCACTTTACTCGAGCGTGTAATTACAGTTTGTCATAAAGTGCCGCAATAAGATACGCACACACACTCACACTCAACTAGCAATCAATTTAATCTATGCACTCGCATCATATTTTGAAACACCCGTATTCATTCATATTATTGCAAAGTGTAAAATACAATTTGATTATCTCTTTTGGGGATTGTCAAGTAAAAAGCTTTTATCTGAAATATGGCTAAGCCCCGCCCCCTTCATCCATTACCTGCCCACTTGCCGCAATTATATTTTGCTTTTCCCCATTTTATTGTCCGTCATTGTCAATGACGGCGCCAGCGCATTTTTCATTTTCCACTCGTTTCTGTTTTTTCTTTTTTTTTTATATAATCGCCAAAGTGGAAACGAGATTTCGGGATGCCGGGAAAAATGTCGAAACAAATTGAAAGCGGAGCAAAGCAAAATCACAAAAACCGGAACCAGCCATGTTCCAGTCTGTCGCATCTAACGTCCATTTATATCGCTAATTGCCCCAAAATGACAAACACCTAAAAAATGTGAAAAATAAAAACGATGATAGAACTCCAGAATTTTATTGTCGCTTTCCCAACTGCGTAGTTTTATATTTATAGTACTTTGTACATTAAAAGTGGCGATAGAAATCGATATGGAATTAATTTTAAATTGTAGAGTAACTTTTAGTCTAGCATGTTTCTTTTAGAATCTGTAGAAGCTTCTGCATAATTCCCAGCTTACATAACTCAACGGATAACTGCAATTTAATAATCATTTTCTACAATTACAATTACGCACTCGCGTTCTCTCGTATTCTCAATTATTATTCACATTCGCGGCAAGTGATTTTCTGGCTATTCACATTTCGATTATTCGCTATTTTTGTTGTTGTTTTGCTTTGTTTTTTGCAGTTTTCAGTTTCGTTTTATGTGTTTGGCTTTCAGCTTCAGTCGAGCGTGGCGAAAAGAAAAGCTTTTCGAAATTTAAACTGAGCTTCTTTCAAAAAAGGCAACTTTTGATTTCTATTTATTGTACAAATTGACTGAAAGACTGATTGATTGAATACATTCATTTGTTTGGCATTGTACAAAATTGTTGAAATTGTGAAAAACGAAATCAGCTCAAGGAGAAAGTTTAGCACATTTTTCCCTCACCTTTTTTTTCATCATAATTTTTGTTTAACAGTTTTGCACCTGCTCATAAAATATGAACAATATGAATAGGTTGAATGAACTTCATTTGGATACAGGTGTCTATGGCAAAGTGAGTGTTATTTATAGAGTGAGTGGCATGAAGGTTAATAAGATACTTAGTTAATGAAATGAGGATTTATGCGATACACTTAACTGATGTTTGTAGATGCTATGATAACACATGAATAAAATTATATCTTAGCATTCACAACAAAATCCCCACAAATTGTCTTTATCTCGGCCACATAATCGCAGACTCGTAAACTGCGTTGTAAATGTGCATAAAATTATTAAAAAGCGACCTCATGACAAGCATTCCAAACAATTCACAATAGCCACAGCATTCACAATTGAGCTCAGTGCCAACAGTGCCAAAAAAAATAGGAAAAAGAACCCACGGATTTGTTTTGTTATCTTTTCCCATGCTTTGAATGAGGAAGAACACAACAAAAAATATAAAATACCCATTGTACTCGTATCTATTGCTTCTTATTTGATTCTTCACATTCACATCTGTTGTCTGAGCTTTTCTTTCCATATTTGCTTATCAAAAAAAAAAAAAATTTGTTTATGGTCAAATGCTTTTTATCGCATCTTAAATTTATTATCTGTAAAATACGCCCATGCGATTTGCTGAGAATGTGAATGTAATTATGAGTATATTCATTCATTCAGCAGACAGTCACGAACAGACTGACAGTCAGACAGGCTGAACACAAACAAATGCAAATGAATAAGCAATAACAAAAACAAAAGCAAAAGCAAAATGTTGAAAGTACTGAAAAATACTTGACAAATTCCACGCACTCGTTGCCTGCATAAACAATAAGTCATAAAAAACATAAACAAAACAAAGCCACAGGCCAGACAGAGACAGCCAAAACGAGAAAAATGCCCACAGACAACACACGACAAACATAGAACATAGGAAAAATGTACCGTGGTGCGAGTACAATAGATATTTGTTGTCAATTTGTAATTTTTTTATTTTGTTGAATTTACAAAGCACTCATAAAATATAAAAAATTTAAGTACAACTACCAATTAACAAGAAAAAAAAATTAAGTAAATAAAATTATATTTACAAATTTCTGTAGGGCCTTTTATATATTCTTTTAATATCAGATATATAAGCAAAAAAATTTAAAAATTGTCCACTACATTTTTCAATTATAAAACAAAATTTTCAAGTTAATAGATAAAGATTGTATTTATTTTTAATATTTTAGGCCTTTAACGTTTAAGCTCCTTAACTTATATACCACTGTGCTCGGACTGACTCATTCAGCTGAAAGTGTTGCGAGAATTTTGCTTGACCACCACGGCGTATACTTGTTCTTGTCCTCTCTCACACTCTGTTACTTTTTTATATGCAAATTCTGAATCATATTTGCATGCCAGGCTACAAACAGACAATAACAAAAATATAAAAAAGAAATGTGCATAGCATTGCTATTTTTGTTATTGTTATTTTTGGTTCTTCTGTTTTGACCGTCGCCGTCTGCCAAGCCAACAATTAAAAGCCAATTTCATTCACAAATAAATGAGGACTATGAACAATGGGATTGACCATCGGGCTCGTGATGACTGCCATGAGGATTGCCATTGAGTGCAGCAGACACTTGTGTACTTGGTTGGGCAGCCTTGACCGCACACCTGGACCTGTGCCAAGTTATTGATAATGGGATGAGTCAGACAAACTACAGATAAAAAATATATCTATTGAAGAACTTTATTAGAATGAGAAATTTAATGATATGACGAGCTAAGAATAAAAAATTAGTATCTGGAGATTTTTAAAACACAGAAGTAATTCTCTTCGAAAAAGTATTAGAATATCTATGGTATCGTATAACATAATAAAGATATCTTGTTAAAATAAATTTGTAGTTAATAATCCGTAACTATTCCCTGTTTCGACTAAAAAAGTATTTCTTTCTTTCGACTTGTTAAAAGTATTATATTTTATATCTTTAATAAAATAGATAGAAATCCTTAACTTTTGTTTGGAAAGAAAGATCATAGATCTATATATTTTCAACCTTTTTCAAACAATTATCTACACTTTCCTTATGAAATACTCAATACAATCCACAAATTTTATACAGTGTCAACTATGGTATTTATAAGCATTATAAAAGCTTAACATAATCCGATCAAATAACCTTTTGTTCTTATCGATTCAACGGCTTTTGGGTCACGTGGGCTCAATGAGTTGACCTTTAAAGTACTTGCACATGTATGATATGAATAGTTAATGTATATATACACATGTATATGGATGCACTGCTGATGCCAAGGTCCCTTTTGATGTCGATTCAATGGGCCAATGGTTTCTGGCCATGTGAGCATCATGAAAGTGTAATTAGGATCGTTGTGGAATCTATTCAGCTGGCATTTCAATGCCAACAATGTTGTTGCAAGGACACAGCTCCATTGTTGTTGTTGCACATTTAAAAATGGCAGCCTCAAAAAAATTCAGAATAGTATGAATGTCGACTGCAATCGATAAAATCTTTTCTATACATTTTCTATGGCGCCCAACGACTGTCGCATCCGTCTGTCCCTGAGATTCATTCAGCGTCTGTTCAATTAAATTTCTCACAATGATATGGATGGTTTTTTTAATGATGGTTTTGTCAACCAAAGTGCACTCAAGTCTCAAAGTTTTTCCATTATTGATTTTACTTTTGTTGTGCCTGACTTTTTTAATATGTATTTATTGCACTCACTTGATTTTCATCTTCTCTACAACATATGGCCAGTCTGGAACTCTGTCTCTGTGTGTGTGTGTGTGTTTGTATGTTGGGGGCGTGGCAGGGGCTTGACACACGCCTGCAGCGCTGCGTCACAGAAAATGTTTCCAGTACTCGGCATTCCCTTCATGATATGCGTATTTTACGACAGGGACACGAAACACGGACGCGATCTGGGAATGGGAGTGGGTATGGGACTGAGAACTGAGGACTAGCCTTGAGTGGAATCCTTACAAAAGTGGTAAAAATTGCCAGTGGCATACCAAAGTCGCCGAGTCAGCCAAGGGTGGATTTGCCAAGTGCAGGGACAGACTGCGCCTCACCTCTCTCTCTCTCTCCCTCTCTCTATCTTGACTCAACTCAACTGAACTGAACTGAACGCAGCTCTCCCAGCCCCATTTCTCATAGAAATATGTTCCTTTGTTTCTTTGCATCTTCTCTCATTTTGTATTTCAGCTTTTTTGTTTGTTTGTTTGTTTGTTTCTGTATGTTTCGCATTTCTCGTTCTCTGTAGTTTTTCTTCGCACGTTTTTCGCACTTTGTTGGTTTTTTGCGGCAAAGTAACTGGAACTGAAACACACCGAGGGTCCTCCACAGGAGGTTCCCTTTTTTTTCTCACCTTTATACTTATGTACATATGTAAATTTTAACCGGCAAAATTAAATTCTTTTACATTCTCAACATTATGTCCAAGTGTCAGTTACTTTAACATGCGATGTCAAATTGAAAAATGAACAAGGGGTGTATGTATATAAAATATATGTGAAACCTTCTTGATTTGTTGCCTAGATAGACCATATGGTTTTTGGCTTAGGGAGTACTCGCAATTGCGCAGTGGGACTATATGATAAGTTTTGAATAAATGAGGAATTTTGTGTGTAGTTTTAATAAAAAAATATTTGAAATTTAACTTTTTTAAATGCTTAGATAGATTAACTCAATTTAAATTATGAATATTTACAAGCTTTAAATTCTGTAGGTGCTTAATTAATTTGATTTAAAGCCTTCTACATTTCTTTAACATTTTACTTTTAACTTGAAAATGTTTATAAATATGATTAAATTAAATCAGTCTAATTTCGAGAATATTTATTATAATAATCAGTGGTGCCACAGAAATCGCTTTCGCTTGAATTTCACTTGAATTTGTATGAAATTTGAGTGAAATTCAAGCGAAAGCGATTTCTGTGGCACCCCTGAATATCTCTAGTTTTCTTAGAGCTAAAGCTTTATGCAAATTGATTGCACAAGATAATTGAACCTTTTAACAGAAGATTCAAATTAAATTATAGTTAAAATTGCTGCTAATTTGTTAAGCAAGAAAAATCAAACCAAACGATTCTTGCAATCGTCCAATTTTTTTTTTTATCATATTCGCAACGGAAGCCAGAGAAATGTCTAATTAAATTTAACCCGTAAAAGTTTATTACCATTGACTGTTGACGTGGCTAACTAGCGGCCTAACTGACTGACTGACTAACTGACGATGGGTGACTGCTGACTGGACATGAACTGCGCTTGGCCAAAGGCGACGATGTGAATGAAATCCGACAAGCGAAGGCGAAGCCAGCAAAAGGCGCACAGTGCCTAGATCCGAACTCGAACCCAAATCCAATGAATGGAGGGCATGACACAAAAGCCCTTCAGCTGAAGGAAAATGCTGAAAAAGTTGCAAAAAATATATACATATGTATATATAACAAGAAGAAGAAGAGTAGAAGAAGAGAAGAACAAGTCAAGAGAAAATGAAGCAACTAAAACGAGACGTGCTCAAATGCCAAAAGATACAAATACAAACGAGCTAAGGGCCCAAAGACAAACCAAACCAAATGAAATGAAATGAATGAATGAACTGTGAAGCGGCTAATGAATGAATGACAAAGCGACTAACTGACAGACAGACTGAAAGAGAGAGAGAGAGTGTGAGAGAGAGAGAGACAGAGACTAGCGTTGAGTGAATTATTGAATAAAACGCAATGCAATGAATGAAGTTTTGTGGTGCTTAAAGACTTTTCTTAATAATAAATCACACATTGAAGCGCATCAAGTTGACAGTAAAACAAAGAGGGGAAAGATAAAGGGAAGGTAATAATAAAAAGCAGACACATCAAGTTTAATGCAAGGACAAATCAGAAGACAGAGACAAAGGCAACTGAAGAGCCATCAAAGATTTGGCCAGATCACTATGCGCGTATTGTTTGATGGGTTTTGGTTAACTTCTCAAGAGTCCATCGATTGGAGGTCGATTGGATGTTGTCTATATCTATCTATCTTTATACTTTATCCATCTTTGTATCTTTAGGCTGCACAATTTTCTGCTGCAGTTTGCATATTTAGTCGCGAAACTGATGAGGATGATGTTGATGAGAGATAAGCTAGCTTTGTTGGTAGTTGCACTCGAGATTCAGCCCTCACCCCAGTTGCTTTGCTTCTATGATTAGCTGTGCCTCATTTCATCTCAAATCTCAGCGTAGTTTGCTCCAATTCCCCGTTAATAACACACTCACATGTCTATCCAAGTATCCGAGAGTCTGGTTATGTCCGGACTTCTGTTCGGGACTCGACGCGACTTTAAAGTTCGTTGGCCTCAATTCCAATTCCAACTGCCAACTTTTCTAAATCGCATCTGATGAGGGCGACCAAAAAAACAGCATTTTGTCAAATGTCTAAATGTGGGGGGCGTGGCAGCTACTCTCTATTTGTTGTTGTTGTTGTTGTTATTACATTTATTATTTCTCTCCAACTAACGGTTGCGTTGTAAAAATTGCTTGGCATCCGTCAGATACTTTTCTTATTTTCTTACCCCACTCAAGATTACAGCATTTAACATGACTTTGTTATTATTCTTGTTGTCAGTCTTGTTGTTGTCTGCCTTCTTCTTGTTGTTTTCTACTTCTATGTTGTGTGTGTGTGTGTGTTTTCTGAGTGTGTCGAGGCTCTAATTGGCCTCTGGCTTTGGCTTTCAGTTCTTTTAGAGCGTATAACTAAGTATTTTTTTTTTATGCGAAGCCGCTTTGATGTCATTCAACTAACTGTAAATAGTTTTATGTATACATAAAATTATGTATATATATAATTGTATATATTTAGATATTGTATATAATGTAGTGTAATATCTGGGATCCCATCATTATCATCCACAAGTCATTGTACAAAGTATTTAAGCCATCTCTACAATATAAATATAATAGAAATATTGGAAACAAGCGATGATATTTTGTTTCTTCATTTCTCGTTTTGATCACGATGAACACGATGTATTGCTCTTTCTCTTTTCTCACTCTCTCTCTTTCTACAGGTACCAAGCACAGCTCATTTCGCGGCCATCCCGGCAAATATCACATGAATTTAGGTAACAAAATTTAAACGTAGTGTCATTGATTATAATTATACAATAGAATGAAAACTATTTCATATAAATAATGCATGATAATCAAGAATATTTAAGGGGTTAAGGAATGTTAAAGGGTAAATCACACAAATAAATACCCTAACATTGTGTCTTACTGATCTTAACAGAGCTGAATTCTGTTTTATACTTAATTAACCGCGAAATTTCTTTGAATTCCATTTTAGAATTGAATTTGAATTAATATTGTCACTTAATTGCATAATAATGATGATGATTTTAAGCATTTGTAAGTTTTTATATTAGAACATAAATCATAAAATTCTTTAAAGCTTCTTTTGAGCTAATCTTGGTGTATTAAAATTCTTTTAATAAAAAATTCAACTTAGATCCCTGATTCGTTAATCCCTTTTTAGGGTTTTATAAAGATAATTTATCATGTCTCTACAATATCAAATGAATAAGAAGTCATCGAAGATACAAAAGTTCTCACATCTACCCTTCAAAATAAATATAAAGACTTTAATTTTCTTAAAGTCTTTTAATTGAAAAACCACACAATTATTATAAAAACTTGATTCTCATCTAATAAAATCCAGGGATCCTTCTGCGAATCATTGCCCCTTACTCATTGTTATAAAAACTGATTTCAATGTAAGATTACTCAGAGGTGTTGTGAATATGTGTGTTATGTTTATGCACATAAATAAATCCGACCCTGTCTCATTATAGAAAATCTCTCAGTGAGTCATCAACATCAACTTGGCCCATTCAAGTTATAATTGACCATATGGTCCGGGAGGAGGGCAGGTTAATCTCAAATGCATTGGCCAGACATCACTGTGATTTGGATTGCGGACAGACCACCGTGATAAGCTCGAGTGGAGCGAGCTCTAAGCTTCCGCTCTTCAATCCCTCGCGTCTCTGCTATTTATTCCAGAATCTATTGCTATTAATATTTCCTGCCTCGCGCGCATAAATTAACAAGGCAATTGAATCGAATGGCATATGTCACTGCGAATGAAATAGATATAATGGGAATGCTCCAAAGGGAACCCTTCTCAAATCTTTCATTATGTTTTATTATTTTTGGGTTTTTACGACTTTCCGAATCGCAGCGCACCCACATTCAAGACTCATTTGAGGCGGCTTTCCAAAGTGGCGAGCGGAGACAGCACCATGAAAATGGAAAAACCCATCGCCAAGGCATAGGAATAGAGCGGGAAGGGGAGGGGAGATGTGCGGTGTCCGGTTGGTGTGCTCGCCCAGAATCTGGGTGCCAAAGCGGAAGTGGCTGCTTAATGAAAAAACCGTTGCACACACACACAAACGTATAGTAAATGTAAATTTCAATTATTTGTGATGCCACCGAATGTGGCATGGAAAATGCGGCAATTTGACAGTAGCTGAAGTTGAAATACTCTAGAGTCTAGACTTTGAAACGAGATAGTTTTTTTTTGTTATTTTTTATTGAGATGTCAATTAAAAGATTGCCTTGAAATTAGAGAACTGTCAAGTAGTGAAGTTAAACAGAATAGAATACAACAATATTACCAGTTATATACAGGCAGACTACGCTATGAAGAGCGAGTTCGATAAGTCATATGAAAGGGAAGATAAAAATATTAGAAAATAATAATGATTATAATAAAATGCTACAATTATAATATTTAGAAATTAGTTTAAAAAAAAATAAGAATCGTTTTATTGAAGTAATTGGAGACATTTCAAGTTATGCACTCCCAAGTGTATCTCAAAGATGCAGAGACATTTTTAGCTAAGTTTATATATACAAATCATCTCAGTTCTCAACCACTTGACAGCGTTGAAATACTTTAAACAAGAGTAAAATAAACTGCCACACAAACCGCTCTGCTGTGGTGTCGTGCATCCGACAGATACACGTACAGCAACAGATATAGATACACAGATACAAAGATACACACATTGCGATACCCAGTTACTGAAATCTGTTAGAACTTCCCACAATAAATGCGTTGTTGTTGTTGTCGTTGTTCCTGGGCAACATTTTGTGTAATTTTATGCCGTTTTATGCATAATTTATTTTCTGTTTCAATGAAAGAGAGTAGAGGATTCCCCCATTGCCCCCCTTTGCTTTGTTGCCGCCGGGGCAGCAACAAATTGCCCGCATTCCTGATGTGAGAGAAACGGGTTTACCTTGAGAGCGCAAAGAGTTGTGCATTGTTTCGTGACCAGTAGGAAGAGATATTGAAGTTAACAGACAACATAACGTTCACTCACCTCACTGACTCTCTCCCATGTCATTGTTGTGCATCTTGCAGAGGCACTGCTCCAGTCACGTCCATTGCCACACATTCCGGCCGGGAGCACAGCGGCCACATTGCTAGCCGATGCCGCTGAACTCCAGAGTCAGGAGTCAAATGTGGCCAACGTGCTGGCCTCGCTCGGTGGACACAGTTCGGCGACATCTGTCTTTGAGTCGGCGCATCGTTGGACCTCCAAGGAGAATCTATTGGCGCCTGGACCCGAGGAGGATGATCCACAGCTATTTGTGGCATTGTACGACTTCCAGGCGGGCGGTGAGAATCAGCTGAGCCTCAAGAAGGGCGAACAGGTGCGCATCCTGAGCTACAACAAGTCCGGCGAATGGTGTGAGGCACATTCCGACTCGGGCAACGTGGGTTGGGTGCCCTCCAACTATGTGACGCCGCTGAATTCGCTGGAGAAGCACTCCTGGTACCATGGACCCATCTCCCGCAATGCCGCCGAATATCTATTGAGCTCGGGCATCAACGGCAGCTTCCTGGTGCGTGAGAGCGAAAGTTCTCCTGGTCAGCGCAGCATTAGCCTCAGGTAAGCCAGAGATAGTTACCAGAGATAGTTTGGCACTTTTGAAAACTAATTACATATCTTGTCCAGGTACGAGGGTCGTGTTTACCACTATCGCATATCGGAGGATCCGGATGGCAAGGTCTTTGTCACGCAGGAGGCAAAGTTCAACACGCTGGCGGAGCTAGTGCATCATCATAGTGTGCCGCACGAGGGTCATGGTCTCATCACACCGCTGCTCTATCCGGCGCCCAAGCAGAACAAACCCACAGTCTTTCCCTTGAGCCCCGAGCCCGATGAGTGGGAGATTTGTCGCACAGACATCATGATGAAGCACAAACTGGGCGGTGGTCAGTATGGCGAGGTGTACGAGGCGGTGTGGAAGCGTTATGGCAACACGGTGGCCGTCAAAACACTGAAAGAGGACACCATGGCGCTGAAAGACTTTCTGGAGGAGGCGGCCATCATGAAAGAGATGAAGCATCCCAATCTTGTGCAGCTTATCGGTGGGATTAGTCGATCAAAGAACTTGTCTATGAAATATATATGTAACCTATTCTATTCCTAATGTTGTTGTAGGTGTCTGCACCCGTGAGCCGCCATTTTATATCATCACCGAGTTTATGTCGCACGGCAATCTGCTCGACTTTCTGAGATCGGCGGGCAGAGAGACGCTGGATGCGGTGGCCCTGTTGTATATGGCCACGCAGATAGCGTCGGGCATGAGCTATCTCGAGTCGAGGAACTACATCCATCGGGATCTGGCGGCCCGCAATTGCCTGGTCGGTGACAATAAGCTCGTCAAAGTCGCCGACTTTGGGCTGGCGCGGCTGATGCGCGATGACACGTATACGGCGCATGCGGGTGCCAAGTTTCCCATCAAGTGGACCGCCCCCGAGGGATTGGCATACAACAAGTTTAGCACCAAGTCCGATGTGTGGGCCTTTGGTGTGCTACTCTGGGAGATAGCCACGTACGGGATGTCGCCATATCCGGGAATTGATCTCACCGATGTGTATCACAAACTAGAGAAGGGCTATCGGATGGAGCGTCCGCCGGGTTGTCCACTGGAGGTATACGATCTAATGCGACAGTGCTGGCAATGGGATGCTGCGGATCGGCCCACATTCAAGAGCATACACCATGCGCTGGAGCACATGTTTCAGGTGGGTGACGGTGACATCGATTTCGAGGTCGAGGTGTGGGATGATGATGATGATGATGATGACGTCGATAATGTCGATGATGATTATGATGGCGACAATGACGACAATGACGATGACAATGGCATTGAGCTTTGATTTCAATTGGCGTCGTCGCCGCTCTTGGAATGCCAACGCACCAAATGTGATAGTCTCACAATCATCCGTAGTGATAGCAATAATGATCCACGTGCTGCACGTCTCTCCTTCTTCGCTCCGCAGGAATCGTCCATCACCGAAGCGGTCGAGAAACAGCTAAATGCCACAGCCAGCGCCACAGGCTCCACAGTAGCGACAGCAGCAGCATCTGGTGTTGCCGCGACCGCGACTGGCGTAACCACGGCCAGCGCATCCTCATCGGCATCGGCATCGCTCAGTCTGACGCCACAAATGGTCAAGAAATCCCTGCCCAGCATCGATCCACAGCAGCAACAGCAGCAGCAACAACAACTGGCCAGCACACCCATGTCAGGTGAGTTAAACGTTTCCATTTCCAGTTTAGATCGTTTAGATTCATTGCTGAATGCATTCAATCATCCTAGAAACGGGCTCGAGCTCAACCAAGCTGAGCACCTTCTCCAGCCAGGGCAAGGGCAATGTGCAAATGCGTCGCACCACCAACAAACAGGGCAAACAGGCGCCAGCTCCGCCCAAGCGCACCAGGTAAACCCAATCCTCGAAATTCACCATCTTATTTAAAAAAATATATATTTATTTAGTTATTTTTCAACTGTCATTAAATCCCTTCCAAAACCAGCTAAAATATGTAAATTTACTTACTTTAAACATCGTTGATTTTATCCACTAAAAAATTGTTTTTAATCAGTTGAAATTAAGTTAAATCTAACTTAATTTAGCTAATCTATATCTAAATAGTTGATAAAGAGTTGGTACTTAATCGTAAGTTATTATGATAGAATTTCCAGATATTTTTTTACAATTTACCCCTTTTAATATTTAAAATCTATTTAATAATTTAAAATGTTTATTTATACTACATTTTTATTTTTACTTTTGCTTCAACTATAATTTTACTTATAAGTATTCTAAATATTTTATTGATATTCAGTACTAAATGCTTTGAATATTTTATCCCAACATAATATATAACTATTATCTAATATCCTTTTACACTTTCATGCAGCCTGCTCTCCAGCAGCCGGGACTCAACAT
Source organism: Drosophila suboccidentalis (assembly GCA_037043435.1). Lineage (NCBI taxonomy): Eukaryota > Metazoa > Arthropoda > Insecta > Diptera > Drosophilidae > Drosophila > Drosophila suboccidentalis. Next base: position 517,732 of record JBAMBK010002320.1, read on the forward strand.
ATCGTGAGGAGGACGCAACACGCAACTTTATCGATGAGCTCAATACGAATGGTAGTAGTAGCAACTTCCACTTCAAGTCCAACTCCAACTCCAACAGCATTTTTAGCCAGACCCTATGTAGAAATTTTAAAACCCAAATTCCAACCCAGACACAAATACGTACACAACAACAGCAACAGAAACAACAATTATTACAACCAGTACAACAACAACAACAACAACAACAACCACAACAAAAACAACAACAACAACAAACGTATTCTATTAAGAAATCATCCTCCTGCAGTAGTTTCCTTTACGACATCCTATTTCGAGGTATTTGTCAATGGAGTAAGAATTCCTATTTACAATTTATGTTTCGTTTTTTATTGGTTTGTGATGCACACAGTAAATGAAAAAGCAATTTTCCTTTTGCTGTATTTATTTATGCTTTTCTTAAGTTATTTCTTCTTATATTTATGTGTGTGGTATGTTCAAAATTTAAATCGTATTTGTTACATAATTTATGGATTTCAAAATGAATTTCCAACGCTTTTTATGTATGTATTTCAGTATCGTTATTTTGATTCTTTCTATTTTATATTCGGGGCATACTCTTGTGGAATATTTGTATTTATAAAAAATAAACTAAAAGAATTCGGAAAATATAATATTTAACTTTTGAACTAACAATAAAAAAATATAATTTTAAAATTAGAACAAATTTATAAATAATAATAAATAGATATTATGAATTTTAAGCTTGAAAATTTAGAAAACTTTGTAAAATTTAAAGATGATGTAACGCTTTTTAATGTAAATTCCCTTAAATATTAAAATTTACTGCCTGCTTTTATTTTAACATTCCTGTGTATTCTGTTAAATGCATTTGATGTTAAATATGCCGATGTTAGTTGTATTTACATTTGTGGCTTCTGCTAATTAACAGAAGTTACTTTTAAACTCATAAATTACAAATTTGTAGCTAAAATTAATTTTAAAATGTTTTTTTGTGTCAAAAATACAAGATGTAACTTATGAAAAGTATTCATTAGCGTATTAATCAGTGTAATCTTTGAAATAGTCTGTCAATTTCCGATTCCACAGTTAACGCCCCGAAAACGTATTTATCTTTTTGAATTTTCCTTCTATTTGTAGCTTTTTTTGGTGTTTGTTTTAGTTATAAAATTCTTTTTTTTAGTTTTTAATTTATAATTTAGTTAATGTTGAATTTGCTTTATGTTTGTTTTTGGTTCTCCTATGTAGTGCATTTAACTTTTGTTTGGTGTTGACAAATATTGAGCAAAATGGGTTTGTCGCCACGACCACGACTCTCACTCAGCTCCCGCTAATCCAAAAGAAAAACAACCTAAATCCCCAGCACGAGCATGCAATTGCACCAAATGGAACTGGCAGCTAACTGAATCCTTCTCTGCTTCCAGGTCTAACCAGGGATATTAACAATTTGACGCAACGCTATGACTCGGAAACAGATCCGGCTGCTGATCCCGACACGGATGCCACTGGCGACAGTCTGGAGCAGAGTCTGACGGCTACACCGCCGACCAAGATGCAGCATTCGCTGCATGGCGGCGTCTCTGGCATCTCGGTGGGCATTGGACCGCGTTCCTCGCAGCAGCACAGCTCCTTCAAGCGTCCGGTGATGGGCAATCGAGGACTGGAGACGCGTCAAAGCAAACGGTCGCAGCAGCATCCGGCCAGGGAGCAACCTGGACCTGGACCTGGTAATGGGAATGGGAATGTGAGCGTTACCAGCACCAATGGTGGCACACCTGTATTGCCTGTCCATCCCATCACTGTGGGCGCCTTGGAGGTAATGAATGTGAAGCGTGTGGTCAATCGCTATGGAACTTTGCCGAAGGTGGCCCGCATTGGCGCATTCCTCGACAGCTTGGAGGACAGCAGCAGCAGCGGCAGTAGCGAGGCAGCCAATGGTCATGCCACGCCTCCGGCACGTGCCCCGCCTGCGGTGCCCTCCGCATTGCCCACAGCAGCCAACAAGGTGCAGCAGCCACAGCAGATGATACGCAGCAACTCTTCCGGCGGCGTGACGATGCAGAACAATGCAGCCGCCAGTCTCAACAAACTGCAGCGACATCGCACCACCACCGAGGGCACCATGATGACATTCTCCTCGTTCCGAGCCGCCGGCAGCAGCAGTTCACCCAAACGCGGTGGTGTTGGCGGTGGTGTTACACAGCCGGCACTGGCCAATCTGGAGTTTCCGCCGCCGCCGCTGGAGGAATTTGAGGCATTGCCGCCGCCACCACCGCCGCCAGCGCCGGAAAGCGCCGTCCAGGCCATACAACAGCATCTGCATGCCCAGCACAGCAGCAGCAACGATGTCAGCAATACGGCGCCCAGCGTCGAGGAGGCCAGCTCCCGTTTTGGCGTCTCGCTGCGCAAGCGCGAACCCTCCACGGATTCGTGCAGCTCACTGGGCACGCCACCGGAACCAGCACCGGCTCCAGCACCAGCAGCAGCGACGCCAGCGGCCGAGAAGAGTCTGAATCTGAAGGAGAAGCTCATCACTGAGATCAAGTCCGCCGCCAGCAAGCCGTCCGAGTCGTCCACCAATTCCGGCTATGCCAATGGAAGTGCTCCGGCTGTTGTTGCTCCGCCCGCTGTTGTGGATCCTGTATCGCAGCTGGTGACGGAACTGGCCGAGAGCATGAACCTGCCCAAACAGGTGGCAACGAAGCTAACAAATGGCAATAGCAACAGCAATATGAATATCAACAGCAGCAACATCACCAGCAGCAACAACAACAACTTTAAGGCGCAGCTCAAGAAGGTGGAGCCAAAGAAACTGAATGCGCCAATGCCAAAGGCCGAGCAGCCCTCAAATATAATTGACTTTAAGGCGCATCTGCGCAAAGTGGACAAGGAGCAGCAAGCTCCACAACAGCAACAACAACAGCAGCAGCAGCAGCAGCAATCCCAGAGCAATCCAAATGCCAATGCCAACAATTGCAACAAGTTTAGCAGCGCAACAGCAGCAGCGGCGGCAAATCAAAAGACTGAAATCAAAATCGATGTTAGCAACTCGAATGCTGATGCGGAAACCACCACGGAGATGGGCACGGGCAGCGGCACAGATGCGGCGGGCAAGCGACGCAGCACAGGTAGTATTAATAGCTTAAAGAAACTTTGGGAGCAGCCGACAGCTGCTGCAGCTGCTGCTGGTGCTGGTGGGGTGGATTATGCCAGCACCACGATCCCACAATCTTCAGTGGCCAGCAGCAATGGTGGTGCAAATGTTGTTGTTGCATCGCAGTTGCAATCGCCCAAATATGGACTAAAGGCGTCACTGCCAATGGCCACAACGAAGCAGCTGTTTGGCAATAAGCCGCCACCAGCGGCACCGCCACCACCGCCCCCCATTAGCACCAACTCATGTCCTGCATCCGCACAACCCAAACCACAGCAACCGCAACAGCCGCAACCAAAGCAACAGCAGCAACAACAACAACAGCAACAACTAGTAGCAGCAACATCTAAATTAGCAACAACTGCAATAAAAACATCTCTTTCAACGCAACTCTTCACAGATGCCGAGATCAGCAGCAGCTGCAACGAGGAGCAACATCATCCAACAGCATCCGACGTCGCACAAACGGAGATAATGACGCAATCGCTATATGGCAGCGATCAACAGCAACAACAGCAGCAGCAGCAGCAATTCAGCAGCAACTCCAATCATCAACAGAATCAGAAACTGACCACCTCCAGCATCGTGACGAGCAATAGCCAGAATAAGCCCGCCGTGCCCCATAAGCCAACCAAGCTGACTATCTATGCCACGCCCATTGCCAAAATAGCCGGCGTTGGTGTGGGCGGCGGCGGCGACAACATCAATTCAACGCAAATCTCCAGGGAGAGCATATTGGAGCTGGTGACACTACTGGAGGGTTCGTTAAAGCATCCGGTGAATGCGATATCCGCATCGCAATGGCTACAGCTCAGCGACAAGTTGAATATATTGCAAAATTCGTGTGTGGTTTTTGCGGAAAATGAATCGATGCCGCCGCATTCGAAGTTCCATTTTCGTGAGCTGGTCACGAGAGTGGAGACACAATCGCAGAATCTACGCACCGCTGGCAGTAAAAATGTCCAGGACAATGAGCGATTGGTGGGTGAGGTTGGACAGTCGCTCAAACAGATCTCGAATGCGTTGCATAGGTAAATGATAAGAACGGGGATGGATCAGCAGAGGAGCGGTGAAGCGGACAACAGCGGCGCCGGCATTTGGCTGGACGCCGAGGGCAATTTTATCAAACGCAAGCATCCACAGTGATAACAGCAACAACAACAACAACATCGCTCCCACCATCCCCCAGAAGCGCCCAACGCCCTGCCCCCCCTGGCGCAAACACAACGAACGAACAGATACAGATAAAGATAGAAATACAAGTAAAAGATACAGATACATTTACAGATTACGACAAAGATACGCAACTGAGACGGAATTAGAACGTATTGAACTTCAAGCCCAGCGAAGAAGCGCAGAACAGACAACAAACAAACAAAGAAAGAAAGAAAGAACAACAACCTACAACTTATATTTAATTAATAACTATAAACTATTTATATATATATGCATATATAAATATCGTACAGTAGTAACATCATGAGTAGTATCTATCTTTAGTAGCCGTAGCGATTATACATACATACATACATCTAGTCATATATATTTGATGCATCCGCTTAAAAAATAAACAGACGATAGAGAGAGATTGGGGCGGGAACAAGGCTTCTAACTGAGTTGCAAAGCAAAACAAAAACACAGAAAACAAAAAAGAAACATTTTCTATTTTTCTCGCGTTTCACTTCATTTTCATATTCATCTTTCATTAAGAAACATATATTTTGCAGAATTAAGCTAGAGAACTTCGTTTTATAAACATACATACATTGAAAGACATACACATATATATACATATGCATATATAAACTGACGACAAGGATGAAAGGCAATACGAGGAAGAGAGAGAGAGTGCATGATGAATAAAATATATATTCATAGAATATCTCAATAAATTAGTAATTATACAAACATATATATACTTGCACTCACACACAATGCAAATATATATACATACATTTATTTACATACATATATACTAGTCGGTAAAAGTGTTTTTAGTATATCAACTTATATATAAACATATAATATATATATATATGATTTATATAATATAATGATGACCGTGTTAAATGCAAATCGAAAACTCAATCTACAACGTTTAGACTTTTCTTCGTGTTTTAGTACTCGTAATACCTACAAAATACATTAAAACAAACAAACATATATGATCTACATATGTGTACTACTTGGCATAAATTATAAACAGTAGCAAAGCCCAAAGATATTATTATTAAACGACTACTCGAAAAGATATATATATATATGTATATGTTAGTTGCAAAGACTAAATGGACTTATTTTTTAGTTTTATGTTGATAATGCAAGAGAAATAAAATTGGTGGCAAACGCTTTTTAGACATACATACTTATTATACACAACAAATTGTAATTATTATCTGATATTTTATGGATTTTAAAACTACTTTTATACGTAAACAAACACACACACACACACTCACACAAGAAAAACAAAAACCAAATAAATATTCATTTTCATATATGCAAAAAATAAACGTGGAAAGCTAACGGATCAACATTTGGGGCGGGTCATATGTAAACCAAGCTGAAAAGCTGATTTAAAATAAATATTATATACTTCACCCTTATCAAAATTAGCTACCCCAAATACCAAGAAAAAGACATTATGCATTCAAAAGATATATAAATATACACAATATATATTTCTGTAACTTCTATAATATCCTGTGCGTTTTTTGAATGCGCTTAGAGCATATATTATTTAAAAGAAAACGGATCAAAAATACTTCAAGAAGAAATAAAATGATATTTAAAAACCAAACAACTACGTTGTATAAAGATTTGACGAGACAAAGGGAAGACTGGTTTTCTTTTAGTTACCCAAATTGGCTGCTTTTTAATCCGATTTTATCGCATGTCAAAAATTTGGCGGCCAATTTTTCTTATAATAACGGTAAGGCCAAATAACGGTGTGGCAGCCTTGGCTTTCAGAAAAAGAGTCACCGATAGTTTTATTACGTGGTTGCCTTGCAACCAGAGAAAAAAGACGATAGTAAGTAAGACTTAGTAAGTAATTATAACATTCTTTGAATTTATCACCCTTATTTCATCTTATTTTTAATATAAATGGTTTAATGAAGCACAAATTCATTGCAAAATTTAACAATTGTTTCAAAAATAAATTTCTGATTAAATTGCTCGGTCGGGCGATAGCAATCATTTCGATAATTTAAGATTGGCTTGCAGCCCTTGCGATAGTATTGCACGCCTGCTTTTTAATTCAAATTCGAACCTCAGAAATAATGCCAGTCTAGTTCAATTTATACTTATAGTTTTACACATATTATTTGCATCGAAAATTATATATTTTTTTAAATTTGTTGCGATTTCAAGAGCCGATTTATGGCAGTTTTTCTCCACAATTCACTCGCTGTTAATAACAGTTGATCAAATGGTAATGTTATTTTGCTGTTATGTTAAATAACATTTCTGTTTGGCATTCGTTCTTTTTTTTCATAAAGAAAATAAGAAGAAGAGAAAGAGGAAAAAAGACGAAATAATATATAATAATAGAATATTATTTATACTGTGATATATAGCCAAGCATTGTTTTGTGTCTGCAAGCAAGTAAATTGAGCAAACGAAGCAACAGTAAACGAGAAAGAGAACGAAACAAAGGCAATTGCAATACAACACAACAACAACAGCAGCAGCAGAAAAGTCAGCAGCCCAAAAGCAGAAGCAGAAGCAGCATTCATTACAATGCCACTGTTTGGTAAATCACAGAAGACGCCAGTCGAATTGGTAAAGTCGCTAAAGGAGGCGATAAACGCACTGGAGGCGGGCGACCGGAAGGTGGAGAAGGCCCAGGAGGATGTCAGCAAAAATCTGGTGTCAATCAAGAACATGCTGTATGGAAGCAGCGATGCGGAACCACCAGCGGACTATGTGGTCGCTCAGCTGTCGCAGGAGCTGTATAACAGCAATCTGCTGCTGCTACTGATACAGAATCTGCATCGCATCGACTTTGAGGGTAAGAAGCATGTGGCGCTTATATTTAACAACGTGCTGCGACGACAGATTGGCACACGATCGCCCACAGTGGAATATATATGCACGAAACCGGAAATCTTGTTTACACTGATGGCCGGCTATGAGGATGCACATCCGGAGATTGCCCTTAACTCGGGCACAATGCTGCGCGAGTGTGCTAGATATGAAGCGCTGGCAAAGATCATGCTGCATTCGGATGAGTTCTTCAAGTTCTTCCGCTACGTGGAAGTGTCCACCTTTGACATCGCCTCGGATGCCTTCTCCACCTTTAAGGAGCTACTGACACGCCACAAGCTGTTATGTGCCGAATTCCTGGACGCCAACTATGACAAGTTCTTCTCGCAGCATTACCAGCGACTGTTGAACTCGGAAAACTATGTGACACGGCGTCAGAGTTTGAAGCTGCTCGGCGAACTGCTGCTGGACAGGCACAACTTTACCGTTATGACACGATATATATCAGAGCCGGAAAACCTAAAGCTGATGATGAACATGCTCAAGGAGCGATCACGCAACATACAATTCGAGGCGTTTCATGTCTTCAAGGTGTTTGTGGCGAATCCAAATAAACCGAAACCGATCTTGGACATCCTGCTGCGCAACCAAACGAAACTCGTCGATTTTCTCACCAGTTTCCATACGGATCGATCCGAGGATGAGCAATTCAACGATGAGAAGGCCTATCTGATCAAGCAGATAAGGGAGCTGAAACCGCTGCCCGAGGCTTAGTGGGCAGCGGCGTCAACGTCAACGTCGGCGACAGTGCTGGCAACGTCGAGGGCGATAACGATTACGAGAAGAGGAACAAGAAAACGAAGACGAACTTGGCTGAATGGATGGATGACGATAGCGAAGACGAAAGCAGGACGATGGACATGCACACGGATACGGACACAGGACAAAGGAGACAATGGAATTGTTTGTGTTGGCGGGGCGTGGGTTAAACAATTGCAGGACATACACATATTAAATGACAACAACAGACGATGACAATGACGACAGGCACTTGTGAGTAACTAAACAATAATTTAGACAAAGCAAACAACAAAATGATAACGATAAATAACGATAAAGCAAAATACATAAGTAGTAACAACAACAAATACACATATGAGTACACATATAATATAATGTATGTATGTAATAGCGTAAAGGAAAAATTGCAGACGCAGATTATTTTGCGAATTTAACTATATATAATAACTAAACAAAATATCACACACACTCACAAAACACAGAAACACCTTTATTTACTTATTTCCCAATTTCGATTCAGCTTCGTCTAGTTCGCTTTTAAAATTGTTCGAGAGTTCGATTTGTTGTTGTTGTTGTGGATCCAGATCGAGATCCTCGTTCGCTTGTAGACAGACAGACAGACATAGACCTATGTATGTATGTACACCAACCTGTTACTACTACTTTTCGTAAATGGTTTTTTTTTTGTAATTCTTCTTTTGTGTTTTTAAAAATAGTTGTTGTAATGAAATTTAGCGTTTTTGAAACGAAAATCCCCAGGACAATGAAGATAATATGAGTTTTTGACTTAACAATTTAGACATTAAACATTTCAAATGTGCGCCGAAATAAACAATTACGGTAAATTATTATTATTAAATTTACATATGTATGAAAACAAATGTAACTTCACGCAAAATGTTCATTCAAAAATACTGCATAATAATTATATAGTTATAATCACGGTTGCCACAATTGGCGTTTTTGCGCCAAAACTGGCTCTTTTTTGTTTGTTTTTGGCTCAATCAGATATTTTTAAGTGGCAACCGTGGTTATAATTGAGAAGAGAAAGCATTCAAGAAACACACTCCACACACACACACACACAAAACATCCATACGTACATAGTAAAAAAAAAGGGAAGTTAAAACCACAACATTACGAGCAGCATATAATAAAATATCTGATTATTATAATTTATACTATTCCCAAATTAAAGATAACAGCCAAACAAAATTCCATTATGTGTCATTCTGATTGGAAAATGGGAGGGGTGGGGAGAAACTGTTTAAATGTGAATGCTTAAGCTCCTGAGTCATGTGAAACTTACAGGGCTGCACTAAAAAACAAATACATAAATGCTTGAAAGTTTAGTTAGAATAGCAAAATATGTCTTAATGTAAAGACAAATTCTTTTGGGAACTGCATGTACTGTCGTAAGATATCTTATTAACTAAAATAATTAACAAAGTAAATAATAAACTATTGTGTTTATGCATTTAGTTGTTGAAAATAAAATACCTAGTTTTAATACTCAATGAACAGGGTATGAAAACAACAAGCTGACATGGCAGCTTTGTGTCCAGCCCTGGTACCGATCAGCTGTCTTCGAATTTCGGCGCCTATAAATCAATACCATCAAAATCAGAGCAGTAGCAAATGTTTTTATAGAAAATGTATAAACGATTTCGAAAATCACGGGATCAAGTAATTATAGGGGAAAACAGCAGCAGCGATGATGACAGCGCAGATATTATGGAAATGAGCAGAGTTCTTGTTCGCAGGCGTCCTGCAAATATGCAGAAATATATTCGCATTCGACGTTTGGCAACTCTTGATGATGCGGGCATTTCGGACACGAGCAGCGATGAGCTAAGCAGCAGCCAAGACCAGGAGAACAGCAGGTGTCCTTTCAACACAAGCAGATACAGAGGCAACCCCAAAGCGTTGCTATTGACGCCCACAAATAAATTTCAACCATTGTCAGTGACTTTGAGTGGAAAGAAAGTGTCGCCAACTCCATTGAACACTAGTTTGAATGCGTCCAGCTTATCCGAGTCCATTGCTGGGACTCCGACAGCATCATGCCAAACAGCTTGGCACAGCTTAAGGAAAACGCTTTCAACGCTGAAACGTGACCGTCGATGCGTGCTGGAGGATACGTTCGTTGAGTGCTCTTCTGCCTCATCTATTGAAGCGAACCTTAGGTCATTGGTCGACAAGCAGCAGATGCCAAGCAGTGCCAAGATGAACGCCTTAGCCCGAAAGAAACAGCGATGCGTCAAAGGGGGCTATCTGCAAGAATACAAGCGTCTGATGCAGAAGGAGCGCATGGATCGCCGCAGTCTAAGCCATAATCAACGTTTGGGCATTAGCCCAGGACATCGAGTACTTGTACTGGGCATATTTGAATCCTTTGGCTCTTATATGGCTCGCGTACAGACTGTCGATCCGGATGATCCCATCTTCAACGTCATATTAGCTCCCAGCATGGCAACCAAGATCACAGTAGGCTCTAGCCTAGAGCTATACTTTGATTTGAAGGCGAACTCGGCGCTGCAGTTGCCAAACAAGGAACTCGTATTTATACAACCAAATAAGTTAGTTTTATTATAAGGACAAGAACACACACTTAAAATTACTTAGAAATTAATTTGTAAATACATAAGAGAAACACAGCTAGCGTCGCTTTTTCTTTTCCAGCTTTCGTATCTTGTGCAGACGTCGCGCATTGGCATTATTAGCCGGAGCAGGCTCGTCGACGAGTCTCCCCTCGTCCTCACTCGCATCGAGGGACTCGTTGCTGCTCATTAAAACTGCAGCCGATATGCAGACAAACTGAAATATTGCGCCCACGAAGAGCCCATACCGCACAAGCATGCTAAATAAGTCTTCCTCTCCATATTTATCCAAAGAAGCTGCGACACCCAAATTATCAGTTGACATTTTATTCACTTTAGTTTTCTCGCGCAAAGAAAATCAACTTTTGTTTACAGTTAGTTTTGTGTATGCGGCGAAACAGGGCTGTATCGAGTCGCTCACAATTAGTTCATTTGAACTACTCCCTACAGTGCACAAACGAACAAATTGAACGAACACTGAACTATTTGAAGGTCATCGATAGTTTTGCAGCTCCACTCGGCTGGTTTTTGCTAGAGCTGGCAAACTATCGATATTGGCGCCATTCGATATTTTCGATATTTTGAGAGGTTAACATCGATACTATCGATAGTATCGTTTTATATATATTTTCTACCAAAAAACCTAATTAAAATTTTTTTCATATAAAAAAAAATTTTTATACAAAGTAAATATTAATTTTTTTGAACTTAATTTGTTAAAACAGTAACGTAAAAATTTATAAATTTATGAAGGAATTTTAGCGCAGCACCTTCTACCAAAAATTTTGCTGCCAAGTGGTGTGCAAGTGAAGTAAATTTTTCTTAAATACTATCGATAGTGGAAGTTTTCGCCATCGATATATCGATAGTGGGAAAAACAGGTCGACTATCGATATATCGATATATCGATAGTATCGTCGATAGTTTTCCAGTCCTAGTTTTTGCATAATTAGTTTTTTAAGTAATTTATTAGATTTGCGAAAAAATATGTCGTGTTTTCGATTAGCCATTGCGGTTAATGCCGCCCGGCCGCTGCCCTTAAACAGACAGAGTCTTCGCCTATTGCCCAAACGAAACCAGGAAATGTCATTTACGCGCCGCCAGTTCTCAAAGGCATTGGAAGAAAGCAGCCTTAAGAAGAAACCCGCTGGCACCTTGAAGCTGGCGCTACTTGGCGCTAGTATTGGAGCCGTCGCCGGATCCGGCTACAGCTTCTACTCAAATTTTACCGACAAGAACGCACACAAGGAGCACGAACGTACGCCACCAAAAGTTATAGAGTCTCTGCCGGCCGGTGTGCGAATAACGAAGCGATATTTGAATCCGAAAGACACTTCCGGCCTAGACATTGTGCTGTTCCAATTCCAGACATGCCCATTCTGCTGTAAAGTGCGTGCCTTTTTGGACTATATGGGCGTATCATATTCAGTGGTTGAGGTCGACGCAGTTCTCAGGCAAGACATCAGGTGGTCGTCGGTTAAGAAAGTGCCCATGGTGCTGATACGCCAACAGAATGGTCAATACGTGCAGATGACCGACTCCAGTGCTATCATTTCCCTTGTCGCTACCACTCTGAATGATAAGCGCTTGGATGTCGGCGATTTGGCACAATTCTATCCACAAATCTCGTTCTTTGATGATGCCGGCAAGAAACGACAGGACATTATGAACAAGTACTTCCTCATGTACCAGGACCGCACCCCCAAAAATATGACTAAAGATTTGGAAGAGTAAGTGAGCTGTGGCTGTTCTATTTATACATTATTTAAATACCGAAACTTCTTTTCTTTAGAAATGAACGCAAGTGGAGAACCTGGGCTGACAATCATCTGGTGCATCTGATATCGCCCAACTGCTACCAGACCCTTGGCGAGTCAATGGAGACCTTTGAATGGTTCTCCAAGGCGGGCGAGTGGGATGTCTACTTCCCCAAGTGGGAGCGTAATTTGATGGTCTACTGTGGTGCAACGGCCATGTGGGCAATAGCTAAGCTATTAAAGCGGCGACACGACCTCTCGGATGATGTCAGATCCCATATGTATGATGCACTTAACAAGTGGAGCACAGAGCTTAAAAAACGAAACACAAAATTCATGGGCGGTAAACAGCCCGGCTTGTCAGATCTCTCAGTCTTCGGTGTCCTTAGCAGTATGGAAGGATGTCAGACATTCAAAGACTGCTTACAAAATACTAGCATTGGTAACAATTCAAATTATTTTCACAAAATACCGAAGTATATTATAAGTTTTTCATTCTAGGAAAATGGTTCTACGATGTCAAGGAGCTTGTGGAACAAAATCGTGGTCAACTACACAGAGAGCGTGTTGTAGGAGTCGCTCCAAATGCTTAGAACAAAGCATAGCAATAATCAAGTTAATATACAAGTCATTTACACCCAAAGATTGTTTACAGTTGTTCCATAAACGCCACAATTTTTATTTAAAATTGCACCTTAAATGACCACAGTAATTATTAGCATAAATAATGAAGGAAAGATGGACGAATATGTGAGAGAAGAACGTTATCTTTCTAAGCCTGCAGTTGAGCTCTCAAAATTAGAAGCGTGTTGAGGAAACGGAGAAGAGTGTCAGAGAGATCCCATTAAGATTTACAAACAAAACATTTTGTGTGCAGTTTGAGAAGCACTGGGTGCACAGCCAAGCTTTTATTATTATTTCAAACTATTATTTGGTACAGAATTAAACAATATAAAATGTTTACTATAGTAACATTTTTGGCAATTATGCATTAACTATTAGAAAGTTTTTCTGTCTTTATTCATATAAAGGCGAACGCTATTTCAAAAATAGCCAACGAATAAAATATGTACCAGTTTTGGTACAATTGTACCATGTGTGGCAGCCCTGATTGTAGGTCTATCGCCTGACCGCCGCAATCGGCCGAATCGATAAAACTGAGTAAAACGTAGTGTTGGATAACATTGTATCGATTTGCGCGCAAAAATTTGAAATGAAAATTTGAAATTTTCAAAAATCAATTAAAAATTAAATAAAAACAATTTGAAAAAAACAAAAAAATCCAAAATTTTGTAAAATAATTAAGACCAATCTAAAATTGGTTTGGTACCGTTAGCTCTTCGCTTGGCGAAGTTAGTAAAAAATCCAAAAAATAAGAAAATTGTAAATTCGAGAAAAGTCCAACAAAAATTCGGTATAGTTTTCAAAATTCTAGCTTTAAAATTGAAAAAGTTAATTTTTTTTCGCGAAAAAACTTCGCACTTTTGGAAGTGCGAAAAGTGGGGCCCAGAGGTTGCCACCTTTTCTTTTTTTTTGGCAGTCTTAGCCAGGGCTGCCACCTTTTTTAAGTCAGGGCTGCCACCTTTTTTAAGTCAGGGCTGCCAGAGATTTTAGTTTTACCGTTAAAAAAAGGACGCGCTTGCTTTCTAATAAAATAACAATTAAATCAATCATATCGAGACTACTGCCTTGCATCCTCGATTGTGGCATTTTTAAAATAGTATGTGGGCCTGGGAATGACAGGGTTTTCGCCAAATGTTTCATCTGCCGCTGCTCGGTTCGTCTGATACGCGGACACTATAAAAACACCGCCAATTTTTTCAAGCATATATATCAAGGTAAGGGGAGAAGAAAGGCCGCCGCCATTACAATTTTTTAATTTTAACAATTTAATATAATAAATATAAAACTTTCCAGACTCGTCATCCCCATTTTATGTACATGGTCAAAGAAAGAAAAATCGAGCGTGGGATCGAGTTGCGAGCTGAGCGTGAGTACAGAAGAGGATCGCAAGATCTATACGAAGAAATATGAGCGTGTTGCTGTGGAGGAGGAGGTGGAGGTGGAGGTGGAGGTGGAAGAGGAGGAGGAGGAGAAGGTGGAAGAGGAGGAGGAGGTGGTGGAGGAGGTGGTGGTGGAGGAGGATGGAGATGGTGGAGGAGGTGGAGATGGTGGAGGAGGTGGAGGCACTACCCAGCCGGAAATTCATTCATGTGGTGAACGAATTCTATACGGCCGCTGTACAGAACGTGTCAGTTTTAAGTTGCACATCCCTGATTCTGCAAACTTTCATGAGCGCGCTCTGTAGTCAGAATCGATCGTCTCTAAGTGTGAAATCCCCGCAGCAAAGTCCGCTATGAGTTCGCTCGTTTGCTTGAGTTTCTCATAGTGTTCTGCTGCAGAGAACGCTGCTTGGAATCGTTTGCTTCGTGGTAAAAGTTCCCTGCAACAAAGTCCGCTACGAACTCGAACGTTTTACTGAGTTTGTCATAGCGTTCTGCTGCAGAGAACGCTGCACAGAATTGTTTCTAAGCTGTGTGAAATACATGCAGTTAACTCCGCTATGAGTTCGCTCGTTTGCTTGAGTTCCACATAGCATTCTGCTGCAGAGAACGCTGCTTGGAAATCTTTCTGAGCTGTGTGAAATACATGCAGCTAACTCCGCTATGAGTTCGCTCGTTTGCTTGAGTTTTACACTGCGTTCTGCTGCAGAGAACGCTGATTGGATTTTTTCTTTGTTTCTTTTGTTTGTATTGACTTTTGTAGGGTTGTCATAGGGCTTTGCAGCAGTTATTGCAGTGTACAGAAAAACTCGATCAGCTGCATTTTGTATGGGTTGCAACCCTTTTTGTGTGTATTTCTTGCAGTTTTTCTTTTGCGTTTTAGTTAAGTGTCAGCTCGTGTTGCGTAAACAACATAAGTGAAGCGGTAAGTTAAATATATTCATTGCGTACTTTAATATAATTTATAAATAAAACACAATCAATATATTACAGTCTACCACGTTCGGCAGTGCTACTGTTTTGTATACACACACAAGCCAGGTAAGTAAAATACAAAACACATAAAACACCACATTTGTAATTATTGTTTGTTTTTTCTTTCGTTTCAGTGTTCTTATATGTCTAAATTAGTTTAAGTAATTGTAAGGATATAATAAAAGAATGTTAATCAATGTTTAAATATAATTATTCATTAAAAATATGTACAAACATTTTATTTCTACTGGCGTGCAGGTTTGCCGCTGCCTAGGGGTGGGGTAGTTCAATAAGAATTCCAACCAGATTTCAAACTAGAACCAGCCAGAATTCCAACTAGAATTTTTATACAGCAGAAATACGCATACAGAAAAGTATGCAGCAGAGCCCTGCGAAGAACTCACTAAAACGTTCGAGTTCGTAGCGGAGTCTGCCGCGCGGCTTTCTAAATTTCCTACAGAGAATTTTGGCCACGCATGTATAAAAGCGAATGAGGGTTTTACACGAACTCGGCGCGCAGAACTGTGAGCGCGCTGTACGAAATCTGTACAGTTTTCTGCGACAAATTTACTATTGGGTACTCAATATAATTATTACTCCTCCACCATCTTCTGAACACATGTACGCCAAGCGAACAAATCAAAATTGAAAAAGATATGAGGAAACATTTTTTAATCTTTTAATTATAATTAATAATTTTATTTATTTTATTTGATTATTTTAAATAAAGAACTTGTCCAATTTTCATTTCATTTAATTTTTCGTTATTGTGGAATTTTAAATGCAGCCCTGAGCGAGTGACAATGAGTTAGAAGAGAGAAGAAATATAGTGCTTGCGCGTGTATGTGTATACGCAAGTGGGATAGACGCTAACTTTAGTCCAAATTTGGCGGAATTTTTAGCAACTAATAAATAAATGTGTTAAATTATTAAGACGGTCATATATATATACGACAAACGCATTAAGTTCTAAACGGCATCATGTCGAGCTTTGTGCTCTAAAGGAATCATTTGTGCGGCGAATTAAGTGCAGAATGCCACCAATAAGTGTTGGATGAGTGAGTGAACAAAAAAGAGTTGCTCCCTGAAGTGAACATGTTCCTTCCAAATTTATCTTTATTGCTCACTCAGTTGCTCAGTTGCTCTGTTTTGTTCAGTTGCTCTGTCTTGTTTAGTTGTTCTTTTTTGCTCCATATTGCTCAGTTGTTCCTATTATTGCACACTTTGCTCGAATTTTTCTCTGTTCTCTTAGACTTAGAGCATTTCGTGCAGATTCTTTCTTTAAAATTACAAATTGTTGGATTACCTGCCAAGCTGAATACTCATTTTAAGAATTCAGAATTTGGCTTATCAAAATGTGTAGCAAAATATGAAGCCATTTTTTAGAAGTCGGAAGTCAGCAAGCTAAATCTTTTTTTTTTAATATATGGGTGAGGGGCTTAATGAATATCTCAGTGAACTGAGATACTGAGCAATATGAGTGAGAAAGTGAGTAACTGAGCCACTGAACAAGTGAACTATATAGTTCATGAAAGACTGAATAAGTTCATTAGTTCATTTCAATGACCCGTTCATTTGAACTTTTTCAGAACTAAACGACGCAACTCTATGAAACGCCGACAGACAGAAAGTGCAAATCATTTTGGATTTTCTTGTTTCAGAAATTAAAAATTTAAACAAAAAACATGAATAGCATTGAGCAATTTCCTGACTACAAAGTTCCCGGAGTACAGCATGTTGACTTCAATCCATATGAGTCGAATGGCGGGTAAGAGTGCAAATAAATGCATACATATTTAAATTGTTAAACTTAATCAAATTCGCGTTTTAGGTCTGTTGTTGCCATCGCTGGCGATGACTTTGTGGTTATTGCCGCCGACACACGATTGAGCAGTGGATACACCATACATTCGCGCGACCAGAGCAAACTGTTCCCAATGTCATCGCAAACAGTTTTGGGATCAACTGGATGCTGGTGCGATACTCTGTCGCTAACTGGCCTGGTTAAGTTGCGCATGCAGATGTATGAGCACACTCATTTGAAGACAATGACAACTGATGCTGTCGCCCAGATGCTTTCAATCATCATGTATAACCGGCGATTCTTCCCCTACTATGTGTCCAACATTTTGGCTGGCCTGGACAAGGATGGCAAGGGCGTTGTTTATTCCTATGATCCCATCGGTCATTGCGAGCGGGCCACTTATCGTGCTGGCGGCACTGCTGGAGCGTTGTTGCAGCCAGTGCTTGACAACCAGATCGGTTACAAAAATCAAAATTTGCCGGCAGATCAGTTGCCTCCATTGACCAAGGAACGCGCTGTTGCCGTCGCTTCCGACACTTTTATTTCGGCCGCTGAGCGTGATATATACACCGGTGATTCAGTGCTGATCAACGTCATTACTAAGGATGGTATTGAGGAAAGAACACTGCAATTGCGCAAGGATTAATAGTGGTCAAAGGGTACAATTTATTAAACAAATGTTCGACTTAAAATTGTAACTTTATAAATAAAACATCTAAAAGATAATCATGAATAGAGTGAAAATTAAAAATCATTCATAATATATGAAGTTTGTCTTCAAAACGTAGTGTCCTCGTGTAAAACATCTTTATAAACAGCCCTCGGTTTAAAGTTGTCGCAAATAAAAGTTATTTTGCAACATGACAACCCTATCAGCTGTCTGTTTATTTTGTTTCCTTCGAGTGTGCGCATTGAACGCGCAGTTCCATTCAATGTACAATACATTGTTTATATCAGTGTTTTTTCTGATTGTTTGTGATTTATTGAACGTCCTCGGTCAGACAGGAATGCTAGCATCCATTGTAAAGCCTGGAATCTTCCGGCACATAATGTGCCGGAACAGCGTTTATCCCCGAAGTAATGTGTCACGTTATCCAGTGCCGGATGAAGCCGTTTTTTGGTCGGACACCTATGATGGGTACTGCCCACCGTCTTACACAGCCGAACATATTGGAGGCCAGAGCTGGGCGGATGTGCCGTTGCCCAGCGAAACTGTTTTTCCGAAGTGGAATCACAATGATGGCATCGTAAATCGTGTCTCTTTCCATGGCGAGTACAAGCTGAAGGACGGTCTGCCTCAAAACCCCATTGGACGCACTGGATTAACAGGCCGTGGTTTGCTCGGACGCTGGGGTCCCAACCATGCTGCCGATCCCATCGTCACCCGCTGGAAACGGGATGAACATGGACAGACTCTACGCGATGATATTAGTGGAAAGTAAGTGTTAATGGAGGCACGGCATCAATTACAAACATATCTAAGCTTTTCTCAGAAATATACTTCAGATGGTGGCCATACAACGCTCGGACAACAAGTTGTGGGCCATACCTGGCGGCATGGTTGATCCCGGTGAGAATGTGAGCGTTACGCTCAAGCGCGAGTTCACAGAAGAGGCGCTGAATTTTACGGATAAGAGCAACATGGTGGAAGAGTTCTTCAAAGAGGGCACTCATGTCTACAGTGGCTACGTGGACGATTTCCGGAACACGGACAATGCTTGGATGGAGACAACTGCTCTGAATTTCCACGACGAAGATGGCACCAAGGTTGGCCAACTCCAACTGGAAGCCGGAGATGATGCCACAAATGTGCGCTGGACTGACATCGATGCGACTCTCAAATTGCACGCCAATCATGCTGATATTGTTAAGGAGGTGGTTCTCAAGAGGAATGCCCATTGGTGATCAACTAGACGATGACCAAGTTCCATAAACATATGCTATTATACTCTGCTTTAATATTTAAAATTGTGATTTTTTGTACTCTTTAACGCCGTCAAATCTATAATTTAATAATACAAAATTCAGTCATGTTTCGTATTTATTTATTTCAGACTATTCTCTAGTTCGTACAATGCCCAGTTTTGGGTAATAACAAGATAAGAAAGTGTAATTTCAGTAGGAAACCATTTGGATTGTGTGGTTTGCCATTAAAACAATTGGAATTGTTCAAGCTTCGCTCTCGTCGCCAATAAAGTTCTTCAATAAATTAAGCTGCTCCAGTCGTAAATCAAATCAAACAATCTTATTGTAGCTTCTACTTTAGATGATTTTAATTGATTGAATATGGATAAAAATGTGTATAAAATGTGTGTGTGTGTATATGTTGTTGGTAAACTGTAGTCATGTTCATTTTTTATAGGGTTTGCAGAAAGTTGTAGACTTCGGGACTAGAATTGGCTACGTTGTTATATTTATCTGCATATTGTGCACTTATTTCCTTGAGGAAGGCAACCGCACGAAGTTTGCCTTCTTGGTCGGGCATTTGGTTCTTATGCAATGAGTGTATGATGACAGCCAGAATCTGTTCGAGATGATCCAGAATGGCAGGACGTGCCTGCATGTATAGAACTTCGAATGACTTGAGAATCATATCGTTCTCATCGACATCCTCGCGCAACGGCAAATGTGAGAGGAAAACGGGCAGCACGTGCGCCAAAGGCACCAAATTATGATTAATTACAATCATACGTGCCACGGCTCCACAAATGTTGTCCAGAGCCGAGGCATTTGTCTCCGAGGCAATGGCGCCGGAAAGAGCTTGCAAGATGACAGCAAAGGATCTGGATAAATAGAATGATTAATTTCTATACACTTATCAATCCTATAGGATTAAATACTCACTCGAATGATTTCTCCTCTCCATGCAAAACAAGCTCGCCCAAACCAAAGTAACAATTCTGACGAGCCTTTGCCTCGGGATCGTTTACACCCCCAATAAAGATGGGACATAGGGTATCAAAATAAGTGGGTACACAGCTTCCCAGAGACTGGAAAGATTCGGCCAGAACGCCATAGGCAAAGGTGCGCTGCTCAGACGATTCGTTCTTCTTGGCCTTATTCAGCTTGTTTAAGAAGTACTGGAAGAGACGTCCAAAGTACATGGAGAACACTTCCGGATTCAGCGCTTTGCCAAACTGAGGCAGCAGGTTGCCGGCATTTTCAATGAGCAGTTCATCAAACTCGCTGTCATCAATGCTATCTTCATCACCGCCACCACTTGTCTCATTGAATTGACAAGCTATTTTGTTGTTTAGCACATCCTTGATACAAGCGAAGATTAGGTCGGCTATTTCCTGAGTGGGAACTGCCAGATGTTTCACATCATTAAACATGACGCCTAATATGTCAAGCAAATGAATGACCACCGTCTGCTCATCATCGTTGCGAATGATGTCCGCAAACTTCGGCATGATAATCGAACTGGCCCGCTTTACGCCATCGCCGTCACCCAATTTGTTGAGAGCAGTGACAAAGGCACAGAGAGCTTCAATGGCCATCTTGCGGATGTTATCGTGCGCATGCTCAATAACCTTGTAGACGTTCTCAAAGGACGTCTGCAGGTAGGGAGCAAATGCAGCGCCCGTATTAGTTGCGAAGTCTTTAAGTGTGCTAATAGCCTCCTCTTTTTCATAGACAAAGTCATTCTCCACGTGGTAACCAGCATCTTCATCGTCATCCTCGCCATCCGTATCGTCTAGGTCAATGTCTTCTTCCGTGCCAGTGTCTCCCGGTTTGGGAGAAGCCTTTGAAATGGGTAATATGTCATCCGTGGATATGACTGTTTCTATAATGCGATCCATAATCTTAGGAAACACGGTCGACATGCTCTCATTGACCACAATAGACAAGGCTCCCATTAAGTTATATATGCAGCGTCTAAAGTCTGGATCGTCGGGACCTTCGCTCAGCATCGTAAGGCAATAAGCCATCGTATCATTTGCCAGTGGTATAAAGTTATCCTTGCCCACAACGCGTGTAATGGAGGCCAAAGTATCAATTGCCTCGTTGCGCAGCTCCATCATATCCTCTTCACAGTCCTTAACCAGATAAACCTGCAATATTTCAACTATTTTTGGGAAATATGGCATCAAATTCTCCTTGGCGGCTACAGCCGCTGCTGAGATGGTAGATAGCGCCATTACACGAAGATGTGGTGAATTCTGAGGTTCCAAGGTTTCAAATAGTCTGTAAAGATGGAAACTGAACAACTGAATTCGGGTTGATCAATTTATTCTTACCGTTCCATCAGCAACGGCAAATGAGGCACAATATTCTCTTCCAGATTCTGGCAGTACGTCTCCAGGGCATAGAACATGCGATCCGTGTGCTTTGGTTCAGGTTTTCCCATCTGCAAATTTTTCAATTTAAAATTTAGTTAACAAAACAATGACAATAAAATATTTGTGCTGAGTGAGCATGCTTCAAAAGAAATGTGTGTTACTAAAAATACTTGCGCCATTAATCCCTGATTCCAGATACTTGATTTATTTTCATAGCTTTAGCGAAAATATACCAAGCATCATCGATCAAATTGAGCTGGATTTCGGGAAGCTCTCTAGGATAACTTTAATTCTAATACAATGAATCCCCATAGGCAAGGCAATGACAGTAAAATGAAGTGCAAAAATTGTTTGATAAGAACTAAGAATTAAGAAAAGCACCCTGTATTTGGTGAGAACTGATTTGCGTTTGATTTGCAGCTGATTTATGTATAGAATAGTATCTTTGCCAGGTACGGAATTCGCCTCGTTGCTGTTTTGCTCAGCCTTATAGACGCAGCACAATCAAAATAAGAGTTATCATGTAGAAAAATGTGCGAGATCAACTCATGGTTGCGAAAATCTTACCTTTAGCTCGACAACCAACTGTTGCAGGAAATCAAAAAGTACGGGCAAGATCTCTGATGCATACTTCGATATATCCGGTTGCAAGTGCTCCGAAAATTGGCCCAGAGCAAAGAATGCGGCGATGCGCACCATGGGCGAAGCATCGACAATGCCGCTTTTAATGATGTTCAACATCACTTGCATGTATTTACTACAGATTGCCTCCGAGCAGCCTTCAGCGATTACCGCGATGCACAGGAAAGCGGCGCGACGGCGCAAATGATCAGCATTTTGCAAGGCCGGCTCCAGCAATTGCAGCAGTGGTGGTATTAGCTTCTCGGGTGAAATATGAAGAGCCATCAAGTCAAGTGTTTGGGTTGCCGCTGACACTGGGTTGTTGGTGTTCTCACCCAAAAAGATCTCATCAGCTGGTGGTAACAGAGATTTTCGAATTAAAAAAATATAAATAAATAAAAGTAATAGAATCATCGACATACCATCTTCCATTTCAGTTTCGCAGCACATCATCTCAAAGATGACGCCCAGGATGGGCTCGAGCAGCTTTTGCTTGACAAGGACTTTCTTCTTAATACGCACAATGCGTCCTAGAAAAGTAACCACCTGGACGCGTATAGATTCATCAACTTGCTGATTGCTGACCGTTGCGAGGCAGAATTCCACCAGAGATTTCACATTGTTGTTCAGCAATTTGGGCACATACTCCGCAATGCTGTCAATGACGTCGAAAACTATGGAGAACTGCTCATCATCGCCTTTTAGGGCAAAGGCATAGATCATTTTAATTATAAGTGGGATAACCTTCAGCACGGTTTGTTCCGCAGTTATGTGTCCAGTCACAAATGGCATCAGAGAGCACATGCCCATTGAGATATTCACAATGGTGGGTGTTGCCAAATCCCCCTTGGCCTCGGCGGCCAGAAGTACAGAGGCAAACATCTGGCAGATGGAGTCCATGTGACTGACAAACTGATCGGGAGCGGAATCTGTAAGTGTGGCGAATATTGAGGAGCCCAGCTCACTCTCCTTGGGATCTTCGGCACTGCACCGGCTGTATATGAAGTTCAACAACTCTGCCATCCATGAATCCTTCTTCTCCTGCTCGTGGCGCACCAAAGAGCCAATAAGCATAGCAATTGAGTTCTTGACCGACTTCTCGTTTTCAGTGATTAATGCTTGAAGCATGCCCGTCTTGATGCTGCAAAAATAATGATAGTTCTCTAGACTCGTCAGACTTCTCAATTCACAACTGTTTCTCACCTTTCCTTCTGCTCAGCTGGCACCATCTGCCAGTGTCGAAGCTTCTGGAGCCGCTTATTCAGCAGCACGGCAGCGAATTGACGAATTTGCGTTTCGCGATTGGAAACCACAATCCGACATAGCGCCGGAAGTGTCTCGGGATTCTCATAGGCCTTATTCAGCTCGTCGGTGGCCTAGCAACAAGATATAATACTTATGCATGAATTTCAATTTGCACATAAATTAATTAATAGCTGGCAAACTTGTGTGTGTGCAAGCAACGTGCTTCCAATTAGATGTACATTAAAATACACACAGCTACTCAAGTAATTGTTTTGACGAAAATATTCACGTTTCCTTTTTAATAAAAGATTAGTTAAGCGCCATGAATTCTAATTATTTTTTGGTGCTTTTTCTAAGAAGCATGACAAAATAAAGATAATGTGATCTTGTTTTTTGTAAAAATAATTGCTTGACTAACTTTACTCATTTTAATGTATCACAATGCGCACATGTTAAGAACTGTGCATGTGTGTATAAGAATTTCATCTATACATTTTTGCACATAACGCATAGATACATATGTACAAGTTATTGCAATTAGACAAAAACTACACAATAGTTTTGGCAATCTTATTGTCACACACATGCAATTGTATTCACAAAATGGAGACATAAAATGCATCAAATGGGCGCGATAATAAGGCGTCGGCCCTCCGCCAATGGATACTGAAGGATATTCCTTAGTAAAGAATTGATATGCCGGCTTCTTACCTGGCGAATCCGTGCAGTGTCCGTGCATAGCAATTCAGCGATGATTTGATCAATGGCAGCCTCCATTTTAATGCTTTTTTAATCTATCAACTGACAGCAAAGCAAATTGAGCAAATTTTAATATGCCGCCGAAGCACGAACGCGAAACGACTTTGTCGAATTTGCAAATGTGAGTGTGGTGTGGCTAGGGCTGAATAGTAATTATAACCACGTTTTGAAACTTTAAGGGCTACAGTAAATTTATATATTTTATAAAATTTGGTTGCTTTCTTGCTTGTAATATAAATTAATCATAAAAGAACTACTTTGTTTGAGTAAAAAATTAAAATGAATGAAGCAACTTCGTTTAAAAACAATGTCAACACTAGGGTTGTTGAAAATATATCAATATATCGATATTTTTTATAAAAAATTATATATTTATATCGCGATATTAGATTTGCCGATATATCAAATATGCGATATTTTTTTTTGATATTTTATGAAATTTGTGAGTTGGTGAAATTTGTGAGAATCTAAAAAAAAAATCAAACACTTTAAAAAAAAATCTATTCATATTTAATATGTGATACATTGTAATACTTGAATCTCATTTTTGTTTGCCTAATATTATATATGAAAAAAAATATATTATGAAAAATATATATGGAAATATATACTGAAATGAACTGTATTTTTATGATATATTTTGTTATGTTTGATTAATAAGACTATCTCTTTTTATTGTGGGGCATATAACTTTTGTTTTTTTAAAAAAAGGTAAAAAAAAAAATATCAATTATATCGATATATCGGTGTTTTAAAATGATATATTAAATATCATTTTGATATTATTTTAAAACAGAAAATATCATCGATACGATATTTTAAAAATATTCGACAACCCTAGTCAACACAACTTCGATAACATATCGATATATCGGCAAGTGTGACCAGCTTTATACACAACGCACAGTCGTGAGTCGGACCTAAAAATGGTCAAAATATTCGATGTTTCACTCGATGTTTGAACGCCAACGACGCGCGTCTTAAAATTCTGTAAAATTGTTTTGTTTTTTGTGTTTTATTTGTTTTGTTAAGCCCCGATATGGATAAAAGTACGAGCAGCCGTAGTAGCAGCAGCCAGATGGACCAAAACTCGTTGGGCATTTTAAGCATGGAAAATCTTAGAGGTAAAAATAAGAATACGAAAATGCTTTAGCCATCGAATTAATGCATATTATTTTTCTTGTTTTCGCAGTTTTTGGCGATTTGTCCAGTTTATCCAAGAATGGTAGTGCCAATGCAAGTAGAGAAAAATCCAATGTTCACGAACGACTCAAGGTAATTATAAAAAAAAGTACATTCACATAGTTTACAAAAAATGGCGCGCTTTGAATTTTCAGGCGGGACGGCAAAAGGCATTGGAGACTCTGGAGAAACCTCGAACGCGCCTCAGTTACCAAACGGGATCAATAGATAGAAATTATACGCAAGGGAAGGCCAAGCGTAAGTGATAATTACTCTATATAAAAACAAGTGAAATTGTTTCTTTATTATTTTATAGCTGCTAGTCGGGCTAGTGCCGCCGCCAGTCGTGTTGGAAATTACACGAATATATCTGATCTGATTACTGAGGAAACCATTGACCTCAATTCGAGCGGTTCTCTTTTAATGGCAACTCCAGCGCCAGCGGGCACAAACGTGTTCTTTGAGCCAGGCGAGATTACGGGCCGATCAACACTCTGCAAGAATGAACCGCGATCGTCCAAACAGGGCAGTCAAATCTCTGTGGCAGACATCCTAAAATCATCCTTTGTCGAGAAGGCGAGGGTGCAATTCGCCAAGCGGCTGGAGAACGTGCCTAGCCATGAAAATACAAACAGCAGCAGCACTATGAGTGATTCGTTTCGTTGCTCCCGTAGCTTGCCTCGTACTGCGGACTTGAGCAACATGAGTCTTAATGGCGGCGGAGGCTTTTCCTTTAACTCTGCAGCCGGACAGGGCTTCGACGAGAGTTTCGCTCCTGCTGAGATGATGCAGTCAAAGCTGGTGATGGGTGAAATATCCTGGGCACAAGAATTCGCCGCCGTGCCAACGGCAACGCTGAGCAAACAGGCATTGCAGAAAATCGCAGCGCCACCGCAAACGCCAGAAATCGAGACCTCAGTGTCCAAGTAAGTGAAACAGTTACCTTAATGGAAAGGCATTAACGACTAATTGAGTCTTGCAGCTCTATTATAGCAGGCGATCCGAATTTTTCGTTGGGCAACTACTTTCAAATGCGCTCGGAAAGTATGTCGATGTTTGCGAGCAATGATAATCGGGACAGGATTCATTCAGTAGAAGCTCCCGTGCAACCACAAGCAGCGGTAAATAGCGTAGTGGAAGTAACGCCACATATCGAAAATAAGACATATACAAAGGCTGAAAGCGCCAAGATGGAGCGCAATCTGATGAAGAAAATGCAACAGGATAAGTATAACAAAGCACTGCAAATCGAAGCAAAGAAGAAGCCTCCAACCAGCTCGGAACTGCTCAGCTTGTCGGCGATAGATGAGGCTCTGCGTAAGTATATTAACTCAACAGATTAGATTAAATAATAACACTTTGCTTCTCCACAGGCAATCTGGATTTGTACTCGGACACATCTGTCAGCGATGTCGTCGAGAGGCTGCGTCACCATGGTTACGATCACGACAGTGATGGTGAGAACAAAGAGAATGAAAATGCCGACAACACACTGTGTAAATCAAAGTCCAAACTTATGGATACAATGAGTTTTACGGACTCCTTGTTGAATACGACTGATTTTAAGGAAATGCACAACAGCATTGTGGCACCAACAAAGCGTCAACCTCTGAGTCCGCTGGCGGACTTCAACAATCCTCAGATACTAGTGACGCTCAGCGATGATCACGACATAGATGCTGACATTGATGAATGGCCCTCGACTCCGGTGAAGTCTCCAGGACGTCGTGTGCGTCATACCAAATCTCCGAACACAAAGAGAGTTGTCAGTCCCACGAGCAGCGATGGAATCCAACCATTGCCGACCACTGATGAGGATGAAGACGAAGATAAGACTCCGGTTAACAAGAAACAAAGTGTCTCGGTGACAACCGGTCGCAATCCAAATTCCTTCTGCTCGACACGACTGGATGGATGCGATGCTGTGCCATCGTCTACGGAATGCGATTTTGGAGTATCACCAAATCTGGTCAAAAGTGTGCGAAACGCGTCGCCGTTATCCTCTCCACGTAGTTGCTTGTCTTCACCCTTGCTGGACAGCACAACAAGTTCGGAGCGTCGTATGCTGCTTTCTGGCGCTGGTAATGGTTCCACTGCGGCACGAAGGGTCAACTCTTCGCCGGCTGGCAGCGAGGCTAGCTCCACCAGTGGATTTAGCACGCTGCGCAAAGGCATTAACGGCACTCAGTCAAGTGGAGCTCCACGCAGCATGTCGCGCTGCTCAAACTCCAGCGAGTTTAGTCATCGAGATGGCAAAATACTGCCCTTAAAGGTCACCCACACCAGCCTGTGCTGGGGCAGCACCAAACTACGCACGGATGTGCGCAAGTCCATGCAAATCAAGAATACGTCCGACAAGCGTTTGATGGTACGTTTGTGCATACAGGGACCAGGCTTTCAGTTGGTTGGCGGCGATAGCAGCACCATCACTCTGCAGTCAATGGAATGCCGGAGCATTTGCATTAACTTCTGTCCAACGGTCAGCGGAGCAGCCATTGGAGCACTCTCTTTCTATGCCCCCTATGGCGCCAATAATTGTCAGCAGCCTGGCATGGAAATCCCTCTCTACGGCTACGGTGGCAATGCATCTGTTACCATACAAGGACTGCTCAAGGGTCCGGTCGGCGCCAGCTTTCTCACCGTTGGCAATGTATGTGAATTGGCCTCCGGTCCACTGACTGCCACCTTCAAGTTCTACAATAAGGGACCATTAACAGCCTTTGCTGGCATCACAGTTGATTCCACGGTGCTGCTGAAGCCGCGCCTCAATGCAGCGTTCGAGGTGCGTCCCAGCAAGATTATTCTGCCGCCACACAGTGAGGCCGTGGTGCAGGTTGTATTTCGACCCAATCGTGAGGATATAAAGAACATTCTGAAAAAGACATCGCAGGTACTGACGTTGGCGAATATGCGAATCTTTTGCGGCGATGAACCCAACAGGCAACGCATGCGTGCCTTGGTGCAGCGCATGTCCAACGAACAGCGGGAGCAGTTGACCTCGTCCATGCTGGACAACATTTGGTGCAGTTTTCCAGGGGAACAGCCCATACGCAGCATTGCCATGTTGAACGAACCGCCAGAGTTTATACTAGATCTGGTGACGGTAGTCCGGATTGTGGATGTGGCATTGACCTTAAATCGTGACTTTGATGAATCCGCTGACTCTTCGCATCTCTGTTTGCCCGACGCCGAGGAGACTGTCCTGTTTCGTACAGTTTGTGCTGCCAATTCTCCAACGCCAAGCAACATGTTGGAGCCAGTTGATGAGCTGCATGAGGCAGATACGACTTCTGCAATTGATCAGCAGCCTCTGGATCGCAACTGGTCAGTGCAGCCTGAGATGATTACCTTTGATTTGTCTGGAGGCAGCAATGCAATAGACGTACAGAAAATCTTTATAAAGAACAGCTTCAAATCGCGCCAATTCATTGAGATCAATTGCAGTGTACAAGATTTGTTGCACATTTCTCCCACCGAATCTTATATTGCGCCAGACGGTGGCCATGTCGATGTTACTGTGCGTCCGCTGCGTTCTCTACGGCGCGAAATGCTTAAAAAAGAAGTCCAGGTCCTCATTGAGGTGTCCATGGAAAATGAACGAATCAATGTGCCCGTTAGTTTTAAAGTTTAAGTTTTTAATAATTGCATAGTTTATTTTCATTTCATTGATGTTACAATTAATTATGTTTTAAGAAAAAACACATTGTCCATTTAAATTAATTCTTTCTGTTTGTCATACATTAATAAACGTGCATACTAAATATACATAAATGAGGAAATTTCTTATTTCGGGCATATTTTCAATAAATCAGCAAAAACGTTACTTTTGAAATTGGTTTGGAAATTCAATTTATTTAATGCCGAAAGGTATGCAGCAAAATATTACTGCCATAATTTAGTATATTATTCAATTTAAAAGCTGGTCATACTGCTCAAATTAACCAAAACAAATTCTGCATTTTGTGCCGATTTGTGATTTAAAATATAATAAAAATAATAAATAGCTGAGCAATAATTGCATTAATATAAGTTAGCACAAGCCAACATGCCTTCCTATGAATTATCGTTGGTGCTGCGGCAACTTCCACGGGTATATATAAAACAGAATGCAGTAGTTATGTAAAGTAAATACTAAAATGTGCGTTCTCTTTTAGCCGGAACTGATTTCTGTCATTAAGCGAACAGCTGAAGCGATTTTCAGCAAAGGCGGCATTATCAGGAAGCTAGAAAACCTGGGAACCCGTCCGCTGCCCCACAAAGTGAGTGAGCACGGCGTGGTTCACCGGGAAGGAACTCACTTCACCATCATGTTCGACACGGCGCCCACAAAGATATTGGACCTCAAGGAGGAGTTTGGACGAGACATCGACATAATAAGGAAAAACGTTTACAAGGTGGAAGAACCCGTCGAGTTCAAGTGCACGCTACACGAGGAAATGTTGCCGCCGGCTTATCGCAAGGATGTGCAGGAGATAATTGATATCGCGAAAAGGAAACAGAAACCCAAATATAACTATAACTCAGGACTCGACTATTATCCCTTCCAAAAGTAGTTCAATAATAAAAGGCAATAAAATCTTAAATTCATTAAATGTGGATGTAATGTGAAGACCATATTAGCTTAATTATCATCAATTTATTTCGTATTACGAACAAATTTAGTTCTTCGATCAAATATGAACTTTATCAAGGTTCTACATACATACTATATGCCAATGTTTGTCTTTATTAGGTATATGGCATACAATTAATGTTATCGCAAATTGATAAACGACATAATCAAATCAGCCATAAGTTGGCAATACCTAATAAGATAGTACCTACGAATAGTCGTAGTTCAATAGCCAAGAAGTCAAGAAATGCCACCCCAAATACGTCCAATCTCTGCGGAATTACAGGCCAAAGCCAAGGAGTACCTCAACGAGGACCCCGAGCGCATTGAGTCCGACCTGGAGGCATTGAAGACATGGATCAAGCAGCAGCCCCATCTGAATCCGCGCACAGACGATCAGTTCTTGATTGCCTTCCTGCGCGGCTGCAAGTACAGTCTCGAGAGAACCAAGAGCAAGTTGGACAAGTACTTCACCTTGCGCACCAAGTACCCAGAACTCTTCAATGTAACTGATGTGGACAATCCCAAGTTACGAGAAGTTCAGCGATTAGGGTAAGCTTAAAATACAAATATACAATTAAATGCTGAAGGTCGATTGATAATTTTGAGTCTACCATAAAAAAAACACAGACCGATAATCTACCTACCAAACCTGTTAAATGGATGTCGCTTGGGTATTTTTCGTATTGGCGTTTGCCCAGCTGATAAGTACACAATCTGGGAAGTAATGCAAGTCGGCCAGGTGATGCAGGAAATTGCACTGATGGAAGACGATCACGCAATAATCAACGGTGTGATTTTCATAATGGACTTGAAGAATTCAACTCCCGGTCACTTTCTCCAAATGACACCTGGGATGGCGAAAAAGATGACTTCATACAACGAAGAGGCATTGCCAATGAGACCCAAGGGACAGCACTTTATAAACACAATAACGGCTTTCGAAACCATCTTCAACATGTTTAAGCCAATGATGTCAAAGAAACAACAGGGAAGACTCTTTGTTCACCGCAACATCGACACACTGATGGAACATGTACCTTTGGAGTACCTGCCCAAGGAGTATGGTGGCCAGAATGGCTCCATTGAAGAAATCATTGTGGAATGGGGTAAAAAGTTCGATGATTACAGAGACTACTTTAAGGATAATGCCAATTATGGCACCAATGAGAAACTTCGTCCTGGAAAGCCAATTGATTTCGATAGCATCTATGGGACTGAGGGTTCTTTCCGTAAACTAAATGTAGATTAGTATTTATCAAATGAATAGGAAATGCATTGATTTTTGTTTAGAAATGTCAAAAGTGGTTTGTTTAATAAATACTGCATATCCAATTCAAATTTACCGCCAAACAACTTGCTATGTCACTATCTCTAATTGAATTATCGATACATTGTGTGCTCTCATGTCAAAGTCACATGGTCTGAGAGCTGTCAAAAATTACATGTTAATACCAGTGTAGGTAATGTAAAGTTATTATCGCTGTTATGTTAAATAACACCTCTGTTTTATCATGACGTATTTGCGACCAGTGCTGCCAGATTAGCTTTTTCCCCGTCAAATTTGACTGTTTTCAAAGGCCATAGCTAGAAAAATTTGCAGCTTTTAAAGCTTTTTTTGTTCCGATTTTTTTGTATACGCCCAAAAGGATGGCCTTAATACCCAAAATATAGGTAGAATTGAAAGCCAATATAAAATATTCTCTTCGTGATTTGGCAAAATAATGACAGCACTACAAAATTTTGGATTGAAGTCAATTCCTATCAGGATTCTAAGGGCAACAATATTTTTTCAGAGCTGGCTAGGGTTGCCATTGATACTTAACAATGTACTTTATATAAGGTAACTGGTTCAATAGATTGCTACTTAAAATTAGAATATTTTCAGCTTTTTTTTCCTTCTCTCCAGGTAAAAACAGTTTTTTTTCTTGATAAAAAATTGGCAGCACTGTGAATAACACCTCTGTTTTACCATGACGTATGTGCGACTTTGACGTATGGAAAAAATGTATCACATAACTCTGTCGTAGTTGTATTTTTTTATTTAATTGAAACGTATATTCGTTAAATTTGTGGCTTGCAACTAGTTAAAAGCGGTTGTTGATGCCACCAACTACGTCACAAGTCGCGGACACACCTACACATTGTTAAATCGATATCTATATGTACATATAACGAGCATCCGATAATTTTGCGAGGCACGCGTTTCGTTGGGTATTTGCGTCGCGAAGATGCAATCCCTCAATTGGACGTCGCGTCTAATATCCCGGGCGTTACGTAGCAGCTTTTCGACACTGCTCGACTCGACAACGGGTGCAACAACAACAGCAACAACAACCAAAGGTGCTGCCAAGCCATCCTCAAATCGATCTCGACCACGATTCGTTTCGGTGGTCTGTGGCTTTGCCAAGGACAATCTGCGACACAAATACAAGCCTGGCAAATACGGCGAGGACTCGTGGTTTAAGGCTTCGACCGAAACAGCGGATGTGATGGGCGTGGCCGATGGCGTCGGTGGCTGGCGCAGCTATGGCATTGACCCGGGCGAGTTTTCGTCGTTCCTCATGCGCACATGCGAACGTCTGGTGCGATGCACCCACTTCAACCCGCAACGACCTGTCAACCTGCTTGCCTACAGCTACTGCGAACTGATGGAGCAAAAGAAGCCAATTCTGGGCAGTAGTACAGCCTGTGTGCTCATATTGAATCGCGAGACGAGTACGGTGCACACTGCGAATATCGGTGACAGTGGTTTCATGGTGGTGCGAGAAGGCGAAATAGTCCATAAGTCGGAGGAGCAACAGCACTATTTTAATACACCATTTCAGCTGTCGTTACCACCACCTGGGCATGGGCCCAATGTGCTTAGCGACAGTCCCGAGTCGGCGGACACAATGAGTTTTCCCGTTCAAGAAGGTGATGTCATTCTCATTGCCACCGACGGTGTTTTCGATAACGTGCCCGAGGATCTAATGCTGCAGGTGCTGCGCGACGTGGAGGGTGAACACGATCCCGTCAAGCTGCAAATGACGGCAAACACTCTGGCACTTATGGCCCGCACTTTATCGCTCAACAGCGAATTCCTCTCGCCCTTCGCCATCAGCGCTCGTCGCAACAATATCCAGGCACGTGGCGGCAAGCCTGACGACATAACTGTGGTGCTCGCGACCGTGACTATGTGAAGATTGGTCATTCGGTAGTCGTTAGTCCGTATCCCTAGTTCTTAAATGTAATTAATTGTAGCTTGTACTCGTTTAGTTCTTAGGAGTGAGTTTGTTCGGTAGTTTTGTCTAAGTTTAAGCTGCATGTTGAGATTGATGCATTGATCGATTGTTAGTTACATACACACACACAACTACACCCATATCCACTCATTCCCATACCCATATACTCTCTTACTAATCGACGCATCCTGGTGAGCGACCTTAAATATGCAAAGTCCAAAGCGAAATCATTTGAAGCGAATGTAATGCCTTGAACTATATATGCATATTATATGTATGTATAAGTGCTTTCAAAACGAAATTATCAGCCGAAATGATCGTTGTCGTCAATGACAACGGTTACGAGTTGTTCTAATCAACAATAATACTAATATAATACTATGCAATTTGCAAACATACATAACACTTCATCCCCCAAATAGTTGAGGAAGTTTAAGTGCAATCGCTGCACACATGTATTGTAATTATTGAACTGAGGATTTATCCAGGCGACTGTCTTACAAACTGTTAGTCAAATGTACTCACTGATATTGCGATTTAATAAAAAACAAAACAAATATTCATTGAAAATTAATGCAATTGTGTCTTTTTATCTGTTTTCGGAGTTCAAGGTTCATTTATACAAAATCTGGTTATGATTTTCCAACGACTCGAAATTTGTCAACAAACAAATTATATGTATGCATGTGTGAGACTGGAAAGTTACCAGGTCAGATTATCTGCTCCAGAAATTTTGTATACCCTGCAATAATTCATTTGTTAAATGGGGTATAATAAAGATAGCCTGTCAAAAGGATAAAGGAGAAACACGATATATAAATACAAAACCTAGATGGCGCCACAGTTTGTATATTGCGCAGTCCTGTTTGAGTCGATGTCGTGAGTGCATCACTATCACGTCTCCATCAGCTGTTGCGCATAATTCGACCTTTTCCAACACTAAATCATCAATTGGGCGAAGAACACCAAAACAAAAGCCAAAAAACAACGAGATAGCAGAACGAAAAACATATTTTATATTGCAAATGGAGCCGTAAAACTAACAAATAAGATGAAGCTTTACAAATTGAACACGCACACGAGGGGCTGCAACAAGTCATACGGTGAGAAGAGACAAAAATGTATTCCATGAAAGGTTTTATATATTTTTTTATGCATGTGTTTGTGTGCAGATGCCGATTTGGTGTTGAATCCACAGGATCATCCCACAGCCAAGGTGGGCATTGTGGTGGAAATCTATGCCCCCGAGGATGAGAACGGTACGCATCTGCTGCTCCAGATAACGGAGTTGAATGAACAGAGCAAAACCGGCCGCAATGTGATAAGCATCGAGTCGTGCATTGCGACAGCATTTAAAATGCGCTCCTATTCCAATGTTGTTATGCAAATTGTGAATCCCGCTGATGTTGCACTCGATTCTATAGAAATCACATTCAAGGATCAGTACATGGGCCGATCAGAGATGTGGCGCCTGAAGACGTATCTGGTAAGTAGTGTGTTGCAATCTCTACATAGCAATGATTACATCTTTATTTATTGTGAACAGACTAACACATGCGTGTATGTGAACAAAAAGATTGACTACAACGACATGCAGATACGCTGCCAGGTCTACGAGATGTGGTCACAGGGTGAACGCGTCGCCAGTGGCGTTATCACGGACGATACTAAGATTGTGTTTCGGAGCAGCACATCGATGGTCTATCTATTTCTACAAATGTCCTCGGAAATGTGGGACTTTGATATACACGGCGATCTGTACTTTGAGAAGGCTGTCAACGGTTTTCTCACCGAACTCTTTCAGAAGTGGAAGAAGCTTGGCTGCAACCACGAGGTGACCATTGTGCTCTTCTCCCGCACCTTCTACGCGGCAAAGAGCTTGGATGAGTTTCCCGCCCACATGCGAGACTGCCTGCAGCAGGACTACAAGGGACGCTTTTACGAGGACTTTTACCGCGTCGCCATTCAGAACGAGCGCAACGATGACTGGTGTACCGTGCTGGCGCAGCTGCGGAAGCTCTTCACCTCCTATCAGGAAACGGTTTTGCGTTATCACGAGCGTGAGCATATGCGCATTCCACCTGCGACTAACTCAACGGCCACGCAGGGCAACTTCCTGGAAGTGCTCAACATATCGCTGAATACGTTTGAGAAACATTACCTGGATCGCACCTTTGATCGCACCGGCCAGCTGTCCGTTGTGATTACTCCTGGTGTCGGCGTTTTCTCTGTGGACAGAGAGCTAACTAACATAACTAAGCAGCGCATCATTGACAATGGAGTTGGCAGTGATCTGGTCTGCGTCGGTGAACAGCCCCTGCATGCGGTGCCTCTGCTCAAGTTCCACAACAAGGACACTACACTAACTTCGGCCGATGACTACTCTCTGCCCCATTGGATAAACCTGAGCTTCTACTCCACCAACAAGAAGATTGCCTATTCCAATTTCATACCCCGCATAAAGCTGCCCATATTGACATCCGTTGATGAGGCAGATGTGGAGGAGAATGAGCGCAACTTTCTCAGCTGCAATCAGTCGGAATACATACACAATTCGCTTTTTGACTATGATGCATACGATGAGCAAATCTTTCAGCCGCTGCCAGCGCAGAGCACCTGGTAAGACGCTTTATATACACTTGATTTAAAATAACTTGTAACTCCTTAATTTTGTAGCTCCTTGCAGCGTGTGGTGCGGGCCAAAAAGACATCGGTTCCCAGTTTTGAGACGTATGCTTACCGCAACAATGATTGGGAGAACCTGACGCCCACTAAGATACCCAATTTGCGACGCAAAATGTCTGATCCGGACATACATCATGGCACGTCGGGCATGCTGGCTGCCTTGACGGACAGCAGCAATTTGTCCGAGTCCTTGGCGTCGGAGAAGAATGCACGACGTGCCATTGTTAGCATTGCTCCAATTGTGCGACCCGGACGTGCGCTTATCAATCCTTTTGATCCGTCGCATGTGACGATTAAGCTGACATCAAATCGACGCCGCTGGACACACATATTCCCAAAGGGACCCACGGGTGTGCTGATTCAGCAGCATCACTACCAGGCCGTGCCTGCCAAGACAACACTTGCCGCCAGCTACCATCGGCAACTGCAGCAATCCAATAGTACAAACAACAACACGAATAACAACAACGATAGTGATTATAATTCAGCTGCTGGCGATCAATTCGACCAGGTGTCCACACACTCATTGATGAGCCTCAGCAAATCCATCGCATCCCAGAACTTTATAATGGGCGAGGAAAAATCTGATTGTGAGTAGAGCTAAGGAATTGTTCAAATTGATAGCTTAAGTTCTGTTTGAATTTAATTCAATTTAATCATATTTTTCAACTCATAATTATATTTTTCTATTGCAGTTTTCAAGCGACGCACAAATTCGCTGTTAACTGCAACGGCTGCCGCTGCCAATGTGCCCAATCTGACGGCCACCCAGGCGAAATCCTATCTGTGGGGTGCCACCGGGGAGCAGGAATGGACGCCGGCAATTACAACTGGTATGTTTGCATTGCTTTTTGTTTAGTTAATAATTTGTGTGAGATCTTATCGAGGGGGGCATTTATAAAATGTTGGACACAAGTGAGAGACTAGTGACAGTCGCGTCCTGAATCTCCGAGCAGCATGAGGCGTCTTCTCCTCCAGCTGCTAACAGTCGTGGCAACAGCAGCTTGGCCAACAGACTTGGTTCAGTTGATGGATCGGATTGGACGCGCTTACAAAGTGGAGGCAATCAGCATAATGCACAGTGCTGGAGCAACAAATCCAGGCTTGCTGGATGCACTGCATCATGCATTGTCTGTCAATGAGAGCAACTACTTTCGTTGGCTGCCCAAAATCACGTCCACGGAACAGCAAGCTGGACCCTTTAACACGGTCACTGATGAGGCAACGCTCTTTGTGATCCTTGCACAACATTCAAGGGATCCCGTGATAAGGATGCAGACGGAAAGGGCACGTGGACGTCGCTGTTGTCTCAGCTTGTTTGTGTTGGAACAGGACGAATCACGATCCAGTCTAAGACCCTTCTTTGAGTACTTGTGGCTGAAGGGATTTCGCGCTGCTCTGATCATGGTGGCTCAACGGCGACTCTACCATATGGATCCCTATCCCACTCTGCGTGTCCTGCAGCTCAGTCCGAATCATGATGAACGCTCGCTCTTTCCGCTGCCTGATCGGTTCAATTTCAAAGGGTATAAACTGCGCGTGCCCGTCCAGCTGGATGTGCCGGCCACATTTTGGTATCGTCAGCAGGGCAAGCTGCAATTGGATGGTTTTGGTGGCACCTTGATTACCGAGCTGATGCGACATCTGAACGTGTGCATGGAGTTGTATCCACTGTACATTAACGACTCCAACAATTTGAATATGCAGGCTGTGGTGCAGCTCATTGCCGAGGATCGTGCTGAGCTCAGTCCACATCAGTTTCTGACATTGCACCGCTCCACGAAGGTGGATTACTCGTATCCCTATCGAGTGGTGCAACGATGTTTCATGTTGCCATTGGCTGATCCGATTCCACGCGGCTTGTACATCTTTCTGCCGTTCAAGCTGCAGTTGTGGCTCTGTCTGCTGCTCCAGGTGACGCTGGTGACACTTGTGCATCGTCTGGCTAGAATTGTAAGGCCTTGTGAATCGGCTATGCGACTCTGGTCACTGCTGGGCGTACCAGGATGCCGTTCTGTTCGGGTTCCCGAAGCCAGATGCTGGCTGAGATTTCCCTATGTGATGCTACTGTGCTGCCTCTTGGTCTTCAGCGCATCTATCATCGTGCAGTACTATGCCACCAGGTTGACCGCTCTTCTTGCCGTGATTTTGACAAGCAAACCATCGGTTACGCTGCTGGAACTCTTCCAGCTACCGTATCCCATACTGGTGCTGCCCAGCGATGCGGACGCCATTGTGGATTCGTTTGGACACGAGGAGCAGTTCCTGCGACAGTTTAGATATGTGAATGCCAGCGCCTTCTACGAACATCGGGCGGTGATGAGTGCAAGTTTCATCTATCCGATCAGCACCACACGCTGGAGATTTCTGAGCCAACAGCAGCGTTACCTAAGGCACAAACGCTTCTGGTTATCCCAGCTCTGCTATGGCACGTTTCCCAATCAGTTCCAACTGCGCGTCGAATCGCATTTCAAGATCCCGCTGCATTACTTTGAGCTGCACGCGAATGAGGCCGGATTGAATGATCATTGGCGTAGCGACATCTATCGGCGAGCTTTGCAATTCGGATTTATACATGACTTTGCCAGTATCGAGTATTTCGAGCGGATACACGAAGTGCGTCCCATGAGTCTCAATCTACTGGCGTCTGTTTTTTATCTGTATCTTTTTGGTCTGCTCGTGAGTCTGGGCGCATTTCTGGGCGAGATTGTGCCACAGATTGTCCTGTAAACGTTGCTACTTACTAACCGCACTTTTGATTTAAGGCATTCAGTAATTTTTGAATTTAATACTTCTTGACATATCAACAAAACTAATTAACTTATGTACTTATTTTTGGATCTCATTTTTAACACATTGTTTTACTATCGACGGAATTCGACTTGAATTGAAAACACAATTTGAAATTTTATTAACTAAATATATATATGTATGTATACTATATGTATTAAATGGCCAATTCACAAATCCCGCTACTCTCCACCAACAAACACATCAAAACTCTGCGGCAACAACAACGACAACAAAACCCCAATTGGAATCTCAAATATCGATAACAACCACAAATTCAAAATTGACAATAACCATCGAATCTCTTGACATCCAAACGAATCATCGGCATAACGGTAAACGTTTAGAAAATGCAACGGGAAAACACATGAAACCGATTGTCGAAACTGACCATAGTAATTTTGGAAGCTCACCGCTTGAGGCTACAACAACAGAAGCGGTCGGCAAAGGAAAGATCATCATAGGTTTGGCAAAAAAAAAAAACAATTCACAATTTTGTACAAAGCAATGCATCCAACCTAAACACACACACATATCCTCGCATACACCATTGCACAAACATACACACACCATTTACACAGTATTATTCGTAGATAAACAATAGTTGTCCTTATCGTAGTGTAGAATTTGCACCACCCACATTTGACTGAAGCACACGTAAGCGGCTTATTTAATTTTATGTTGTCGCTTTCAAATTGAGCTTAAGCAAATATAACAATTGATATAAACACGTTGGACATTTCTTTTTTAGATCAAGATTAGAATAATAACAATACCAACCTCTTTCCATTACGAAGCTTATAAACTTTTATCTGCGTTCTTTCTTAAAATTTTGTATTATTCAAATTGCAATTACTATGTTGAGAATTATACAGGAATCAAATTAAGCCATAATAAACTTTGTAAGCTCAAGGTCCAACCGAAAAAATAAAAGCTATTTAAACTGAATATTGATAATATTGTACATAAATAAAAATAATTTTTTTTTAAATTGAAAATTTACATTTTTTTCATACGAGCGCATTAAAAGAACATAAACTTGGTAGTGAAAAAGATCGTAAAACATATACTTGAAATTAGATGTACAATTAAATAAAATTAACTACTAGTCAAAACTGAAAAGCCTTTAGACAACTTGTACAAAATAATATTTGATAATTTTTGTAAATTTAACAAATATAACCAAAAAGACAATTGATTAATCGCGTAGATAAATTGTCATTATATCATTATTCTACCGACACCATTCTGTATTAGAAACATGTAATTATTGCCTCTCGTTTACCCCGAATCCATGTAGTTTAGAACTCCACTATGTAGTTGCTTTCGAAATCCACCCAAAACCTTTGCACATATCTTGACACCACATCAGACCGAAGAGACGGTTTCGGGTGTAAGGTTAATTCTCACGAGCATGTGGCATGTAATCCGTTATTAGCAATCTTTGTAATCTTAATGTTTGCATGCTTTTTCAGCCACGCCCATCTGCACTGCACGCACGCACCTGCTAATTTTTATTGACCACAAATCCTTAAAAATGAAAAATCAAACCCTACAAATTCTAGCTGGTGTTAATTTCTGTACACTTGGAAAACCTGGTCTTATATTTAGCTTGAGCGATTTAAAAATTGTGTAACTATTTATATACTTACTATTTATAAATACCATTATTTAATACTATTGACTATTACTTAATACTATTACTACATATTACTTATGTAATTGTATCTCGTATCGGCGTTGGCTTTTTCTATTTGCGTACCTTCTTGAACACTTCTTGCCCACTGCACGCTGCGGCGTCCTTAAATCCGTCCTTTGTATCCTTCTTACCACTGCTACCGCTTTCAGGCGTCGACTGGAAATCTCTGTCCATACCCGCTTGCCTGCCCATCACCACGGACTACTTTCCGGACAAGCGTTCGCTTCACAACGACTATGTCATCTCCGATTACACATTGCTGCCGGATGATGTGAATCTCGACTATGCCACGAGTCGGGCTGTCTATCGCAAGCCTCTGTCCACCGAGGAGGTCTGCAAGGAGATTGTTTCACAGCGCTTAGCACAGGGCTTTCAGCTGATTGTCGTGGAGGAGAAACCAACCAACTCCAATAGTTGCTGCTCTGCGGGCGGTGGTTCCGGCTGTGCTGTGACCAGCAATCAATCCACATCAGCAGTGCTTCCGCCGTCCTGCGAGACGAAAAAGGAGTATCTGCTCTCCATTGGCCGCATTTTTCACAAGATCTCGCTGAGCGGTTCGGTTATCACCGTTACGGGCTACAGACCCAGGTGAGTTCACTTCGAACATTAATACTTATAATTTAAAATTATTTCCATTATCGTTTTAGACATCCGTACCCACCCATCAATGTGGATTATCGCTATCGTTTCCATGCGCCACAGCATGAAACCTACGAGATTTCTGGTGTTAACTTTACTACGGAGAAGTTGGAGAACTTCAACTGGAATCACATGGATTTGTACATTTGCACACGCGGTGACGTCGACTATCCGCTTATGGAGGTGAGTACTCTGACCAGAACTAAGATCCACAATCTTCAATAATATCTTTGCAGAGTCTCAAGTACTGGCGTTTTCGCATGTATCTGCTGCCGCGGGATAGTATGGTTAACAAGATCGTTAGCTTTGGCAGCCCTCGTTGTGACATCTTTACGGAAGCCGTTGTGGACAATACGGAAAACCTAATCGACGACTTTGTTCGGCTTATCGAGAATGTCAGCAAATTAAAGCGACAAATTGGACGAAAAGCGCGCGTAAGCTGCATAACGATTTATTATAGCTTGTCATCGATATAATCGATATTTGAACGTTTCGTTAAGTGTTAATCTTTAATCGTTACTTCCAGTTCTGCATTAGTGTTTACCAACACTGCTGCCGCTGCAGTTTAAAAGCAAATTAGCGGACTTGTTAGATTTTTGTCAGAGTTGTTATTGTTGTTTTAGGTTTTTGTTACTTACCAAAAAAAAAACTGTTTAATGTTAATGTAGTGCTTACCGCTTACCTTAATGTACAATTACAGGATAGCCCCACCACCCACAGTCTAACCAAGCGGCGACACAGTACGAGCATTATATCCAGGCCTCCTAACCAGGTTAACTATCCACTTTACCAAATCTAACGACAAACGAATCTATTTATTTCAAGTTGCGCACTTTTTGTTTTTGTAATTTTCCATCAACTGCTGTTTTTAACTGCGCACGCTTTTATTTTCACAATTATTCGATTGCGTTTAATCTAAAAAATGTGTCCTATTTCTAATGTATTCAATGTCTTCCAATCTGCCAATCTCCTGTCTGTGTCTGCAGGGACTCACGAATTCCCCGTTTCGCGAGCGTGTCGGCAGCAATCGTTTGCCCGAGAAAAGACCCAGGTTTTTATATCGTATCCAAAAAAACATAATACATAGACCACACACACACCCACACACACACATACACGTACACAATGAATTGCATCTGTACATGTTTCAAAGCGCCTGCGAGCTGAGCTTTTTTGTATCGTCTTCACTTCCCCTTTTTCTTTCTCCCTTGGTGGCTGAGTTTGTAGTTCTTCTTTGTATTTTTTCTATTGTCTATTGTATTTGGTTTGTGCACTTAGTTTGTAGTGTATTTGATATGCAGGCTTGTTTTACAAATCTCCAACAACCTATTTATAAACATATTTAAGGTTTGCTTAAAATATAAAAGTAATTAACAAATTGGTTGACATCTAAAATTAACTTTAGGCAGCCAATTCTTATGACTCCGAAAATGAGTCCGAAAAATGAAAGCTCTGACATTTTAGAGATTTGTAGAACACGCCTGATAACTTATTGCAATTTTAATGCCTCTTTGTTTTTTAATTTTTTTTTATTACACTTTAATTTGGTATTTGGCTTTCAGCAGCATGACACACCCACACCTAGAATCACTGAAAAGAATCATAATCTATTAAACGCACCGCAGCAAAGGTTTGTGCCACGCCAGCGTCCAGGCGGCGATTGCATCCAGAGCGGAGTTCCAATCTCTCTGGCTGCATTCAGCTCTGGACGCGCATATCTATCATAGTGAAACCCAAATGCATCCCGATCCCCGACAAAATTCCCCAACACACACTATAACAAATTGGTTTGCTAAATTCTTATGAGAAAGAGAGAGAGATAGTTGCAGCTGTAAATATATTTTAAAATTTTGGCACTCGGCATTTGCACACACAACACACACACACAAGCTCACGCACCCAATCCCCTAAAATAATTTAGTAGTTGGAGTCAACTAATCCTGCTTTTATCTTCACAGCATTAATGTGCGCTCCAAGTTGGAAGCAAGTCGCATTTCACGCATCTTTCCTGGAACGGATGCAGCGGCAGCTGCAACAGCGGTTGCAGTTGTGCCTCGAGATGACCAGGATGATGGGTGAGAATCAAAATTATTCAAACCAAATAAATTCAATTTGAATGCAGAATCAATTAAGAGACCATCCAGGATTAAAAAAAAATGATTGAATTTGATTTGATTTTCGACTATTTTTTTTAACGCCGAATAATTTAAATTTTTTAGTTTATAAAACTGAAATCTTTATATTTATTTAATTTAATTGTCCATTTATTAAAATATGTAAATCAACTATTATTTTGCCCTCTCCTTTAGATTTCCGGTGGATAACAAGTTCAGTGCAAACATAACGCTAGCGGAGATCTTTGAGGCAATGAAGCATCCTTTGACCGGAGTGGGTTACTTTTCGCAGACGCAGTCCCTGCCCTCCTGCACCTTTATCTCGTATGATGCTTTAATGTGGCTAAAGGCGCGTCTCACCAACGGACGTCATCCCTTGGATCTCTTGGAGGCAATGCGCAAGTGAGTTCCGTAATGAAAATTGAGTTTGTGTCTCCCTCTAATGTGGTTTTATTGTACAGGGAGCGGATGATTTGCCATGCTTCCGGCGATTGGAATCAGCCCGTTGTGCCGGGTTTTGTCTTCTACTACGTGGTACAGCAGGATAAGAATGCCAAAGGTAATTCCTTATAAGTGATGAGCTGCTCTAAAGGATTAATCAATGATGCCTCTTCTCAGATTACGCGCCGCCTCTGAACGATTACAGTGCATTTGTCAACGAGTGGCTGGAGATTGAGTTCCAGGGCTGTAGCTTCCTCTGGCACGACGAACCAGCGCCCTCGCATGTGCCCAATTTCCTGCGCAACACGACTGCACCACAATCCTGGACAGATTACTGCAAGAGCAGTGAGTACGCTGGTGTAAGAATTGAGGTTTTAACTCATTGAAATCTTTGCAGAGCGTGTCTATCGTCAGTCGCACTTGGAAATCGATGTGAACCAGAAGAGCGATCGAATGGAATGGGGGCATGTGAAGCATCACACTGTCATGCAGCCAGGATTTGCATTTGAGCTCGTCGTCGAGTGGGTTACGTCATCTGGACCCATTGTATCCGATTTGGTAGCTATTTGATTTATGTCAATTATAAGCATTTCTTAACATTGTTAAATTTACTCCAGATTTCCGGCTGGATGCGCAAGGCAATTCATTGTAATTATCAGCTGGTGTCTGTGCCGGCGGATCCCATGGCGGAGCCTTTTACAAAGAAATCGGA
This sequence comes from Drosophila suboccidentalis, assembly GCA_037043435.1. Taxonomy (NCBI): domain Eukaryota; kingdom Metazoa; phylum Arthropoda; class Insecta; order Diptera; family Drosophilidae; genus Drosophila; species Drosophila suboccidentalis. The sequence continues at coordinate 561,816 of JBAMBK010002320.1, forward strand.
TCCATTGCGCGGTCCCATTTTCATTCCATTGTGTGTTACATTCTTGCCCAATGGCGCCGCGCTCTTCGAAGGTTCGAGTTTTGGCAGCACTTATCAGATTTATTTTAAATGTTTATATTAATTCACAGAATTCCCCGAGGATAGCAGATCGGATCGCATGCTCTTCCTGCAGGAGGCCATCTTGGCTAGATTTGGTTTCTTGCCTTGCGTGCTGGAGGAAACAAACAAAGAAGTGAGTTGTTGACTTTAAAGTGATCCATTATATCTACCTATCCAATTCTATATCCTTTAGCTGCCCAAGGAGTACCAGTATGTGCATTGCACTGGCAACATGTTCGCCCTAATACGGTAAGTGCCAGGAGCTAGACACTCGAATATTTGCTAATCAACTTGTCTGCATTTTAGCTGTGCCAGCAATAATTACCAGGTGGAGTCACCAAGTCGCCAGGAAGCAAACGTCACGCGCTGCGTTTATGGACACACAAACAACACGAATGTGCCCAAGAAGGTGGGATTCTTGTGGGCCTGGAACCATATGATACCCAACAAAAAGTGGAAAGCGTTGACCATTAACAATTCGGTAGACGGTGAACTTTTCCAGCTTAAAATGCTAAAGGATTTCCGCGAGTTTTGTTCCAATAGTGACCAGCGTTTGGCCAACTTCTGGGCAAATTGTCAAGAGTTAAAGCGCAAATCTCTCAAATTTGAGTACAATAATAACAACAACGATGATCCTAAGAATATATAAGCTTAAAGCTAAAACTGTGCTGCGTGTATTAAAGATTATAATATGATATTTGAAAGATATTTGTATCTTATAATTGGTAATTTAATTGCATTTATTTATCGTCATAAACTCAACATAATATTTGTTATAGAAGTATAATAATATATAGAAGTGCACATTTTATATATGTATGTATTTTAGAATGAGCAACTTGGTTTTTGAACTCGGTTATATAAATGCCGCTGGGCTTTGGAGACGTCGTGGGCCGGCCGTGAGAGATGCCGAGAGATGTCAGTTGTGTGTTTAATGCTAACCTATTTGGCTCACTTAAAAGGTGTTTGTTGTGACAGCTTTGGTCGGGTTCTTCTTGTTGTTGTTATTTATATAGTGGTTGTTTCTAAATGCTTTGGTATGCGTCATGTCACCGACTCGCCTATTCGCCCTTGAGATACTTGGTCAACTTCTCCAGATCGCGTTCCAGCCAGGCGGCATTCAGGCGTATGGTCTCCACGGCCTGGGAGACGGTGCGCTCACAGCCAGGTATCTGGTTCGTCTTGAAGAACTCCTCCACCTCGCGGGCTCTCTCCTCGGAGGCAAAGTTCTCAATCAAATATTTGATGAGTCGCGTCAGCAGGAAACCACCCTGAAAAGGAAACGATTTTGTTGATGAGCATTAAAAAGACTAACGAATGGCAGTTGGTTACCTGATACTGCTCCAAAAGCTTCTTGCTGTTTTCCTTAAAGAACTCCCAGGCCATGTCGCGTCCCTTGGGATTAACAGCCACGGCTACAATGACAAACACCGAATCCTGGGCACGCACCTCTCCCTAAATAATAAAGACAATGATTACCAAGTGGTTAGAGGAATAGATTGCACAACTACTAACCGACATGGCAAAATCAATGACGCGACGCAGCAGCTTCACATCGCCAATACTGCCGAGAGCGCGGGAAATACGATCCTGTTCCTCGTGCAGATCCGTCGAGCGATACAGCGTGAGCATCTCCTGGAAGATGTCCTCATTGCCATCCTGTAGCACTGCCTTGTAGCAGGTGCTGCGCAGATCCGCGGGCAACGGCTTGGTTCCATTGACATGGCTGCGGAAGCGTTTGCGTGCCTCCTCGGTAATGTCGGCACTGCGGAAGGAGACGAGACGTGTCAGCACCAGGCTGCGCAGCAGCGTGTCCAGATGATTCTCGTTCTCACGTGGCTCCCAGCCAAGACGCGAGGCAACCGGCTCGTAAAGACTGCGTCCAAAGTTATTAAAGTCATTCATGAGGTCTGTGTGGGAGATCAATACGTGCAGATTGGCAAGCGAATTGGTGATGGCTGTCCAAACGGTGTAGTTGGTCTCATTGCGATAGGAGCCAACCAGCTGAAGCACCTCAACGGTGTTGGCCTGCCCAGCCTGCACCATGGCAAACATGTCATCAATCAAACCAAGACGATCCAGCGGTGGCAACGCCATGTTCTCAACGGCGGGCAGCAACTGATGCAACATTTCAGTCGAGTAGCGTGTGCGGTAATAACCGACGGTGCCGGGATTGATTTTGATCCAGTCGTCGGCGCTGACATCGTCCAGCACCACTTCCATGGAGGCCTTGTCGAGCAGGAAGGTCTTGGCGATTTGATTGGGATTGCGCGACGTGGACACCGAAATGGGGATCACCCAGAGGCAATCCTCATCCGCCTTCGATCCATCGGCGGTAAACTTGCTCTGGCCTAGCCGCAGCACGCGCTGCGTATCGTTCTTCTGCTCGGACTCCACGCTGACAACGGGGAAACCCTTGTACTTTGTCCAGCTGGACATGACAGCGCCCACATTCTTTGAGCTGGCCTCCTGCAGTGCCGCCCACAGATCCTCAGTGCAGGTATTGCTGTACTGATGCCGTGTCAGATAAATATGCATTCCCTTGCGGAAATCATCTTCGCCAATATAATCGTGCAGCATGCGGATTACCGAGGCGCCCTTGTTATAGCTGATCTCATCGAAGATCTCGTCAATCTCCGAGGGATGGCCCACAGGCACCTCAATGGGATGCGAGTTCTTCAGCGAATCCAGTTCCAGAGCACGCGTATACATGTCGGTGACAAACTGTGTCCAGATATCGTACTCCGGGAACAGATGATGCACGCACAAGAATTCCACAAAGGAGGCGTAGCCTTCGTTGAGCCACAGATGAGTCCACCACTCCATGGTAACCAGGTTACCTGAAAGTTGCAACAATTGGTTAATTAAATTTTTAGATGATGATGAATCCGTATCTGGAGCTTACCAAACCATTGATGAGCAATCTCATGGCCAACAGTTAGAGCAATCGATTGCTTGCGCATCAGGGACGTGTTCTTGGGATCCACCAGGACAAACGTCTCGCGGTAGGTGACCAGACCCCAGTTCTCCATGGCGCCGGCCGAGAAATCCGAAATGGCAATGAGATCCATCTTGGGCAGTGGATAGGCAATGTTGAAATAGCTCTTGTAATAGGGCAGCACCTTGGTGGCCACCTCAAGGGCGAACTGACCCTGTTCCTTTTTACCCACGGGCGTAAAGACGCGCACAATGACGCCATCCGCTGACTTGGCCTCCACAAAATCATATTCACCGACAACGACGGCCACCAGGTAGGTGGACATGATGGGCGTACGATCGAAGCGCACGCGACGCATTTCACCGGGCAAATCGTCCTCCTTCAGCACTGGCATATTGGAGAGAGCGACACGATCCTTGGGCACCACTAGAGTGATATCAAAGGTGGCCTTAATAGCCGGCTCATCCCAGCAGGGAAAACAGCGACGGGCATCCGTTGCCTCAAATTGGGTGACACCAGCATAACGTTCATCGCCGGAGGCACTAAAGTATTTGCTGCGATAGAAACCCTTCATCTTGTCGTTGAGCTCGCCGGTAAAGGTCATATAGAGTGTGCCGGAAGTGCCAGCTGGTATCTCCTCGGCAAATTGCAGTGTGGCCGTCTCATTCTCCTTGGAATAGTTGATGCAATCCGACTTCAACTTCTCGCACTCATAGTGAAACTCGGCACTATCAATGGTAATGTCCAAGGCATTGAGGGTGATGCGAGACGTTGGCTCTATGACCTGCAATGATAATAATTACAGACAATTAGAAGCACTCTTCGAAGAACTACAGAGATACATATACATATGTATGTTTGTATGCATATGTGTGGGTGTGTGTTCGTGTCTATGTGTGCCTTCTACAAAGGGGCATCAAGTCAATGATCGTTCGTACGTCAGAATACTGTCATTATCCGTTAGACTACCACAAAGATCCATAAACAAAGCGAAGGAGCGAGTAAAGCGATTATAAAGATAAAAAAAAGTTTCGTTATGAACAGTTATTTCAAGGTCGTGGCAGAAGTACAGTACACATTCCCTATAATGTATATCAATATTAAATAACTATTTATTATTTTTTGATTTATCAGATTGATTACTCGCAGATTTTCAGGTAAATTTTAGCTCTCAATTAAATATAATATTTTATTTTACTTCCTTTATGTTTCATTAAATATTTCATAAGCTTTTTTTGAGCTGTTTTGGTAAAGGTCTAGAAGCAGTAGCCAGTCTCCAAAAAAAAAAGAAACACACACATAGAAAGAGGGCGATTTATGATGAATTTAGGTGAAAAAATTTTTAGGGGGTCTCCACTAGTTTTTTTTTTATTGAATTTTGAAATTGGGAAATTTTCAATGCAAAATGAGCTTTTGCATCGTTGCTTTGTGAATGTTTTCAATAATATGTTCATTTTTGTATTAAAATTAAAAAAAAAAACTACTGGAGACCCCCTAAAATTATTTTTACCTAAATTCATCATAAATCGCCTTCCTTCTGTTTTTTTTTTTTTTTTTTTTTGAGACTGGCTACTGCTTCTAGACTGTTACCGAACATTTTGATATTTTATATATTTAATACATATTTGATAATTTTTTATAGCTGACATTTTAAATCACCGTTCTTTTTAGCACATATTCCCTGTATGCGAATATTTTGCGAACCAGGTTTCCGGCTTTAAGCCGCTAGCCAACAAACCCGTTTTGGTCAACAATGTTTGTATTTTTATTTGATTCAATACGTATTAATTCTGATAGTGGATTTTGATGAGCGGTCAAAAAAAAAAACAACCAAGGAAAAAACCCGTTGCTCTTGCGTCTTCTGAGCATAAACACAATGTATACATATACCGTTATGAGATCAGCAGAGGCGTCGTCAACGACAACGAACGTCAGTGAATGGGGGTTATGGTGGTGGGGGTGTGGGTGGTGTTGGTGTTGGCATGTCGCGTCGTGGCATGGCGCACTTTAAATAAATTTGCGATAAGTGCCAGTCATTGCTGGTGTCAAGCGGTAAGTGCCACAACAAAGAAACATTTCCTAGTCGTGATGTCGAATGTGTAAACGTTGCTTGAATGCAAATTGCAGCATAAAGAGAAAATGACGCATGTTTGTGTGCGAGTGTGAAAGAGAGGTTTCGAGTTTTTTTTGCACACGTCAGAAATGAATTCACAAACACACACACACAAACACTACATACATATTTATGATTTGTTGTTGAAGTGAAAGCGAAAGCTACGAGACTCTCTGAGACTACAAAAATGAACGAAAACAAACGAACGGTACTTACTTTGATTTGCACGATTGTCTTTCCCGTGAAACTGAAAGCTATCAGATCTGGCTGCAGCATAAGTTCATAATGCTTTGGAACCACATTGGTCGGCAAGCGGTTAAATTCGGCTTCACCTTTGTCCATATTGCGTCCTTTTCTTCCCTTCTCCTGATGGCGATGTGTACAACAGTTGTGTATTAATTTGCAATTGCTAGATTTTGATCCAGTTCCAGATCCTGATCCGACGTCTGCCGAGGTATGTGCTAATATGGCACGATAACGGCTGCAAAGATCGCCCAAAAGTGGCGCGTCGCTGGATTTCAATGGAACGCCCAACGATACGCTCGAGTAGTCGCGATAAAACTGTTTTTGCACTTTGACGAACTGCTTCGATGATACGAGAGTATTGAGGTGGCACGACTCTGCACGTAGATACGCAAAACGCTTATCAAGACGGCGATTGTTAAGGCGGAGACAAAGACGCAACGACGGGGCGTTAGTAAAAGCACAAGCACAATACTGAAAGCTCTTGAGAGCCAGTTTTAACTCTGGAGATGATAATCGGTATTGGTGTTGGTATTGGTTGCTACGATAACACGAGTAACAACAACTGACGTTGGGTTTGTTTAGTAACTGTTGTTGTTGTTGTAGCTTGCTGGTTGCAGGGAAACGGCTTTGGATTGTTGTTGTTGTTACTGATACTAAAAGTGGAGAGAAGCTAGCACAAAAGGATTAATTAATTATGCATGTTAAAGGCGATTACAATCGGTTTATTTGTTATGATACGATTGGCTACATGTGTGTTGGCAAGGGGGATGCGGGAAAATTTGCGGGTTGCAGTTGCTCTCTCACCTTCACACAAATGCTGCTCAAAATCGGAATTCGCTTTAGCTAAATCCAAATTGAGTTTGCCAATTTCTGCAAATATGACGATTTTAATGCAATTACGACGAGTTTAACAGACTTATTTTTGTTAATTTATAGCAGAAATCGAAGGAAGAATACTGCGGGCAAACTGCTGGCGGCTTCTGCTGGCGAAAAACAACACGCTTTTATTGTGACCCACTTGCGCGTGGTACGTTTTGGAAATGGGCCACAACAGCTGATCGGCGCACTAGAGACGTGTGTGTTTGTTATGCAGCCAAAATGATTGCTATTCAAATTGTTCTATGAATGAATAAGTGTGTAATCACCGTTTCTAAATTTCCAGGCCTGCTTTGCTGTTCGAATACCTCCTTTCAACGCATGTTTGTACATTGCGTAAAACGTTTAATTACTTTTTAAATGAAACGATTGTTGGAAGTGCAATATAGTTTTACTCTTTCACTTGTTCACCAACACTGTCATGTAGCACACACACGATACGATCATATTACTTTAGGGCTGCATTTTGACTTTTGCGACGTTCATCCCTGGACTTATTTTCATTCCGCGAAATTTGAATAAAATTTAATTGAAAAAAAATTTCGAATGCGATACCGTTAGTTTATTAAATGACATTTGTCTTATTGTTTAAATATACAACCAGGCAAAATATAAAAAAACTGTTTAAACGTAATGATTATCAGTATGATTATCTAAAAATTATTGTTCTACCTGGAAATTTCAAAGATGATTTCTGTTTGGGGAAAAAATAAGAACAATATACATTTAAAAAGTTAAAACTCCCGCTTCCAATAATTTTTTTCGACTTTCTACCAGTAATTTGAAAGTTAAAAACCCCAGATTTGACAGGGAAAAAACTGTTGGGAAACATCTGCGCTGTTGGGAAAACATCCATGCACTTTATTTAATGTGTTCGCATGACACGGTGCCGCACGAATGTAAAATATTGAAATGAAAGAAACGCAAAGATGAGGCAAGAACGCAAAATGAATTGAAGCAAATATGTTTTTAAGCTTTATTTTTATAAATTGAATAAACAAAATTCTGTATGGGAATAATATAAATATTATTATTAAAAATACAAAATTTTCTCTGAAAATCTGCAACAATAAATTATTATTATTATGAGCAGCGCCGCTATCACAGCAGCCAGCGCTCTAGTTCGAACAACGGGTAATAATAATATTGGGTAGTGCCTCTCCACCTCTACCTCCTCCTCCACCACCTCCTCCTTCTCCTCCTCCACCTCCACCTCCTCAGCAACACGCTTATTTCTTCTTATAGATCTTGCGATCCTCTTTCTGTACTCACGCTCAGTTCGCAATTCGATCCCACGCTCGATTTTTTTTCTTTGACCTTGTACTTAAGATGGGGTGACGAGTCTGGAAAGTTTTATATTTATATTATTAAATTGTTAATATTAAAAAATTGTAATGTTTGTTTTACTTTTCTCGAATTTTGAATTTTTTTATTTGTTCGATTTTTTACTAACTTCGCCACGCGAAGAGCAAATCGCACAAAACCAATTTTAGAATGAACTTAACTATTTTACCTAATTTTGGATTTTGTTGTTTTTTTTTTAAATTGTTTTGTATTAATTTTTAATTGATTTTTGAAATTTGAAAATTTTTATTTCAAATTTCTCGCGCGTGAACAAAAAAGAACCAGAAAACTGAACGAAAATTTATTTTTAAGGTCGTGTGGAAACCCTGAAGTATCGACTTATCAGCAGCATGGTGCAATTCGTTGCCTGGTATATATTCCAATGAATCGAGGTAACCGAGAAGAGAGCAGCTGTGGGGAATATAAAAACACACAGATGGGAACGCTTATAAAAAAGTAGACAACGTTTAGTACTTGATTAGTGATTCGGTCGTACGGTTCCTTGGGTCGGTCGTATTTAACGAAACTCCGTGCTTGTTCACGTAAGAATAGCACCACATGCTTCCCGCTCAACAGCAACAACACCGCCGTGACTCTGACTCCAATTGCCAATTTAAAAAAAAAAAATCCTTTTGCCATAAATTTAGTTGTGTAACAGAGTTACAGTAGATTAAAATGAATTTGTGTTCATCGCCACAGCTTGTTCTAGCTGGTTTGCTAATCGCAGTGGTAATTTTCTTATCCCTACAGCAATATGAAGAAAAAATAAAAAAAATATTTTATTAAATAGAGGCTATTTTTAGATGAATTTAGGCGAAAGAATTTTTTGGCGCTCTCTTCAACTTTTTTTTTTATTGAATTTTGAAATTTGTGTGAAAAGTTATTTTTTTTTATGTTGTTTTTGTGTATTGCACGGTTGCTTTTGGCTTTTCAAGGTTGCTTTCGATGAAATGGAACATTTTCCAACACTGCGATTTCTCTCACTCTCCAACATGCAACTTTTTTGGGCGTTTTCCAACACTATATATACTCCGTTACCTGTAAAAAATGTTATTATGTATAAAAAAAATAAATAAAGCTTATTTAAAATAAGTATTCTCTTTTGACAAAATTTGGTGGTCCTTAAAAGAACCGGCATCATCAAAATAATGAAATCAATTCAAGGTCAGGGGAAAAGCAGAGGGTCGTCATCAATTTGAGGGTCATCATCATCGTCAAAATCATAAAGGTGTCAAGAGAAAGGTCAGGGAAGCGATTCTAAAGGTCATCATTAATCTCAAACATCATCATCATCGTCGTCATCATCATAATCATCATCATCCACATCATCAACGTCGTCATCATCATCATCCTAAAGATGCAAAGATTGATAAATATCAATATTTATTGAGACTTCCAACATTGATGTGAGGGAAATGGGGCATAAAGTATTTTTTGAAGAATGTGTAGTAATAGCGCCGCAGGCGAAAAATTTTTAAAAAAAAAAATCGCGCCAAAAAATTCTTTCGCCTAAATTCATCTAAAAATAGCCTCTATTTAATAAAATATTTTTTTTATTTTTTCTTCATATTGCTGTAGGGATAAGAAAATTACCATATTCACCGACAACGACGGCCACCAGGTAGGTGGACATGATGGGCGTACGATCGAAGCGCACGCGACGCATTTCACCGGGCAAATCGTCCTCCTTCAGCACTGGCATATTGGAGAGAGCGACACGATCCTTGGGCACCACTAGAGTGATATCAAAGGTGGCCTTAATAGCCGGCTCATCCCAGCAGGGAAAACAGCGACGGGCATCCGTTGCCTCAAATTGGGTGACACCAGCATAACGTTCATCGCCGGAGGCACTAAAGTATTTGCTGCGATAGAAACCCTTCATCTTGTCGTTGAGCTCGCCGGTAAAGGTCATATAGAGTGTGCCGGAAGTGCCAGCTGGTATCTCCTCGGCAAATTGCAGTGTGGCCGTCTCATTCTCCTTGGAATAGTTGATGCAATCCGACTTCAACTTCTCGCACTCATAGTGAAACTCGGCACTATCAATGGTAATGTCCAAGGCATTGAGGGTGATGCGAGACGTTGGCTCTATGACCTGCAATGATAATAATTACAGACAATTAGAAGCACTCTTCGAAGAACTACAGAGATACATATACATATGTATGTTTGTATGCATATGTGTGGGTGTGTGATCGTGTCTATGTGTGCCTTCTACAAAGGGGCATCAAGTCAATGATCGTTCGTACGTCAGAATACTGTCATTATCCGTTAGACTACCACAAAGATCCATAAACAAAGCAAAAGAGCGAGTAAAGCGATTATAAAGATAAAAAAAAGTTTCGTTATGAACAGTTATTTCAAGGTCGTGGCAGAAGTACAGTGCACATTCCCTATAATGTATTTCAATATTAAATAACTATTTATTATTTTTTTGGATTTTATCAGATTGAATACTCGCAGATTTTTAGGTCAATTTAAGCTCTCAGTTAAATATAGTATTTTATTTTATTTCTTTTCTGTTTTATTAAATATTTCATAAGCTTTTTTTGAGCTGTTTTTAGCTGGAGATAAAGATTTAAATAAATTATATGTACTAATTCTTAAAAAAAAAATAAAAATAACTGGACATTTTAATAATTTATAGATTCAATACATATTTAAAAAATTTCAATGGCTGACATTTTAAGGCACTGTTCTTTGTAGCACATATTCACTGTATGCGAATATTTTGCGAACCAGGTTTCCGGCTTTAAGCCGCTAGCCAACAAACCCGTTTTGGTCAACAATGTTTGTATTTTTATTTGATTCAATACGTATTAATTCTGATAGTGGATTTTGATGAGCGGTCAAAAAAAAAAACAACCAAGGAAAAAACCCGTTGCTCTTGCGTCTTCTGAGCATAAACACAATGTATACATATACCGTTATGAGATCAGCAGAGGCGTCGTCAACGACAACGAACGTCAGTGAATGGGGGTTATGGTGGTGGGGGTGTGGGTGGTGTTGGTGTTGGCATGTCGCGTCGTGGCATGGCGCACTTTAAATAAATTTGCGATAAGTGCCAGTCATTGCTGGTGTCAAGCGGTAAGTGCCACAACAAAGAAACATTTCCTAGTCGTGATGTCGAATGTGTAAACGTTGCTTGAATGCAAATTGCAGCATAAAGAGAAAATGACGCATGTTTGTGTGCGAGTGTGAAAGAGAGGTTTCGAGTTTTTTTTGCACACGTCAGAAATGAATTCACAAACACACACACACAAACACTACATACATATTTATGATTTGTTGTTGAAGTGAAAGCGAAAGCTACGAGACTCTCTGAGACTACAAAAATGAACGAAAACAAACGAACGGTACTTACTTTGATTTGCACGATTGTCTTTCCCGTGAAACTGAAAGCTATCAGATCTGGCTGCAGCATAAGTTCATAATGCTTTGGAACCACATTGGTCGGCAAGCGGTTAAATTCGGCTTCACCTTTGTCCATATTGCGTCCTTTTCTTCCCTTCTCCTGATGGCGATGTGTACAACAGTTGTGTATTAATTTGCAATTGCTAGATTTTGATCCAGTTCCAGATCCTGATCCGACGTCTGCCGAGGTATGTGCTAATATGGCACGATAACGGCTGCAAAGATCGCCCAAAAGTGGCGCGTCGCTGGATTTCAATGGAACGCCCAACGATACGCTCGAATAGTCGCGATAAAACTGTTTTTGCACTTTGACGAACTGCTTCGATGATACGAGAGTATTGAGGTGGCACGACTCTGCACGTAGATACGCAAAACGCTTATCAAGACGGCGATTGTTAAGGCGGAGACAAAGACGCAACGACGGGGCGTTAGTAAAAGCACAAGCACAATACTGAAAGCTCTTGAGAGCCAGTTTTAACTCTGGAGATGATAATCGGTATTGGTGTTGGTATTGGTTGCTACGATAACACGAGTAACAACAACTGACGTTGGGTTTGTTTAGTAACTGTTGTTGTTGTTGTAGCTTGCTGGTTGCAGGGAAACGGGAACAGCTTTGGATTGTTGTTGTTGTTACTGATACTAAAAGTGGAGAGAAGCTAGCACAAAAGGATTAATTAATTATGCATGCTAAAGGCGATTACAATCGGTTTATTTGTTATGATACGATTGGCTACATGTGTGTTGGCAAGGGGGATGCGGGAAAATTTGCGGGTTGCAGTTGCTCTCTCACCTTCACACAAATGCTGCTCAAAATCGGAATTCGCTTTAGCTAAATCCAAATTGAGTTTGCCAATTTCTGCAAATATGACGATTTTAATGCAATTACGACGAGTTTAACAGACTTATTTTTGTTAATTTATAGCAGAAATCGAAGGAAGAATACTGCGGGCAAACTGCTGGCGGCTTCTGCTGGCGAAAAACAACACGCTTTTATTGTGACCCACTTGCGCGTGGTACGTTTTGGAAATGGGCCACAACAGCTGATCGGCGCACTAGAGACGTGTGTGTTTGTTATGCAGCCAAAATGATTGCTATTCAAATTGTTCTATGAATGAATAAGTGTGTAATCACCGTTTCTAAATTTCCAGGCCTGCTTTGCTGTTCGAATACCTCCTTTCAACGCATGTTTGTACATTGCGTAAAACGTTTAATTACTTTTTAAATGAAACGATTGTTGGAAGTGCAATATAGTTTTACTCTTTCACTTGTTCACCAGCACTGTCATGTAGCACACACACGATACGATCATATTACTTTAGGGCTGCATTTTGACTTTTGCGACGTTCATCCCTGGACTTATTTTCATTGCGCGCAATTTAAATAAAATTTAAATGAAAAAAAATTCGAATGCGATACCGTTAGTTTATTAAATGACATTTGTCTTATTGTTTAAATATACAACCAGGCAAAATATCATAGAAAAACTGTTTAAACGTAATGATTATCAGCATGATTATTTAAAAATTATTGTTCTACCTGGAAATTACAAAGATGATTTCTGTTTGGGGAAAAAATAAGAACAATATACATTTAAAAAGTTAAAACTCCCGCTTCTAATAATTTTTTTCGACTTTCTACCAGTAATTTGAAAGTTAAAAACCCCAGATTTGACAGGGAAAAAACTGTTGGGAAACATCTGCGCTGTTGGGAAAACATCCATGCACTTTATTTAATGTGCTCGCATGACACGGTGCTTGCTACGAATGAAAAATTTTGCAATGAAAGAAACGCCAAGATGAGAGCAAGAACGCAAAATGAATTGAAGCAAATATGTTTTTAAGCTTTATTTTTATAAATTGAATAAACAAAATTCTGTATGGGAATAATATAAATATTATTATTAAAAATACAAAATTTTCTCTGAAAATCTGCAACAATAAATTATTATTATTATGAGCAGCGCCGCTATCACAGCAGCCAGCGCTCTAGTTCGAACAGGTAATAATAATATTGGGTAGTGCCTCTCCATCTCTACCTCCACCACCTCCTCCTCCTCCTCCTGTCTGTCATTCCCAGGCTCACATGTTATTTTAAAAATGCCACAATCGAGGATGCAAGGCAGTAGTCTCGGCATGATTGATTTTATTTGTTTGAGTTATGATTTTATTAGAAATTAATTTGCTTGTCGCGCGTCCTTTTTTAACGGTAAAACAAAAATCATCTGGCAGTCCTGACATAAAAAAGGTTGCAGCCCTGGCTAAGACTGCAAAAAAAAAAAGCAGCTCTCGCGTCCCACTTTTCGCACTTTTCGAAGTTTTTTCGCGACATAAAAATGGAACTTTCTTAATTTTGAAGCTAGAATTTTGAAAATTTTACCAGAATTTTTGTTGTACTTTTCTCGAATTTTGAATTTTTTTATTTGTTCGATTTTTTACTAACTTCGCCACGCGAAGAGCAAATCGCACCAAACCAATTTTAGAATGAACTTAACTGTTTTACCTAATTTTGGGTTTTGTTGTTTTTTTGAAATTGTTTTGAATAAATTTTTATTTCAAATTTCTCGCGCGTGAACTAAAAAGAACCAGAAAACTGAACGAAAATTTATTTTTAAGGTCGTGTGGAAACCCTGAAATATCGACTTATCAGCAGCATGGTGCAATTCGTTGCCTGGTATATATTCCGATGAATCGAGGTAACCGTGAAGAGAGCAGCTGTGGGGAATATAAAAACACACAGATGGGAACGCTTATAAAAAAGTAGACAACGTTTAGTACTTGATTAGTGATTCGGTCGTACGGTTCCTTGGGTCGGTCGTATTTAACGAAACTCCGTGCTTGTTCACGTAAGAATAGCACCACATGCTTCCCGCTCAACAGCAACAACACCGCCGTGACTCTGACTCCAATTGCCAATTTTAAAAAAAAAAATCCTTTTGCAATAAATTTAGTTGTGTAACAGAGTTACAGTACATTAAAATGAATTTGTGTTCATCGCCACAGCTTGTTCTAGCTGGTTTGCTAATCGCAGTCAGCATAATTGCTCCATTACATGCATCTCCGATCGGATGGGGTAAGTGTTTCCATTAGAAGATACAATAGATTATACAATTGGTGCGAAAATTAGCAAGATGTTTAGAAAGTTATTCATCTCCATGGCAACGCTGTGCTCTCCTTGGTCACACAGCCCACTCAGTAATCAATCGAGAATTGGCAGTCAGTGCTTGCTATTTTTTATTTTTATTTTTTATGTATGCCTTATGTAATCGTTTGTCGGTTGACATTTAATTATTGCAAAGCGCAAAGCATTCTACCTTTGGGTGTATTGTACATATATAAATGTACATACACGTCTGTGTTTGTGTGCATGTGTCTATGTGAATATTTTTGGCCATGTCGTGCGTTTCAACGTGTCGTGTTTACGTGAGCGTCGTCTATCAGCTGATTATACCAATTCCACTTCTTCCACATAATTTTTCATTGTGCGTTACTTTCGCATTTCTGTTATCAGTGTTAAATGGCATTTATCATTTAGATGTTAGCAATTTACGAATTTCATAATACACCACAACACAAATCTATTGCTATTAGCTCTTTGCTATGCAATGTGTCTGGCCAGCAGCATTTGCAATCAATTTGAACACCACACGCACTTTCACCCCAACCGCCATTATCTCTCTCTCAAAGCGAAACCGGCAGGCAGTGCCTGAGGGAGAGAGACGAGAGAGAGAGAGAGAGAGGCCGCCATGAACACTTGCTCTATTGTCACGTATGCCATTAGTATATGCCGGTTTTGTTTTCGCTGACTTGATTGTTTTGACTTCTTAATATTTCACAGTTTCGTATTTCACACCAGCTTCGCTTTCCAAAAATCCGAGACAATTTGTTTACCTCGAGCAGCTCACATTCACATTTTCATCCAACTCGAAATGCGCTGGCAACGCTTAAATTTTGTAGACTACGGTTTCTTGTCTCTTTTCTCTCTCTTTTTGTTCTGCTTCGCAAAAAACTGAAATTACAAATATTTGTATTTGTGGAAATAAATAAGATTTTTGAAATAAATGCAGTTCTGTTACCAAATTCCCCATTACAAAAAGTTCCATTTCCACGTGTTAAACCTGCTCTGAGTGATAATCCAAACCACATGTTGATAAAAAACTGGAATAAATTGTTTATGAAATGAGATAAAATAGTTAGATTCCCTCAATGCTGGTAAAAACACGTTGCTAACTCATTTCAATTCCATTCAGCAAGATCAATGCAGGTGCAACAACAGAAGAAAATAAATGTTAAAAAGGTATTCAATATGCTAAAATATTTCAAATTAAATATGAGGTATAGAGAAGAGATCTTGAATTCCGAATGGAATTCACTTAAACTGAAAGAATGCCTTCAAAAGGGCTTTAAATCTTATCAAATTTCTTATCAGTATCAGGTATAGATTCGTAATACACATACATATATTGCACTTGAAAATTATTATTATCTTATAACTCAAGTTCCATTCAAATATGTATTGATAAAGAAATTCCCGCTTAGAGATCAGTCGATTCGAATTTCAAAACAATTTCAAAGCGAGCAGACAGAGTTCAATTTGAGGCTTATCAAAAAGGACCTAAAGGTTAATGTCATTGATCACTGCATTAATTGTAAAAGTCCATTCAAATTCAAAAATTTAAATCTTGAGACGCAAAAAAACAAATAATAAACAAAAGTTGCTCTCATTAAATTTAGACTTTATTGACTGTTACTTTTTCCATTATTGGCGGTTAATGAGTCTGTTAAAGTTGTCAAACATACAGAATAGATAATAATTAAGAACAGAAGGTTTGATTGTTTCATTGTTTATGAGTCATTCAATTTTGTTGTTAATAATTCATAGTTTGCTATCATAAAACACCATTGATTGATCCCATATAACATAGATAAAACTTGATTAATTCGAGAGTGTTCTATAAAATTCCATTCAATTCAACATTTTCTGCATCGATAAACCATAAACCGTTGACCTCAAGGCCCAGGTGCGAAGGTTAATCGCGTATGTTCGGCTCAAGACCCTCGCGTTGGAAAGGTTCGCCAATATTATTTGTTTCTCTCTTCTTTTTGTTGTTGTGTTTTTTACAACAATAAACAATTAGCCACTGACGTCTAAAGCCATAATATAAACAAATATACAAGCTAATGAATTACCACATCTACATACATACATATATGCATGTCTGTATGTCTTTAAAGTTTTTTGCCATATTTAAGTTATTTTTTTTTATGTATTGAACCTGCCCGACAAGTTGGCCACGCGACAGTGACCCACAAAAGTTTGGACTCTAGCATTAGGGCCAATGGCCGAATTGAAGAATTTCAATTGATTGATTGCAATCGCTTGATCAATAGTTGGCGCTAAAACTATGAGAATTGTCACGATGTTGGGGGAAAGGAAAAGTGAAAGCCACGTTCAGCCTTGGGTTCTATATCCGTTACGGAACTGCGGGTCACCTGTTGTCGTTGTTCCGCCAGGTAGTTCAACTACAATTTCCGTGCCGTCAGGAATGCTGATTGCTTTATTTGTTAATCATAATCAATTCCATTAAGTGCCGAATTAACAGCTGGCATACGTGTATTGGCCAAAATTAGACGCCCCTTTTGGCAACCGGTTCGACATGACGATGATCAAAATCGAAATCTGCTTTCAATATATTTATTATAGCAGGTCTGACTTGTACCTGGGGGATATACACGAGCATATAGATTAAGGCGTGCCAGGGGATTGAATGTTTTTTCCTTAATTCAAATTACGTCTTAACTCTTGACCTAAGTCTGATAATTTTCACTTGGGGCTTTCCTGGGACTGGGGTCCAGTTCAAACCCATCTTATCAGCCAGACTAGAAATTGTAAATATTTTTTTGGTCGAAAAAGTTGTGCAACAGTTTGTCATTAATACATATATTGATTAGTTATTTAATAAATAAAAAACTGTCGCGTAATTGAATGAAATTTATATGTTGAATTCGAAATTCTGAAAGCGACGCCACGTTTGCAAATATTGAACAAAATATTAGACGATTTGGGTTTATTTATGAATGAGCAAAAGATGTGCGGAAATTTAATTGAACGCTGATTGAACTTAATTTTCAATTCAATTCTTTTTTCCAATTTCGCACAAAGCGTTGCCTTTTTGTTGGGTTTTCCGTTAGATTTGGTGGGTTTCTTTTATGCTTAAAATTAAAATATACCCACTTAATGGTTTTTTTTTTAGTTGTGGGTTTTTAGTTTTAATTAATATTTGAAAATATTTAAATTTTGAAGATACCTTGGGCAAAAATAATTGTATTGAATGTAATTTAAGTAAGTAATGAAGAAAATGTTTAATTCTTAAACTATATTAACTTATTTTAATTTTATTTTTACTATTTTAAAAATACACGAATTATGATAACAGAGAAAACCTAAAATGCGGCCTAGCCTTGTAGCTCCAGGGGTAATAGCAACTTTATTTCATAATTCAAGTTATTTATTGAGGGGTTTAAATGCCAAGCTAGTGACTTATTCAAAAATGTTGGCATGTTTTTGAAAAAGAAAACCTTAACACTGCTCGCACATGTTATAAATAATCTTTGATCATATCTTATCAATTGTCAGTTATCACTAGTGTCGACTAATGCAACGATTGCACTTTTTATTGCAGATTTTGCCGTGACGCTGAAGAGCAAGATCCTGTTCCTGGACACTAACATGCAGACAGTTGCCTCGGCGGCCCACGAGTATGACGAGTTGTCGGCATTGGCCTTCGACGAGGCCGAGGAGATGATCTACTTTAACGATCAACAGCATCAGAATGGCAGCATCTTCTCGCTGAGACGCGATGCATCCGCTGTCTCCCACATCGTGGAACAGGCTGTGCAGCGGACGGGCAATGAATCGGTGGCCGGATTAGCCTATGATCCGCTTAATCGTAATCTCTTCTGGGCGGACATGCGTCAGGGCAAGATCTTCTTTGCCAGCATCGATACACTGTACACGCAGCTGCCCAAGGTGCTGGTGGATCTCAGTGCGGAGGGAGGACGACCCGATGGCGTTGCTGTGGACATTTGCCGTCGCCGGCTGTACTGGACCAACTGCAAGATCAATAATGCCAGCGTGGAGAGCATTGGATTGGATGGCACGGACCGTGTGACAATCGTAAAGAATGACATTGATATGCCACGTGGCATTGTGGTGGATCAGCTCACGGATCGCCTCTTCTGGATCGACGACAAGGTGGGCATCTTCTTTGCCGTGGAGAGCTCACGCCTCGATGGCAGCGATCGCCAGTTGGTGCTTAAGGATAAACATCAGGATCCCATTCAGTTGGCAATCACTGACAACGACATCTACTGGACAGACAAGTCGGACAAGGCAGTCTGGAGCTATCCCAAGCCAAGTTACCCCACCATGCCAACAACCTTGAATGCAACACAGAATCCCGATGATACACAGCCTCAGCCCGCAGTCAAAAAGGTAGCCAGCTGGAAAGAGGACATATATGGGATTGTGGCACGCACGGGATTCTATCAGCGACTGCAGAAGGATCCACACTGTGCGGGTGTCGTTAAGAAGGTCAAGCAGCGACTGGAAATGAACATGAACACGGCACGTAATCAAGTCTCTGATCGTGTGGATCAATTGGAAAAGGAGCATTGTCTGAATGGCGGCGCTTTTCACAGCGATCGCAACTTCTGCATCTGCCCGATGGGATTCAAGGGTGCCCGCTGTGAGATATCCGAGTGCCACAACTTCTGTGTGCATGGCACCTGCAAAATCTCTGGCATGGGATTCCCCAAATGCTATTGCCAGTCGGAGTTTTATGGTGAACGTTGCGAGTACTACAAATGTAATGGCTACTGCCTTAACAATGGTCGCTGCACTCTGGACAAGGATAGTGGAGATCTGGGATGCGAGTGTCATGAGGACTTTAGTGGAGCACGCTGTGAATTCAATACAACAGAGTCCTGCGTCGGTTACTGTCAACTGTTGAAGCAACAGCCGGAGACGGAAGTACCCAACAATTGTTATGATATGTGAGTAACTTGGCATTAATATACCCGTTACAATAGGGTATACTGTAGTCGTTGCAAGTATATGTAACAGGGAGGACCCCTAAGAGATTTTATATATTCTTGATTAGCATCAACAGTCGAGTTTATCTAGTCATGTTCGTCTGTATGACCACAGACCTAAGAGTCTATAAGAGCTATAGCAAACAAATTTGAGAGACAAACTCTTCTGAGCTCCAGGCAGATTAATATAACAAACAAAACAATAATAACTTCTTAATTAGACACTCCTGTTGATGGTAAACAGTTTCATTTATTATTGTCACAACATCACATCAAAATCACGAACGCCTAAATGTAGGCAGTCATTTTTAATACAGTTGAACTTGATTATTGAGTAATGGTTATTTGTTAGTCGATAAATCTACTTGTTCCATTGTAAATCCTTGCTAATCCGATTTCCATTCACCAACAGCTGCGAGGAAATGAACAGCAATGGCACAAGCATAGTAGTTTATCAGCGTCCCGCTGCACTTTGTGGTGGCAACCCTAAAGTCTTTACGAGCACTGTGATTATTGTGCTAGTGGGCGGAATCGTAGCGAGTCTGTCGCTGGTGGCGCTGATCGTGCATGGACTTCGACTGATTTACAAACCGAAGCGACCACACATCAAGAAGACCTTTGTGGTGCGCAAGCAGGCGCGACACAATTCCTCCAGCGACACGCCCCTGACGAACCGCCCACTGGCCACCGAGCAGTGCGAGATCACGATTGAGAACTGCTGCAACATGAATATCTGTGAAACGGTTGGTCAAACTGCATACATTACAAATTTGTTTAAAGAAAGAACTAATAAGAAATTTCCCATATACTTTAGCCATGCTTCGATCCCAAACTGGTGGAGCAAACGTTCTCAACGCGAGATAAGAATAAGCCGTGTGTCAAAGAGGACAAAAAGATACTTATACACAATATGGATGACGATCTCATGTCCTAGACGCCTGGCACTATGGATATCCGACATTGTCGAGCATGGATAGGAGGCAGGCGAGCTTTAAAAGCTGCTGCCGCCCCGGCTCGATGATCAGGTGGTGCTTTACCAAAGCTCATACAAAGATCTAGAAGAATTCATAACACACACACACTTACATGCTGAGATAAAGACACACACATACATATATACACACACCCACAAACACACTTAATGCAATAGTGTACTTAGCAATCATTTGATTTGTATGGTCTCATTTATTTATTTAGAGAACTTTTAAAGCCGGATAACAATTTTCATTTTACGGGTTTCTCTTTTATTTTTCAATAGCATGCATGTAGACTTTTAAAATTTATATTGTTACGGCATTTGGCAATGAAAATTATGAAATTTTAGGAAATGTCATACGACTGACGTTAGCTTTAAAACACACACACATACATAAGTACACATTTAGATACATATACACAGATAAATCCATGAATGATCGCCTAACGCGCAAAAATGGCCGAAACTTGTGATTCATATAACGGTTGAGCTGTTGTAAATAGTTAAAAATGAATTGTATAAAAAAATAACAATTAAATCGTTGTTGAAATCTATATATCCGTTTCACATAGTTCCTTTAATTTGTAACTGATTTTTGTATATATATACAAATGCTTGAATAATATATGTATGTATATTTTACCTGCTCCTTTTTACGTTTAACACTAATTACATACATACGTCATGACATATGACACTGCCACCGCCTAAAACTATAACTAGTTCGCACCAAAATTGCCTTTGTACTTAAAATTGTTTTGTTTTTTTTTTATCGGCAAAAAGAGAATCAGATAAAACAAAAGCTAAAGCGAATGAAATTTGTAAATAGGTGTAAATTAGACTTTAGTTTTAGATGTAAGATACATCGGTTGAATAATAAAGAGTACGTACCTTGCAGTTTAAACAATAAAATGAATTTGTTAACACAATTTAATTGAGGACCGCTTTTTCTTTCACTGAATGTTTCTTCTTTAACCATTTAACGCACAATGGTGTAATGACAAGTGCTTCGGATGGCAAGATCTGCAGCATACTGCAGTTTTGGCGCAAAAACGCCAATTGTGGCAGCCGTGGTGGCAACCGTACATATACGGTTGCCACAATTGGCTTTTTTGCGCCAAAACTGGCTCTTTTTTGTCCTGTTGGCGAATTGGCTCATTTTTTCATCAGTTCAGAATAAGGTATAGAATTTGTATATAGTTTTAGGTGAAGCACATATTTATTTTTATTTATTAACATGATTTCATGGTGTTATTTGATTTATTTATTTTGCTGTGCTGCTCGAACAGTGTGTCCACAATCTGGCAGCCCCGGCTAGGACTAACAAAAAAAAAATATCTGGCAGCCCTGATTTAAAAAAGGTGGCAGCCTTGGCTTGACTGCCAATAAAAAAAAAGGTGGCAACCTCTGGGCCCCACTTTTCGCACTTCAAAAAGTGCGAAGTTTTTTCGCGAAAAAAAATTAACTTTTTCAATTTTGAAGCTAGAATTTTGAAAATATTACCAGAATTTTTGTTGGATTTTTCTCGAATTTACAATTTTCTTACTTTTTGGATTTTTTACTAACTTCGCCACGCGAAGAGCTAACGGCACCAAACCAATTTTAGATTGAACTTAATTATTTTACAAAATTTTGGATTTTCTTTTTTTTTTCAAATTGTTTTTATTTAATTTTTAATTGATTTTTGAAAATTAAAAATTTTTATTTCAAAAATTTGCGCGCGATACTTTAGCACTGTTCAACACTCTTTAAAAGTATCGACTACAAGCGGCGATACCAATATCGATACAACGCAAGTACTTTTCGCTCGTATCCATTTTTCTTGACGTCACACGGATTTTTCGCAAACGTTTTTCATCTTAATTTAACAATTATCTAAGCTAAATAAATATACGGAACAAAGATTGATTTATACAAGCAAAGAGGATGGTACGTTTTACTAAATAAAAGAAGCAATTCCCGCTTTTATTAAACCAGCTGGGGTCTTCTGCATTTGGCGTGACAGCAGACTGCAGTTTCAACGCGTGCTATACACATTTTTCGCATTTTCTTTTGATTATAATTTTCGTTTGACTGTGAAATACACTTGGACACACATGTAAAGAAAACAATAATTGATTGCACTTTGTGAAAATCAAACCGTGTGCTAGCCATTATTACAATCCGAGTCCGTGTGTATCTATACGCATCAAGCACCCCACCCACCCAACTGCCGCTTTGTTGCACTACGTAGTACGTACTAACCCGGTGACCTTCGATGTCCATTTTACAGGGCAGCAACGACAGAGCCTCCAGGTCGCCACGTTCGGACGACCAGCGCGATATTAACGAGATGCCGGCGACAAAGCGATCGCGTTCAGACTCGGGTAAGTGTTTTGTTTGGTCGGGGGAATTTGCTAATATGCATATAAGTAATGTATGTATGTACATATGTATGTATGTATGTTTGAATGAAAACGATTCAAGTATATATTTATATATGTATATGTAAGTTCATAAAAAAAAAATATATATAAAAAAGATATGTATGTAGGTTAAAGAAAGAATCGCAAGGCAACAAATCAAACAAAAGGAAAATATATATATATACAAATATATCATTATTATTATTGTTGTTGTTTTTTTTTTCTTTGTTGTTATCTTTATAAAACATATAAACATTGCATACACATCTCTCTTTTCAACTACTTCTACTTCGTTGCATTTTAAGGGCCAGCACAGACGCTATTAAATAATCGGTTTTTCTTTTTGTTCTGCTTAAGTAATTGCAGACTTCATAATCGCACGATGATCTCAAGTGAGGTGAGGTGAGAGTCAAACAATAACGAAAACCAAAACGAAAACGAAACAGTATCGAACAAGTCAAGTCAGTCAATCCACACGCGATCCCAAAACAAATTGCGACTCGACTCAAGTGTCCATTACAAAAATCTGTCGTCATTATAAAAAGATGAATGAAAATAACAAACAAACCAAAAATAATAACCATTCTATATTTTGAAATCATATAATTTATACTTTACACATAAGATCTACAGAGGCTTGACAAATTCCATAACCAATTAAATACCAATTGTAACTAGGGCCTCAGCCAGAGAGTGTATGTATCAAAATATATCAAATATCAATATGAAAACAGTATCAGTGAATCCTCGCCGCATCAACACTGAACCGCAACGCAACGCAAACTAATCCAAAATGCATATAACTACTCTCTCTCTCTCTCTCTCTTTCTCTTCTATATTCTCTTTTTTATATATATATATATATATCTATTTTATTTTGTAAGCGTTTTTTCTTTATGTTTGTTCCGCCCAAAACGACTTGGTTGTTTTCTCGACATCGATCAAGAGATGCCAACTTTAGAGTTAACTATTACCACTACCACAACCACTACTACTGCTACTGCTAGCTACCAATCAACCAACCAAGAAAGATCAACCAAGCAACCAACAAACGCGAACGATATATGTACATATTTCTCGCTTCTAACAACATCCCGCCCTGCCCCCGAGATGGGTCGTCGTCGTCGTATCTTCGTCATATGCGCTGCGCCAATGCCTTGGACTGACCCGACAAAAAAAAAGAACCACAATAGACCCGATTTTATAATGATTTCATCAACACATAATTATTGCTTGTTAGTCGCCAGATCAGGAATTCTTGAAAGAAACCCCAATCACATGTCATCCGAAATGTTGTCCGATAGAAATACTATTTAAATAAACGGATGTGAGCCAAGAAGTTATACTTTTATTCAGTTAGCATTTTCAGCCACAAATTATAAATAGCAAAATATCATATAAAAAAATAATATAGTATAGTTTAGTATCTTAATGAGAAAAACACACACAACATGAACATGAACAATGATTAAGGTACGGCGGAAAACTTAACCAACTTAAAACATATTGTTGCTCTTATTATCGTTTCAGCGTCTTGTTTTCTTTTTTATTTTCTCTTTTTTATCACTGAGCAATGTAATGTGTGACCCTTCAAGTCAATATACCACGCCCCCAACTCATGGAAAACCGTATCGAAACGCACATAAGGTCGCTTATAATTTCTATTTTTACAATACTACATTTACGGGAACTGTGCACATCGTTTATCCCCCAACCCCCCCAACAAATCCATGAATCTTTTTCGATAAATATTGTTAATGAATTGGAGTTTATTTTTAATGTTGGAATTTTGGAATATGTTGGAGAATTGATCAGTGTGCACAGTTCTTTGGTAATTTCTTCTTTGGTTTCGATTTGTGCGGCGACGATTTGCCGACTGGATGTCCGTTGGAAGTGCTTTATGTATGAATTCGAATTGAAATACTCGTTAACTGCATTTTATGTCTATAATCTACAAACACAAACACACCACACGCACACAAATACACACACGCACACACACACACAGTCGTACTATTTACTATTTTACTAGCACAAAATACGTATCTCAAATCTTAACTACAAAATAATAGGAATATTATTATGATTTATTTTATGGGTGCTTTCTTTTTTTATTCTTGCATTTTCCAGCCTTATCGAGAATGACAAATCAAATGCCTTGCAGTCAGAGTCAGACAATGAATATGAACATTTTACTATATATTAATTATATAAAATCGAAATCTAATTCGTAAATCAAGAAAAAAAAGCACGCGACGCCAAAGACGATTTAAATATTGTATTTGAGTGTAACATGGATAGAATTTAATTGTCATTGTGTTATAGCTTATCGATATCGATCTTGATCTTGAACTCAGTGACTGAAACATCTGCCAAGTTGGCAATTGGCCCGTGCAAGCAGTTCCAGATCCTCTCCGGAACACACACATACAGTAGTTACCAATAATGAATGTACTTGTTCGCCGGCCAGCAAAATGTTTTTCTGATTAATGATTTTTTTTTATTCTATTTTTTCCTTTTTGTCTTTATCTTTCTTGCAGGCAACGATTTTTGGTTTTAGTCGCTTCAAATGCACTTATTGCCATGGCTAATTGTTGTCCCTGCCCTATATATGAGTGGGCTGTCAATTGTTGCCTCGAGTTGCCTTTGGAGTCGACATAAAACTAATGCAAAAACCAATACAAAAATGAAATCAAACCAATACCAAAAACCAAATCAAATCAAACTAAAAAGAGAAAACAAGTCGTATTCAACCCAAAATTGCTTAAACGATCGATCGCCTAGTTGATCGATTTGATGATGAGCCCATCCATCCATTAATGTGTCCAAATCGTATGAGATGCACTAATCTGTCTCCCCAATTCTAGGCAAGTCAGCGGACTCGAAAATTCCATACCTTTCGCAGCCACTGTATGATCTGAAACAGACGGGCGATGTGAAATTTGGACCTGGCACACGATCCGCATTGCTTGGACTATTGGGCGGTGCATTGCCCAAGCTAACATCCGAGCAGCATGATCTCGTCAGCAAGGCCAAGAAATATGCCATGGAGCAGAGCATCAAGATGGTTCTCATGAAGCAAACACTGGCCCATCAGCAACAACAGTTGGCCACCCAACGGACACAAGTCCAGCGTCAACAGGCACTCGCCCTCATGTGCAGGTAATTTTGAATTTAATGATCCATGCTCAGTCCCCAATCTTCTGCTGCGTTGTGATGCAAAACACACATAAAATGTAAGGTGAATAATGTCACATCCTTGCCGCTGGTCCGCGTTATTGGACGCGGTTTGGTTAGTTGTCGTTGTCTGTGCAACTTGGCTGATAAGATCTGAGCGCATTTCCAGTTGAACTTTTTCAATTTTTCCATTCGAAAATCAATCTTACTCACGTTTGTCTATTTTTACAGGGTATATGTGGGCAGCATCTCGTTTGAGCTGAAGGAGGACACCATACGTGCCGCTTTTACCCCATTTGGACCCATCAAATCGATCAACATGTCATGGGATCCCATTACACAGAAGCACAAGGGATTCGCCTTTGTTGAGTATGAAATTCCGGAGGGAGCACAGCTGGCTTTGGAGCAAATGAATGGTGCTCTTATGGGCGGCAGAAACATCAAAGTGGGCCGGCCGAGCAATATGCCACAAGCTCAACAGGTCATCGATGAGGTGCAGGAGGAGGCGAAGAGCTTCAATCGCATATACGTGGCCTCCATCCATCCCGATCTGTCGGAGGAAGACATCAAGAGTGTATTTGAGGCCTTTGGTCCCATTCTGTACTGCAAGCTGGCGCAGGGCACATCTGTGCATTCGCACAAGGGCTACGGCTTCATAGAGTATGCCAACAAACAGGCCATGGACGAGGCCATTGCCAGCATGAATCTCTTTGATTTAGGCGGACAACTCTTGAGGTGAGTGCATTTGAATGTAAACTTTGTAATTACTTGATTAATTCCTATCGAACTTCATAGAGTTGGTCGATCTATCACGCCACCGAATGTGCTGTCCTGTCCTGCAACAAATTCAACAATGCCAACGGCAGCTGCAGTTGCCGCCGCCGCAGCCACAGCGAAGATTCAGGCCCTGGATGCAGTTGCCAGCAATGCGGTATTGGGTCTAGCTCAGAACACGCCCGGATTGGGCATTGCGGCCAAAGTGAACGCCATGCCAGTGATCACAGCAGCGACCACAGCAGCTGCCTTGCACCCGGCGCTTGCGATGCCCACGGCACCAACCTCGGCACTGTTGCCACCGGGAATATTTCAGGCACCTGGTCTTGGTGGGCCGAGTCTGTTGGGCATGCCAGTTGGTTTACCCACTCTGCAAAGTGTGGCACCCACGCTGCCACCACCTGCGCTCCTTGCAACACCGCCCACTGTCGCATTGGCCGCAGCCGCAGTTCCCGCAGCGGTGCCACTTGGTGTAGTGGAGACTAGCAATGGAGCACCAGCCGTCTTATCCGCAGCTGCCAACAACGCCGCTGCCACTGCAGCAAATTTGTCGGAGAACATCAAGAAGGCACAGGAGAAACAGCAGGAGGAACTCCAGAAGAAACTGATGGACGAGGGCGATGTGCAGACGCTGCAGCAGCAGGAGAATATGTCCATTAAGGGCCAGAGTGCACGACAGTTGGTAATGCAAAGGCTAATGCGACCACAGGACTCGCGAGTCATCATCTTGAGGAACATGGTTGGACCCGATGATGTCGACGAGACGCTGCAGGAGGAGATTCAAGAAGAATGCAGCAAGTTTGGCACCGTCAGTCGTGTTATTATTTTCAACGAGAAGCAAACTGAAAACGAGGACGATGACGAGGCCGAGATTATAGTAAAAATCTTTGTTGAATTTTCTGCCACCGTCGAGGCGATTCGTGGCAAGGATGCACTCCATGGACGCTTCTTTGGCGGACGGCGTGTCGTCGCTGAGCTCTACGATCAATCGCTGTTCGATCAGGGCGATTTGTCCGGCTAGAAAGATATAAAGCGGAGGATGAGGATTGCAATTGCATCTTTAGGTTTACCGATTTGGACCTTTATCTGGCAGCAACAGCCTTTTTTACGTAGAACCTAATCAAACAATTATTTATTTAACTTTTGGCGCGATGTCACAAGCCACAAGCGAGCGATAGAGATTGTACATTTGAGCAGAATCTATGATTGAGCACACAGTATCTTTTTACTTATTATAATACGTCTTGGAGTTTGATTGAGTGATTTAGATTTTAACAATCCCAAGATGCAATTGTCGCCAATTCTATATAAATTAAGCAAGTGCGTGTGATCTTTACAGCACAGTCGAGTTCGTTTCTGTCGCATACACACAACTAACAAATTGTACATTTTATTCATTTCAGCGCTTAAAACTTACAATAAAATAAAGTAGAATATGTAAAATTTTGTTTTTTATATATCAAAAAAGATTAAATTTAGATTTTTAATTATATTAAAGGTAAAAAAAAAGCATCGAAAGACACCGACAGTAAAAATTAATAATTAATTTACAATTTCCGTGTTTCCTGAAACCAAGGCTGCCAACTTTTTTTTACAAAGTTGGGCCAAATCTGACACGCTGTTGCAACTTTTTGTTTTGTTTTTATGTAATTTTGTCAACATTTTTAAATATATATAAATAATAATATTTCAAGTACAATTAAAAAAAAAAGAAAATTATAAAATTTCTAAAATAATAAAGTTCATTTTAAAATTGGCCTTTGCGCGATAAAGAAATTAAAAAATTAGTAAGAAATTCTAAAAAAAATTTAACAAAATTATGTTAATTATAAAAGCTTCCAAACTTATTTTGAAAAAATAGATGATATTTAAAAATTTTTCTGAAAAGAGTATTTTTTAGGTGTTTTGTTCCAGCTCTAATTTATTTATTTTAAAAACTTGGAGTTTAAATATCGATTTTATAGCGTTTTTTTTATCAAGCGTTTTTTTTCTTTGGCAAATCACGGTGGCAATCTGGCAGCCGCAGAAAATGCTCGATTTTCATATTGTTTTTTTTTAAACACCACACATTCTTTAAAATGGACTTCATTATTTTATCTAATTTATAATTTTTTAGGTTTTATTAAATTGAATTTAGTTGCTAAATTATTGCTGAACTAACAAATAAAAATTCATATTTAAATTGCGCGCCCAATGTGTAATACCGCAAGTTGGCAGCACCAAAATACTATGTGGACACACTGCTCGAGCAGCACAGCAAAGTAAATAAAGCAAAATTATGTTAATTATGATTATGTTAACAAATAAAAATAAATATGTACTTCAGCCTAAAACTATACAAAATACCCAATTCTGAACTGATGAAAAAATTAGCCAATTCGAACAAATAAGTGCCATTGCGCTAACAGGAAAAAAAGAGCCAGTTTTGGCGCAAAAACGCCAATTGTGGCATTTGTGGTTAGCACTAGCACTGAAAGAAGAAGCATATAAGAAAGAAAATAGAAAATATGATGCCAAAAAGTGAATAATAAAGTGATTTCTTGACGAATAAAAGAATTAATTGTGTTTGTGTGGCGCACATGGGATGTTAACGCGTTCCAAACAGTGCAGCGCCTGCAATTAATCAAATATACAACCAGCTGAAATCAATTTGTGACAAAGACATCGCCAACAGCAGCAGCAGCAACAATCAACGACGACAGCGACGACTGGTCGCTTTAGTCGCGACTCGCGCGAGCTGTTCAGAAAAAAAGAGGTACACATAAAACGGAAACGAAAAAAAAAATCAAAAGCAACGCAGGTCCTTTTGTTTATGTCAAATCATATTGAAAGCTGAAATTTTTCGTTGGCAATACACCTGCTACTCTGTCTGCTCGCTCGCACTTGCCACACAGCTGATGGCTGACGATGTTTGCCAGCAGCGCCAAACGACAAATTTCACGCTGGCCTTGCCTTGATAAGCGCAGACTGTCTGTCTGTCGCACACGCACACACAGCTCCCCCCCCCCCCAATAACCATGCACCCATACAGATACTTTTAGTTGTTTGCGTTTACATATATACTAAACAATATCTCCAGCAATAGGTTACAGTTACTTCCGTTTACTGTATTGAAATTTCCATTTAACTTGACATTGCCAGCTCTTTGTCAATAATGTTGATGACGCCTTAAGCGGGTCCAGCTTTAAACTGAGACTTTGTCCTTAGCAGCGTCTTGCCATTAACGCACACACATACAGAGATGCACACACACTAGTGCACATAATAGTTTCGACTTCTTACGTAATTGTGTCTCGAGCAACACCCCTTAAAAAACAATAAGCTATGTTACAATCGCACGTAGAATGACTTCAGCACTTTGTTAGAAACTATGAAAGTTCGGTAAGATCGGCTGGTTTTTCGTATGATTGATCCTTCAGCCAGCTTAGGGAGTATCCTGACAATGCATCCTTATCTTGTTTTGCTTATCAGTCATTGATTATTGATACCATTTTTGATAAATTATCTTTAATTTTAAACAAAACTTATAGTTGATGTTACTCAAAATCAATCTTCCATCTTATTCATAAATGTCAAAGCAGATTTTTGTTATTGTCGATAAAAACAAAATATTTTAAATATATTTGAGAGAAATGAAATGACTCCAGTTGCTCATTGAACTTCAATTGAAGCATATCATATCTTTCTGTATTTTTTCAAAGTCCATCCGCTTTTCTTCAGATTTTTAGCTTTAATTCCACTCTCCCAAAAATATCTGACTTTGGTTCTCAAAAGTTATCATCACTGACAATAAGTGACTTTGTTATTTTGGTGAGTAGTTCAATTAAACTGATTCTGAACGATTCGACGCAACTCTAATGGAATCTCCATCAATCATGATATCGCTGTATTTAACGTTTGATTCGAACAACTCAAAAATTCTAGTTTTTGTCCCTCAGTACAACAAAGCTGACTCATAACCATATTATACCATTACAGTTCCCCAGACAAACAAACAGGAAAACTGCTTGAGGGAAGTTGAAGAAGTACAGGAAGGAGTAGGCAGCATTCAGTCATAGAGTCGAGCACAAGACAAAAGGAGACAACGCACACGATGAGCTGCAAGGTGCGGCTAATGGAGGATGGGTCACTGGACGAGGAGCCGCTAACACTGAAGGAGATTGCTTATCAGAAGCTCTGCAACAATCTGGACATCATCAGTGGCTACACGGAGAGCGGACAACGCACACTGAACGCGGGAATTGTGCTGACCAATGAGATCTGCGATGCATTTCTGGAGAACTATCAGCGCTTCCATCGGCCACTTGACGATAGGGTTATAAATCTATTTAGCGACACTCGTCGCACTTCCCTGAAGATTGTGAATCTGCGCTACAGCACACTGAGCAGCTTAGGTGGGTCTCTATCCAATTTTGGACATGCTCCACTTTCAAACATCTTGTAATTTGTATTCTGTTTACTTTGTAGGTTTGGAGACGCTAATGCGGCATAAACTGTTTGCGTTGTCCATGTGGTATTGCGATAAGATCACAGTAAATTCACATCACCTGCTGGCACACTATGGCGACAGTTTACGCTCCTTGGAGCTGGGCATCAGTTCGCATCTGCTGCAGAATGCCGAGCCCAATGAGAAGGAGCCAGTGGACTTTCAGCTGACCTGCCCACATCTGCGCCGTCTGGTGCTTAATGGTGTTGTCATGCACCATCGACTGCAGTTTGCCCACTTGCAGGATTTGAGTCATTTGGATCTCACCTCCTGCGTGCTGGCCAACTTCAGTCTGGAGGCATTGGTCATGCTGCCCAACCTGCACACACTCATACTGTTCAATGTGTGGCCCATTGCCAATCAGCTGCATGCGATCTGCTGTCTGCGACGTCTCTGCACTCTCGACATTTCAATATCGAGCTCGGGTAACGGTCACGGCACCTATGATCTGCCCGATCAGACACTCGAAATGCTCATGGACAACCTGCGCCATCTAACGCATCTGGATATCTCGGGCACGAATTTGGCTGGCAATGGCGTCGCCACCAAGGAGTCCACCAACACCAATACAAAGACAGAACAGCACTTTGGACCCACGGATATACCCGGCCTTGCATCACGCACCCAGCGACCGCTGCAGTTCCTCGGCCTATACCACACGGCACATTGGGCGTGCAAGCGACACGACATACCCGCTCTGGAGGTGGCCGGCGATGCCAACGAGCAGCAGATACTCACGGCAGCCCGTTACTATCACGACAGACCCGTCCTTCTCACCAGAGTGAGTAGAAAGACTCAGCACAGCTCAAAATTCTCAATTCTCAATTATAAATGCAACTGTTTTTCTCCTGCAGGTGCTTAATGATCTGTATCATCTGTTTCGCTTTGAGAACTGCAAGGACATACACACAGCGCTGGATGTTGTGCTCTGTGCCATGGATAGACATCTGAAATTCAAGCACATGCAAATATCGGGCAGGTTGGTACCCTAAATTATAGCAGCAATCAGTTATAGAGTTCAAAGGGAAAAGAAGGCATTTTTATTTGAATTTAACTCTCGATTCTTTGGCAGCGCAACACTGTTCTACATAGTAAAGGGTCGCGATCGTTCCAAGTTTGGCACCTTGTTGCGCAATCACATAATAAGGACGCTTTTAAATGGCATGGAGATGCATCTGACGGACGATACGATGCTACGCAATGGTTATCTGACGCTGACACAGTTTCACATGCCAGTGGATGTGGTAAGATATCAACTAAAGTCAATAATTGGAATATTCCTAAATAACAATTGTCTTCCGCAGCTGTTTGAATATGAGCGGCTTATCAAGATACTGCTGCATGGCGTCTCCAAGACGGAGCAGGAGGGATTCGTGCAGCGCATTGCCATCTATCTGCTGAACACATTGGCCTGCCAGGTGGACGGCAGACAGAAGCTCTTTCTCGGCGAGCTGGGTGTGGTCAGCGTAAGCGTAGCAAACAATTAGTTTTTGTCATCATTCTATGATTATTGAGGGGTTATTGTAATTTTGCAGACGATGCTGACGCTGATCAAGGATCGGCTGACGCGCTCAGTGTTCGACGATGTGATGGAGGTGGCGTGGTCGACCATGTGGAATGTAACCGATGAGACTGCTATTAATTGTAAGAGATTCCTGGATGGACGCGGCATGGAGTATTTCCTTAAGTGTTTAAATGTGAGCACAAGATTCAAAATTAAATGTGTAGAATTTCAAATACCATTTTAATAATCCCCTTTGATAGACATTTCCCGATCGTGACGAGCTCTTAAGAAACATGATGGGACTGCTGGGCAATGTGGCCGAGGTCAAATGGCTGCGTCCCAAACTGATGACGCAGGAGTTTATTGAGGTCTTTGCGCGTCTGCTGGATTCGTTGAGCGATGGCATCGAGGTGGGTCATCAAAGTGGAAGACTAGCCAATGACAATGCTAACCATCTGCGCTTCCAGGTCAGCTACAATGCGGCTGGAGTGCTGGCACACATTGCCTCCGATGGCGCCGACGCTTGGACCATTAAATCGCCCACACGACAACACGTCCTGGAGCGCATGGTGGCCGCCATTCAGCGCTGGAATATCAAGAGCGAGCGCAACATCAACTATCGCAGCTTTGAGCCAATTCTCAGTTTAGTGCGCTGCTATGAGACGCCTCAATGTCAACATTGGGCCGTCTGGGCACTGGCCAATCTCACACAGGTGAGGCATACATCCAGTTGAATCATGAAAAGGATATGTAATCACATTACATTTTATATTGCAGGTCTATCCGGATAAATATTGTCAGCTGGTGGAACAGGAGAATGGCATACAAATATTGACCGAGCTGATCGAGCATGAGAGTCCCTATTGTGAGATTAAGCGCATTGCTCGCCTGGTCATCGAACAGTGCGATTTGGGCATGGAGCGCATGGTGGAGGGTTAAACCGATGTGAAATCCATGCGAGAGTCTAGGTTTATTATTCGAGTTTGTTGTAATGTTTATGTTTTTAAGGCAACAGCAAGTGTTATCGTTCAGATTCTTCCTCGATTTTTTAGGTTTAATTGCAAAAAAGAAAAATTTTAAGATGAGATATAAACAAAAAACAAATGAGAAGTAAAACGCGCGTTTGTCAGCGAAATTTAGGAAAGGAATGCTAAATATCTATATATTATAATAATTATTAGATTGTATAAATGATATATATTTGTGTATCTATATATATGTTCATATATATCATGTTGTAAGCAAGCAAGCGATTTTTTTTAAGACGAGATTAAGGCCCTGTCGGAACTGTAAATATTGTTAACAAAGAAAATTAAAAAAAAAAGAAAACGAAGTATAGCTACAGATTAAATAGAACTTTAATTAAATAACACTATACAACCCAATGAAGTCTTTCAAATATGTAGACTACAATATATTTACTATATTATATACATTTTTATGTATGGGTATTTAGCTTATTAATGTATGTATATGTCTGCTCGATTTGTTTTTAGATTTTAATACTTAAGCTTAAGCCGAATTCAGACCTTATACTTTTGTCCGATTTGTGTTCAATGCAAAGTTTCGGTTAGTTCCTTTCATAAAACTATTATGTTAACTGCATGTTCAAGATTGTTCTTTACATTTAGATCTTAGTGCTTAGGCTTAGTAATTGTATATATATTACCTATATATTGCCTAGATATCCGTATATTTGTGTTTATAATTCGTAGTTTTTCTTTGCATTATTTACAGAATTTTGGCCCTTTTCACAGTAAAAAAATAATTAATGAACTGCGTTTTACACAATTTTCGAAGTTTTGAAATTATAAACGTTTCTTGCTTGATAAATTTCCAACAAATATACATTTTTAAAAATTGTGAAAAGTGTAAAGACGTAAAATTAACTAATGATAAACAGCTCACATCTGTATCTTACGGTCCACACAGCCCACAACAGTTCTTGGAATCCACTTCAGAGTTAGCCCACACCACTATTTCTCCATCTGTGCATATGCGTGTGTGCTTGTGTAAATTTCAATAAAGCTATGCATGTGTCTGTGGCAAATTACGGCAGTCTGGTGGCCGTTGCGTCATGGGGTTGGTCTTGTGGGTGGATGCTGGGGGTTGGGGTGGATGGCAAGTGGCAAGGAGTTTGAGAGAATGCATGTGAAATGCCAACGAGTTGAAAAGCGTACGAACGTGTGACGCATGTGCAGTGGCAAAATTTACTCTGAACCCCCCTCCTCTCACTCTCTACGTCATCATCAGCAACCCCTTTTGAAGTTTCGCTCTCTTTGCTATGCTCTCCACACTCAAATGGTTGGCGACACTCTCTCTTACTTGTCAGTTGCCATTTTGCCGCCCGGTCGAACGTTTGTTTGTTTGTTGTTTGCGTGGAACGAAGTAACAACGGTAGTTAACGACATCAAGATGTTGATGCCAAAAACATTCAATATAAACGGTTTATTTTGTTAATCGTCTCCTCACCCTATCATAATCAAACTCTTTAATTTACTACAATAATTGACAAGTTTTATTGAAAAAGTCAGTGAAAACAAAGGCAAAACAATAGTTCAAAACGGATTCTGCGCACTTTGCATGGAAACAACAACGAAGAGTGTGAGTTGTGAGTGTGTGTGGGGGGGGGAGTAAGGTGGGAAATAACATCAACATGAAAATGCATTTGTCGGGTTTTTGTGTTTGCCGGCTTCAAGTTTGCCATTGTGTGTGTTCCTAACCGCTTCCGCTCTACATCTTGTCAGCGGGCAAGGTTTAATAACCTTGTCCAAACCCTCAAGGAGCTGTTGCCATGACAACAATAAAAAAAAAACAAAAATAAACAAATGAATCAATTGCAATATTTAAAACAATAAAAAAGATCTGTATACCGGGCATGAAATAGGCTAAGGTATTGATTACCAATTTTAGCCTATGATTAACCGAAATATCATTTTCTCTGGCCCACGTAAAGTGTTGCAGCAATTCCAAACACGACAAATTGCAACAATATTAGTTTTACAGGGCGAAATACATTTTTAAAAATACTCATGTAAGATTTTTTTAATAGGCGCGTTTGGGGGATTCGAACCGCAAATCCCGAAACAAAATGTTCTGAACGCTTGGCAACTTAGAACGCTCGACCAAACCTATGCCTGAACAGATGGTGACAGTTCGCTACTTCAACGAACACTTTTAGAATGTGCGTTGTGTGATAAAGCTCGCTGTTGAAAGCTCGCACAGTGCACTGGAGTTAATTATAAATGGAAATTTAAATGTCAAAATATTTTCATTCATTTTAATAGAATTGTAATGAATTGCATTAATAAAAAAAGTAATTAATATGTAAAAGTGGTACACTGAAAGGGAAATATGTATGAGCTGTATTTTTAGTGATTATAATATGTAATTAATAATAATCCTATCATAAAAGTGTAAGTAATATACGAATTGTATTGTGTTTAAGTAAAAAATAAAATAATGTTGGAATGTTGATGAAATATGTGTTATACAGTCAATTATACAGCATACTTTTAGGATCATCTGAAAATGTTCGATTTCTATTACTCGTCGAAAAGAATGCTTTAAATATTTATTAGCAATTATTTCTAAAATTATAAATTCATAGCATTTTTAAAATATCCTATTTGAACAAGTTGGATAATTTTTCAAACTTTGACATTTCTTTTTATCTATAACTTATATTTTGTTCCACAGTAGCATAGAATCATCATAATCACTGCCAGATCCTGTTATAGGATCATTTGTTCAGCTTCCATAACAATCCTGGCGTGCATAGGACGCAACACGAAGGCAAAGACGCGACATGTGGCCCGGCTCCGAGCGAGGCAGCTCGCGAGCATTGGAGATACCGACCAGTCAACAGAATGCTGGCGGTAGTAGTCAGCAGGAGACACTGGCGGACATTGAGCACATATCGACCATAGCTGGATCATTGGCCTCCATTGGTTCACTGTCGCACACACAGATGCGATATGTAAGTCTTGAGATTCTTGAGTACTTTTTTTCTTTGTAGAAAGAATCGTATTCCAAATTTTTCTACTTATTCTTATATTGCTGATCTGTTTTTTTCTATTCTCAGACTGTTCTTTTCTGCTTAAATTTTAAAAATTTCTAAATTGTTAAAACAAAACTATTTTTATAATTTGACTTTATATTCAGAATAACTTATTGTGAATTCTTTTTATTAAACAAGTCTTAAGGAATCTCTTCTACAGAGTTTGAATTTCTTCCTGTGGGAATCTAATCTATTCTTTTTTTTTATTTCTAGTGCACAAATGATGCCGGCTATGATACGGAACACACCTCACTAAATTCAGACTTTGATGAGGCTGAACTGCGCAGGGAATTGCTGAGAGATGTAAGTATTAAATTCTATAAACATTGGAACTATTATATTCTTTCAAATTTTATTCTATTCTATTGCAGAAATGGAAACTCTTATTTGATATGGTAAGTGAACGAAGATCTCAAAACTTTAAAGTACATTCAAATGACATTTTGTATTTCTCTTTAGTTTGATCCTGAGGGTTTTGGCGAAATATCTGTAACAGAATTTTTGGTGGCATTGAAATCGCCAGAGTTTCTATCCCAAGTGCCTATGAACAAGCGGGAACTGTTGCTGGAGCGTGCGAGGAAGGCTCAACTGCCTAATGGACCGGGCTATGTGACGTTTCAGGACTTTGTGAACGTGGTGAGTGCATCTAAATCGAATTCCCTTGTGCCACACGAGGCACAAACACATTCCGTCGATGTGGCAGGATTTGCAAGTGCAAACACAGGTGCCACAGATGTGGCAGTTGCACATGCTCATGCTGGAGAGAGACTAAAGTGTAGGCTCGTGTTCAAACAGGACGAACGAGTCCTTGTTGCTTTCTGTTTTCTGTTTACTGTTTGTTGTGTGCTGTGGCCAATGCAAAAAGTTCTTTCGTCCACTTGCAATATAAATGCACCTTGGGCATGGAAAGGGAAAGGGACACGCCTCGCTGCCTCGTCGGATTGCTGAGCTGGGCTCCCAGGACTTGTGTTTGTGCAACGTTGCCACAGCAACAGAGGGATCCTTTTGTGCACTGAGGGAATTGACGAATTACGTTTGAAGTTCATACTGCAAGAGTTGCTGTATAAATACTGTAAGTTAACGAAAGGATTCCCACATTGTCAATCCTATTGCAATTTGATTGATTCTTCGCTTGATTGGCCTAAACACACACAATCACACACACATAATGAATTAGTCAAGTGTAGGTATATTTCTTGTATTGCTCTTTTATCTATTGTTTGGCAAGGAGGCCTGTCCTCCTCACAAGTCATGAATTAGCCAGGCCATCATCACAAAGTGTGTCTATTTACCCTCTTGTCTGTGTGTGTGTGTGTGTCTGTTGTATTGTCAATGTTGATTTGGCTCTGTAAGTGTGTTTGGGTGTGTGTTTCTAACGGTAATTGTGAATGACAGAGTTCATTCGTCTGACCAAACAATGCTCCCTTGATGACAACACGGTTAGCATTTAGCTTCTGTTGATGGGCTGGTAATGATTTTCTATCCTCATCCTCATCCTTTTGTCTTCGCCGTATTTCTCAATTAAGTTCAATTTTTTTTTTTAATATTTCTCAATCTTCTTTTATATTTTTTGATTACTTCTCAATTTATATCGACCACTTAAAAATTAATAAATATACTGTTGTTATCAAAATATGATAAATATAAATTTAAATTATTAAATTAATTGAATTGAAAGTTATTGAAACAGATTCGGTCAGTTATTGTTCTACAATTTGTTAATACAGTTCCCAATTCCCAATATTTTTTAAAATACTTCCGTCTATTTTAAATGTTATTATATTTTACTCTATTTTAAAAGATATACAGATTTCTTTTGTCTTTTAAATATGTCTCAATCTAATTCCATCTCTAGACTATCTCTTAATCTCTTATAGTGCTATATATCAACTATTTATTACTTCACTATACTAAGTTTGTATACAATACAGAGTTTACTATTTATTTCTGCCAATTCCTCTAGAAAAACAAACTTTTTTTATCCAAATAATAATAAAAAAAAGTGGGTTCTATCTTTGGCATCAGCTACAGAAAGATCCTTGTCGTTAGTCCACTAGAAGGTGTCACAGCAGCAAAAAAACAGCAGTCCTTATCATTAAGTTCGGATCGTACTACACAACATTTTTCTACTTAATTATAAATTTCAATGATCGAGAGACATGAAGGAGCACAAGGTGGTAGTGGAGGAGTTGTCTTCGTTGGGCCATATGGACCAGCTAATGTGTCCTTGTTGGGTTCGCTGCTTGAATTAAAGCAGGAATGCCGCTAGAGAACGAGAGAGAGAGAGGAGCAGCCAACCAACCAACCAACAAGCTGACATGCATAATGCAAACGGCGTGGAGGCGATTCCTATGCCGACATCGATACAATGGAGATTGCCCGATGATTGCTGAATTTTTAACAAAAGCTCGCACGTGACAAATCCTTTTATGGCAGCGCAGAAGCAGAAGCTCCACCACTGGCCAATGGCCAGGGACGCGGATGCGGACGAGGATGAGGATGACGGCGCCGCCAAGCAACGAGCCCCAACGAAGAGGGGCAAACGTGTTGAACGTTATGACAACTGCAGGCACGAGGCTGTCGGTCGTCGAGATCGTCAGAGGAGAGCAGCGCAGAGCAGCACAGAGAGCCGAGCATCTGGTCAGGCACAGCAGGCGATCGGTAAAAGATGCAGCTGAGCTCAAAGAGAATCCAAACGGCACGAATCATCTCAATAAACAACGAAGCATTGATACTCTGTTTTTTTGTTATTCGGTTTGTTGGCTCGTGAGCTCGTCAACATTTGTGGCATGATCGCATTTATAATGATTTGCACACTTGCCATTTAGACCCCCAATCCAAAGGGTACATTGCTTTTAATTGCAGCCCGATCAGCGGGCACAACAACAGCAACAGAAAAAAAAGAGTTGAGGAACGCCGTGGAGAGAATTCTTGCATTAATCAGAAAGTCAAACGGAGCTGCCAAGCGTTTCGATCTTCGATCATCAACATCATATACGAAAGCAATTGGCCAAGAGTCTCTCAACTGGCAAGTCACAAGTTGCCTCCATTATCATAATCAGTGGACGACGGCGCAGCTGGCAGACGCCAAAGTCAAAGCCAGAGCTGAAGCTAAAGATGATGCTGATGCTCCAACCAGCTGAACCTGTGCCGAGCACGCACCAAGAAATTCCTGCGGCTTGTATTGAATGGGGAATGTCTGCCAGGTTGCCAGGTTGCTGCTGCTGCTCCGTCTGCAACGGAGTGGAATGTTTGCTTGCCTGCTTGCCTGCCTGGCCAGCTGGCGACGTCTGCTCGATCGGGTTTATTGAATAAACATTGCCAGTCGCTGCCTACTTCTTCTCCTCCTCATCCTCATCCTGACATCCTCCGCTCCAGTCACAGTCCCCATAGCCTGGTGGCGTCTGCTCTCTGCTGATTTTCAGCGCTGATAGGCGGCGGAATCAGATCAGCTGCGGACTTTGGAGCCACCGTTGCATTGGGAAGGTGCAAAATGCCTTGCGCCTTGGCCTCGGGGGACGCGAGTCATCAGACGGTTGGCGGCGACCGCGCTCGACGCGGTATTAAATCAATGCCAATCCATAAATGGTCTATGCGACGCGCAGATTCAATTGGAATCTCTTAGCGATTTCATTATTCCACAATAATATCGCAAATCGCATGAAAAAAAATAGAAAAACAAAGCCGACAACTGCCAACGGGCTGCCTTTGAGCCATTTTCCAGTTAAATACGCCAAAGACTTCAACAGTTCGCATTAAGGTGTGAATAGGCTCCATAATAGTTCATTTGAGATCATAGTTAAGCTTCTAATTAATCCACACACACTGGGAATCATTAAATTAAATCTTAAGTTACTTAATATCTAATAACATTATTTTCTAATCTAAGATATAAATTAGAATTATTGACTTATTTTTAAAAAGGATCTTTCATGGGATTAAAGTATGTCATATTTTTTTAATGTTCTAAAATACGATCAAAAGATCAGTTAGTATTTGACACTCCGGAGTTTTTCAATATTTTATAAAGATTCTTTTCAATTTTAAGATATCAAGTCATATCAAGTCCATAGTATTCATACAAATTTCACTATTTTCATTCTTCGCAAGGAAATCTTTTCAATTTCCCTTCAAAAAGATTCTCTATTATATTTCGCAATTGTGGAATTTAAACTATGTTCGGAGTTGCTTAAAAGCCAATCGATGATATTTTCTTTGTACAAAAGTCCTTCATATCCTTGGATAGATACCAGTTTTCCATTATCGCTGCCTGGTTGCTTTTCATCCACACACACACAAACAGAAAAGAAAAACGAAGAGAAAATGCAGGGCAAGTGAAGTAAAAATTCATGTTTTCTGCTCCTGCTTGGATGGATGCAACATT
Source organism: Drosophila suboccidentalis (assembly GCA_037043435.1). Classification (NCBI taxonomy): domain Eukaryota; kingdom Metazoa; phylum Arthropoda; class Insecta; order Diptera; family Drosophilidae; genus Drosophila; species Drosophila suboccidentalis. The sequence continues at coordinate 602,699 of JBAMBK010002320.1, forward strand.
CGTTTTGACTTGTGGCCGATGTTAAGGACGTGACAATGCTAAAGATGACAGGGGGCGGGATGGGATGAGGCAGAGCTGATGCTGCTGCCGACTGCTACTGTTGCCGTTGCTGACGATGTTTGGTCAATGGTCAATTTGGCAGCAGTTTATTTTGATTGTTGTGCGACCGGAGCAAGGATAACGATGTGAACATGAAATGGCACAGCAGCAACTGCAACTGCACACATTCCCACACACACTCTCTCTGTGTGTGTGTGCAATATTTTTTGCCATAGTCACGAAATGTGCTGATAACGAGTCCTAAAACATTTTAGCCAGGATGCTGTGTGTGTGTGGGTGTGTGTTGGCAATTGATGTCCTGCGGCAGCCACGCGCTTCGCTTTTCCTATCTTTCCTAAAATAAACGCTTTTGCATTTTCCAATTTTTCCAATTTACAGGTATAAATGCCACAAATTCCCCATTGTTTTAGTTTTAAATTTAAAAAAAAACCCATTTGTTGGTCCAATTTCGTTTTTAGCCAGTGCGGCGGGTCCTTGCTGTGCTCATTAGTCATGTTGGAATTGCCACGATTTCAAATGAAATTAGTTGCCTCACAGTCTGCCTCTGTAATGGCCACAACTAATTATGTTGAATAAATTTAAATGGGCTGCGCACCTGACATTTATGACGGCATTAAAAACACTACAGCCCAGCCCGCGATTGACATTCCCCTCTGCAAGCATATTTCTTTGGGTATTTTTATATTTGGGCAAAGGTCAAGGAACTGGTCGGATTGTAGATGACCCTGCACTACGCTTCAAGCTCAAGTGCCTCGCATAATTGTGACACCAGCGTGTTGGCGGAAGCGCGGGCACGACGCGCGCATCATTAACCTGTGATTCCCCCAAAAAAAAGTAGTTGTCTAATTACCATCAAGTGCGCAGCATTTAGAAATGTCGCCTTGTCCGGGATGCAGACACGCGCTATTCATGTTTGCACCTTGTTGTAATGCGGCAGCTGCGTACGCGCAGTCGACCGGAAAACTCTGTAAAAAAAAAAATCAAATATAAAGTTCAAATAGAAGAAATCTTTGATATCCGATTACTATGCACATATGCCTACTTCTAGTTCTGGGCAGGCACGCCCCTCGACTGCTAGTGGGTCCAACAATGCGTGCGCTAAGTGGAATGAAGTCTTATTTTATTTCCATTCCATTTTCAATTTCATTTCGCCAATCTTATGCCAAACAATGACGTGGAGTGGCATGGCCTGTGCTGCCTTTTGTGCCTTGCGTGTCATTCCATTTCCGCCAGCCTCGAATCGCAAATCAAACACAGACGACGACGTAGACGTCGACAGCTGCTCCTTGGCTTTGCATATGTGCATATACACACATAGTATATCCTTGTCGTTCTTTATACTACATTATGTTGTAGACAAGGGCTGGGCAATCTTAAGCTAAGTATATGGCAGCTATAGCTTTTGATTTGCAGCATACAAAGCCAAAGTCAAGACAAAAGATGCGGCGTCAAAGGCCAAACGTCAAAGCAATCGCAATCGCAAATAAAGTCTTTACAGTCTTTACATATGCGTGCAGCATTCAATAGTTTCTGCTCTTATTCTTGCTGTTGTTGTTGTTGTTCGTCGTCACACAGGAAACTGCAGAAAGGTGCAAACGAACTTCCGCTCCAAATCAGTTTTCGATTTGTTGTTTAGCTGCTGCTCCAGATTCAAATTCAGCTACGTCTCCGACTGCGACTACAGCTGCTGTTCTATCATTTTGTTTGCTGTTTGTTTTTATTTTATCTGGCACGCGCTTAGATCTTGCAGCCGGCAGCTCCAAGAGACCAAGAGAAGAAGCTCATTCCCGATTGCACAGTTTACACAGTGCCTAATCAATCATCATCTTCATCATCCTCAGTCTTTGCAGTAGCAAAACGGTTGAAAGGTTGATTGCCATCGCAAAGGATAATGAGCAGACCTCGGCATGTCCATCATCCTTTTGGCCTATAATTAGGCAACGGTAGCAGTGGCTAAGCGTCAGGTCCTGCAAGGCAAATGTGACTTTAATGAGTAAAAATGTGATAATTAGTAGACGCCAAGAGGCCGACAAAGACAACGCAAAGAACAAAAAAACACAGAAAACTGTTGGTAATTGCAGTGAAAAACCATTTGGCCGGCAAATTGCGCACTGGGCGGCCTCAATGGACCCAACAGATACCAACAACAACAATTGCCTCCAGCCTATCCAGCCGGAGTTCAAGATTTAACAAACAATACAAAATGGCAGAGATACCATTTTCAGCTACCATTTTCCATTTTCACCTGCGGCTCTTCACTCGACTTGGACAAACAATGCAAATTGAATTGCTGCCTGCAAAAATATTGTTATTCAATTAGATGATGGAGTGAGTGAGATGATTCTCCAAGTTGTTGCTCCACGCAACTTGCTGGGTTTCCGCTATCAAAGACAATAAACAACAGCAAAGAAAGAAAGACCGAAGAGCTGAGACTCTTCCAAAGATTTGTATTCAATTCTCGAATGATCGTTCCTATGATTGAGATTTCTAGATATGGATGTTTAACACCAAATACACGATCTGTGAAATTGGTTGAAAAATCTTAATGCGTTACAAATTGCATGAAAAAATTTGCTTACTCGCGGCCATGATGAAATTATAATAAGGTGATGTATTCGCTCTCTCTCTCGGGGCGACGTTTCTGCTGTCAGCTCTCAGAGAGAGTCTGACGTGAGAGAGACGACAGAGATAGATACATATATAGAAAATTTGTTTTGTTTGGTTTTCTATACTCTTTACTCATTTTCGTTATGTGCGCTGTGGTATATATAAAATCAAAATAAAAAGCAATGGCATTTGTCTCTTATTTACATATATCTCTGGAAACACGAACCAAACGACTCGAGCTTAAGCGCCATATTTTACACACACATCACCTTCTTATAATTTCATCATGCTCTCGGCAAGGATGTATGCAGATACAGATTATTGGTCAGCAATTCGGGAATACATCAGGCTGCAGTAGCTGTGGGCAGTTTATAAATATTTTTTGCTCAACTGCTTGGAATAAAAATGTCAACATAGTGAATGAGGGCACATAAATTGCATAATGGAGTGCACAACGTACACACCGTCGGCAGCCAGGAGATGTCCTTTTTTGCGCATAGCCTATGGCTAACAAAACACGCACACACAGGCACGTAATTCAAAGGAATTTTTTCCTAGGTGTTCCTCACAACAACAAAAAAAAAGAGACGCCGCCAATGTCGCCCTCGTCGTCGCTGCCGCCGTTGTTGGTGAGCGCCCTTCGGTTCCAATGTCGTGACCATGTCGTGGATGTGTTTGGTCGGCGGTGTCGGGGGAGTGTGTTAAATGTTTTGCGTCAATTTGTCGCCTTATGTTAGCGACCTAAAAACGTTGCCACATCGAAATACACGCAGCTTGCGCACACTCATCGTCCTTGTGAATGAAGCAGAATAGAATAGAATAAAATGAAAATGGATCGGATCGGGAATCCAACAATTTACCTGACTGCAAAGTGAGTGACGTCATGCGGCGTTGTTGCTGGGCCGCTGGGTAATGTCATTATCAGGCACGGCCGCAAGGATAGCATTCGGTGTCCAGTGTCCAGGGCTTGAATGTAATTCGCACACCCGTCGTGCACGTCACAAAACAAATGATAAACAATTATTTGTTGGAAATGTTCCGGCAGCGCTCTATTGGCCCTATATTTTTGTTTGTCGCCTCATCGTTTGATCTGTTGTTGTGTTGGCCAAACCAGATTTATCACCGCCTCACAATGCATTTGGGTGTTCCAATTGTTCCTGGCCATTGTCGACAGCTAACAATTTAATACGTAGAAACGACAAATCGGAAGTAAAATATGCCTATTTGAATCTTTCTTTGCATTTAGAGGAAGTGGAGAGACAGACGACAGGGGTGACAATACTAATGCACCCCTGTGCGGGCATCGACAGCAATTGCAGCAAGTGGGCAGCTCTAAAATGTAGGCGAAAGCAAAGCAAAGATCGCAAATTTGGCACAGCGCGAAGGAGAACAAAAGCAACGACGGCGTTTACCTCTACGCAAGTTATTAATTAAGTGTTTTATGTACAAATTGTGTGTTAATTATCGTTTAATGCAATATTAAGCATTATGTTAGTAAGCTGTGCACATCGATAAGATAATTACTGCCGCGGGGTTTTGTGTCAGCGTTCACATATTAAAAGCGCGCCAAGTTAAAAAATACGTTGCGTAAGTAGGGTGTAAAGTAAAATGCATATTTATTACATTTACAATTGCTTTTATCAGGTTGTTCTTTTTTCCTATATTTGTCAATTGAATATTCAATGAGCGCTTTATCTAGTAAATTAATGCCGTTATAATTGTGTGTCGTACGATTGTGCATACATTTATTAGTTTATGTGCATTTGTGTGTGTATGTGTGTTGCTGCGGCGTTGCCACTTTGTTTGAGGTTGAGTAGGTGTGAGAGATGGAGAGGACAGTTAATAATTGCTCCGCAGGCGATTTATCAATTAAACAAATTTGATAATTACTAATATTAAACTGTCGCGCGGCTAACTAGAAGCGACACTTGTTAACTCCCACGGCCCCGCTGAGGCCACAACAGCAACGTTGCGGTAACTAGCGGAAGTAACTATTTTGTTTGCCTTCCCTTTTTGACTTTTGTCTTGCAAGCTTAATTTGCAGATTGCTTTCTGTGTAAATACCCTGTACGCAGATGCAAATGTAAAAACAGTCTGTTATGTAGAGAGCTAAGTGAACACCTTTGTTATTACTATTAATAGTAATTTAATTAACATAGTATGAGACTGCTATTAACCTATTTTTAAGTTGTATTGTGGAGCAATGTAAACTATTATTACTTGTTCACAGGGTATATACTCGTTCAGCAATTGTAGCAATAATATTTTTGTTTTTTTGCGTTTCGTAATCGTGAATTTTAATTGCGCGTAGGCTTCATTTGGATTTTCTTGCTGTCTGTCGCAGAGTCTCAGTTTTAATTAAACACAATACACATTTTCCGCCTTTTTGCAGATTTTCGTGTTGTTGTTGCTGGCTCTTCACTGTCTTAGTTGCTGTTAGTTTTTATGAGCGCCTTAATTGCCCGCCCCGTTCGCATCTCTTGTGAACATCTTAATTACATAATAAAACAAAAATTATTTAGTCCCACAGTCAGTACCTCTGTCTGTCCAGTCCAATCCTAAGCCCAGCTAGTCATCTTTGTTTTCATAATTTTATGGCTCGTTTAGTTTTGGGGTTAAAGATTTATGTTTGCAGATTTAACTTAGAGATACTTTTGTATCTAAATAAGTATGTCCAATTGGAATGTGGAGTTATTTCCAGATATCTCACATGGCTTCCTTTCGATACGTTTCGATTTTGCTCTGATTTTTAAGTTATTATTTATAGAAATATTCTACTATTTTTTCTTTGAACTTATTTTAAGAACCATGAGCAATGATAATAAAATATGGATCAACTAAGTAAAGGTTTAGAGGTCTGCAAGGGTATTAGATCTTCTATCTTTTTCTTTGTCTTTTGTTTCGGGTTTAGTTAAGATTTTCAATTTTGACGTTTATTACTTATTTTCAATTTATTTGTTAACAATTATCTTGGCTTGTGGTTGGGAAAACTGGCTTTGTTATGATTTCCTTCGAGGTTGCGTCTCAACTGCGTCCACTTCTTGGTACATTATGAACGGCTCAAAACTTAAATTAGTTCAAGTTGTAAACTTTTAAATGTGGCATGACATTTTTGGCCTTCGTCTTTTCCAGATGAGCGGCAAGCGAACGCGTAGCTTCAAATGCGCCGTACACCAGCGGGATCGTGAAGTGTGCTCCGAGAACGACTTTCAATTGGTGCTCAACGAGCCGCCGCTCTTCAGGAAGATGGTGCACGCGGTTGCCCTGGAGGTGCTGCCGGAGGAGCGGGATCGCAAGTACTACGCGGATCGTTATACATGCTGCCCGCCGCCCCTATTCATAATACTGATCACAATTCTAGAGGTGGGTAACTAATCAGAGTGGGAATCCTTCAATCCTAACTAAATTTCCAACCTTTAGCTGGGCTTCTTTGTGTATCATACGCTGGCCGCGGGAGAAGCGGCACCAACGGGTCCAATACCCACCGACTCCATGTTTATTTATCGACCCGATAAGCGTCATGAGATCTGGCGATTTGTGCTATATATGGTACTGCATGCTGGCTGGTTCCATCTGGGATTCAATGTGGCCGTGCAGCTGCTCTTTGGCCTGCCCCTGGAGATGGTGCACGGATCGTCACGCATTGCCTGCATTTATTTCTCGGGCGTATTGGCCGGTTCCCTCGGCACCAGCATCTTTGATCCGGAGGTGTTTCTCGTGGGCGCCAGTGGCGGCGTTTATGCCTTGCTGGCGGCGCATCTGGCCAATGTGGTGCTCAATTACCACCAGATGCGGTACGGCGTTATTCGCCTGGCATTTATACTCATCTTTGGTGAGTATCTTTCTTTGTGCATTAACAGTTGGAGTTGCCATTTTAACTGGTTTGATTGCAGCCTCTTTTGATTTTGGGTTCGCCATCTATGCACGTTACGCTGGCGAGGATGCGTTGCCTGCCCAGGTAGGCGCCAACTCGGCGTCTGTCTCCTATGTGGCACACTTGGCTGGAGCTGTGGCCGGTCTCACCATCGGTCTGCTCGTGCTGAAAAACTTTGAGCAGAAGCTGCACGAGCAGCTCCTCTGGTGGATTGCCCTGGGCACCTACATGGCCCTCGTCGTCTTTGCCGTTGCCTTCAATATACTCAACGGTGTGACACTGTTCAACATGCGCGTGGAAAAGATTCGCGTCACCGAGACTTTCTACAATGACTTCCAAGTATAACGAGAAGCTGACGCGTTTGTCTTTTTTTGTTTAATTCCCCCAAGATATCAAGATTATGGATTTCTGTTTGATATTTTCTATTTTTTTTTTTTTTTTGAATTCGTTGAAGTTTTTGTTATTTAGTTTATTGTTTCCCAACTGGACAGTGAATAAGTTAAATAGTTTATCGTTTTGTTAAGTTCATTTACTGCGTGCAATATATATATTTATATATGTACAGACGCGATATGTATATGTATTTGTATTGTACAATTTAGACAATCGTCTTCTTTATGGAATCAACGCAATTTGTTCAACTATAATTAAGAATTTCGTATTGTACACTTCGTTTTAAAGTACAAAAAATGATGAAATTGATAACAAAACAAATATAATGTATTTACAAGAAATGTGAACTGATTAGGATACATATGTAATACTTGATGCTCAAGGGATTCGAAATTTGTAAATCACAAATTAAAGACTTTCTTAGGATTAAGCTTAAGGAAAATAATAACTTTAATCCTTAAGAATCGAATGCTATATTGAAACCGAAATTGAAAAGCTCAAAAGATTATTCTAAATTTACAGAACTGTCCCACTGCAGGCCTTACATATACATTGAGTAACGATAATCTTAAAACTACCTCAAATCGGAAAATTAGATAAGTTGAAAGTTTTAAAAAAGATCGGTTTCAAATAAAAAAAAAGCATTTCTCAACTGCCCTTATGAAAAAATCATCACTGCCAGCTTTAGTGAAGATAACAGCACCAATTACATATAATAAATATATATTTGTACTTTGTACATGTTGTACATAATCACAAAAAAATAAAATAAAAAACAAATAAAAAGTATGTTTATTGTTTACATTTTAGATTCCGTTTTCAGCTATTCTTCGTCAAAAGGTCAGCGTTGCCACCTGTGCCTATTAAGCTTGACTGGCAATATTTCGTTTGCAGTTTGTGTGGACACACTGGCCATAATATTATAATTTTGTAAAAATAGCTAGGTGCGATAAAAGATCTTTTTAGCGTGTATCCATCTTTATCAGGGCAGTTGCTGTTCATTTCTTTGTTGGCGTGACAAAGCGGGGCGGCAGTGCTTTGACAGTGAAAAGCGAAAAACTGTAGAATTTTCATGACAGTTACGTGCACGCACCTGGGACAAGGCAACCTGCCTGTCATTTTCAACACAAACACACAAATAAATACACATACTTACATACATCCTCCTGTTTCCCAGTTTCAAGTCGCTGTCAACAAAGCGTTGCAGCTTGGCTTTTTACTCGCACTGACGGGCGAATGTCAACATCTCACTCACACACTCGCACAGTGGCTCCATCCGACACAGTTCGCATTGACGTGCTTCTTCTTCTACTTCAGCTAACAAATCCCAACGGACACGAATTTATGTTTGTTTGAGCATATTTCACCGTTAGTCATTCGTCAGGCGTTGTCACGCAAAAAAAGAGGGCGACAAATCCAATGGAAATTGGGGGAGTACCAACAAAAATAACGTTGTTGGCCAAAAATGATATAAGCAAATAAACTGTTGGACCAAAAACAGAGATCAAAATTGGATGGGGGGAATTTTGGCAGCAGGACAAGAATAGAAAAACAAAAAACAGCTGCTTGGACAAAGGATTCAATTGATGCTGATTAATGCTGAACGCGTTAATTTGTTAGAATTCGTTAAGCGGGAAATTGGGGTTTATACCCTGCAATTTTTGGGAAAAACGGGAGACTTTACTATCTAGAATGCCGTTTTCAAGTTTGATTTACCCTGTAAATTGTTATCTATATGAATATGAGCACTTCAAAGGAATGACGTATGCTTTTTTATACCCTATAACCTGTGCAAAGGAAGAATGCCTAATACTTTGAGGGAGAAATGTTGCCATTAATCTGTTATACCCTGTAATCAATGAAAAATATCTTAATTGACAGTCTCAAATTGAAAATTGAAATATCAATAGATTTTGATCACTTTTAAAATTGAAATTCATGACTTAAACAAATAATATTTAGCTACAAATGGAAGCTAACAAATATTGCCTGAAATAAAAGTAAACAGCATTTTAATTGAGTTCAATACGAACGACAGAGCTTATGTTGAGTCAGTAAATAAATCATATCAATAAGAAGGAGCTCGAAGCACAACCAACACACAGATTCACAGAAGACACACACACACACAGATACTGTGGCAGCTTGTCCTTCGTTGTCTGTGGCAGAGCCGCAAACATGTTTATAAAAAGTACAAGTTAATATTTATGTAATTCAGCAGATACGAAGTACAACGAGCTGATCATTACATTGACATATTCATGCACACACGCTTCATGGATGCAACTGCTGTCCAGGAATTCCACTGAAGAGGCGAACAATGCGAATGTAGAAAAGCAGCAAGGCAGATGGACGATGGACAGAACAGAGCGGAGTGGAGTGGAGGGGAGCGGAGTGATGACCAGGTGACCATGTAAACGGCGAACGTTGCGTCCCACGCGACGCAGAGAATCAACCTGCGATTTGTGGCCTCTGCCTTTGGCTTTTGTTTTTGGAAAAGTATCTCAGAGTCAGACTCGGACGAGTCTTTATCTGTGACTGTCTGTGGATGCCTGTCCATGTCCAATGCATGCTTATCAAAGGGGGTCTCTCACTCTCTTGTACCTGTCATAAGGCCCACTGAAATATTGTGACCAGGAATCTGTTAACTCGGCACAAAACTCAAACCGAAACAAGTTAAGACTGTATGAGTGCTTATGTATGTGGTTTGTGCCTGGAGACCATTTGCAGTTAACTTTTCACAAACTGCAGCTACCTCCCTCCCTCTCTCTTTCTTTCTCTCTCTCGCCTGCTCAGGTGAGAACGTCCTTTGCCAGGATCTCTCCATTTATCTCACTCAACGCCCGGCAAATATGGAAATTTGCTGAACGGCTTTTTGTTTTTGTGTCACGAAGCTCTTGAATTTTTTGTTTGCCGTTAACTGCTTCATTAAACACTTGAGTCACTGCAGTATCCTGGCAGTCGAGTGTCCTTAGGTCCGTATGGAATAATTAATTTCTGTGGCCTGAATATGCTTGAAACAAAAAAAGCACAAGCGGAAGCAGTTAAACGCTAAGTAATTATCAAAAAACGGAAAAATTTATGAAAAATTGTGGAAATAATAACAGCACGGAATCTGCAAGGATTTCATTTACACGGCAAGGACATGGCAAACAAATGAACGTAGCCACAACAAATAAAAAATTGCTGAGCTAGCCGCAGGTGTGGGACAATTTTGGTGGCGCCTCAACCCATTTCCAGGCCGTAAAATCAAAGAGGCGCCAGGCTAATTTATTCTTAGAGTTCCTTCCGAAAAATGTCACCAGCGGCGACATATTGAATTTCGTGGCAAGGCGCAAGGATATGGGCCGTGGTCTTTTAATTTGGCCTTTTAGGTTAATTGCCTTTGTGGCAATCGACAGTCAACTGGCCGGAGAAGTCGTATTAGCCATATATGAGGTCATTGTGGCTTCATCAAAGCTTAGATTGCGACTTTGAGCGGACAGGATACAGGATACAGGACACATGACTCGCAGGACAATCAACGCCACGTTATAGACATCATTAGTTTTCATTTATGCAGCAGACGCTGCCTGACACCGCCCTCAGTTCTTCACTCTCCGCCAAGGGCGTAGGTAGAGGGGATCACGACTCTGACTACCATGACAATTAATGTTAAATTATTTGTTCGAAATGCGCTAAAAATAATGTGAATTTTGTCAACTGTTTCTACACAAAAATTTTAACAATTTCAAAGGTATTTAGAGTTTGTTGAAATACTTAATTTATTAAATTGATTAATTGTCTATAGCGCGAAAACTCTAGATAAATAAAACCGATTTTAAAGAAATAAATATTTTTTACAGAATAATGATTATTTTTATTAAGCATCTCTTTAAGATAAGGTTCCAAAAATACACTGACTTGGAAGATCATGTTTTAGATGAGCTTGCTATAAATCTACAAAGATAAGTCTAAAAATACGTTCTTATAATATAAGATAATTTAATTAAGTTAAGATTAAGATTATAATTTAAGTTAAACTGTTTATTATAGATAATTTAATTAAGTTCAGATAAAGATTATAATTTAAGTTAAATAGTTTAATAAATTGAATCAAACAAAAATTCGACCCCTCTTCATACATTGCTATAGCTACGCCCCTGAATCCCTCAGCGCTTTTGGATCCTTTGGTTGTGCGTGTTTAATGGCAATTTACCTGCTGACTTCCCCATGTGACTGTTTGCAGACAACAAAGGATTTGTTTTGGAGGTGGAGGCACCTGTCAGACATTTTCATAATTTTCACATGCTCAAATCCCGCAGGTGTGCGTGTGTGCTGGTGTGCGAGTGTAGGAGTTGTCAACGCCATGCCCCGCTGGGTGTGCCTCTTAATTGCCACAGCTCACGGCTTACAGGATATCAGGATATGTCATCCCCTCCACTGTCAGCCCACCTGGGAAAGAAATTCGAAATACAAGGTCGTTTCCTATCCAGTTGACTTGACAAGTCTGTTTCGAAATTTTCCCCAATTCGGTTTGTTATTTAAAAATGTGTTTGCAATTACAATGAGCGAATCAAAGGAGATACAGCAGGACTTTAAGCAATTCCCGCCAGAGATTAGCTATACCATCTTTAGCAAGGAGAGCGAGTTGAAGGACATTCAGGGACTGATCGACAAGGAGCTGTCGGAGCCCTATTCCATCTACACCTATCGCTACTTTGTCTACAACTGGCCACAGCTCTGCATCTTTGCCCGACATGGAGATCGCTATGTGGGTGTGATTGTCTGCAAGATGGAATCCTTGGGTTGCATGTTGCAAGGCTACATTGCCATGTTGGCTGTGGATCCCGCGTATCGTCTGCTGAAGATTGGCACAACGCTCGTGGAGAAGGCCATTGATGTGATGATTCTGGAGAATGCCGATGAGATTGTCCTCGAAACGGAGTTGACCAACAAGGCGGCATTGCGTCTATACGATAGTCTGGGCTTCATACGAGAGAAGCGCCTGGTGCGCTACTATATGAACGGGGTGGACGCACTGCGTCTGAAGCTGCTGCTGCCTTGGCGTCAGTCCGACGAGCAGTTCTCCTAAGCTGCCGAAATTATCGAGTTTTTACTGTTTGTTTTGTTTTCTTTTTTTTTGGTTTTTAATGTTACGATATGATGATGAAGTCTGACTTTTGCCGTCTCTCTCTCTTCTTTTTTTTGGCAGTTCCCTGTGTCAATTAGCGCCCCATGGAGCGACTACTTGATTGTTCGCCAGTTGCTCTTCTTCTTCAGAAGCCGACGCTTGACTCTTGTCTCAATGAGCCCTTTGGGCCTCAGGTAAACAGTCAAAGCGGCTTGATAGCCACCTAATTGAGTGCAAATGCTGGGCGAGAAGGAACCTGGAACCTGATGTGATGGAACCTCATGCAGGAACACATTACCTTTCATTGCCCTTGCTAGCTAGCTAGCTACTCTTGAAGTGAAGGGATAATTGCCATTCAGGGTCACATCAAATGACTTTTTGGGTTATGGAGTTGTTATGTTTGAGATTCAGGACTCTTCTGATAAGGATACGCTTTGATAGCCATGCTAAGAGGTGGTCCATTGTCTGTTGAGTGGTAGCAAAGGTAATCCAAAATGAAACGTGTGCTACTTAAAATTTTTGAAGAGTTTATTTTGATTTCCAAAGGGGAAATTCTTGCTGGGAGAGAGTTTGAAGAGATTTGATTGGGTTGAAAGGTCCTTTAAAGGCATTTAATGTCAGTATTATATAATTGTTGAATTTGAATTTGAATAAGAAAAAGAAATGGAACTTCTTACTTATAAAATAATGAATTGGTTGTTGACGAAATTCTCTAAAAGGAATGAAGACGTATACAATCTTTTGCTGAGGATCAATTTCACAGTTAAATTTAAGTATATCATTTAAATTTTGACATTAGAAACAGCTTTCTGGCCAATCTGTCCAATCTACTTATATAAATATGAAAAGTAGCTACTGATCCATTTAATATCCTGATGGCAAACTAAGAGAATGATCTTAAATCTGAAAATATTCGAACGATATCAAATTTGAGCGTATAATGAATTTATAAACTCAATTTACAGCTTGGATTTACATTACTGCCAGATTTTTATTGCCTAAAGAAAGTCTAAAATTGGCTTCTTCAATGAGTCGTTTAGCCATGTACCGAAGATCATGTTCCCAAGTATCTATAAAGCTGTGATTTCCTGGCAAACTACAATAATACTACAACCAGAAGCGATACAACCAGATCAACTTAAGGAAGTTCGTTTCCTTCATGAAAATGACATGGAAAAGAGTTCAAAATTGGCTTTAAAACTCTGCAGAAGAATCACAAAATCGGAATCATAGTGTAACTGGAACACTGAGTAGCTTTACAGTTGTGATTTCCTCACAAGTTGGAAAACTGAATAGGATTTCCTTTGGCCACAGTTGGACTCAGAATTGCGTGAAGATGCGACTTTTAAAATGATCGTTCTGTACGCTTAACGTGTTTATTTGTTACCATTAGACCTGTTGTAATAATATTGTTAAAGAAATGGCAACACTTGAGAGGGGTGGAAGGGGGGATAGCCCCTTGAGTTTGCCCTCTTACGATCGTTGATCTTTGATACCCACTTGAAAGTATGAAGCTTCCATGCAGCTTCCTCAGTTAGCGGCACTTGAGAACTTGAGCGACGAGGAAGAGGACTTCACCTTTGGACCAACAAAAATAAAGTCAAAGTCAAAGCTCTGGGCAAATGTTTTTTTGGGCAGGTGGCAGGTGGCAGGTTGGGGCAGCTACATATACATACGTGTATGTTGCAAGAGTTCGAGTTCGAGTTTTACGAGTACATACTACCACGTTGGGGCAGCTACCGACTGCCCGCTGACTCGCCAGATGCTGCTGCTGCTGCTGCCTCGCGGCGGCGTTGATTGAGTTGCACCTGCCATTCGCAGAAAACAAGCCGAACGGGCTCTGACTTCGACTCCAACTCCGACTTGGACTCGATACACAACTGACACAACTGTGACGCTGCCACAAGACTGGGGCATGGTGCATGGGGCATGGGGCAAGCAGCTACTTGATGACCGACGCCCGTTGCTCGATGGTCGATGGTCGCGTTATTTATGTGTAGTTTTTTTTTTTTTTTTTTTGGCTCACTCGCAAGTCTCTCTCTCTCTGTCGCTCTCGATGTCATCGTCTGTCGTTGACATTTGCCTGAATTTCAATTTGATTCATCCTCAATCCTGCGGCTGCTGCACATAAATCTCTGCTGTGTTTGCTTATCAGGTTGCAAGAAACTATATTAAGCTTGTCCTCCCAAACTTCCCTCTCTTTCTCTCCTTCTCTCCCTATCTCCCTCTCTTCATTAGGTTATTTACTTGACTCAAATGCAAATTCACAAATAATTAGCAGCTGCAGTCAAGCGTTTTTGATTATGAATTATGTAGGCCTAAAACGACTAGCAAAATGTCGCAAAAATCATTTTTCGCTTCTTTGATTATGCTCAATTCTGGTTAATTTCTGATTGTTTAATTAACATCAATTTATTCATGTGTCTCTCAATTATTTATTGCAAATGTCGTTAGAGCATAATCAATAGAATATTTTGACAGCATTTTGTTTGAAATAATCTGCTCTTTGACCTGGCACAAATTGTGTTTTGAATTTGAATCAATTGAAGTGAAATATTAACGAATTATTTTAATGAGAATGTTATCAAAACATTGCTGCATACTTTATGGCGATATCCTGTGACTTTTTCTTAAATTTGCTCTTACCACTTTGATTTATTTCTTAGCTTTTCATTGTCGAACTTTAAAACAATAATATCAAGTTTAGATATCGATTTTAAGTACTGAATTAAATTATGAAACATTTTCGTAATTTATTCTCCATGTCTATCATAATCTTAAGAAATCGAAATATTTATTAAAGTATTTTTCGTTTTTCCAATATATGCGTTTAATTACTTTTAAAATTCCTTTTAAACTCAATCGTAATTGACTTCTTGCCAAATAAACTGTTATCGCTTTAGGACATCTTGCAATTTCAAGTGTGGTTTTTCACATGAAATGTCATCAGTTTTCCCAGTTTCCCCTGGAAAATAGCACTCTGCAAATTGAAATATTTCAGTCCCAGCCATAGAGAAATAAATAGAAACATTAATAGAATTTTCTTTTATAATTTAGACATTTATTCTGTTCAAATTTATTTTTTTTTTGTTTTTTTTTTTGTATTTTCTTGTTTTTTGTTTTTTCATTGCTATTTTGATGTCTTGTTCTTGACATGCACATACAATACATTTATTATATTTTATGGGGATGGTTGAGGGGCGTGGTCACAACTATTTCTTTAGCTTAGCTTTATTATTTGTTGTTGGGATTTTTTTTGGCTTACGCTTTGCTGAGTTTTACGCTAGATTTGTTTTGTGGTTTAGTTTTATTTCAAGTATTCAAGTGCAAATTTGTTTGAATAATCGTATTTATCGGTCAATATGTCAATTTGTCAATATGTCAAGAACTAACTAACTATTTTTAAATTGTTAAATGGTTTTTTATGGATTTGAATTTGTTGTTGAAAAAATGCTCGCATTTTTTTTTACAATTATTTTGATTATTATGTTCTTTGGCTTTTCGGTTTTGTTTTTTGTTTGTTTCTTAGTTTTTTTTATAGATTTAATAAATATGTTTTTGCATTTGTGTGCATTTGTTGTAATTTTGAACGCATTAAGTGGCATTAATTTAATGTAATTTAATTATTGTTTGCTGTGGTTTTTGTTTTGTTTTGTTTTTTGACTAGTGTGCGACTTAATAATATTTACATTTTGAAACAATTTGTTATACGCTAGTTATACATGTCTACAGTTTATTTATTTAAATAATTAAATAGACTATAATATAAACAAAGGTTGTCGGATCAAATTCATTAGGCTTTAATCGCAAATCCTATCAATAAGTTAAATGGACAAACTAAACGGTGCCAATAAATACATAATTAAAACGAAAAAATAAAAAACATTAAAAATTATAAACAATGGTATGGGAAATCATAGCGAGAGGCGATTAATTATAGTTTACATTTTCATTTTTATAGACTGGCGGGGGGGGGGGGGGGGGGGGGGGCAGGGGGATTTAGGGGGGTTGGGGGTAGGGGATTTACACGCAAAATAAATTCAGTCTTTGGTTCTATCACAACATTTGTTTACACGTTTCGGCCCGTTCATTTTTGAGTAGTTTACTTTGTTGAAGTTGTTGTTATTGTTGTTGTTCTGTTTTGTTTTCTTTGCGTGAAATGTTGAAAATGAAACGCGCTTACGATAACGGAACAGAACGGAACGGAACGAAAACTGAAGCCGAACGAATTCGAGTTCGAATTTCGAATTTAGTTTTGAACTAAAAACATTCGAGTGAACTTTTTTCTGTAACTCTACATTTTCTTTTTAACTCTTTACTTTTTCTTTCTCTTCTTTTTATTTTTTTTAGCTTTTTTTTGTCTATCTGTCTATGTTTCTCTCCTGGTTAAATAGTTGATAACTTGATGGATTTAACTATGCACTGCTGTGTTGCTTAGGACACGCCCAAGTCGTGCAGCAAATGTTGTGTGATCACCTCGCCCTGCTCCTCCATCAGCTGTGCGGTGACCGTGTTGATCAGATTGAACGCAATCGCGAACACGGTGAATGCACAATAGACGCCCAGCGCCAGCCACCAAATCAACTGCTCGTACTCGCGATGCCCGAAATTCTTGAGCACCAGGAACCCAATGGTCAATCCCGCCAAGGCGCCCGTCAGATGCGCAATATATGAGACCTGTGGACCCTTGGCAAACGAGGGCGTGGCGCCTCCATCGAAATATTGCGTATAGAGAGCATAGCCCAGATCGCAGGATACTGTAAAGATAAAGCAAAGTAAAAAAAAATAAAGTTAGTTAAATTGTCTTAAAGGCAGTTGAAATAAAATTTTAAAAAAAGTTCGGTACGGAAAAAAAAGTATTTACAAAAATAACATTTTATTAGAATTTAAAATATTTAAAAACTTGGAATTTGTTTTTTAAATTTATTTTAATGACTTGAAAATTCAATAAAAGTAAAAATATTAATTTTAGACAATTTAAGTTCTAAAAATATCTAAGATCTTTATTTTTTTATTAGATTTTAATAACTTAGAAAAATCAACAAAAAAAGAAAAATTACAAATTACCGAAACTTTTTCAAAATATTAGAGCTTTGCAGCCTCGTATTATATTTGTTTGCTTGATCTAGTACTCACCAAAAATGACCACGGAGCCCAGCTGCGTGGATGCGGACTTCATGTGCGCATAGTTGAGTGTGATGTTGGCCAAGTGTGCCGCCAACAGGGCATAAACGCCGCCACTGGCGCCCACGAGAAAGACCTCGGAGTCAACGACGCTGGTGCCAAGGGAGCCGGCAAAGACACCGGCCAAATAGATGACACCGATTCTCGCCGTGCCGTGCATCACCTCGAGGGGTATGCCGAAGAACAGCTGGATGATGATATTGAAGCCCAAATGGAACCAGTTCGCATGCAGGAACATGTAGCTGAAGAAACGCCAGACTTGAAGGCGACGATCGGGTCGATAGACGAGCACCGAATCACTAGGTATGGGCACTGGGAGGCCAAAGTTCTGGGCGGGCATTGTGTAACGGTCATAGGCAAAGATTGCAATCTGCAAAAGGGGCAACATAAAGAAATGGATGGAAAAGATTAGTTGGAGTTCCGATTGGGGTTGTTTTGATTTATGTGTAGCTTTGTTTTTGTTGCTTTCGTTCTTGCTGCTGAGCACGCGACGTTCAATTCTCGTGTCCCAAATAAACGACAACCAGACACACGCGCACACACACACACATGTAAGTGCTGTTTAGTCCTGCCAACTTTATTTTGGCATTCTTTGTAACTTAACTCGCTCTCTCCCGCTCTCAGTTACTCCACTCTCTCTCACTCTCTATCTTTGTGTGTGTGTGTCTGTTTAGTTTTTATGTAGTTGTTGTTGTAGCTTGTTTACAATCGATTTTGGGGGCGCCAGGCAGGCAGCCAGAGAGACGGAAAACTTCTTACGCTGTCTGCGTGAATATGTATGCGTGTCTGTGAGTGTGTGTGTGAGCGTAAGAATGCGCAAAAGAAAGCAGCAAATTTTATCGCTTTTAGTTGGAAGTTGAGAATTTGTAAAGTTCTTCAACGAATTTTATAGCATTTTGCGGTTCTTTGATTCAATAATAATAATAAATTATCAACTACAACAACTACAATATATTAGCTATGAGAGCTTCTTTAAAAACGAATTCCGAAAACAAGCGGAAATGAAACACAAAAGAAAGGGAAGTGTTTTAAATAGATAGAAGGAGCACATGGAATTGAAACACTTAATAGTGGAGACTATTGGAAATGTAACACTTTGTGGTAGACACAAGTGGAAAAAGAACAATAAATTGGAGGAGCGCGTGAAATTGAAACACCCAAACTTAATTTCGCTGTTGTCAAGTGAAACTTGGGAGTCATTTCGAGATTGGAATGTAAGCGATTACTCACCTCAATGACGGAGATCAACAGTATGAACCATGGCCAATGCTTGCGATGCTCGAACTTGAGCATCGTCAACTCATCCGAGTCCAAAGTCTGCAGATTACAGACGCCGGATGTGGATGCAATTGTCGTTGTTGTTGTTGTTGCTGCTGACGCTGCTGGTGTTGTTGTTGCCGATGTTGGGGCATGTTGCATGTAAATGTGCTCCCCCTGGCGGGTGCAGCAGGTGCTGCTTGCCGTGCTGCAATCCGTGTCATAGGATAAAGAGGAGTTGATGTTGCACGTTGCAGGAGCCGCTGGAATGTCAATGATGATGGACGCTGTCGACGTCGACGTCGTTGCTGCTGCTGTTGTTGTCTCCTCTTCATCCTCCTCCAGCTGCAGCTTTGTGTGTGTTGTTGTGGCTTCCATTTTTCCCTGTTTTTTGTATGTGCCCTTTTTACAAAAGTCTGCAAAGAGAAAAGTTTATAATTAATTAACTGTAGCGAACAATAAACAAAAAATCAATTAAGTGCATAAATTATTCATAAAACAAGCGCAATGCAACAGCAAGAAAAGAACAACAACAACAACAGCAATTACAAAACTTGAACAGTTTGTTTATAGTAAGAGAATCTTGCGACTTGCATTCCTAGCCTGTCTCTCTCCTTCCGCTTGCTGGCAGCATGTCCCCCCACTACGCCTTCCTTGTCTGTTTGTCTGAGTATATAAGTTTGTTTGTATGTAGGTCAGCAGTAACATCTTCTGTCTCGAGGCTCATCAAATTTGATGGTCTCTCTTTCATATGCTTGCAAGTTGGTTCTCCCTCTCTTAAGGGCGGGTTTGCCTACTAAAATTAGCCAAAGGCGCACATCGAAAAATAGTTGAAGAAAACACAATGTCTCTTTCTCTCTTCCCCCTCTCTCTTTGTGTTTAAGTTTAAGTGCTGTGTGGGTTGTTTATGGAGTTTGGGAAGTTTGGGGAGCTAGGGGAGTCTATAGGCTATTTTTATGTAATGTGCTCATGTAATTTTTCGTTTAATACTCAACGTTTTCGCCTGCCAAGTCCAAGTTTAAGAGACTGACATAACTAAATGGCTTTTAAATTTACTGCAACGGCCAGCAGCAACAACAACAACAAGGCCGCTTCACTAATGGCCAACCAATCAGCTAACAACCGAAATTATTGTAATTTTTTCTTCAAACTACAATTACAGCGTTTTCAAATTATGTTAATCGCATTCGTTTCAATTACCAACACTAATGACATTTTTTGTCGTTGCGGCTGCTGCAAAAATACAACAATACGAAAAAAAAAGAAATCAATTGAAATCTCTTCTTTTCTCTCTCTAGCTGTGGACCCCCCTCCTCTTTGGTTTTGATCTTACTCATTGTGCTCACATTTGCACGCCTAAATTGACTTAAATTCTGTTTTAAGTCGCTCAACAATAGGCAAAAGTTTCATTGCACACGCCTTGCACAACACAAACACTCACACTCACACTCACTCACACATACAGTCATAAGCATATTAAAAAGCTGTGTGACGCTCACTTCCTCCCCGCCCACATTAAAAGTTCGCTGCGACTTAAAGTCACACTCAAAAGCTACGCTCTGCTGCTGTCGCTATCTTTTTTTTTTGTCTGCTGCCGTTGTCTCTGCAAGTGCTGCACGCACTCACTCACTCATATTTTTATTGCTGTTGTTGTTATTGTAATTATGTTTAGCACTGAGCTTGTTGTGTGGGAGCGAGCGCACAGACGATTGAGAGAGACTTCAACTGAAGCTCAAAGCGCACTTCTAACTGTGTTTCTTTGCATGTGTTCGTGTGTGTGTGCTTGTTGTTGTCTTGCTTGGTTGCTTAGCAGCAAGTGAGTTTTTTTTTGTTTGGTTTTTGAGAGTTTTTTCTTATTGTTGCTGTTGTTGTTGTTGTTAGTGTGTCTGTGTGGGGCATTTCAATATGGCACGAAATCGCAGCGACTGCTTATTAATTAATTAATTTATTAAATATTTGATGGAATTTACATTTTGCGCAAGTTGCACCAAATAAGCAAAGAGCATGAAGTAGTTAATGTTATTTATTTTTGTTGTTGCCGCTCGCGTGTTGCACGTTTGCCAATTAAGAGAAGTTGCATATGATTTTCACGTCAAAGTGCAATAAATGGAATTAACTCGATCGACAATTGCCGTCGCATTGTTTCACATGACCCTGCCACACACAGTTGCAACTTGCAACGTGCAACTTGCCACCCTTAAAAAAAACAGAACTTGCAACAACAACAGCAACAACAGCAATTGCTGAGTTGAACAAACTCATTAAGCGATGTTGTTGCCGCTGCCGCTGCCGCGCCCCGTGTTGCACTCATTTTTTATATACATTTTTTTGCTGCCTGTCTGTGACAATTTCTATTGCAATTTGCCACTTGTCGAGTTTTTTTTACTCATTAAGGTCAAAGTTTGCATTCTTACCTTTTTATTTATATTTTCTTGTAGTTTGTTTATATATATTTTGTAAATATATATTTTTATTTTTGGTATCGCCTTCGTTTTGTGTTATCCAAAAAACGCGTTAAATCCAAGTGTAGTTGTTGTTGTTGTTTCAGTTCGATTATTATTATATTTGTTGTTGTTGCTTTTCACTTTGTTGTTGCTTTCCACAGTTGTTGTAAATTTTGAACTTTGTTTTAATGCTCATAAAATTCATTTTGAGCATAAAGCGAAATTTTTTGTAGCTTTTCTTATATTGCTTCAAAAACACACATTAAACACTTTGAGCGATTTTTGTTTTGTATTTCTCGTTTGTACGAATTTTTGTGTTTATCCGTTAAACTGAATTCGAGTCTCACGCCAAACGCTACTTATTTATATCTTCTGCTTTTGTATCTTTTTCTTTCTTTCACGATGCTCTCGCATTCGCGTCTCGCACGCAACTAAAGCAGCTCCAAGCAAGTGAGGCTCTTTAAATAGCTGGCCACGCAACTTCTTACACTCGCAACTTGAGCATGGGGGTGGGTTGCCATCATACCGGCAGGTGAGGCGAGTGTCAACGGTGAGTAAAAGACACAGAGAATGACGGAGAGAGAGAGAGCGCCAGCCTTACAACATGTTCGAACCTAAATGGTTCCAAACGAACCGTTTAACAGGAAATTGTAATGTATTATTATTATAGTTTTTGTTTTTAATCAATTTTAAAGAATTGTTGATTTATTTTATTTAATGTAAAACGAAGCATATTATATTTTATATTCCTCAGTTAACATGTTCAAATTGAGAGAGCAAGCGGTTCTGCACCATTCGAACTGCCGTCAAACATGTTGTGTTTTCGTTGTGTACTGCGAGAGCGTGGCGAGTATAAGAGTACGCATAGCACGGGGCGCATTGTTGTTGCAGTCTGCAACATGCATGCAACAACAGATCCGGTACTCGAAACTTGTATTCATTAAGGAAACGTTCATAGTTAAACAAGAAGTTTGTTGCGCATTCCATTCAAAGTATTCATGCCACGCGAATGAATGCAAATGTGTATAAATAACTTGGCAACTGCAGCATTTGAATACAGTTAGTTGTCGCTTGGTTTGAGCCCCTTTTCGATTATGCGTAATTTGCGATTAGTCAATCATCTGGTAATGCCTTGAA
Source organism: Drosophila suboccidentalis (assembly GCA_037043435.1). NCBI lineage: Eukaryota > Metazoa > Arthropoda > Insecta > Diptera > Drosophilidae > Drosophila > Drosophila suboccidentalis. The sequence goes on from JBAMBK010002320.1 coordinate 624,768, forward strand.
ACAACGTGTATAACGGCATGACTCATCGATATTACCAATATCTGACTAAACCTACCGCAAAAAACTCTTTGTGACGAAATCTTTGAGTTGCCTTCAGTTTCAGTTTCTTTTGTTGTTCTAGGGGAATTTCAATGATCTTGACTTGACTCAAAACTCAAGCTAAAATCGTCATCTTTTGTTTTAAATTCAGTAAAGTTTCAAATATTTTATTAAAATATATATATGTAAGTAGTGTCGGATTCATAATGAATGAACTCAAAAGTTTACTTTGTTTCACTTCAATTTGAAATTTTCGTAATATAATAAAATAATATAAATATTTAAATTTTTGAGAAAAATTATATTTATTTAGTTTATTTTATTAATTTAGTTAATAGAGGAATGTTTTTATAAATTCAGTGCAGAAATATCTTTAAGTTAGTTAAGATATTACAAAATTGCGCTTAATAATTAAATTTAATTTCATAAAATATAAATTATATATATAATAAGCGTGCCACATAGAGTTGCAACAACAACAGGCGACAGCTGCCACTGACAAGGGACAAGATACAAATGTATCTACTGCAGGTGTTTAGTTTATTTGAATTCTGAATATCAAATCAAAGTGGAATGCAAATCAATCAAGAATTGCCTTGCCACAAAAGATGTTTCCTAACTGTCTTTTTTTCTGGCTCAAAGATCACAACTTCCCGGTAGCCAAGTGGTATTAAATTTCACACCTCAAAATGCTGGAGAGAGAGGGAGGAGGATAGAGAGGAAGAAAGATAGAGATAAAAATCGGTAGCTAAAATAAATATTTATACAAATTATTAGACGATGTTTGCGTGATCCGAAGGCAACTTAAGTCCAAAAGGAAGGGGATAGAAATACTTGGGTAGTTCGCGGTAAAGTCTGTGCCACACAATGTTGCACAAAAGGAGTTGAGTTGAGAGCCGGAATCTCAGGATCAGAGACGTGGGTACGTGTTTTGCATGATAAGCCGGGAATTTACACAGATTTGATAGATAAGATAAACACGTCGAGGGAGTTAAAATCGCTTTCCTTTTTCCCTCTCTGTCACTCTCTATCTCGCTCGCTCAGTTGAAAAGTGAAAACATTCACAGACACACATACATACATATATATTTAGAGGCCATTCCGCTGAGATTTATGATGACTTTTTAACATGTGCAGGCAACAGGTAAACCAGGTGACCATGACCGTCAACAGGCACGTCATCAACCTCAGTCGGAGTCTCAGTCTCAGATTCAGATTCAGTCTCAGCCCAAATAAGCATCGTAAATCCTTTTTTCCCACGTTCCCTCAGCTCTCTGCCTCTGGGAGGCACGTTCAAAGCCAACTCCACAATGCACAGTCACAATTCTCTCACTCACTCTCATCTTCTCTCTCTCTCTCTCTCTCTCTCTGACACAGGTACACTCATAATTGCCTGTGGGCGTGGGCGGGCTTTCCTCGTCTCCGTCTCCTTTTCAGTTGGGAAATTCCTCTTGATTTTTGGCCCTCGTTGTTTTCCCCGCTCGGCAAAACATGTGCGGACCACATGTGCCATGTGTATCAGGAATTTCCGCACTTGTTTTCCGCACACAGGAACATGTCCTTGCTCCCTTCCATTCGGATTTTCATTCGAATTGTAAGACGCATTCGCATTCGCGACTCCGACTGCGACTCCGACTTTTGTTGCACTTGCCACCGCGATGTCAAAGTTCCGCTAAAGTACGTGTTAATTTGTTGTCTGTGTTTTTCCCAGCACTTGTTTTCCTTCCTTTTTGAGCTAAGGCCAAGGATCTCTCCCACGATCTCTAGTGTCCTCTGTTGTCCTGTTTCTAATCACGGACATGGGCGCAACTTCTGAGAATGTGTTGCAGATGTCTCAAAGATCTCAAAGTTGCATGCCTCCTCGAGTTTTGATCTGTATCTGAAGCGATATTTGCATGCAGAGGCAACTGGGCGTATGGTTGATATTTAATCATTTATTTATCGAGGAAAAAAGTAGACTTTTACATAAATTTGAAATTTTCGAAGGATATTTAATGGGTTAAGGAAAGTTTTGTGTCATTCAAACTGAATTTAAATGACCTTTCCATTGATGCCAATATGTTAACGATAACGGCGCAAATAAGCCTTAAATGTCAAAATTTGACCTGCATACTTTAAGCTGTGAGCCACTGTATTAGAGATGGGCATGGGCCGTGCCGTGCCCGTGCCGTGCCGTGCCTATTTGAAAAAAATCCGTGTTGGGCCGTGTTGGGCCCCTTATAAAAAATTGCCGTGTTTTACCGTGCCAAAGTCGGTAGGCACGGTAGGCCCGGTAGGCACGGAAAGCACGGTACGGATTTTGAATTTAAATATGGTAGTATCGATAAGTTGGCGTTGTTTTATAGCTTGTTTGTCAGCTTGAGCTGTAGGATTCATCGATGTATCACACAATTTGCGAACACTTACAACATCAATAGCACGATTGATGCCATTATATTAAAAAAGTGACGCCACGAAGTGACAAAAATAGAGATGGGCATTGGCCGTGCCGTGCCCGTGCCGTGCCTATTTAAAAAAATTCCGTGTTGGGCCGTGTTGGGCCTCAGTTTTTACCAGCCGTGCTTGGGCCGTGCCGTGCCTCAAAAAGGAGGCCCATGCCCATCTCTACACTGTATGTTTATTTAATTATTTCCATTTTTATATATTAATTTATTGATTTATTAATTAAAATCTTTATATGGAATGGTGAATTGAATCAGATTCAAATTCTCTGGCATGCTATTGGAGATATAGAAATGTTCTCATGCCTCGAGATACTTTCATTAATCACATCCTTTATCGCAGCTCCTTTTTGACTCATCTTGATCTGCCAGCTTGATTTGAGCCTTCCTCTTCTGCTATCCTTTTCACTTAAAGTCTGTTTATTTACGTATTGAGCATTGAGTTTTCCATTTGCCAATTCAAATTTGGCCATTTGGATGTTTTCCTGACTTCCTTGCTCCCATTTTCTCACTGTGTGTGTGTGAATTGAGGAAAGTCCTTGAATCAACAAACTGAAACAATGCGTTGTCTCTGGCCAAATGGAAGTCGGCTTAGTCCTGGGTCCTTAGTCCTTTGCCTGGGAACAACTATGCCAAACTGTGCAGCATACAAATGTCCTTTTTAACGTTCGTCCTGTGGTCAGTGGCGAGTCCATTGCATTTCATTTCATTTCATTTTAGTTTTGGTTTCGGTTCACTTGGGGATTAGGATGCACAATAATTTTAACAATTACTACTTGAATGCAATGTTTATGTTCAATTATTGTCGAAACTGAACCCGAGGCCACAACGGAGTCTTACAGGACTCTCGCAGGACTCTTTGCAGGACTCTCGCTGGACTCCCACTCCCTGAGTAATGTTCAGCTCGTTGCAGTTCATTGATTGACATTTTTACTATGCATATTCAGTGGAACAAACTCGGAACATTTACTATCCTTTGCTTCCTTACTTCCTTCCTTCCTTGCTTCATTTACCTCTCTCTCTCTTCGTCTCTGTCTCCATAACAATAAATTTTCAATTTGTCTTTGGCATTGGCCATAATGACGCTCACAAAAGGATCTTAATCCAATAGATAAATTTGAGACAGCGTCTTCAACTGGTGCCAGGACAACAGATAGAGAGAGAGAGAGGGAGAAAGGGGGAGACAGAGAGGGAGAGAGTCCTTGTCATCAGTTCTCGCTGTTATGCTGCGGACAGTCTCATTACTTTCACATTATTATGAACTTTCAGTCTCAATCAATTTTTCAATTTGATTTCCAATGCTCTGCAATTGACTGCCACGCCCACACGCCTCCCCCCGTTCAATTCTGCGGTCGCTCAAGTTGCCAGCAACAAGATATTTGCATTTGCCACAACCCCCCTCTGAATACCAACCCCTCCCTTCGTCCCCTCCATCGTTCTTCTGCTTTCAAATGGAAATTTACTTTTGTGTAATTTGTGCATCGAATTAGTTTCAACTGCACTTCGATTTGAGCCATGGCAAAACGACATGGCTGATTTACATTTCAGTCTTGTTTTCCATTTTCTTCATCCAATGTGTTTTTTTTTTTGGCATTTACTTTTCCTTTATTTGTCTGCCGTGTGTTTTTGGTCAGTAACTTTCGTACAAAGCTCACAAAATTTGGTTTACAATTAACAAATTACTTCAGCTTGAATGAAAATTGGAGCAGCATTTAGTCATGTGTGTGGCCCGAAAAGGCAAAGCCATGACAAAGAAATGGAAATTGAGATTAGGAATGCATTTTGCTAGACCTAATCTATTTTATTTACATTGACTTAAGCCTTGAGATGGTGAAATTAAAAGCATGTGTAAAATAACAATGACAAGATGAAGAATTTTACTTTAAAATATAAATATATGTACTTTAATTAAAAAAGTTTCTTTATTAAACAGTGTAGCAATAACATAACAATAACATAGTCTGTAAGTTTACTGTGCAATAACTGTTAGCACTCTCTTAACAGCCTTGCTGAGAGAGCACATAGGGATACATAATAATTAATAAAGAAAGAGCGAGATCAGAGAGAAACAGAGCATTTGTCAATTACTACAACAGATTTATTTTTGTTTTAATTAAAAATTACATAAGCTCTGTGCTCTGTAATTGTATGTATAAATATAATTTAAATTTAATTAATGTGCTTATATTTTAAATAATCGGGGGTGCCACAGAAATCGCTTTCGCTTGAATTTCACTTAAATTTCATACAAATTCCAGTGAAATTCAAGCGAAAGCGATTTCTGTGGCAGTCCTGAATGTTTGAGTTTAGTTTTAGTTTAAACAAATTTTAATTGAATTCGTCTGTTTGTTTTTATGAAAGAAATACAAAATTTTTTGATTTATAGTAATAATTCTACTATGTATATTTCTCCACAACCTTTGCATGCATTTCATTTAATTATTACTTATTTTTATCGCTGACAAGGCTTAAATTCTCTCCCCCCTTCGCGTTCTTCCACTCCAGCGACAATGTTGACAAGAGCCAAAACATATTAAAAACTCGGTCGTTGGTCAGTTGAATTATGGAATGGAGGATGAGGTTGAGGTCAGTTCAACTCGCTGATGACCCCACAGTGCTGTGGATAAGTTGCGCTAATCAGTTTAGCGCCACTTGTCCACTTTGGGATGCTTTGGTTTTAATTACGCGCCCAAAGTTGGACCGCAGTGCGAAAGCCGCGTTCCTCGATGGTTTCCACTCAGCAACTGTGGGGCAACTCTCCAACTGATTTTTAGTTGGTTAAAGTGCTGCCAACACATTAAAACTGCAATGCATCCGTTGCCGCAGTGCCACACATGCCAAGGGGAGGGGTAAGAAGCGAGTAGGAAAGGAAAAAATTGGTAGGATGAAGCTCAGCAGGAGTTGGCGCACTAATGAACATTTTATCACAAAAGTTCACTTCAACTGGGAGCAAGAGAACTGAAAGAGAAGTCATGTAGAGAAACTTTTGATGCTTCGCCCATCATGTATTTTATTGCACTTCATTTCTGTTGCAGTTGCCAACGGAAGCTGTCTGGCCAATTTGAAATACTGTTATTCCAAGTGGACGCCTGAGACGGCCAAATGCTGCTCGGCCATAACTGAAAACTTTAATTTGCTGAGGAATGAAATCCTTCTGCTGCTTAAGCCAAATCCGTGAAGTACTCAGCACTTTTGTGGCCTCTTTGGCACCCCATCCTCAGCTGGGGCAACCCCTGCACAGTATGTCTGGCGAGTGTCTAGTGGACACTCCACTTCAGACACACAGAGACGGCATTGACATTTGCTTTGCTTTGCACTTGAAACCCAATACGTCAACCAATGTCCACAATGCTCACTGGGCAAATACTCGAACTTGGGGTTGTCTCCCTTTTCTTTTCCCTTCACTTCAGTCAGCTCTGTAATTTCATTTTAATTTGCAGCCACGGCGTGAACTTCGCGACACGCTGACCAAGGAAATGGATATCCTGTTGGTCTCCCTAACCCTTTTCACCTCACCTCTCTCCTCTCTGGCCCTTTGACCTTGTTTGTTAATGCACTGCAGCTAGACTCTCTGTTGGCTATCAAAAATTTTAATTACGGATTTACGCAAACATTGCGGGAAATTTTCATTTCTAACATTTTCAAATAGTTTCCCATTTAACCGAGAGCAGGAAAACTCTAGCCGTCATCGTATTTAGTTTCATTTGGTTGGAAATTGTGAAAGTTTGTGGCTGAAGCCGACTTTTTATGAGTTCCAAAGGGTTAGGGTTTCAAGTTTCCAATTATGCAAGTTTTAATTGCTTGCAACATCTTTTTTCTTGGTATTCAAATGAAATACAGTCGGCTATGAAATGAAAAGTAATTAAAAGGATATTCGATGGAGTTGAGTTGTAATTTAATAAATGTCTCAATAATTGTGACAACGATGGTGATTAAAATGTTAATAATAATAAAAATAGAGATAGTGCTTGTGTTATTAAAAATTAAAATGATAGTAATAATGTTAATGCAAATACTAATGATAATCTTAATGCCAATAAGATTGTTAATGATAATCTTGATGACAATAAAATAAATAATGCTAATGATAATGCTAATGTTAATGCTTATGCTAATGCTAATGCTAATGCTAATGCTAATGCTAATGCTAATGATAATGCTAATGCTAATGATAATGCTAATGCTAATGCTAATGCTAATGCTAATGCTAATGCTAATGCTAATGCTAATGCTAATGCTAATGCTAATGCTAATGCTAATGCTAATGCTAATGCTAATGCTAATGCTAATGCTAATGCTAATGCTAATGCTAATGCTAGTGCTAATGTTAATACAAATACTAAAGAAATCGCTAATACTACTCTCAATGTAAATATCAATGATTAATTTAATAATAATTAAAATAATATTGATTAATTTCAAATGAAATTACCTTCCCTTTAGTAAATAAATTGGGTCTCTTTAAATGCAACTTTTCATTCTGTTTCCTTATTCACGTGTCAAGGATAACGTTTCTCCCGCTTCAGCGTTGGCTTCTCTGTGGCCATTACATCAATTAAGAGCCGTGTTTTTTGTGTGGGCCACCTCGTAGGGCTGGTTACCTGCCATAAATATCATATGCACCTGTTGGGCTGTCGTGAAAAACCCAGCTACCAGTTACAAGATTACCAAAAGGGAACCCAGAGAGCAATTCCCGTCTCTCGGCTGCCAATGATGGATTATGCTGTCAATCTCTGGTAAATTGCTCGGCTTAAAGCCGCTTGGCGCACGATGCCCCATGTGGCACGTGCTGGCAATGCAACGATCCCTGCCTCCTCAACGCCAAGCGGAGTGGAGTGGAGGGGAGTGAAGCCTCGACAAGTCGTCACTTGAAGCTGCATCGTTGTCGGCATTCATTACAAGGAGCAGGCGGCTAATTGAAAGCTGCATTCAAAAAATTGACGGCGGTAAAATGTGAAAAACGTTCGACGGTCAAAAGTGGGAAGAGGAAGGAGCCAAGAGGGGAGATGGGGAGCTGACAGCAGCTGGCTGTTGACTTGCCGTGGGGCAAGTTATGTAAAAGGGGGAGTCGCAAACGGAATGGACCCCCAAAAATAAAAGCCAAGGCAGCTGTCGATTATTGACACTGCGGTCGAAGTGGAGCGGAATTAAATGGAAGGAGACAGCAGGGAGGAAAGAGATGCAGGAGGAGAAGATGGAATGGGGGAATGGGGGAATCATCGGTAAACTGCGCCGCCAGATGCTGCAGACTGTGGGCTATGGGGCAATTACAACACGCGAGCCAGACAACAGGTTGCAAACGGGGCATCAACCGAAACCGAAACCAAAACCAAAACCGAAGCCGAAATCGAAACCGAGACCAAGACCTAAAATTGTAGCCTCGATTTCGGCCCTTTTTGGGTTTTTGCGCTTATGTTTAACGTCGATTTTCGTATATTTCAACTGTTTTTTTTGTTGTTTTGTTTCCTCTTCTGTTTATTATTATTTTTGTGAGTTTTTGTTGTGGTTAATAATGAAGCCCGAATCGGTGCGAGACTCGAGCTCAGTTCAGTTCCTGCCAACATTTGCCTCTCCTCCTCCTCCTCTTCTCCCCCCACTCGCCCCTGCCTATCAGCGCGATAATTGCCGGTAAAACGCCTCGCTTGGCCTTTTAAATGCTGCTTGTTGTTGTTGTTGTTACTGTTTTTATGAAACTGTATCAAAATGCATGAAAAGCCCTCTCTCTCTCTCTGGGGCATTGCGACTATCCAGCGAAGTGTGCGACATTCTCGACGGGGCAATAAATTAATGAATTCGGTCGATGAAAGTGAGTTCAATTGAAACTGCAGCCGTTCTATAATAATGATTCAATGTAAACTGTAGTTGGAATATGTTTAAGCAGTTAATTTATCGCATTTCAATTATTTAATTTTTAATTAAGATTGGATTTCGCAAATAGTTTGATGCTGGAAATATGTGTCGCATAATAAATTATTATATTTGTAACGAAGTAATGATTTTTAAGAAATAAATAAATAAATAAATAAATGAAATAAATGTTTTTATTGCAGTTAAACTTTTCTAAAATTCATATAATTGATTTTCCAAATAGTTTGATGCTGGCATAATTGTTTATTAATCAATTTTGAGCAAAGAAATATGAACAATTTCCATTTACTGACTTATGCAATGATTTTTTGTACTTTGAAATTTATTTAATGAAGTCGCATAATTTTTTTAAAGTACACCGCTTGTTAAAATAAATTAATTATGTATAATCAGTAATAATTTCCTGGTGTTTGTTTTTAATAACTAAGAATTGCATGCTTTATTTTTTAAATTTAATTTTAAGCTTTAATTTTTTAAGTAACTTAAGTTTTTAAGTTACATAGTTTTTAAAATAAGTGTATCTAAAATTCGATTTGTTTTGTCTTTTTAAGCGCTGTTTTTCTTAAATTGTATTCACATGTTTTTTTTCGAGCTATTGACGTTCCGGCTGCCCTTTTTGCTGCTGCCGCTGCAATGAGCCACAAATTGCAGCTGCCACACGGAAGCGGCAGAAGCAACGCGACGCGACGCTCACGAATCCAGAGACGACGCCAAGTAAAGCACGCGCCGCTCGCGACGGATCCGATCACGACATGGGCTGCAAGTCCAAGCCATTGACCGTGCACAGAGCGAGACAAAGAGAGAGAGAGAGAGAGAGAGACAGAGCGAGTGAGACAGAGAGAGAGAGAGAGAGTGCAACTCAATCAGGCAGGCAGGCAGGCAGGCGGCTGCAATTGTGTTGCACCTGCCTGCAATTGCATAGGGCCAAAAGGGGGCGTGGGGGCAGCACCAGGGAGCGGGGGTAATTAGTAACAGGCCGTTGGCTCAATCGCGTGCTGTTAATTTCCCAACTTTCAACTTCCAACTGAACGCGTCCCCTAAAGTGAATTTATTTGGTTTTAAAGCGACGCGAGTTTTCACTCCCAATTCGAAGGGTTTGAATCCGAGTTGATCTCTCTTTTTGTTTTTGTATTGTTTTTTGAGTCAGTTAAGCGGCTATTGGCCTGGGCAATTGTATCAGCTCGATTTTGCGTAATAATTTCACAAATCGGTTTAAATGCATTTTCCCATTTCCATTACATTAGCAAGGGACTGGGATTGGGATTGGGATTCGGATTGAAAGACCTCACGCTGTGTCATTGTTTGTGACTGGCTCAGTGGAAAATCTCCGTGTTCTGTGTGTTCCTCGGTGAGCGATTCTTTGGCTCACGCGCTGCGATTTGTCATGGCCTGACCGTGACACACATATTCTCTCCTTCTCTCCTTCCCTGGAGGCGACCCTGGAACCCGGTCACGTTTATGAAAATGGAAATTAATTCGCATTAAATTTTTGGGTCTGTCTCAGTGTTTTTCACTCTCTTCTCCGTATCTGTGGAATTAGCGACGCTGGCAAAGGACACGTTCATGCATAATGCATGCCCACTGTCATATGCATGTGTGTGTGTGTGTGTGTGTGTGCAAACGTGTCATCAACAAATGGAAATGGAAATCGGCCGGGTTATTCAACAATTCTCATTCAACGAGTATCGAGCATCCTGTGGTGCAGCAATAAGAAAATTTGGGTTACGCTTCGAATTGAACGTGAAAATCATCGGAGAGGAAAAAACAAAAACAAAACAAAAAGATACCAAACGGAAAATTCAGCTGCGCATTGTCAAATTAAAAATTGCAAGATTTCAGATGGCATTTTAAATGAAAGAGCTGCAAGATGACTCACATTTGAGTTAAATAATTGAAAAAACGGAGATAAATTTACGAACTCGATAACTTAAAATTTATTAAATAAAATAACTCTTCCTCTCAGTATATCTTAAAAAACGTGAATTGTATTGAATAAATGTTATTATAGAAAATAGTTTGCAGAAATTCATTGATATTTTTACGATTCATAATTATAATTATAAAAGTTGCACGAGCTCTGATCAAATTTTATAAAAGTCTAATTTTAAAGCTTATTTTAGATGATATTTCGACGAATTTGTATTTAAGAATGTGAACAGAAAATCTCATTAATGAGTCTTAATTGAAGGAAACTGTAAGATCAATTAACCATATGCCAAATTTTGATGCCAGACAAAAGACCAAACAATATTAGCAACTGAAACTCCCCCTAAGAATTCGTCCTGATTAATGAAACATACAGTAACTTGTGATTGGTTTTGGCGTTTTAGTTCCTGGAATTCGTGTGTTCGGCACGCTCCAAGATCCTGGCCATATGGTCAGTCCGGAGTCAGCGGTCAAGCGGCGGGGCAGCAGTCAAATTAAGAAAGCAGTCCCGGGTCCAGGACCTCAATCAAGGTAACAATGCTCGCTCTCCCTTTTTGGAAGGATCAACGGCAGCCGTCATAACAGCGTCAAAAACTAATTTTCATTTTGTCGATAGGAAAAACAGGGATAAGATGAAGAAGAACAAGAGTCTTGTTTGGGTTCTGGCATCTGTTGCGGCAGCCAAATTAAATGTACAAAATTATTGAAGAAACACTTTTCATTTTGGAAAAGTGAAAAGCGAGGCACTCAACCAACTGTTGTTGTCCTTCTGTGCCCGGCAAAGCGATGCAAATCTGACAGCATCATCATTAGACAGCGTCCTCCAGCTACTGACTGACAACTGCCACAGAAGTGGAATCTCTCTATCTCTATCACTCTCTCTCTCTCTCTCTCTTACTTACTTTCCATAATTTGAGCTCCTTTGGCGGGCATGTTTCATAACAAATTGTGATAAGCACGCTCCTTGGGGCGTCCTAGACTCACTTTCGCTCCTTCAGCTTCAACTTCACTTCACTTTCCTTTCCTTGCCACGCGACTGTTGCGGGCAGTGCAACATCTGTTTACCGCTAGCTCTGTTCCTGTTGCATGCCACAATAGTGCGCCATATGCTCTGCTCCGACTACCATCATCCTCGCTGATGCAACATGTGATGGGTGACAAGTCAGAATCTTGCCTTTTCGACTCAACAATTTGCAATAAACATTCATGTTTATGAAAGGAAAAGGTCGATTCTCTGACGAGCCAAGCTATGAAATGAGCCAAAAGATGGAAAAACATAGAATTCGTAATTTGAATCTGTCAAGAAGCAAAATAACAGCTTGTGTTGAAAGTGGCTTAGAGGGGAACATAAGATAAGAAGGATAAAGAGATAGAGATAGAATTTAGAGAGAAAGAATAGGACCTTTCTTAACTAGGCTTTGACATTTGTCAAAACTATGAATTTAACTATTAAATATATTTCATAAGGAACTACTTATTGGACTCTTTCAGTTGGCCCTAAGAAAATAAACTCTACAAGACCAATATTTTAAAGTAGTTTTTAAGTAAGTTTTTAGCTATTTATCTTAGCTCATACTATGTTAGCATTTTGGGCTTTTCCCGCAGCTTTCGTTGTTCCAAAAATCAATGGTGAATTGCCGTGTTTTACACAAAGTTTAATCTTTTCAATTAATTGAAACATGCCCATTGCCAATCAGCAGTCACCAAATTAGCTATCAGTTAGGCATTCGTAATAAATGGTAATAAATTAAATTGGCATTTAATTTCACATGGTCATTGGTTGGCTAACTGCTGCTGATGATTATACAAATGAAATCTCGATTCTCATTCACAGCAACAAATTGCCAAATTGGCTTACCAAACTGCAATTCAATTTTCGGCATTTTCGAGCTATTCATTCAAAATTAATTCAATTAGCGATAGGGCGCATCCATCGCCCATCATTATTCGTTGTCGACATTTCACGTTCTTGGCTTTAATCGGAATTATTCTGCAGACCTTGTTTTAAATGTTTAATCCTCTCAAATGAGCAGGTTAAGTCCTGGCATTATCCCTGCTGAAATATCTTGTAGAACATGACAGGAGTTTATTAATTGAACTGAATGCCAAAGTAAGATGCAGTTGACGGAATTTAATGAGCTGCTGCTCGAACCTTCAATGGGTTGGATAACCCTTGACTCTTCTCCATCCTCTCGAACAGATCTGACTGTATGTCCCTTTTCGGTAAACTGTCAGACAAGCAAACATTTCACTTCAGACTGAATAAATCTGCAATTACATCGCTTTATACCCTGTATTTTTATAAAAGAGGAAATCGTGTAGTACTTTAAATATTATTATTAATTTTTGACATTATATTATAAATGATCTCATTAATCATCAATGAAATTTGCAATTTTTGTATTTCTTTTTCATTATCAAATGTGTAAAAAATATATTTACAGGCTACTTTCTCGTCGAGCATTCTCTTCTGCTTAATTTCTACCTTATTTACTCTCTTTCTGCACTTTTCGTTTAATGGTTCATAAGTGCAACATGCAATTTATATTTATCCACGTTCACGTCCTGTGTGTAAAATCGGCAAAATGAAATCCTTTGATTATTGTAATCGAAATTTTACACTACAAAAGTCATACACTTAATGGCATAATAATCTTTTTTCCTTTATGAATTCGAACGCATTAAATTCATAGAGATATTTTTGCTTTATGTGGAACTCGTTCTTCGCTCTTGATTTCACCGGTGGAAGGGGCGCATAGGATCCGCCTCCAATCGAGCTAATAAACTTATTTGTTTCGCTAACTTGAGCAAACATGGGGACGGCCCATCAAGTACACCTACCTACCGACTGTGTACTGGGCGGGGTCGCCCTCACCTCCGCCTCAACTCATTAGGGAACACCTTCCCAGGCTCCAGGGCGGCCCTTAAATGGCCACGCGAAAACGACTAATTAATGCCGAAAAACCGCGAGACAAACAAATGAATACAACGGCGAATAAGTTGTGAGCATTTGAGAAGCAAGCCGAATTTTAAATACACTAATTATATAAAAAAGAGGGAAGAATAAAGACTGAGTAAAGGACATTGATCCATCAGAAATCATTGATTTAATTAATTGATTTAATCATTAGTACTATCTTTAATTAAGTAAGCATTTGCATTATTAACATTAGCATTAATATTAACAAAAGTTGAAGCATTAGCACTAGCATTAGCATTATCATTGACTACGAGTAGCGTTAACATTGTTATTATCAATGTTATTAGCAATAGCATTAGTATTACTATTATTATTAGTCAGATAATTATCTGTAGCATTAATAATTTCATTAGCAATATAGATGGCAATACCAATAGCTTTAATTTTAGTATTGGTATTTTCATTAATAATAACTGAAGTATTGACATTACCAAAAGCATTATAAATATCATTAGATTGATAACCTTCAATACATTATATAATATATTACTAAATTAGCATTACCATTAAAATAAGCATTAGCATTATTATTAGCATTAGCATTAAAATTATTATTAGCATTAAATTTCTTATACACTTTGCAATCTGTTTAAATGAACTAATATACTTTATTAATGTGTAAGAGTATAATGATGAGATACTGCGACTGGGCACAGAACAGCAGATGTAGCTACAGTTGGAAGCTGGAAGATGTAGCTATATAGCTATAGGTGTTGAGATGAACAGACAGACAACCATATGCCCAGCCGCCAGTTGCAGCCCCCAAAAAGCTGAGGGACTTTTAATTAATAAACGACGACTGCTAACCGCAGGAGACTTGTGAGGGAACTGGAGGAGTACGAAGCGGGAACTGAAGGATCACGAAGCGGGAACTGTGGAGCTGTATGGAATGAGGCAAGTTATTTGAGATTTGAGACTTTGCTTATTGGCGTTTGGGCATTAGGGGCTCTTGGTTTTGTTTCAGCTGCTGCTAATCGCTGGGATTATTAATTAGTTATCGCGTCGCGACTTTGGAATGATAATTGCGGCTGTTCTTGGGGAGTACATAGTTGTTGGCTTTGCCTTTTAAATGATTTGATTAGCCAATCAATAATGGGCGCTGCAGATACCCCAACTCCAAGTTTAACTCCAGCTCCAGCTTCAATCTGCCAAGTGCTCCACTGTCCAAACAGGCGGCGGTAAAATGATTTTGTTGTCTCGCCGCGGGCCACAAAGGTGCCAACAACAACAACTTGAAGAAGGCGCATTATGGATTTGCCGATTTTGTTCTCCTTTTTTTTTTGGTTTTTTTACTGAGGAGCTGGAGCTCAAGCTGGCAATGGGTCTCCAGCTTCAGCTCCAGCTCCTGCTCCTGTGGTGGCTGGCAAAAAACACATAACATTTATTTATGCGCTGAACGTTCTACTTCAGCTTGTGGCCAGTGTTTTTTTTGCTCTCCTTTCTTTTTTTTCGGTTTTGGATCCTCGAAACCAGATCCAGATCACTTATTATTAATTTTAGTGGTTAAGAAAATGGGAGCGTGGTGTTGTCCCCTCCCGTCCAGCAGGCAAGTTGTCCTGCCGTTCGCCAAATGCCGCAGGCAAATGCCGCAGATGAGGCATGCAGATGGGCAAAAGGTTGCTGGCAATCCCAATGGGTCCCAGGTAACTCAACTCACGTGCTCTCCCTTTCTCATTGTCTCTGTCTCTGTCTCGCTGTCTCTCTCTGTTCGCCACTCTCTGTGTTTTGGGCCAATTTTAATTAGTTTTGCTTTGAGCCCGCTGCGTTGTCTACCTTGGACCAGCTCCCGACTCTGCTCCTGAGCCAATTTGTGCAGCATATGCGCTACTTGGAATGCGTCGGGATCGGGAATACGAATACAGGGTACGGGGTACGGGGGAATTTGTAGCTTGCAATTCGCATTCGCGCACAACTCACTCATTTTCCATTCAGTTTCGGGTAACGCCCACTTTTGGGTACGCTCGTCCAGTTCATTTTCGGCTTGGGGCCTTTTAATAGTCCGCCATTCGCCATATACGCAAATCGATTAAAATTGTGGAGCCGCATGCCCCATGTAGCACCCGATGTTGTCCATGTTGCCCATGTTGCCCATGTTGCCAATGCCGATGTTGATGACGATGCCGGGACACATATTTAAATGCCAAGTGAAAAACTATAGCCAATTACTTTAAATTAGTGTAATTCCCATGGATCTCAGTTCGACTCCAACTCGCGGGACTGTTGGGAGCTGGGACAGGGCACTGTCCAAATGTCTGGCATTGCAGTGTTTATCATTTTAGAACTGAACTGAATGCCCAATCCCTATTCTTGACTCTATGCCAGCTGGACAGCCTTTTTGGCCCGCGGGTGTAATTTTAATTTGTGCCCAGTGCCAGTTGATGCACTTTCAAGGGGGGGATGAGCTGATCTCTCTCTCTCTCTCTCTCTCTCTCTCTGTGTGTGTTGCATCCTCGGCTCAGCTGTTTAGAGACGCGTAATTGGCGGTGCGGCATGCGCCTAAGCCTTGCCACGCCAAAACACGGCATGCCACAAATATGCCCCACGCCATGCTTCATTTCATGTCACAACGCCTGCCACACGTCCCCCAGCCCCGCCAATTGCCGGTATTTAATAACTTTTTGCTGCATACCCTGTAATTGCCAATGTGTGGCATATTATTTATTTGTAAATTTACAAAATTTATTGGCTTAAAACTTTAATTGGAAGGAACATTAATTTGTATCTGATTCTTTTTATAGGGTATCTAGCTAAGAATATATTTGATTTATTTATTTATTCACTTGAGATATTTAACTGGTTGACTTCATTTTTCTGCTTAAATAATTGTCATATTTTTTGGGCTTACTTTAATTCCTTTTTTAAATACCACTGGGTATTTTAATGATCAATAAACCTTTTTATATTAAGATAAAAACTTTACTAACTGGTTTCGCTTTTCAGAGGATACTTCTTTCTAATTGCAGGGAATTTGTTTGTTCGATTCCAATTTTTTAACTAGTTAAATACCCTTTAATTCCTTTGCACTTGCTACAGGGTATTTGGCTGTTCGATCACCTGTTCGATTTGTAAGTGGAAACGTTACTAACTGGTTCAATTCCTCGAAGGTTCTTTCACTTTTTGGGCCCCGCCGCACTGTGGGAAAATATGTAGAAGCTGGCAATCAATGTCCAAAACAACGCCGCGGGCCATGACAATCGGGCTCAATTTATGAGCATTGCCAACTCTAGGCTGGGACAGGGGGGGGGCAGTGTTGCAAGGGGCAGTGTTGCACTGG
This sequence comes from Drosophila suboccidentalis, assembly GCA_037043435.1. Lineage (NCBI taxonomy): Eukaryota > Metazoa > Arthropoda > Insecta > Diptera > Drosophilidae > Drosophila > Drosophila suboccidentalis. The sequence continues at coordinate 641,296 of JBAMBK010002320.1, forward strand.
TGGCAACTTGCTGTTGCAGTTTCACATGGCATAGATCTCTGTGTGGCAATAATTGATTTCAATTTATGGAGCTCAGGTGGGCTGATCCCCAAGTGAACGTCTAATAAAATTAGGATTTTATGTGGCCAACAAGAAGTGCTTAGCAAATTGTTGCAACCAATCCTGGCCAACAACAGCTTAATCCATTTAACTTGGCTCCTACTTTAATGAATTCCAATTCAAAAGGAATCAAAGCGTAAAATTGGCCCAAATGAAGGAACTGAGCTCAGTTCAGTGTGACACTTGGCCACAAGTGGCTTTGGCGTCAGTCGCGTGTAACCCGCTGGCTGACCTAAGTTTTGGCCAAAAACCAAATTATGTGTCACTTTATTTTCAAGTAGTTTCGGCCAAAAAGAGGTGGCTCACAATGACTCCAGCGTGGCGTGGCAAATTAACGCTGGGAAAGCTCACAGGCCAAGTTAAGCAAGCAACAAGCCAACTAGCAAGAGAGCTTGCTTTTAACCATGTATTCTAGATGCCGGGAACTCGGGATCCCAGCCTGGCCCAAAGCAATTAAAACGCGTTTTCGCAATTAAATGACTTTGCTATTTTTCATATTTTCTTTTTCTCTTCTTTATTTTTTTTTTGAGACATATTTTAATGTGTTTTTAGAGTTGTAGTTGGTGTTGGCTTTTAAGTTGAACAAAAGTTGATGTCGAAAATTTGAATTTCATCTAGTAGGGTGTGGAGAGGAGGGGGAGGTTGACTTTTGGTAATTAGACTTCTTGGCGTGCTCGAGTTGTTGGCTTAAACGGAGGAGGTCGCAAAAGTCATTCGCTTGCGTTGGGAAAATGTTTCCAATTAAGCGAGGCCACTTGAGAATGGGGGAGTGAGAGAGATAGAGGAGTAGAGTACGCGAGCAAGAGGGAGAGAACAACTATGAAAATAAATACGAAATTGTAATAACTTTATATTTTTCTTAAGTTGTGCATAGTTCTGTATATGAATCTCTCTCACTCTTTCTCTCTCCCTCCATCTCTTTCACACAGTCTTTGCTGGTTTCTGGAGCAGATCCATCGGCGTTGGTGGCATTGTCACATGGCTCTGACATCGTTCCAGCCAAGCGATGACGCTGCACTTTGTTGGCTCATCTTTTGTCATTATCATTTCTAGAACGCGCATTGCAGACATTAACATTAAGTTGATGTTAACTTTAGTAGTTGGTAGTTGTTATTGTTGTTATTGTTGCTGATGCAACTGCGAAGCGTAACGAACACGCTTAAAACAACACCAGCTAAAAGTACAATACAACAATTGCTAAAACAACATCCACACAGAGCATAATCATCATTAGCGATCCAAGGTACAAGGTAGACCCAAGTTCGTACCCATATTGATAAGCATAACATGCCTTCAGCTTTCAATCCGGAACGAGAGCTGCTTCGACTATATAATCATTTGGGGCACTCGCTTGTTACTGTCCGATCTGCAGACGTTGGCCAAGAGAAAGAGAGAGAGAAGCTGGCCATGTTCAGAACCTGGTCACACCTCGGCGCATGCGCGACCAGTTGCCAACACTCACACTCACTACACTCACCTGTTACCACCTGCACTTAATTAGCTCTGCTTTCAAACAATTCTATCAATTCTAAGCACATATGTACACTCTGTGTTGGATGTTGCATAAAACATCTATTAGGGGCACGCTTCAATTCCCTGCAATTGCCTTAAATCATGCTTAAGTTCCTAAGAAAAAGATTACCCTGCTCATAAGGTTCCTACTGCTTTTAATATAATTATTTTAATTATAATTTATACCTACTTTATTCAACAACTTTAACCAATTTCACGCTCAACAAATGCGCAACAAAAAAAAAAAGTTTTTATTTCCAAAATGAAAAAATCTTATGGAAATTCGCATATGGATTTGCTCATTGCTAAAATTATTTTGATATTTTTTCTATCGATTTCGAAATATTTGACTCTAATGAAAGTTAAAAAAACTTTGATTTTTTTATAAAAATGTTTTTTTACAGCATAATTCTAATTACTTTCAACAATAACTGTGTTTATAATCCCAAACAAACGCTGTCTATTTTTCTTTCATTCTCACTATTCTCTGTAATTCTTCATAACGGTACTTGCTACCCTTGCTCAACCTCAAACCTAACCTCAACAATGTTAATGCTACTGTTATTCGAAATTGTCAAATCGATTGTCATTCGTGGAAGTAAATTGAGATGTCAACTGATGCTAACAACGGATTAGGGCGATGAGCAAACACCGATAAGTTCTCATTAATATGCCCAATAAAGAAAAAGGGAGACAGAAAGAAAGAGACAGTTGCAGTGTAACAGAAAGAGAGATAGAGAGAGAGAGGAAGGGGAAGAGAGATGATGCAAAACGGCGCTAACCCGTAGATTTACGATAGAAAGTGTGAGAATTTGAGACAAGAACAGTTATAGCTTGCCATGTAGAGATGGCCAACGATAAAGCCAAGTGACCAGGCCATAATCAAGCAGTCTGTCTCTCTCTCACTCCTTCTTTGTCTCTCTCTCTCTCTAGCAGCGCCACTGAGCCGTGAAATATGATCAAAACACAATTATGAGCAGAAGAACCAGATACAGATACATTTACAGAACAGGTAAATAGACAATGGGCACAGTTGGACCCTCAGTTGGGCTTATGGTTACCTGACCTCTCATTCTTCCTCCTTTTCATTGTCTCGTTTTTTATGACTCTATTTGGAAATTGATTTTATGGGCCAGAGCATTTCGGAAGTGCAACGAAATTGCTATAAAGATTTGGATCGAGAACTTTAGGCATTCCGATAAATAGTTTAATGTCAAGTTGTGTTTTTCTCCTCCGAAACTTTTCCGAGTGTGTTTTTTCATTCTGAAAGTGCAATTAAAATGCGAGCGAGGGGGAGACAATTGAGAATCAAAGACAAATTGCAGACCAAAGTGAAACTGACATTGCAATTAATTATTTTGTCAAGCCAAGACTTTCCACTGTCCCCCTCTCTTTCGTCCACATTCGCCTCCTTTGCACCTGGGTCAGCCTCAAGGTGTCAGCACCTTGGCAAGTGCCACGAGACAAGTGAGAAATTAAAACTTTTTGCACAACTTCGCCCTCTTTCTCATTTGGGGCAGGTCAAAAAATGAATCGCGCAATTAAACAGTTCTTCTGCCACGCCCACACCGTCAGCAGCCAGGTGGGAATAACTTAATTAAGCAGCAAAAAATACAACTGAGCAAAACTACCAAAAAACAAAATGGGGAAACATATTTTCCATTCTCAGTGTTGCAGCTGCAAATTGTAAGCTTTAAAGGGCGTTTGGCCACGCCCAGTTACCAGTCAAATTGCAGCACATAGTTTATCGCGGTCAGAAGCATTTCAAATAGAATTTTGCGGTTGACATTGCGGTTGGTCTGTTGCATGCCCCCAACACAGCCCAGAGCCTCCCCCTTTTTAACCGAAATCCAAACTATTTAAAGCGCACAAATTTCCCAGGGTCAGTCAAAAGAGACGCTTAAGTGTTGTTACCTGCCACAGATTGGTATGCCTACCTGAAGGACACTTTAGTCCTTAGATAACTCCGCAGAAGAAGAGCGGTTGCACATTCCATTCACATGCGTCACATGCACATAACAAAAAATACAATTTCATTCCCTTATTTTTGTGGATAAAGTCAGGACAGGATTTGGCGTGGGCGGTCGACGTGGGGGAGACCACCAAGAGACAGCTTCTTGGCTGATTTATGCGTCTCGTAAGTAAATTTCACTGAGTGCTTAATTAGTTGTTAACCCAACCTCAAGCACTCCCTCAACTGGCAATGGGCGCGACCCGAAACTGAACCTACCACAGACCCAAGAGTCAAGAGTCGAGAATGGAGAATGGAGAGTCGAGATTCGCCTCGGAATTAAACAATTAATGTGTAATTATCACAGTTTGCCAGCGCAACGGGCAAAGGCGCCGCCAGTCAATGATTCTCAGCAGCAGAAGGGCTCATGATCAGGGAAAGGGAGAGAGAAAGGGAGACTGAAAAGGAGAGAATCGGGGGAGACCCGTCAAAACGCCCATTTTGAGGCGCGGGCGTTGGCGTTGGCGTTGTGTCTGGGGCGTTAACCGGCAACGATCCTCGATCCTCAGTCCTCCTCAGATCCTCAAAGGGCAATACATCATCGTCATCGTCATCGTCTGATCCTCGCGCTGAGTAGTTGCAACTGCTAGTGGCATGTAATTAGAGGCAGAGGCAAAGACAGCGACTGGGGGCAAAACAATTAGCTTAGGCTTTGGCTTAGTTGTTGGCCAATTGGTCGATCAATTCGTGGCCAGATCACATCGCATCACATCACATCAGGCGATCAGGCGCCGTCGTCGCATCGTTTTGTCAGTCAATTTTGTGTGCGGCGGGCAGAGACTTCAATTATGTTGTTAGGATTCGATCAAAGCAATCGCCGCTGATCGTAGCCGACATTGATGGGCACAATTAGAGATGGGATGGGATGGAGGAGCCGAGGAAAGAGGTAAAATATAGGAGGAGAAAGAAAATAGTAGAAGATATATAAAAAAGAAAAGAGTAGAAAGAAGAGTATAAGAGAGTCGTAGGAAAACAAGAATGGGGAGTAGAAGGAATAAATATTAGGAGTTCGAGCGGCAGGAAAGGTCAACGGAAGCCACGTGGACAGCCAGAGAACTGCAGTTGCTTTGCCAATCAGGCGTTCACCAATCGCAACTAATTATGCAAATGAGCTTAAAGACATTGGACGCAGGACGACGCCTAATCCTGCCGTGTCCTCGGCAGCAACAATTGAATTAATGGCGCTGCAAATGTCCCTTAAGTAGCTTAGTTTTGCCTCATTTTGATTATCGGCTTGTGTCTCTCTCCTTGTGGATTGAAGACATTCTGTTTTCCTCTTGGCGTTATTCTGGGTCTTGGACTCGGGCGTGATGCCTTTGTCGTTGGCAGGATAATCCAGTCGGCACATGCGATGCGAACAAAGGACAATTAACCGTTTCGTGCTCTAATTGTTCTGGCGTGTTTCTACATACTACACACAAAGATTTGTTGAGTCCTCTGCGTGCATCACAACCGAGAGATGCATAAAGATGCGGCCCAATTTGATGGCAATTACTTCGAGCCGCTTTAACCGCAAAATTGTCCCTGATCCTCTGCATTTGTTGTCCTTTGATCTGCACCGAAACGAAGACAATAACAATATTTAGTGGGTTTTGCAAGTTTAACTCCCGATTGAAACAAAGGATGATCGTCTAAGTATCTCAGGAGGAAACTAGCGAGACGACAAACGGAGCTCTAACTCTTCTTAAGGCGCCGCATATTTAGCCGAGTATTTTAAGATGATCTACATAATGAGATAGATAAAGAACGAGACTAAAGAAAAGCATGTACTTAGAGAAAGGCTCAGCTAACATCTCAACAGATCTACATATTAAATAATTTGAAAAAATTAAGATGTAGAGATAGTCTACTTAACTAAAGCGTCTTAATTACTTAAGCAGATCTACAAAAGCAACATCTGACGATCAAAGATCTTTCTCAATAGACTTCTTTCCCATCTACATTTGAGATTCATGTAGACAGTTCGATTGTGTGCCCATTGAATTAGGGCTTATTCTAAAATCACATTCTTTTCCCCAACCATTTTTAGACAATCAAATACAAATTTGTTGGTGATTCCTCAATGAAAAGTCTTAGAAATTCCAGAGATTGAAGTTTCCCACAAAGTTGATCCTCAATAAATTGCTACAAAATGTGAAATAAATGTCTAAATATTTACACAAAATTAAGCAATGTTCCATTGAGTTATTTGTTGTGCTTCTGTTATTATAGAAAGTCGAGCGACTTTTGAGTTTGGGTTATTCCCACAGAGCTTTGGAAAAGAATTGTTGATCACAAAAGGAATAACAAACAGATTTTCATTGTGAAAAGTCAGCCCAAAATGAAAAGCGCTTGTCGGTCAGCTTAAAGCGTGAGCTCATGACACCTCAAAGCGATCTTCTCAGCGCCCACACGATATTGAGACATGTGGTAAGTAGGTTCCATTCCCAAAACAATAAAAATAAAAACGGAGACACTTCTGCTTCCCATCGCAGTCTGTGAAGTGGGTTGTGCTCTGTGTTGCACTTGCCGGATTAGTGGCACTTGCAGCAAGTGGATCGTAATGACTTTTGATTTGCAGCTGACGTGGGAACCAAATCGACTGCGACATTGACCTGGCCAGGTCTCCTCTCCTCACCACTCCACGGACTTGGCCTTTTGTTTGCTTGGTGACATGACAATCACTTGGGAGTTCGCTTTTCGTGCGTTTCCGAAAGCCGCATCTGATTTGCATAAATTCCTGGGCTACCATTTGGAACTGGTCTGTGATTCGTTTGGTTCATTCGTGCATTAAATTGTCGCCGATGACGACAACCGCAGAGCCAGTTGGAGTCGCCTTCCCCCTCTTTACACCTTCTCTTTGGTAACCGCAAAATGTCTGCTCCAATGAAGCAACACTTTCGGCTCCTTTAAAGTCTTCAGCAACTTTGTTGTCACTCTACACTGTCACTCCCATCTCTCTCTCTCCCTCTCTCTCTGCCTCCCTCTCTTGCTCTACAGTGTCTACTATTTTGGAAACATTATGCTGTTTAATCCTTTAATCGCACTGCAGTTTTTCTGCTTCTGGCCCTGCTTTTGACCATATTTTCTGCTAATTTCCTTTGCTCTCACAATCTTTTTGTGTGTGTTTGCACACAAAAGATACAATTTATGTGCGTGGGCCTCATAATAATCCCAAAGTGGACATAATCCTTTTGTTTGCCACTGTCCAACATTATTCCAGTTTTCGCCAGCCTCCGAAAACCTATTTTCAAAAAGAAGATCTTTTTTTTTAATAACTCTTTTGGCTTGGGCTCATTGTTCCCGATGCTTCTTCTATTTGTTTTTTTGCAGGAAACCAGAGGACCAAAGGATCACAGGAAGCACAGTAAGGCGGAAAAATGTGGAAAAGCATTAAATGAATTCGATTGTTCGATGGGCGGATATGGATATTTAATACTTTTGTCTACCAAAATGTGAGTTAAATTCGAAAATGATTCCAATGCGGCAGATTTCAAGTAAAGTCCGAGCTGATGCTTATCGAGAAAAACGCATGAAACAATTGGGCAAGCGATGGTCCGAAACCCGTTCCCGGTTAATTTCTTATCGCTACAGTCTTGGCCATATACATATATGACACCATATGCCCATGTTTATCACACAAAATCCTGTTAAGAATTCACGTTGGCAATGCAAACGAGCGCGCTTCACACATCTGTTATGGGTTCATCGGAGGTCTGGCCATGTCTGGGGTCTGTCTTGGGGACTGGGGACTGAGGACTGGGGTCTGGGCCATGTTGCATGCTGGTGGTCTACAGCACACACGCTTAATAACAGAATAAAAAATGATAACCCGAAAATAAGAAGACATCAAAGAGCAACGCTCAGACTGAAACTGAGACTGCGACTGCGACGGAGATTTCAAGTTGCAGCCAAAATTGAGAGAACAGTCCGAATGCAGCGTTGGCTAACAAGCCGCAGACCTGAACAAAGGCTCATAATGATCAGTTGGAGTTTGGAGTTGGAGTTTAGAGTTGGGACCACCGCAGCCGTTCATCTAATTTATTCACAGCGATCACTGACCGTGCCCCAAAGTCACAGTCTCAAAGTCGCAGCGATGCCTAAACCCTTATTAATGAGGGGCCTCCAAGTGTCGCACGCAACGAACGCGCCGATTAAGCCCAGTTAGCGTCTGCTGCGTCTGCTTTGAGCCAAGTTTAAAGTGCGCGCGTTGCATTTTATCGCCTTAATGGCAACAAGACGACGGGGACCCTTCCCCTTACCCCCTGATGTCGTGACAACTTCAACAGGCAACCAGAAAATGCAGTCAGTTGGTGAGTTAGCCATTTGGTCAGTTGGTCGATTGGTCGGTGCCTTGGCACAGATGCTGTGTTTCAATTAAGGTCTCGTTTTCAACGTTGTGCCTCATAAAATGTGTTCTCTTCCCTTACTCTCTTATCGGAGTCGCGTCGCTTGTCACTCGGCTTGATTTTGTTTTTTATAAATAAAGACATTAAAAGTGCCGTCATGTTTTGGCCACGTTAGCTCCGATTTATTGTGGACCACCGTGGACAGGCACCGTGGCGGCTTAACACTTTTTTTCTCTTCTCATTTCACTTGCAATCAATCTTTGTGTGTTCTCAGTCGACTGTCCCTTAAAAAACAGAGACAGAGAAAGAAACCCAACTAAAATTGTCAACCCGAGTTATGAGCCTGAGAAATGGTCTTACTGGCCAGGTCATAAACAATCATTAACCAGAGCCGTAGAAGAGTCTTTCCCGGCGCTACCAACGGGTTGACTTGGGTTTGGGATTGGGCTAAGAGAGGGGCATTTTTAACTGCTGCCATGCAGTTTTTTTTGGTGGGCGCATTGTCAGAGATTGGGCAACAAGTTCCAGAGAATCGGCTGAATGCCGTCAAGTGTTGACAACCTTCTTGTGGGGTCACCCATACATGCGTGTACAGTGAGTGCAACTGTTTGTGCTACACGCTTCCAGTTTCGGGAATTATGTTTTCTTTATTGTTGCGATTTAAGATTTGAGGGCAAACCAACGACAAATTAAAACTCACTTCCAGCCAAAATTCAACAGCTTACTGCTCCAGATTTCTACAGCATTTAAACCGATTAGGTAGCCACTGTGCCACCCTGCAGCACATGCAGCACAGACCCCCAACATCAGATGCAACAAATCTCACACTTGGCATAACCAATTTTGGAGCTTTTAGGCTTAAATTAGTATACAAATTTTGACTTTTAAAATCATTTAAATAAGGTAAGCTGGGAAAGAATAAAACAGAATAACCTAATAAAGAAAAAGATTAATTTTTAATAATATTTTTGTTTCTCAACTGAAAATTAATAAAACTGAGAGCATAAGAACTAAGAAATACTTCTGTAAGTAAAATTGGAATGGAATATAATAAATTTAGAAAAACAAATTGTGAAATATTTATGAAATGTCAACTTGGAATACATTGTCTCTAATATCTCCCAATTAACGTGCCGCAAACCTTTTTGGCCATTTAAACAGAAATCTGAGGAACGTGTCGTAATGCAGGCAGTTCTATGAGCAGCTCAAAACTTGCCAGGTTCCAATGTACAAAACTTGCCAAACAACTGGCAACGTTTGTTTTTTTGTATTTCTTATTTTTATGAATGAAATTTCATATCCATTTTCAGTCACAACTCCTACCATGCCACATGACGGGGCAAGAGCAGCGGCAGCGACAGCGATGCGGGAGAGGAGGAGGTTAATTTTCAACCTACTCGCGCATGCAAAACACGATTTACTATAAAGGCAAAAGTTGTAGACAACGACGACGACCGCATAGAAACATTCATGGATGTGGGCAGGGGCAGAGGGAGGAGAAAGGGGAGGGGTTGCCATTGGTAGCTCTGTCTGGAGTCGCGCCTCGAGCTTGCAGACATTTGTGTGGATCGTTTTCATTCATAAAAGGCGATTGCCGGATTGGCACAGGGCAGGGAGGGGAGGGAAGGGAGCGGAGGGGCTGGGCGGGTTTTGGCACATGTTGAGGCCGGTCTGATGGCGACTGGATGAATCATGAGCCGAGTGTGCGCCTGCAGCTCTTGAGCACGTGATGGCAACAAACGTCACCAACACCAGCAACATCGCACAGTGGTTCGATTGGCCAAAACAACTGGCAAATTTCTGATTTTTTTTTAAATTTGGTCTGAAAAAGTATTAAAAAAAAGTTCCCACATTTCTAATTAATTTTTAAATTATATCAAAATATAATAAAAATGTATAATCATTTTATAAATATTCATTCTTTAAAAAGTCAGCGTTAAGTAATAATATTCTCTAAGTACATACAGTTTGTCAAGAAACACTTTACACACCCTAAAAAATGTAATATTTTGACATCTAATAAGAAAATAATAGGTTATTATATATATTTGGAAAGGTGTATTTAATTTCCGTACGACATGATGCAAAAATTTCCTGTAACCCATTAAAACACCATTGATAATTTTGAATTTTTGCAAAGGTCTACTGTTTCAACTTTTTTCCTCGATTTTTTACCAAAAATATTTTGATGCAAAAAAGTTTTTGAAACAATTCTAAGAGTAACTGCAAAAAAAAAATTTCAAAAATATTTTTGCTAGTATTTTTTATAATTGTTTGAAAATCCTAAAAATGACCATTTTAACCCCTTTTTCCACTTTTCGCTCAAAAAGTGGCTTTTTAGCAATTTTCATTCGAACGGAAATTAAATAACCTTTCCAAATATATATAATAACCGTATTATTTTCTTATTAGATGTCAAAAGATTACATTTTTTAGGGTGTGTAAAGTGTTTCTTGACAAACTGTACATAATTGTTGTATTCGAATTTTAAATGAATTTATACTTATTTTTAACATTGTATTTATTTTTACACATACATACACACCTGATTTGTACTTTAATGTAATTGAAAAAGTATGATTGCAAAAAATTATTGATATTTTTAGCAGATGTTTCCATATCACGATCCACTGTGCGTCGTCTTTGCCGAGGTGTGTCAATTAGCTGACTGTTGTGGCAGGCAACTTGGGACTATATTGCAGCCACAGCCAAAGTTAAAAGCAAAGCCATCGTCCTACTACTAATTGTGCTGCAGACGCAGGGTGACTCATCATTGATCCACGACGACGCCGACAACGCCACTGCCAATTCATGAATGAAGCTCTAGACCCGTTAACTGGTTTGGCTGACTGGCTGGTTGGCTGACTGGCTTCCTGGCAATATTGGCTTGAAGCAGCAGCACCCACACGTGGCTAACTGACTGGCTGATTGAGTGTGCAGGCGGACATCCATGTCCACATCCGCTGTTGCACTATGCACTCCATAGACGTTGTCATTAAATGCGGAAGAAGGCGTTTCGCTTGCATCATTTGTATGCAGCTCTATTCCAACTACCGCTGTCTCTCCTCTGCCCATGAATCTAGTGGGGATTAGGTTTGGGTTTGGGCTTGGGTTTTGGGGTATTGCACTGGCGGCTCCCTTTGTGGCGCCCACCGCCGCGTGCCGCTTTGATTAATTATGCAACGCCCCCGCTGCCTGCAACGCGACATACATATATATTTATATATACATATATATTTATGTACTCCAATCTTGTTACACTGCAGCAACAACAATTATTGGGCATAGGTGAACCGAGTGTTAACTTATTGGCTGCCTCGACTGTTTGTTTCTGTCTCAGTTGCTGCCACATTTGACCCACATAGGACATGACTGGACATGGCAAGTTGATTTTCATGTTTGCTACACCTCTCACCACCTTTCTGCTCCACCATCAGCTGGGACATTACCTTGGCTACAATTTCCCGATAATTGCTTTCGATGGGGCACAATCGACAAACTGTGACAGCTGAGGGAATGGAACACCTGAAGCACGCTATGGTATAAAATAGTTTCTTAAATAAATATTTAATACATTTTTGTTTAATTAAACTTGATAACTTTTTAACAATTCGTAGATTTATCATAGCTTTGTCAGAACTTGAGTTATTTATCTGCAAAATTCCTTCAGACCAATTTTAAAATGTGCAACAAAAAAACACTGAGATTTGCTCCTCTGAGATCCTTCTCCAGGTTCATTTCTAGTCCTGCTATTTTCGTTCTTATAAATCCTGATGGCTAACAATTGAAATGATGAAAGCTTTAACTATCCGACTAACTTTACACAACCCGTAACACCGCAAAATGTTGCAAAACAAATTATCTCATTTGGTTGTTCGCTTAATGTCACCGATGCAGATTGTGAGGAACTGGAACAAACACTGGGGAAACATTGTTAGCTGTCCCCATAACTTCCAGAAGAGCTTTTGGGCGGAACAAAACAGCAAAGTTTATCCTTTTATCCTTAACTTTTGCCTTGATTTGTGGTTTTCACTACCCTTCTCTCCTCCTTCCCTCTCTTTTCCCTTCCTTTGGTTTATTTATTGTTGTAGGAAAATTGAATTGAAAGTTGCGCGTAATTCGAGCAACAAAGTTGGCGCTTCAAATTGCCGCAAGGGGGCGCCACCACAGCCCAGGTGGAGGCCAAGTTGGCTGTCAATTAAGCTGTGCCAAGGACGACGAGCTGCCAAGCCAAATTCTTAGCCATTGTTAATGAACTGAAAGAGGACAAGGCCAGATTATGGGCCACGATGAATGATTGACATGTCTTCAGCTGCTGGACAGGCTGCAATTACATATATGTAGGAGCAGTTCCTCGGTTGCTCATCTGCATCCCGAGTCCACGTGCGCAAATATGAGCGCCACATGCAGCTGGCTAATTCCCGACTTGAAATGGCAACAAAGCCATTGACCAAAAGGTCAGATTTCTTGGCAAATATTGAAATTGGAATTGACGGACAGAATGAACAAAGAATATTGAATTTTGAGTTTTGAATATGATCGGACTTCAAACTGGACGGTCGAGTCCAATTACGAGTCCAAGGGGCAGCTGAGATTTCTCGATTTCGATTGATCTTTCAATCACAGGAGCTGTGGCAGCTGCCGGCTGGCTGCGTGCGCCAATTTGTTGTTTAGCACCGTGTTGTTTGTGGGGGCGGAGCGAGGCGGGGCGTGGCAGTGGCAGTGGAATTCCAGGAATGCCCAAAATGTGTTATCGCCAGCTTTTTATCATCGCGAAATGAGCCGCGTCATCAGCGCAGATTGAAATAATTCGACGTTGTTGAACTCGCAACTTGCCAAGTCATTCAAGTGGTCAGCGGCTGTTGGTTGACTGTTGGTGGTTTTTGTTAGTGGTTGGTGGTTGGTAGTTGGCAGTGGCGGTGGCGGTGGCGGCACTCTGATCTGTGTGTGCTTCGTGGTTCCGACGATCGCGTGCGATAAGCAACGTCAATATTTGTGTTTCGCTTTGGGAGCAGAGGCCGATTATTTGGTCCTTGTTAGCCTCGACCCCGATGGAAGCAGTGACGGCGTCGGCGGCGGCGGTCTCCTTTAGATCTCTCACCCGTCGACCGACAAGTGGCTGCCCAATTTGCGCTCTGTTTGTGTATCATTGTGGGAGCAAGCGGAGGCAGCGGCCTGGCTAATTGTTTGTTGTTCCTCTCCGTTTGTAAGTTTATACGAATGTGTAGGCTACCTGACCCATAACTTGTACCTCTCCGCATCTCGCGACCTGTGGGAATGGCACTGACTACGTAATTGGCCCTTTTTGGATTGAACTATCATAGGCATACCGCAAAGATCACGTCCACACATCATGTTTACCACGTTGGTTTGACGCGGCGGTGGGAAACTATCGCCTAGGCTAGAAATCTAACATTAACAGGTCAACAATCTAATTCCAAGGAATAGGGACTACATCTTGGCAATAATGATAAAAATGAAAATAATAATTGTAATAGTAAAAGTGCTTATGCGAATGCGAATGCTAATGCTAATGCTAATGCTAATGCTAATGCTAATGCTAATGCTAATGCTAATGCTAATGCTAATGCTAATGCCAATGCCAATGCTAATGCTAATGCTAATGCTAATGCTAATGCTAATGCTAATGATAATGCTAATGCTAATGCTAATGATAATGCTAATTAAAAACAACTAAGCAAAAGAATGTTCCAAAGGACGACAGAAATCAGGGTTGAATAATAATATACAAATGAGACTGCTGTCGTTACAATACTTTTTCAGTGTTGTGCAGCGGTTTTGCAACCAGAAATACTGTAAGGTTTTTGGCTCAGATGGGCAGCACCTTCTTTTTATTTCAAGCTTTGCACGTGCAGTGAACACAAAAAATTTAACTGGATATAATATTTGCTGACATTTTATTAAATTAATTTATTTTAAATTTATCAAAATAATGAGCAGCATATCAAGTGAACGTGATGTTGGGGCAGCCGAAGAGGCAGAGGAAATGGAGGTAACCGAAGTGCCATCCAGGTAAAATACTGTTTAGACAAATGAAGTGACATTGTGCTAAAGTCTTTGTAAAGAATTTATGGTTACGATGGCAGCAGTGAGAATAAGGAAAATGAGGAAATGCAGGAGGAGAATTCTCCACAACTCAGCTGCAGCTCCAGCAATGCCAATGAAGACTCTTTGCTGCAACTCGTGCGCAATAAGAGACTCAGATCGAAGGTGGGATGGTTCAATCTAACCTTGTTTAACAGCGAATAAAGTTTTATTCTCGTTGAAGGACATCTGCAAGGATTGGATCAGACTCTATGGGTTAAACCCAGAAGCAGCGCTGATTAAATTGATGGAGTTTATCTTGGAGGCCAGTGGCAGTCAATACAAGTTACCCAGAGATCTGAAGCCACCCTTTAATTACATGGAGATTCTAATAACGGCCACGGCACAATTTGGAAATGTAAGTGCAGCCCAACTTCAAATATTTATACTACAAACTTTTTTTTTATACAGAAAAGTGCAGCGTATCCGTTGATCATGAAAACGGCCGATCAGTTTGTTCAGGATATTTGTAACTTTGTGGAGCAATTGTTGCAACTTTTGAGTGCCACGTCCATAATATCGGATGATTGTTTTCTAAAGACCATCTCCGACTTTCTCATGGTCTGCTCCGACTCGAAGGTGCGTCCCTTTAGGCACACCAGCACACTGATTGGTAAGCTGAAGGATTGAATTGAGAGAACTCTCTCTTACTTCTATTCTCTTCAATCTTGGTAGCTCTCAAGCTGATGACCCTGTTAAATGGACTGGTGGCCTGGGAGCAGACGAGTCTTAAGGAGATCTGGCTGCAAATGTTTGCCAAAGTCTTTTTGGAGCGTTCCAACGATGTCGTCGAGGATATTCGTCATCTGTGCATAGCCGAGTGTGGTCTCTGGCTGGACAAGTATCCGGAAAGCTTTGTGGATCTGCACCAGGTGCAGAATCTGTATCAGGCACTCCAGGACAGCTGCTCCAAGGTGTGTGAAGCCAGTCTGCAGGCACTGTTGAGGCTCTATCATAACCCGAGGCTGCGACCCGTTTGCCTGGAGCAGGGCATCAAGTTTCGCATGACGCTGCTGGGATTGACGATGAGTGGGGAGTGCGAACTGGGACAGATGTCCATCCAGCTGCTGATCATGTTCTACAGGCTGACGCCGCAGATCCTCGACGAGTCCATGATCCAGGTGATCGAGCAACTCGTCTTTGTCGCCCATCGTGGAGTCGCCCAGGCGGCGGCGGATCTGATTCCATTTCGTTATCACTGTGCCACCACGGACAAGGAGCGCATTCGAGTCCTGGTGCAGTTCTTCATCCAGTTTGGACAGCATGAACATGCCGCCTACTTTGTGGATGCCTTCTACGGTTGCAATGACATCATTATGGATTGGAATTCCATGGTGTCCCTGCTGCTACAGCCGGAATCCATGAGTTCCCAGGAGATTTCTGTGCTCATCGAGATCATGACGCGGGCCGTCAAGCAGGCGGTCACTGGAGAAATTCCAGTTGGACGCTACACAAAGGATCTGGTGCGTCATCCTCATCCCCATGCCAAGAAACAGGCCACCAAGATTCTGCTGCCCAAGTTACCCACATTGCTGCGTCAATATCGCAGCTGCAGTCAGGATTTGAGGAACCTCCTCGAGTTGCTCCAGTACATGAATTTATTGCGGGCACAATTTCTGGAAGTGCTTGAGCCGATCCAGGACATCATGTTTGAGCAGGAAGATGAGTCTGTGCTGCAAATGGGCGCCAAGACACTGGAGCATCTTTATGGATTAAAAGATAGTTGTGCGGATCATCGCAAGGAACTGTTAGACAAGGCTGTGACCAACTACAAGAGTGCCGTTAGTGACTGGGATCAGTCCAAGGATAATCCTGGACGACTGGTGGTCACACTGCGTCTGCTCTCGGCGCTCTACGCCCGCTTCGACCTCCACGATTCGCAACTTGTTGAACACTTGTTGCTCACACTCAAGCAGCTGGCAAGGAATCCCACTGGGAACAGTCTGCCCAGCGAGGCCGTCGATCTCTATTTGTCCATATTCTATGTGGCACTCTCCTGGGATCTCAAAAGGGTACAAGACTTGGCCAAAGCTGGCAAGGATGTGGGTGAAGAGTGTCATGCATTGCGTAACCGTTTAAAGGATTTCCTAGTTGTGAACTTTACACTCATCCAGATCTCGACTGATTCCAATGTTGCCAACAATGTAAGACAGGGCATTCCCCGAGAGATTCTTCTATTATCCTTTTCTCCTTTTAGGCCTTTGTTTACACCTGCGATCTGTTTGTGCTCTTTGCGGATGCTTTGCGCAAAAGCAGCATTCCATCCATCCAGGCCCTGGAGTACAAGTCGAAGCAACACGACTATGAACTGCTGGAGGAATATTTGCAGCGTTATGTGTTTGCCGGAGCAGATGAAGGAGCTGCCCTCCAGTTGCTCGAGCCGGAGCAGTTTTCCCAGCTGCAGAGCAAGCGACGTGTCCTGGTCAGTTACCTGAAGCTGGTGTTCCACAATGTGATGCCCATGATGAGAGCCTGCGTTGCTTATCAGTACTACGAGCAGGTAAGTTCGGGATTGGGCTTGGGATTGGGCTATAATAAATATATGAATAAATAATATGAAAAAATCATTTCTAACTTTTGTCGTAATTTCTTATCTTCCAGTATCATCCAGTTTTCGGGGACCTTATGCGCGCCACCATGGAGCGCAGTCTGGAAATGAATCCCACCAACTTTGGCATGACCATAATGCACACTTGCCTCTTGGTTTATAAGCGAATCAGGGAGACTTACCCAGATTCCTTTCAAGCTGCAGCTTCAATGGAATTCGCCAAGCTTCTCAGACTGGCGAATCTTCTGGCGGAGCTGTTCCACATCAAGCAACTGGAGGTGCGTCAGGGCATCCTCATATTGCACCGTGCCGGAATTCGATTTGCCGCCGAGTTGACCCTCGATGATCCTTCGGCTGCACCCAGGGATCTCTTGTATCTGAATGTCATTCAACAGTTTGTGCCCCAATTGCTCGCCCAGGACATGCTGGATGTCTTCAATTTCCTGCAGTTCATCGACCAGACATCGCTGCCCAGCCGGGCCGATGAATGGCAACCGTTGCTCTCCTATCGCAACTCCCTCGAGATTGCCCTCAGGCAGAGCTGTCGTCGTGAGTTGACACTGATATGGAATGCGATAACTTCTGTAATCGATTCTTCATTGCAGGCGAGGATCTCAATGATATGCCCAGCTATACGGTAGAGTGAGAGCTATCGGTCGAGAAGTCTGACAAGAGTCTGTACAATTCGTGTTCTTATTATTCTTATTAATAATTCTAGTATTGCAATATTTATCCTCTTTAATTATTTTTCCATTACAATTCTTTATAAATATGTTTAATATTAATTCCATTTCAGCCTTTCTATTATATATAATTTTGAAATATTTATTTTAAAATTATTATATTGTATCAATTAATTATTCCGATCAGAGCAAAATTATCTAGCTCAAACAGACACTTTTATTCCTATGCTGTTCAGCTTTGGAACCAGCTCCTAAATGAAATTAAAACCATCAGTAGAGCACCTCAATTTGTTCATAAAATTAAGGAACACACACTAAGAAAATAATAATAATAAAAATTAATAATAGTAATAATTTATATTAGCATTATTAGTAAATATAAATTAAATTAAAATATTTTAACTTCATAAAAATAAATATTAGATTAATTATAAAAATATAAATGATAATTTCTAAAACGTTTATTGCTAAAATGTTAATTGTAAATCGCCATAAAAACCATGTTTAAATTAAACTAAATACGTTGTGACTAGCTCGTCAATGTTAAAGCAGAAATGCTGTAGCGTTAGGACTGCTTAGAAATAAGTAATTATTTCTACATTGCTAATTATTTCTACATTTATTGTATTTTATTAATTTTTAGTCGTTTTGCCATCGAATAACAATAAGTAATCGGAGATCTTACTGTCATTTCCAGTCTTCTACTGTTTTAAAATTGCATTAACATTATAATCAGATTGATAGTTCTTTCTGGGTTTTCCATTTCCATCCTCATACGAAACTGTATGCAACTTCAAACATTGCTTTGCTGGTTGCACGAAATACTTCAAAGGATGTTCCCTTTACTTACTGGGATTGCTCTTAGCTTATGTCCCTGTGGTATTCGGGGCATTGTAACCTTTGTGTAGCGATTGCCATTGACGTTTGCAGCTAAAAGCTAACGTATCTGCAATGTGCCACACAATTCGAGGACTGCCTTTCAATAGGTTGCATAATATGCTCGGTATTCATACAGATATGAGTACTCGGTATGTGTATTGAATGTATTCACAGGGGCCACCCTGCATTCAATCAGATACGAAACGTGGAGGGGTGACAGAGGTAGAGGCAGAGGCAGAGGCAGCTGTGCTGGCTGCTAAAATGTATCGAATTTCCATGTTGCATTCAAAAAGAACGATGCGGAGCTGCCTGCTCAACCATTTTCAATTTACAATTTCCAAATTTCAATTTCAATGGCCAATGCCAATGCCAGTGCCGGGTGCTGACAAATTGACTTGCAACTTGGCGGGGTTCGGATTCGACCTCGCTCAAAAGGCGTTCAGCGGCTGTCAAAGGATGCACACGAGCTAACACGGCCTTTGACACCCGGTCGATGGCTCGACCCCCATTAAGAGGGTCAGGTCAAGGTGCATATACGTAAGTGCGCGCCAAAAATTGGGTTTTTGTTTTTGGGCAATATGTAATTCAAGTGGACAGAGGAGCACTTCTGTTTTTGGTTTTCGGTTTTAAATAACCGTGTCGACATCGACATCGATATCGATGTTCAATGTCCATTTCCTTGGCACATGCCAAGTGTCCGTTTTGGGTGTCCGATTACGAAGACGTTCAAGTGTCCCACGTCAGCTGACGTCATAAAATGGCCATTAAACTAGCAGAAGCAGAAGCGTCTCTCCACAATGTGGATGCAGCGGTTGTCACAATGAAAATATTCAAGTTGAGTTGAGTTGAGATTTGGATCACAGCTGTGCGAGTTGGAGTCGCAGCGGCGTTATTATTACCATGCCAGTTCGTTAGCCACGTTAGCAACATCTGCGATCTAAATTGGCCCATCTTGAGATCTGGAGATCTGCGGCAGGTAGGGGCCATCAATTTCGCGTAACGGGCACGTCGAGCAACCGCTAGACGGGGGACCAAAAGTCCTGCCACAATTGTATTTCACGCCCTCTCTTCTCTCTCCTCTCTCTCTTTCACTCTGTGTGTCTTGTGTCCGCCGGGGAACAACGGGAATAGCTGTGGCAGCCAGCCAGCCAGCGGCACATCTGTGCTGATGCGATGCGATCCGATCCGAATCAGCGAACGGCAAACGGCAACAACACTGCAGTTGTGGTTGCGGTTTAACGAGATGCGTTACCGCCTCCGACACACGCCTCCTCCTCTGACACACGCCTCCGCCTCCGCCATCACCTTGCTGCCCTCTCTCTCTCTGTTTTTTGGGCACCTCCGATGTCTGTGTGCGATAAACGCTCCTCGCTTCGCCGATTAGTTTCTTCATTTTGGTCGAGTTTAAACGAAAGTGTAACACCATTTCGGGCCCATGTCCGACACGCGCATCTGTCGTCCTGCCATGAAAAGGGGCAACAGGCAACAGGCACCAGGTCCTACCAGGTCTTACCAGATCTTACCCGATCTCTTCTCCCTGCCTAAAAACATACCAAAATTTTGCAACGCGCGACACGTGGCACTTGATTCATATCAAATTTCTGGCCACAAATTGTATTACACACAATGCGCAACTATTTGGGAGTTCACATTTCGTTTTCACTTTACGTGTGTGGAAGGGTTTCCTTCGTCCTGTTTTATTTCTTATTTCGTATTTTTTCGTTTTTTATTTCGTTTATTTTTTTTTGACTCTGCTCTGCCAACTGTCAACCCATTTGAGCATATTTATGGCCAGTTGCCTGCGGGCATCCAGCAAGAGGGGGAGGTTGCAACTGTTATTAACAAAAATTTATAGCATTCGTTGTATTTATTTTTTTTGGGTTAAAAATGTGCAACTGCAAATGGAAAATTGTCGGTTGGCGTTTAAAAACGCGTGCAAAACGCTTGTAAAATTGCTGAAATTGCAAATTCTTGTTGGATAGTTGCCAAGAGAAAATTTTATTGCTTTCATCCAAAGAAAATTGTTTAAAAAGCAGTTAAAATATGTTTATTAAAAAGCTGGCATAAATGGTACAAAACTATTTTACGATTTGATCGGACAGTCGTTGTAAATTTTTCATTCTTCCTGTATACAGTGCCTCACAGCTTATTTTAACCAGTCGATAAAAGAGATATCAAAATAATTTAAATGCAAATTGTTAGCCTAATGTTTCAACTTGTCAAATGCAATTTGAAATATTTTTTTAATGCTTTAAAACAATTTATAATTTCAAAATCAACCAAAAATTGTCCTCTTTCGCATCCTTTGTGATGTTTTGTCACTAGCGTGGTTGTAATTGTAATCGAAAGTGATTGAAATTTTGTTTTTGTTTGCAACGTGCAGCGTCAATTTTTAAAAATATCTGTCAGCACCAAGTGGAAAAATTATGCAATGTTGTAATGTTCACATTTTTAACAATTGCCAGTGTCAAGTAGAAATGCTCGCAAGTACATACAGTACATTCTTATGTAAATATGTTTGGAGAATTCGTTCAATTTGCTGGCGCTTCGATACAATTGTGAAATTTTTGTTGTTGCTGTGTTTGTTGTTGTTTTGAACAGCGGGCGGTCGTGGAATCTTCGTTTCGCAAGTGAATTTCTGTTATTGATAGTGTGTACATATGGTACAGTGGGCATAAAAATGAACATGTAAGTGTGTGAGCATCAAATATGTATTTCTTTTGGCTGGAAAAGTAAGTCCATTTGCTCAATTAAGTTATGAAGTTATAATACATTTTTGAAAGTTAAGTTTGCTTAAAAATCGATATCTTGAGACAATAGATAATTTTAACAAATTGACTTTGATTTGAATGAATTTGAGTTAAGCTTAATAAGTTGTTTTAAACCTATTATTACATCGATTTAAAATTCAAAATATTAAAAGGGAACCCCCTTATCTTTTC
Organism: Drosophila suboccidentalis; assembly: GCA_037043435.1. Classification (NCBI taxonomy): domain Eukaryota; kingdom Metazoa; phylum Arthropoda; class Insecta; order Diptera; family Drosophilidae; genus Drosophila; species Drosophila suboccidentalis. The sequence goes on from JBAMBK010002320.1 coordinate 662,403, forward strand.
TGCGTTTTCAATTTTGTCTTCTTTATTATAAATTGTTGCTTTTAAAATGTTGCTTATAATTACTTGACTAACTGTCTTTAATTTAAGGATCGACAACGGACACAGACGGATTCTTACAAGCCCAGACAATGTAAATTGATTGAACAATTTCCATTTTTCATTTACAAAGTAAATACGCTACTTGTTAATCATTAATCCCTGTTCGGAGACATGTCCAAACACACTTTGACGTGCTTGCTCATGTCTGAGGCGCGTAGTTGCGTGTAAAAACACGAATCGCACGATCCATCAATAAAGGAGAAGCAAAGGACCTTCTCCTGATTTCCCGATGTCGCGGTGTTGTTGCTTGACAAGCGGCGACTTTCATTGATAAATGCACAAATTTGTAGATTGTCAATCAGGACGATGATCCTCACCGTGTGCTGTCTGTCTGACTGACTAACTGACTGACTGACTGATAGACAAACAAACAACAACAACAACAACAACAAGGACACAATCTGTTTGCTGTTGTTATTGTTATTGTTATTACTGCTGTTCGTTAATGTCACTGCAAATAAGGTGTGTGCGTGTGTGTGTGTGTGTGTGTGTGTGTGTATGGCTCCTAGACCGGTAGTCCGGGTCCGAGTAAATCACTCGGCTGTTTACAAATGTGTCGCCATCGTGTAATTCAATCCTTGAGCACAGGATGCATTTCGGCAGCCGTCGCCGCTTGGCAAACCAATAAATACCACTTAGATGCAGCTAAGGACTCCCTGAAGAAGCAGAAGAAGCAGCGCGACCCCGTGTGTCAACAAAGTCATGTGTCGGCATGTCGCCGTGTGCATATGTCGTGTCCTTTGACACAGAGCGGGAGAGAGAGGGAGAGTGTCCTACAAGCTGCAGCTGAGACTGCGCAGGACACGCATGTGGCGCATAAATTAACACGCGCGTTTTCTTTCCAAATCCGTTGCGCTGATTCGGATTCTGATTCCGCTGATCCCTGTCTGGAAATTGGTTGACTGCCTGCACCTTTGCTCCCCATTAGCACGCGTCCACTTGAAAGGATATATGAATACATACATATGAGTGTGCAGTAGACGGTGCAAGCTGCACAAACGCAGCTCAAGTGCAGCCGGAATCGAGGCCGGGTTAAAATTAGTCAAGCCCTGTCAGCAAATCTGATTTAGTGGTGCGTCCCAACGGCAGATGCACCATCTGAAATCTCTCTGCATTTCTCCCTTTCCCTTTGTCTGCTCTCTGCTCTCAAATTATAACTTTAGTGGCAATTTAATTAAGCAATTACAAGGGTTTTCTTTTCGTTGTATGTATTTTTGTTGAGTGCTGATTTATTTACAGATTCTCAGGAAGAGAGAGATAGAAATTAATACAGAAACATATGCTCAGATTCGAATTGGAAGAGGAATCTTTTTGAAGAACCTTTTAGAAATGCGAAAGGTTTACTTTTAACTTTTATAAATTGCTCATTTTATTTTTTTAATAAATATTCCATATTTTATTTCGATCTATCTCTTTATAACTCTAAGGATCATTTGGCTGGCAATTTATACAGGTCATTCCGATCAGGTTTATTGGGTAGGTCAAGCGTGCGACATTTAGACAGATCAATTAAATGCGATATTTATACCAATTGACACGGATCACAAAGTGGACAATTAGTTTATACAGCAAGTGACCACAAGTGAACATGGCTGGACAGATGGTCGCCCGGGGCGAGTGGAGATAAGATAAAGTGAGGGTGTCACAAGGTCTGACCCCAAGTGTCAGTCTCTTTTTCGGGTGCGTTCAAGTGCAACAGATGCAGAGCCAGAAAAATGAACAGAAATTAATTACAAGCCAAATGCCGGACATGTCCAGCCCGGAGAGAAGATGCATAAAGTGTTGGAGTTATGGTTCCTTGGCGAGTGACAAGTGTTTTGGGACGACAGCTGACTTTCACTTGTTTCCCCCCTTTATTTGGTTTTTTTGGGGGTATCCAATACGAGCAATATCATTCGTGCCTGAACAATTAATCATGTGTAGCGTCATTTTGTGATTTTTAACGACTTGGCCTGCTGTCAACGCATCCTTCGGAGTGGTTTCGTGTCCCACAGGCGCTTGCCGCCTCATAAAATTGGGATGCGCCCTGATAAATGTGCCTCAGGCAGACCATCAAATAGATTTATTATTGAAAATATTTGTGCCCTTTGATTGTTATGGGCTTGTGTTGCTTTGCAGACTCCATGTTATGACAGGACCGGACGAGAGAGACAAACAACCGAGGGAGACTTGAGAACAAATGTTGTGTTAAATTTATTTCATTACATTGGCATTTTATGATGACTTGGCGCGTTCTCTTTCATTTTCTATACACTCGTGTTGTTTACACATTTCAAGGCGTTCGATTTGGAGGCAATAAAAGTGCAAATGGTCCTTGGCACAGGAGCAGCATCAGCTGTCATCTTTCTGGACTGGGTCCTTGAACTTTTCGCTACAACAACAGCTGAAGTCGATGGATACTCAGATAGACAGATATCAAATGAAAGTGTGCACAAATTGTTTTGCTGCTGGACTCAATTTTTTTTTAATATTTTTTATATAATTTATATGTATGAAGGTTTTTTTAGCAAACAAAATTAATAATCATATAAAAGTTGATAAAGGTAAAAGTTTAAAGAAAATCATTTCAAAAGAATCCTGTAATCATACAATTTAGGAAATATAAAGTAAAGTTTTGAGCATAGTAGCTACATAGAAAAAAAAACAGTCAGGTTATTATTGTTAAATTAACACAATATGCAGTTAAAATGGAAAACACTTAAAATAGTCAAATTGGTTTAAGACATTTGATATCACTGATAAAATTCTTATTTAATCAGAATATTTCTGGAAATCAATTGAAGAATCCTATTTGAATCAAGTATTTCTTACTCAATTTGATTGCATTTTTAGGGTTAATCAAATTCGAAATGCCTGCTTTTTTCTGTGTACATTTAAGCGGATTGCTTCCCACACAGTAGCTGAAGCAGTAGCAGTTTCCATACCAGAGACAGTAGCATCCATCGATTGATGAACTTCATAACCGCCGACACATTCATCGTCAGCCAAATCCTGCATACAACACTAATTAACCCTTGTACAGATCGAAAGAAAAGACAGGTAGATATGGAGGGAGGGAGGGTGGTTCAAGGGGTCGGGAAGCGGAGCACACATACATATATACTCGTACACAACACCTTTACACATAATTAGAGGCCTGTTGACTGCGCCGACAACGACAATGAATGGATACGCGTATGAATGGTAAACAGCAAGAACCATGTGTCCAGCGTGTCATCCATTCATTAATCCACATCCCATATTGAAATGCCAATGGGAATGGGAATGGGAAGAAGGCGGCTAAAGCACCACCTGAGCTGAGCCAGCTCTGTCCGTGCAACCGCCTTGTTGTCTTGGTGCCTTGGTGCCTTGGAGTGTGCAAACGGCGGCACAACAACAAAGCCACAAGAGCCTATTAGCCACAATAAAGAGGCATCTTCTCGACGTCGTCGTCGTCGTCTTTGCATCGTCTGCTGTATCGAGTCCCAATTCTATTATGCTGCTCTATGCAGATGAATGGGCTGCTTGGAATGGGTTCGCCCTGGAGATGTGTGTGTTTGCTCGCCAGATGCCATTACAATGTAAATACAAGAAAAGTTCAATCGGCAACTTGATGCGGGTCTCACTTCCAGATGGCACCAGAGGAGGAGCAGCAAAGCGGGGAGGGGTCTGAAGGGGGCTTATAGCACACGTAGAAAGCCATTTCATTAGGCAGACAGTCGCAGACAGTCGACGTCTCCATCTGAGTTCCCGACTGTTCAACAATTGATCAAATATCATAATTTATCAAATGACAATGCGACGGCGGCCTCTGTGAGGCAACGGCCCCGATCTATCTATCTATCTATCTATATACCTATATGCATACATATAAATATGTCTGTGTGCCCGGGGCAACTTGTTTGCTTGCCCCAATCCCCACACTCCACACCCCACACTCAGGCAAATGTGGCATCTTTGGTGTCTGTCACGCCGGGTTTTCGAAAGCTACAACTTAATTTATTTGAACAATTTAGTCTGACACAACAGTCCCAGAATCCAAACAGACCCATTCGGCTTGTCTTGTTCTTATTTATACCGATGGCCCTGCCCAATGAAGCTATCAAAGCTATCTGTTTAGCATAATTGCAGGCCAGCTATCGACGATTGTTCTGCTCGTTCGGCTCGTGGTGGTCTACGATAGCCCTACCCACAATGTACAGTGCAACAAATTGAATAAAAAACAAATGGAAAATATTAAAATACATTCAAATAAATTTAAAAAAATTGAAAAATAGTTTAAGTTTGAACACATTTCCTTTTTTAAATAGTTAGAGAGTTTTTACAGCTCTCTGTCAAATTATTTTTTATTAAAAATTGAAAAACATTTTGAAAGCTTATCTATGTGATTTTTTTCCCAAATTGTCTTTACAAATTAAAATATATTCCTTCTTCTTTATTTTAGAAATTGTAACTTTTATCAGTGTAGAATAAAGTGAACTTTATTTTACATTCAATCTAGTTGGCCACTGTAATTACATGTACAATGGAAAATCGCATTTACCTACGACTAAAGTGTTGATTACTTTTTCTATTGAGAATAGCCACAAAATTGTATGTAATCGGAAAAAAAGAAACTCATTGAGAATTTGGAAAAATGGACAAGCCGCAGCAAGTGGCGAGTGGCAATGAGATGAGCATGGAGTGGAGATGCTGTTGCAACTGCAAGCGGAAGCTCGATCCCCACCAGATATTCGAGGAGAACGTCGAGGACATCGCCAAGAGTCTGGCACAGATAATGGTCATTTGTGGCATTAATACGATCAAATCCTGCAATGCCAGATCGATAATAAAGCGGGCCTTTGTCTATCACGAGAAGATCAGAACCCGTTGCCCGTCGCATCCTCCAGAGAATACGCATCTGCATCGGGACGACATGTTGCAAGCTCTGCGCATCAAGTGTGAGATGGAGAGTGTGGAGGCGATGTTAACGTATGCGATCATTAAGCGAGCCTTCAAGGCCTTCTTCCATGGCAAGCCGGACAGGACGATCAGCAATCCCTTTGTGGATGCCATGACTATACACAAACAGAAGCCGGCTTGGTTGCATGCCGCCTACAAGACGGCCCGGATCTTTGACAACTACAAGTCGGCCTTCTTCTGGGCCCACAAGGCCTACGAGAAGCAGATCAATCTCGTCTATCGCGGGCTGTACGAGCGCATGAGTGCCAGGTCGAATCCTCTGATGGCTGCGACTTGTTCCTGTCGCAATTGCTCCAAGAAGGAGGTGCCAGGACATCCCAAGCCGGGCGAGAAGGTGCACGAGAAGTTCAAGCTGGCGGACTGCGCGGATCTGCCCAAGGAGTGCATCATGTGTGGCCTCCAGATGCCCAAGATTATTCCGGATGAAAAGGTGAAGCGACCTCGTCCCATCCTGAACCATGAGATCAAACTGCCGCGTTGCACCGCGTGCAACTCGCCGCTGCTCATCTGTGAGTGCAACATTGACCAGCTGACAGGTGAGTTGTATGGCGAGTGCGGTCAGGACTCCTACAAGGTCAAGTGGTATCGACTGGAGGAGGAGCCAGAGCAATCCAAGAACAAGAAGAACAACAGCAATTACAACGAACAAGAAGATACAAGTTATGAGGATGCACTGGAGCCCACAGTTGACTGGGAGAATCATCATTGCCCCATCGATTGTGTGCCGGACAGCGGCAGTGAATCCTCAAATGTGTGTCACTCGGATCTACTCTCCAGCTCGACTGCGGATGAAAGCTCCTCCTCGTTTAACACCTGCTCGGATGCCGAGAGTCTGGATGTTGTCGACAAGCTGGAGAAGTATCTCAACAAACTCTGGGCCGAAGACGTCGCCTCCCAAAAGAATCCCAATACCTATTTACCCAAAACCGTCTTTCCACCTCCAACGCCCTGCGAACCTTGTAATCGAAAGTGAATTCGAATTCAACTTTCATTTATTTTTGTTTTTGGCATCTAGTTGATTTTGCACTCAAATATATACTATCTTAATATTAGTTTTTAATGGCTAGTTAAACGTGGTGTGGATTTTGTTTTTATAGATTTTAGATTTTAATTCATTTAAACTTTCACTAAGAAAGGTGTTTGAAATTTAAATAATTAATTCCAATCATAATTTTTTCACTAATCATAAAGTTTTCTATGTACATAATCTTTGTAATAGAAGGAGAGAACTAGATTTTTAAGTATTAACCGCTTCTATCTTTATCGTAATCCTTATTATAAATACTATTACTCTTACTAGGTGATCATCAAGTTTTCCCGTCTTATTTTCGATTGAAGGTTTTAAACTTTTTAAACCAAATCTAACAATTGTCTGGGAGCTTTTCATGAAGATTTGTTAAAATAAGCTTTACGATAAGTTTAAACATTTCCATTAAAATGAATAAAATGTCTTGGGCTTTTATTCAATGATTCCTTAAGTTACCCTGCCAACAATTATATTATATTTTTAGCGCCACAATTGGCTTTTTATTTGATCACACCTCTGGGTAGATTCCTGAATAGTTGCCACCTCAGGAACTGGTATCAATATGTAAGACAGTAACACAGCAGGAGGCAATTGTAGAATTGCAGAGTCGCCCACATGCGAATCGGAGCCTCGGGCGCGTCGTGGGCGTCGGTTGGGTTTATCGGGGCGCTGGCACTCGAAGATCGCGAACTGACAATGGCCACTTAAATGCCATTGCCAGTTGTAATCGCTGTTAAATTGCTGCCTCGGCTACTGTTGTCAACAACTTGCCCCACTTGCCCCGCACTTGGCCAGAGCTTCCACATAAATCGCTCGCATTATCTGTGCACTTGCATCGCATTTCGGGATTGGGATTGGGAATGAACATTGGAACATTGCGAGTATGGCACGGGCTGCGAACTCGGTTCAAGTCTGTAGTGTCTGAAGCTCGTCGTCGTCTTTGTTGGCTGCTTATCAATCTCGGCTCATCTGCACGCAGTCTGTGAGGCAACAGAAAACATCTTCTGCGAAAAATAATTCCGCAACTTGTCACATTTTGTAAGCGTCGCGTCGCATCGCGTCGCATCGGAGACGCCTCTGCGCCAATGGTAATGGCAATGGTAATGGTAATGGTTATGGCCATGGCCAAGTCCTTGGCTGTCACCTAGACTATTTTTGGCAGCCTGCAGGGCTCCAAGCGTTGTCGTTTAGGTGCAGTCGCAACTCGTAGTCGTATCTCTAGTCTGCAACTTTTGTCTCTTGTTCCTTTTTCGAGCTGCATTTGCATATAGATTTATTTTTATTGCCACCATCACAATGGATTGGTGACGTTCAAGTCTTTCAGTATTTATGTACATTTCGAAAATACTTAGGGGTATTGTAAAAGAGTTGAATAGGTTATGTTTTTCCTATGTATAAACTTGTTTACTTTCTGATTTCTTTCGCTAATCTTCTGCTAATCTTTACACTTAAATATAATCTTTGAAATTATGAAAGATTTCCATCTCACTTGGCAAATCTTAAAAATCAAAGTCTTGGAGTCGTCTCGCGTAAACAAAAGAAATTTAAAAAGCTCTCGCACAGTCAATTGATGAACCATTGAACTTTTGAGCAGGCAATCAAATTGGCTTCGAGTGCGATCACTTTGGATGCTGCCACCAGTCAGTTGCAAGTGCCTCTTCCACTTGCTGTTGCCCCAAAACTTCAGTTTTGTTAAATGCCCTAGAGATTTGGCTTTGATTGCTGTTGGTGGAACTTAATGGTCTTTTTATAGCTGCACTTTTTCAACTGCAATTAATGAAGTGTCGAGTTGTTAACACCAAAACACAAGCGCTACAACACATACACAAACTTGCTACATGCTGCATGCCCCTGCCCCTGCCCCCACTTTACGATACGCTTCTATTTCCAAACATTTCCAGCATGCTGGGAAAAAGCCGAGCAGCTCTCTTGCCTGGAAAATGTAAACAAACAAATTAAAACGAGTCGAACCGCAGTCGCAGTCGACGTCGCAGTCGCCATCGCCATCACTTTTGGCCAGGCTCAATGATGCGGTGCCTCCAGGTGAGGTGAGAAATCGGGTGCGGCATTGCTGCCTCTGGGAAGCGCCCCAAAGCAAACACAAACACAAACAGAAACGCAAACATAAGCCGACCCAAGCAGACAGAAGCAGCATCAGAAGCTCTTTAATCTCGGAAAGCACTTTCCCACTTTCCGAGTTTATGAAATGTCTGGCGAGATATCAAATTGAATTAAGACATTAAATAGGTAGAACCTATTCTGGCTCTCTGGAGTCACCAAGTCGTGATCAAGTAGTTAAGTTCACTTTAATTGCCCAAAATGAGACCGTGGCTAACAGCACAAATGTGTTAAAGTGCAATTAATCCTGAGATAGTCTATCACAATTGTACAGTGGTTCAAAGTAATTTAAAATTGTGTGAAATATTTGATTATGATAAAAATCATTTGATAATGGAACTGATAATGCCTTAAAGTTAATTGGAATCTACTGCCTTGTGAATTTTCCACTTTGCAAATTTGCATATGCTTTTCATTAAGTATTGGCTTGAGTCCATTATGACATGGCTTTGACATGGCCTGTGTCAGGTTATTACTAGTTAACCTGACCATAAATGACTGTGGGAAAACAGTTGGAGCGTCAAATGATAAACCTGTTTGTCAATTAAACAAAAATATTGTAATAGTTGATAACAGAATGGGCAAACAGAGAACCATTGCGGAGGCAGATGCCGTGCTGAGAACTTTCCAAGAAACCGAGAATCGAGAAAGAGAAGGAGAATCGAGAACACAAGAAACAACCTGTCAACCCAAAAGGCTGAGACGATTCTGGTTCGATGTGCTTGACGCCCTTTGGTTTCATTATCGCCTTTGCCTTCAACTTTGGCTTGCACTCTTCTTCTGCTTCTTGTTCATATTCTTGGCCAAGTTTCCTTGGCTTATTGTTTAGTGAAGCATTTAACTTATAAATATTGTGTGTGGCAAGAAGAAAAGTGTTTTGTGTATGTGATACCGTTCTGAAATGTGCCAGCAACAGCAACAGACGACGATGACGACTGTGGACAGCAGAGAGAGGGAGATGGAGGATGGAAGAAGAAGCAGGAGAAACGGGACGCAGTGCCCTGAAATATTTCCCATGACAATTCTGTTTGTTTTTCGTGTATTGTCTGTGTCGCCTTCTCACTCTTGGCACCTCACCGACGTCGCGTCGTTCGGTTCGTTCCCATCGTCGCCCACTCGCTTGTCCAGAGCTCTCAAGCTCACAGTTCTCAGCTTGGAGTTCCACAGTTGGCCTGGTCCACAATGCATATAGTACTCTCTATTTGCTTTATCTATGCTCAGGGCTGTGTCTTGTCTCTGTTGACGTCCCTGCGCTTTATTTCCCAGGCAGCAGAGACTTCTTCCTCTTCTTTAAGCCCTTGAGTCACAATGGACCCAAAGAGCATTGCCACACCACGAGTAAATGGTCACCCCAATGGACCCCCTACCCAACCCAGCCAGGGCCAAAGCATTTCGGCAGCCGTCCAGCACGAGTTGGCATCTGAAACATTCCAAGAACCAGTTGCGAATACACATATAAACACAATTAAGAACTTTAGTCGTAAGAGTGTTCGACTAGGGGATACCCTGCATGCCAAAAAAAAATTATATTCGTAGAAAATGCAGATATTGACTTACATTTGCCTTTATCTCGATAGTTTCGTTTTAAATCGTTATTAAATTTTCAAAATATGTAGATCTTTTATTAAACTAAGCGTATTTTTGTTGAACGTATTTTGATTGTGTCGGTTTATTATACAATTCCAAATCTAAATAATGCTTATAATCTAAATAAATAGAATAAGACTTGTTAAAAATGAAACTGTGCTCATTGCCTAAGTCAAAAGACGGCGTTAAGTTTATTGTTTAGTAAGACACAGGATGCTAAAATTTAGTTAGAAAGGCAGGCCTTTTGACAAAGTTATCATGGGCACTCCGCAAAGGGTATAATTATTAGCTCTAAAACCGGCGACGAGGTCAATGGAGTGCCGCCGAAATTCCGTGGAATAAAAATATTCAGCCTGGCCAATTTGGCGAGCGATAATTATGATTGTGCTGGCATTATTTGGGGGACCAGCCCAGGCGGTCGGTGCGATTGGAGCACTGGTATTGAGTCCACCAATGTCGGAACATCAGTTTGTCAGGTTGGCGCTGTCGTCGCTTCTGCCTCATCTGCAACTGATGACAGAGTGTGCAGAAGGGTTGCCTGATCCTCTGCAGCTGATACTTGGAATGCCACCAGAAGAATTGCTTATACAGCTGCGGCTCCTTTGCCAACTTGATCAGATGCCCGGCCAAGATCTTGGGTGAACTGAAATCGGAGCTGCTTATGTAGGATCCAGGTGGTGCCAGGCGGGTAAGATTGCTGCCACCAATTAAAACGGGCACCACAAAGTTATCCAGTGCCATGTAGAACTGTGGATGCACAAAGTCCGGACAGGAGGTGGGATCGAAGATCAGCATGAACTTGTAGTGTGAGCAGCTAGAAGAGGAACAGGAACACAGAAGATTAGATGTCGAATCAAGGGTCGAGCTGATTTCCATAGTTACTCTTGGTATTCGTTGCAGGTTGCAAAGGCATCCAGATCGAGATGTTTACGCAACTCCTCCAGATAGAGACTTTCGGGCAGACTATAATCGTTCACCTCGTACATCATGTAGACCACCAGGAATTGCTTCTTCGACAGCTGCTGCTGCAGTTCAAACTGCAGTTCTACAGGCAGCTCATCCAAGAAGAACTTCTCTTGTTCATCAAATAACTGCACCCGTTCATCCACCTGGTCGTGTGTTGAGAAATAGAAAGATGTCCAGATCAGATCCGAGTCCAGGCGATAGCTCATCGTGAAGTTAAAGAGCGAATCACCCTGGGCATACAGTGGATTCTGGGCAAGACTCAGAGGATGTGCGGCCGCGAATACCACCAGATAGTCTGGCGTATGCCTGATCTTCTCCAGCCCCTGCAGGGAATAAGGGCGATGGGCATAGACGACCACAGCATCTATTTCCCGTTTGGTATGATAACGATTTCTGGTCACCATGCAGCCGCATTGGAAGTTATCCCAACCAGGCAGAAACTCATCTTCATTCCAAAGAAGTATAGTTAATCCATTGGATTTCTGCTTTGGCCCAACCATTTCAGAGCGTGAACATGAGTTCATGAGCAAGTAAAGCACACAGATGCACAGGACACCCCTTATGGTGATGTGGATAGCGGTACTGCAGAGACATCGATAAGGCATGACATGGGGGGAGCCAGCTGAGCGGGGATGCGGAGGTGGAAGAATCGACAGTTCGTAGTATCCAACCTCATCACAGTCCTCATGGTGAGTGGAGTCATCTCGCAGTTCCTTCTCCTTCGCCTGGAAGTTAAGTCGATTGCTAAGAATTTTGTCCGTTGGCATCTTGAGAGTGAAATCGATTAACAATCGATTGGCATTTTTTGTAAAAGTTAACAGTTTCTAATTGTGAAAACGAAATTGAAATAACAGAAGTAGATATAGAGCCAACTTAGATCAACTTTGAGATTTATATTGAGATATATTGGGTTTGTAAATAGATTCCTTTTGGAGGGTATATAAATGATAACACAATTGAGACCATATTCTAAATTTAAGTACCGTTCAGAATATTAAAAATTTAATGTTTTTGGTTTGTTTTTATTAGAATTTATTATTATTTTATATTTATTTATTTATATTTATTTTATTATTAGAATTTATTAAAATTAATTTTATAATTTACTTTTTAACTGATAGAAAATAACATTTTAAAATAACTTGGTTTCTTCGATTACATTTAGACTACACTGCAAATTCATTACAAAGTATTTAAAATAGGCATTACAATTATTTGTATATTATATTTAAATAATATCTTAGTCCTCATTTCGCCAACAATTAAAAGATCCACGTCAGACGCTCGCTGGGAGGTGGACACTTGTATTGAGTCCACCATTTCTGGAACTCTTCGGGCTTCCGATCCCGCCTCGGCTTCTTCAGCTCCCCGCAGAGGGAGCAAAGGGGTTGCCTGACTTGATGGAGCTGATACTTGGAATGCCACCAGAAGAATTGCTCGTAGAGATGCGGCTGGGAGCCAACCTTGATTAAGTACTGAGCCAATCTTTCGGGCACAGAGAAATCATCGCTGCTGACATACGAGCCAGGTGGCACAAGTTGGCTAATATCGCCGCTGCTAATTACCACGGGCACCACAAAATTGGCCAATGCCATGTAGACCTGGGAATGCACAAAATCCGGACAGGCACTGGCCTCAAATATCAACATGAACTTGTAGGGCAAACATCTGAAAATGATGGATAAATTATAGGGAGAATAAAAGTAATTATATAATAATAAAATTACTCATCGAGTTCGTGGCAGGTCTTAATGACATTCAGATCCATGTGCCTGCGCAGCTCCTCCAAGTAGATCCCTTGGGACTCGGTGTAATCGTTGACCTCGTAGGACATGTAGACCGCCAGAAGGTTCTTCAACTGCAGTCGATAGCGGAGCATCGATGCCACATGATCCGTCACATTTTTCATAAAGTTTCTATCGGGTTGCTCAAACTCCTTAACCGCTCGATGCACCGTCTGCAGAGTTGAGAAATAGTATTCCGACCAAAGTAAATCCGAGTCCAAGCGATAGCTCATTGAGAAATTGAAATAAAATTCAGTAAGCTCCATCAGTGGATTCTGGGCAAGAATCAATGGATTTTTGGCTGCAAAAACAAGTAGAAAATTCGGAGTGTGCCTGATCTTCTCCAGACCCAGAAGAGAATAAGGTCGATCCGCATTGACGAGGACAGCATCTATGGGGAAGGTATTATAATCCTGATTGCCCGTCACAATACAGGGACACTGATAATGGTTCCATCCCCGGATTGGCGTCTCTTCGTTCCAAAGAAGTATGACAGATTCATTTCTCTGCTTAACGCCTTGAGTTCGTCGATCGCGTGGCATTAAATAAATTAAAAATACAACGACACAGAGACAGAAAATCCACTTGAGGACAATCGCACCACGACTACTCAGCAGATTCCGGGGAGTCGAACGAGAGGCAGCTGAGCGATGTGGTCTAGGATATATGGCCAAATCGGCATCAATATCTGAATCATCAGGGATATCACGATTCCGGTTACGCGGTGTCTCCACCTTCGACTCCACTTGCTCCATTTATAAATTATGTCGATTGCTAAGAATTTTGCCAGTTGGCTAAAATATGAGAGTGTTGTTTGCTTCTGAAGTAAAAGTGGTTGAATATGAAATTAGACATGAAATTTAAATAACAACGCCAACTATAAATAAACTTAACAAACCAGAAAAGTAAACTGAAAATAAATATTTGAAATCTTTACTTTACCCTGGAGAACTATAAATATAAATAAATATTTCATATCAATCATCAACTGAATACATTAGTGAAATGGTCGCCAAATTCGCAATTTGCTGTTCCGGATTGTAAATTATTATATCCTTGAATTTGATTTTCCTCTTTCCGTTTTAACACTTGTCACTCATGAAATCAGGCGGGAATCGAAACAGGAACAAAGTAATCAATCATTTTGCCAAACCATCAAAAACATGACAATCCGCCAGAAAATTTTGCGTAATGCTCACAATCAGCGGAAGTGAGCGGAAGTGGAGAAAGGCAGAAAGGGGGGAAAGTGCGGACCACAGTGTGCCATGACATGGCATGGCCAATTCATCGATGATATATCACTGCAATTTCAGAATATTCATTTGCCAACTTTTGCCTCGCTGCTCATTTCAAATGCGATACGCAAACTGGCCAAGGATGTCGCCAGCCAGCTGAGATTGTAGCCAGAATTGGACAGTAAACGTGCTGATGACTTTAAATCTGAATCCGAATCCGACTTCGACGAATTCAATAGGTGCAAAAGAAAAAGAAAATAAATGAAAAAGGGCAAAAGCTGCGCAATTTTCCAATTGACAGGCGATTTAATGTGAAGAGTGAGTTGAAGAGAGAAGAGAGGGGGAAGAGGTATATTTCTGGAGAGGATTCGCATTGGCACGTAGCAACAGTTGCCATGCAAATTGGCAGCGCCTGTTTTATAAATAATGTGCCGTTTATGTGCGAAAGTGAAATTGAATTGCCAATGTGCCAGACGGGACCAGGACTGGCAATGAGATTGAAAACTGGCAACTGGAAACAGTTGCAGCTAGAGAGCGAGGGGGAGTGAGGAGGGGTAAAGCTGAAGGTGGAGCCACTGCAGCGGGAAGATCACATTAGAAGTGGGGGAGAAGCAAAGCTAAACCAGACTGAAAAGACTGCAGAGATGCAAACAACGAAACACATATAAATTTTAATTATTCCTGCGAAACCAACAAGACCAAGTTAAGAACAAATGTTGCAGAGAGAGCGAGAGAGAGAGAGAGACAAGTCGAAAACAAAGCGTAACAAAACAAAAGACGGCAATACGATTGCATTTGAAGGAGTCAAAGTCGAAGTCGGAGTCGAAGTCTGAGTTCGTGTTTTGCTCCTTTTTGGCCAAGTCAGAGTCAAAGTCAAAGTCGGAGAATGGAATTGAAATTCCATTGTGAATTTTGGGGGCGTTGCCGCGTCGAAAAATGCAATAAATATGCATATGAGAGAGTGCGGAGAATTATGGCTCTGGCTAAAGATTTGAATAATTTGGTTCCCACACTCAGATCAGACCAGACCAAATGTGCAACCTTTAAGCTCAAGCTCAAGCTCGAGCCAATGATGATGATGATGATGACGATGATGACGATGATGGCGGCTACCAAAGTCACAATTTTAATTAAAGTTATTAATAGGCCTGCCACAGTTGAGTTGATCGAGCGTTTCGTCTCTACTATATGTGATTTACCTGTTTTTGTTTTCCTTTTGCTTTTTCTTTTTGGCCAGACCACATGACCATTTAGCTGGCTAGTTGGTTAGTCAGTTTTGAGGTGTCCTTAGCCTCAATTAAATGTGCCACACACACATTGTTGGCAACTGCTTAATTATCGATCCCGATCCCGAACGAGGCAACCAAAGAAAGAAAAAAGGACGCCGGCGGCAAAGTCGCCACCTCAGAGAGACGCCGACTTGATTGCGCTGTCTTCGGATTAAAGAATCGGCAATGGGACAGACACAATTGGAATTTCAGAGGGAGAGAGAGAGAGAGAGAGAGAGAGGGGCACGAATTAACATGTAATTATCTCAGCTTGGTCTGCACCACAAATGAAACGCAACGAATCGTCGGCGACACCCAAAGCAAAAACAAAACAAAACTGCGTCTTGTTACCAATCGACAAAGTGGCAACGTGGCCACGTCCTAGGCAGCTGCCGCTTTATGCTGCCGGGTGTGTCCGTCCGAAATGGTCTTAGGTCGACTTCGATTCTTCGATCCTTCGATCCTTCTACGTCGACCACCCGCGCTAGTGGCGCTAAACTTGTCAGTCCGTCGCCTCTCGGCACCCTAATTAGGTGCTATCTACGCGTTCCGATTATTGGGTTAACAGTGCGGTTATTGATGTGATGCCGACCTGAAGCTGACTCTCAGTTTTCCCTCTCTTACTTTCACTCACTCTTTCTTTCTCACTTCAAATTGAGTCATGGCGCCACTCGAAAGTATTCACATGCCATTCAGAATGACCCACAAACCTCCAGCCATCATCCATTCATCAGGCAATCAAATCTGAGTAGCTCAGTGATTATCACTGCCCGGTACCAAACATTGTCCACTTTGCCACAACGTCTCTTCTCCCCCCTCCCCCCCCCACACAATTCCTACAAATCTTTTGCACGCCTCCACAATTTGTTGTTGTTCCCGTTGTTGTCCGTCATCCGCGTAAACAGTTTGATGATGGCAATCAAGTAAAGTTTGGCCCCGTTCGACAATTGTTGCTCGCTCTATTGTCATGATCAGCGAAATTTCAAGTGGCCTCCCAGCGGGTGGGGGCAGCGGGGGCATGTGGCAGTGGCAGGGGCAACGATGACACATGCCTGCCACCGTTGCCCGGATGCAGGCACTTGCTGGCCGCTGATTGATGCGCTTTTCATTGATGTTGATAATGACATGTGGAAAATTATGTAAACCAGAAATTCCGGTTGAATTTTTCACAAATTTCAAGAGAATTCTTCCTTCGCTCTAAACCTTATCCCTTCCTTAATTTTGATTATTTTCCTGATTTTCTAACTTAAATGTGAGTAATCGCTTGTAAATCAAATTGCGGTTGAAACTCTGCTTTAGCTTATTGTAGAAACTCGTCCTTTCCTTATCATTAATTCATTTTTCGAAGAGATTTAGCTAAAAGATATTTTTAGCTAAGTGATATTTCTATAACTTCGATTCATTTTGAAAATAATGTCATGTAGAAAGTAATGCAACTCACAACTTTCAGTTGTTATTTCCACAAAACAAGGATTTTTTAAATGGCAGTATCTTTCTCTCCTAGATAGTTAAATTATTAAGTAATCCAGGAATTGAAATTTCACTAAATTCAAGAGCATTTTTTATAAGCAAAAGCACTTGCATTCCCTTAAAGTATCTCAAACTAAATTACCTTCTTTGTCTTTCATTCATTTTCCTGTTTATCAAACTCATATTTCTCGCTACTCTCATAATTATTTTATTATTCGCTTCCTGTGAAAATGTTCTAGTAAGTCTCTTGCTATTTTCTACTACTCTCGTTTATTTAATATCTCGTCTCATTTTTTATTCCTCCATTCCGCTTTGTTCTTTTGGCCCATTCTTAAACTTTCCTCCCACCTGCCAGGCTCCCTTTCCCTCCGTCCCTCTGTCTCTAGGGATGGCAATTTGCTACCGTGACGACGAGACAGGGACAATTATGTAAATATGCGGAGGCGCCTGTTCCGAACTGAGGACAATGGAACAACCGCAATTATTGCCGTCCGTTTGGCGAATGGATGCGTGACAAAACGCGGAAAACACTGGGAGTGAAAAGAAACACATTGAAATGCTGGAAAACACTGAGGCGCAAGGACAGTGTCGAGGTCAGGACAATAGGCGGCACAGCGGGAGTGGCAGCGAGGTCAAAGGTCAGCCGCGCTAATGTTGTGCTAATTGCAATTGAGACTGTGACACAGAAGTCCAAACAATAACAGCACACACACAACAGGACGACGACACGAGACAGCGGCGCTTAGCCTAATTGAAGTGTCCTTGGCCTCAAGATTTACGGCCAAAAGGAAGGAGGTAGCATGCAACACGGTCGCGCCTCATTGCCAGCGAAATTGACATCGAGATCGTCATCATCGGACCTCCCAGTCAGAGATCGATGCTGTCTCTCTGTCTGTCTGTCTGTCTCTGTCTGTCTGTTACGTATGAGTTTTTTAATCTGACCCGTCTCCAGTTTCGCACCAAATACTCAAAGCATGTTGCATGTGGGGCAAGCAACATCGCATGCGCCTCGTAATTCGATCCTGCGCACGCGTGTCCAGCTCCAAGAGTCCTGCCAATTTGTCGGGCCAACGGCTGTGATCTTTGCCTGGTTTCTCTTCTCGCTTCATTGGCAGCAGTTACGTCTGTCCGTCTGTCCGATCGGCCAGGACTTGTCGGGAGGCCAGGTGTGATATGTGTCGATCAAACTGTAACTGGATCTCGCATCGTGTCCTTTTCGGTCCAGAGTCGTATGCAAAGTAGGACCACCAATTGACTAAACGGCTGCTGTTGCCTCTGAGGCAGCTTCGTCTGCCCTTTAATGATACCCTACCTTACTGAGGGTATATAATCTTTCTGGACACTCTGTTGTTTTACTTTAATTCCACTTATTTAGCTTTATTTATTTATTTTTATTCAATAATCAAAGTAGATCTGAATCGTTTATCGTATATATGAATTCTGTGACTGTGTCAATTTCTTTGCACTGTCCTACTGCACAAACGACGTTTACTAACGTGATGCATAAGAAACTAAAAAAAGAATAGAAGAATACAAATTTGGATATTCTTTTTAAAATATATTTTCTAATTAAAACTCTTTCTTTTGGCTCACTTACAATAGGATTAGGATAAATATTATGATATTAATATTAGTTTTCCCTTCTCGCTACAAAAGAAAATTGAAATGCTTACATAAATATGATATTGAATTTTAACGTTTTTTCATCTTTAGTGTCCACGAAATTATTATTTTTTTTCTCTTCCTATTACCTTAAAGCAGAATTTAAATCTATATAAAGAAGTAGAGTATTTAAAAGTCGCTGTGTCAAATGTTGTTAATTTTTTTTTGCGCTGACCACCAAAGTTGATTGAAATTTTGGCAATGACCCCGGCCAGCAGCCAGAAATTGTTGGGCAGCTGCTGCTGTTGCAGTTGTTGTTGCTGTTGTTGTTGTTGCTGTTTAACTGAATGCAGCAGCTGCTGCTGCTTGGCAACAGCTTCGCCCACTGGCGACTGGCGACTGTTTTTGGGCAGGTCGAGGAGCCGACAGAGCGTTAAAACGCACACGTTGACAGCTTTTTGCAAGTGACGGCAGTTGTTGTCTGTCTGTCTGTCTGTTAGTCCGTTGTTGGTTGGTTGCAAGTCGCTTAATGTGCGATTCTTATCAGCAAGATATAAATTGTAATTATTGCATTGTGCCATTACTGTGGAAGGGCAACAAACGGCGGCGGCGACAGCGGCAGCGGCGCTTATCAGTGGCTGCCACAAAGAAACCATCGACGGCGATGAGGTACATTAGCAAAAACTTGCAAATGAGTGTCGAAATAAAAACGTGCAACACACAGCCCTCCCTCCACCTACACACCAGGGGCAGGCACAGAGGGTGGCTGGGCTGAAGGGGGGGAGGGGGACAAGTTCACCTGGTGCGACTGCGCATTGTTTGTTGGCTGGGAAAAACAATGAAAAGACAAAGCGAAACAAATTGCTCAATGTTGTTCCCTTTGCTGTTGTTGTAGTTGTTGCTGTTGTAGTTGTTGCTTTTCGCGCTTTAACACTTTTTTGTAGTTTTTCTGTGTTTTTTTGGCTCGCTCAGAAAATTGATGATGTTGGCAATGACGCTGACGACGTCAACGTCAACGTCGACGAGGACGTTGAATTATGGCCTGAACTCAGCTGCGACAGCTGCCACAAAACTGCAGAGAAAGCGAGAAAGAGAGAAAGAGAGAGATAGAGAGAGAGTGTGTGTGAAAGAGAAAGGAGTAGTTGGCTGATTGACCACCCAGCGCACTGAACCCATTAGGCACTATCAAAAGAAAATACATTTTAATTACCACGCAAGTGATGAAAATCGCTGCTGGGCGCTGTGATTGGGATTGGAATTTGGGCATGGCTCTGGGTCAGGGAATGGGTCAGGGAATGGGTCAGGGAATGGCTCTAAACTCTGGGATCTGGGTGGCAAGCGCGTTAATCAATAAAATGCCGCTCTCATCGATATTGGGCGGCGTCCAACGGTGCGTATGAAATTGAAAATCAACCACACGACCACACAAGCAAAGGGGGCGCCTCCCCTCCCTCCATTCCTCTCTCTCTCTCTCTCTCTCTCTTTCTATGCTGCACTCTGGTGATGACGTTGATGGAGCTGTCGATGATGCATTGCACTCGCGCCCAACTCTGGTCCACACACATTTTGGTAGTTGTTATTAACTGTTTTGTTGTTTGGTTGCCGTTGCGGCTTTGATTGATGCCCCCACGCCCCAGACGCCGTCAGTCGAGTACAAAACATCAGGGCCATGGCCAAAAGCAGCGGCAGCAGCGCCTTCTGAATCGCCTTCGACTCGACTCGACTCGACTCGATCGGTCATGGCCCGATAATTGAAATATGTTTCACTGGTCGCGATCTCAGATCAAAGAGCCGAGTTCAAGTTAGAAAAGAGCTCAGTTCAGCTGCCATGATGATTTGATTAATTCGAATTGGATTCTTTCACAGCGTTTACATTTCGAATTTCGAACCGATCCATGTCTGGAATTGGTGTTGATAGGCTTCTCTCAATCTAATTAAATCGTATAAATGCATTACATTGTTCACCTTAACTTTGAATGAACTGGAAAGCAGTTTGCCCGAGTGTGTGGACCATAATAAATTCTGACACCGCATAAGTGAAACAAAAGTGCGTAAGTTTTGACAACTTTTTTGAGGGGGGGGGAGGCAACAACGACAAACAAAATACCTGGAAAATATGGCATTAAAGAATCATAAATAAATTTTCCCACAGAGCACCACATACAGAAATCAACAGAGCATTCGTTGAAAAAGATATGATGGACTTATAAATACCCTGTTATATGTTTGGAAATGGATAATTAGATAAAAGAAATTTCTGTATGACTAAATAGATTGGGATAATCTTGAAAATTGAAAATTGTTTATCCTTACTTTTGTAATATTTTTTATGATTAAAGATAAAAAAGCGAAAATTATCTTTCGATTCGAGCACACTATCAAATTGTTTAATTCCTATATTAACTATTTACTCAACCTTCATTCATAAATATACTCCTTGTATGCGACTTTGATTGCTGGGTATTATGAAAACGAGAAGCGGCCGAGAAACTTTTGTAGTACATGAAAATGTCATTCGCATAACATAACCAAAGACAACAACCACAACAACGGGGAGAACAACAAACAAACAATGATGGTGACAACCAGTGCTGCCAACTTAGCTTTTTTCCCCGTAAAATCTGGCTGTTTTTGAAGATCAATTGCAGGAAAAATTTGGGAATTGCGGGAAGCGGGAATTCTGAGCTTTTTTAAAAATGCATTCGGCTTTTTTTCTCGCGTTTTTTAATGTTGCTACCAATTTCATGAAAATATGTAGCAGTACGGTTGTCACTTGCAAAAAAACAAATTTGGTACCAAAAAAATCACATTTTTGAAAATCTGTACAAAAAAGTTTACTAACTCGCTAAACATATACCAGTTTTGGTAGAAATATACCAAATGTGTGTAAGAGTAGCAGCTTAATCATATGTTTTATCGATATTTGCTAATACCACCACCAGTACTTTAAGGCAAACTTTACCATAAAAAATGAGCGATTTACACATAATTTTGCTATGCCACTATAATATAAACAAAAATGCCGCGATGCTTGGGGAAAGCAGACTTAAGGCATGGCTTTGTAGGGATGACACGGACGAGAAAAAAGTCTATGCATCTACTGCAAGACCACATTTACTGCACAGCTAAGTGATTTGCGTGCTAATGCAACCACTAAAATACACACAAGTGCGATAGGCGGCTTCCAAGAAAAAAAAAAATAGATCGCGAAGAATTAGACGACTTGCTGAAAATCTTATAAATAAAACACATAAATTAAAAGACCTTAAAAATGCCGCTTTTTTTGCCCTTTTTGTTGAATATTTTCAGCTCTTTTTCTCCCTTCTCTCCAGCTAAAAACAGCTTTTTTTTCCTGATTAAAAGTTGGCAGCACTGGTGACAACAACGTAACGACGCACAAAAGTTTCAATCTTCTCTGTGCTCTCTTTGCCCCTACCCCTCCGACACCCCTCCCACCTGCTGCACACACTCTTAATGACATAGTTGGAGCCAAGTTGGTGGCACCTTTTTGTTGTTGTTGTTGTTGTTGTTGGTGTGATTGCTGTTGTTTTGTTAGTTTGAGATAACAGACAACAAAATGTTTGATGTACTTCAAACTTAATGTTTTGTAGGGTCAATTTCGGTAGCAGGCTTTTGGTTTGGCAATGGCTTTTAGCCATGGTTTTATGGCCAGTATTTTCTCTAATTCGCCTGAGCGCATTACGTGGCTTTGACCTTTTTGGCTAATCGCAAGCACTTGTGATTAGTTAAGAGCCGCCACGGAATCGCAGTGCGCAGTGCCCTTTAACCTTTTCACACGCTCCAAGTAGTTTTTGAGCTACCATTTCAATTCCAGTTCAAGTTCCAGTTCCAGTTCGAGTTCCCCTTTTGACTTTTGTCATTCAGATCAACTTTTTGTGTGTGGAAATTATACAATTAAGTGCTACACACTTTTGCTTTCAGGGTACATCAACAACGATGACTCTGTCTGTCCGTCCGTCTGTCTGTCCGTCTGTCTGTCATTGTTGTTGGGACAAGCCCCAAGACCTTATCAAAAGAACTTTTAGCCGCCTCATTGAAGCCATGGGCCACAATATGAAATTGTTTTCCCACGCAAATTAACACTTGACTTTGTTTTCATATTTGCACAAGATGACTTCATTTTCTTTAGTTTTTTAAATATTTTATTGCTGTTGACTTGGTCTACAGCGTCCGCTCCCCCCCGTTTGCCCCTTTACTACTCCTTTTATCTACCAACTCCTCGCTCGACCAACAGTTGCTGCTGTCTCATTGTTGTGGGTGCCGCATTTTCGTTGTCATTGTTTCAAAATGATGTGTGTATTTGTTGTGTTTGCATTACCACTACGATTTACAGTCACTTGCATTGTCGATGACTCGACGTGTTTACTTACAAGTTTCGACTCTAAAGCTGGCCAGGAATTCCAACACAACTCCATTTACTTCAGTTATTAAAAAAACGTATCACAAATACAGTCGAACTTCCCTAACTCGAATCACCATTATCCGAGAAAAAAGTTCGAGTTAGGGAGACTTCGAGTTAGGGAATTTTTTTTTTTTATTTTTTCAAATCAAACTACAATTTCATTCATTCATAAATACATTTCAAATTGCAAACTTTTCTTGATATTTTCAACAAAAATAAATTCCAGTTTGTTCAAGACCTGTCGATATTCTCAAAAATAGGTTTTATCGTTCTTTTGCTATATCCAGAAGATGTTCCCGATTCAAATGACATAATTAACTTTCCATTTTTTAATATAATGAAAACTGTTTTCGACGAGATACCATATTTTTCAGCCACTTCAATTTTTTTGGTCCACTTTTGAATTTTTCAACAAATAATTTTAAAGATTTCTTAAAGAGATAAACATTTTAATACACGTGCTGGTGCCATGGTAAATAATCTTGCACAGATGCGCTGACAGAGAAGTACATTACAAACATCTTTCCTAAAGCAATTTCACAAGCTTAAGTAATTTTTGATGCAATATTCTATCATATACCATCACCATATGTTAATGTACATCAATATTACGTAACAAAACGAGCCGGTAACAAAAGCATAAAATAGAAACGAAAAAAAAATTCAAACTTTATTGGGGATTTTCCCGAAAAATTCGACTTACAGAAGTACGGGCCAATATTTTTGTTCGAGTTAAGGAGAAATTCGAGTAAGGGAAGTTCGAGTTAGGGAAGCAGATTTTTATGAAATTTGCTCAGTAAACGCTATTGCCACTCGATTTTGTTCGAGTTAGAGAAAATTCGAGTTAGGGAAGTTCGAGTTAGAGAAGTTCGACTGTATATGATAAAATAAATGTGAAAATAATTCGACTATTAACTCGAGCTTTGTGAATTTTTATTATTTAAATGATAAAATGCAAATTTATCAGTAAAAATAAATAATTCAAATGTATATTCACCGATAAAAAAAACTGTTTTCAAAAATTTAAATTATTATTCAAAATATTAAATAAGAACTAATTAATTAATATTTTACTTTTGAGCTTAGACAACTTTCAGTGTTCTTTATTTTCAGTTTTAAGAATTTAATCTTATTGTTGGACCTTTTTTATCATCAAAAACATAAGCGTATGTTCAATTTGATTTTGTAAACTCAATTGATAGTGTCACTTGTCCGTTTATTGCTTGCTTTCGATATCAATTGCGAGAGAGGGAGAGGAGGAAAAGCGTTTGAGAAACGATAGAGAAACTCGTTGCGCCAATAGAAATCGCAAACTTTTTTCTTTACCCGAACAAATCATGGAGAAAGAAATGTGCAAGGACAAGTTGCACTTGCAGTTGAGTCACTCGAACCAAAATAAATTCAAACTTCCTGGGCAAGGACTTGTTCCACTTGACGCAGTCCAAAGCCGGGACTTGGCTTGCATGTGTGCAAAGGGGGGAAGAGATTTTATGCGCAAGAAATAATAAAATTGCTTTCTCGGCAAGTTCTTGTTATTTATCCGGACAAGGACAATAGAAAGGACTTGTTTGGGATTGAGATATGATAGCAGTGGATGACACTCGTGTCACTCGCCCGGCATAAGCACAAGGAACATCTTTTCTCCGTGCTCGTCTCTCTCTCTGTCTCCAGCTCAATGTCTTTTCCTGGCTTTGTTTTCCCTCGAAGCTTTTTGCTGCTATTGGATTTGAAGTGAGTTTGAGGAACTTGCATAGCCTGCAGAGATTTACCGACAAATTAGCTTCATTATGTGAATAGTAAGGATTCTTTCCAGAGACTTTTGCTCAGAGTTCGCATTGTTATGCAAAATCTCACATTTTTCTTTATAATTTTCATTTCGTTGTGCATTATGCATATTACTGCATAGGTTTTTTATTTTTCTCTGATTCCGCAGCTCGCATTTCGCTCAATCAGCGCTGAAATTTATTATGCTCCATAATCATTTGTCATCTTTCCATTCCATTTTCCATTTCCATTTCCATTTGGCGCCCGCAGCGAGCGCATTAAAATTTTTCGCAACATTTTTCACGAATTCAGCAAAATGGCGACTCTGGAAACGGAACTCGATTCATTCTTCCTTCTGTCCTCCCCAGAAAAGAAGCATATCCAACTAGGAGAGAAGCGACCATGCAGCAGAACTGAGCATAGGTCATAAATTTCCGGAATATTGTTAAGAATATAACAATTACTCTTCACATTCCCTCTTTACTCTGCCCCTCTGTCCCTCAATGTCTGTCTGCGACTCGCACTTCAACATTTTTTATTGTACTGCGTTTTTATGGATGTCCAAAAGCTGCCAACACAGCTACAAATAAACCTCACGCCCTCTGGCGGCGGTCATTTGCATGGTCAGTTATTAGTCGGGGATTTACCAATGGGGGGAAATACCAGACGGCATATGCTCGCCCTTTATTTTATATTCCATCGTATTTGGCATATTGCTGTGATTAAATTATTGTCATTCCTGTACCCGCAAAATGCTATCGGATATACATTTATACAGTCATACGTTCCTATAAAGGCCTGAAGAAAAATTGATCAAAGAGAATAATGTATTGAAAATAATTCGATATAGTATAGTGTACTTTTTGATGTATCAGTTTAAGATTACAGGTAAAACCTAATATCATCCCCCATTCTATTTATTTCCTTAACCTATCTACAAGTATAAATCTCATATATTTCATTTCTTATCCCTTATATCACTTGCAAATCGAATTATATTGTACAATTCATTGCTATTCCGTTATATATGGCTATAATGTATGGTGTGTTTTCTTTACATTCTCCGAGTTGGTTCAATAAATTTCAAGACAAATTCAACCACGATAACAAATTTTCTCGCATCATTCTCTGCGGTGCTTGATTCTGGGTTCGGTTTTTAGTTCTTTGTATGCATGCCAGGCGCATTCCATAAGGAAATATTCATAATTCATGCATTCGCAAATAAAAATAAAAAAATATTAAAAGAAGAAGGAAAACCAATGAAAACATTAACAACAACATATGAAATATGAGTGGGAGAATGTAAATCGCTTTCCATAATTCATCGAGCTGTGTTCGACTCTCAGTGAACATCTCTCTTTCTCACTGTGGCCTTCTAGCGAAGGGTCGT
Source organism: Drosophila suboccidentalis (assembly GCA_037043435.1). NCBI lineage: Eukaryota > Metazoa > Arthropoda > Insecta > Diptera > Drosophilidae > Drosophila > Drosophila suboccidentalis. The sequence continues at coordinate 688,077 of JBAMBK010002320.1, forward strand.
AAAACGGCGACGATTTCCAAGTCCCTGTCCCTGTCCCTGTCCCTGTCCATGACGTTAACGTTAAGGTGCGTGCCTATCCTCTCGATATTTCTTTATGGTCGCGTATCGTAAAACTAATGAAATTTCAATTCGAGTGACGCGCCAGCCATTCTATGCCACGCCCTTCCCTGCCCTGCCCCTGCCCCTGCCCTTCCTCGGGTCCAAGTCTGACGTTGCCGGGGTTAAAAAGAATTCCACGAAATATTCGCGCACTTGCCACACAGTTGAAATTCATAAATTTTCAAACGCTTTTCCCACCATCGCCACCAGAGACAGGACACCGGCGAAAGGTTGGGCAACGGAAGCAGGTCCGGTCCAGGATGAACTCGGCAACGACAGGTGAATTTATGATGAAGTGAGTCGTCAGCGTCTTTGTTCCCGTCTACGCAGCTCGCGTGTAAATTATATTAAACAAAAAATACAGGTGATAAAAACGAAAGTAATTCAAAATCTGCGTGTGTGTGGATTCTAAATTGTTACAACTCACGCCCTCACATGGAGGAAAGAGAAAGAGAGAGAGAGATAGAGAGAGAGAGAGATTTCTCCGACCCACAGATTTATATCGTTAAATTTATGATCCTGTTAGCGCCACTGCTCTCGGTTATCTTTATTTCTGTATCTGTATCTGTATCTATATCTCGTGTGTAGCATTAGAATCAACATCAGCTTGAGAGGAACTTGTTTATGGTCTAACGGACAGAATAAGTAAAATGTAATCTCTTCATTGTCTTACCTGATTTTCACCTTTGTTGTTGATATGTTTGAATTTACAGACTTGGGGGAATCCCTGGAACTTCTGTTTGTGTGTGTGTGTGCGAGCTAGCCTCACTTTTTACTTTTGTTCTCAATTTGTTTCACAGTCGGTTATTGGGCCAAGAGCCAAGTCATAATGAACACTTTAAATGGTTTTCTTCTGTTATTAATTTTGCAGATTAGTTTTACATAAAATGATGAAGAATTTAGAAAACTTATCCTGAGTTTCATCGAAATTATAAAATAATTTTAAAGAAAGATTTATATTTAATTTAATAAGAAAGAAAAAGAAGAATATATAAGTACTAATACTAATACTAATTCATAAATTAAATAAATAGCAATTTAAACATGGCCTCTTTCTAAGTTTTAAAAACAATCAATCCTAACCCCATTTAAACAATGTTGTAGTCCCTACCATATTATTATCTAAATAGGGATTCGTTTTTTGCAACTGTCATATGAATCGATTTTTCACAGCACATTCCGTGTTAATCTTTAATGGAATCTTTAAGGCTTTAACACATGTGGCCATATTGTTTCCTTCGCATGTGACAACGGTAATCGACGCCATTTTGTTTGGTATGGCAGCCCGGACACACGCGACGTCATTTGCAGTTTATGAACTTCCTGCAGAAATTTTGAGTTTAATTTGTTTATGGTTCTTTCGCTTAATTAAATTGCACTTTACTCTATTCATTAGCTGGTGGACTCGGGGAGGGGGCGGCAAATTGAAAAAATTAGCCAGCGGAAATGGCATCGACACGCGATTTGGCGATCAAGTGCAGTTAATGGACACAAGGATACACACGTTAAGTAAGTGCAACTCCGAAGCTATCCATTTACTTATTCAGTTACACTCCCTCGTGTTTACATTCAACGCTGTAATTAAGGAACAACTCTGTAGTTGCCACCCAGAAACACCCATTCGGCCATTCATCCATTCACCCATCCACCCACAAGCTCACATTCACACCCACACTCACACTCACACTCTTGGAAGAGTGTGTGGGCGTGGCCAGTGCACACAGTTGCAATTAGGCCTTGTTGGCATGCGGTCCGCTCCATGAAATGCTCGTCCGTCCGTCCGAGATGCGAGCGGTTACATGGCCGCGGCTTCAGCGTTTGTTCTGCTGCGGCTTGTTTCGCAGAGGTTTTCTCGAATGCACGGATGAGGTGAGACGTGTCTTTTGAGAACCATTAACATTGTGTAAACACAATGGAATAATGCTGGTTTTAAGACAGACTCCAACATTTAAAATTAAAGTAGTAACAGCAATTTGATTTAGTATTATGGTACTATATTATTCTGAATAAAATTAATTTTGGGTATCTTCTTACAAAAGATAATTAGTATTTTTTTTTTTTAGATCCAGCCGTTATTCTTTTTAATAATTTAATATTATGAAGATGACCAAACTTATGATGTATTTTCGATCTGTGATATTCCAGCTAGAAAACGGATTGAGTATCAATTACATTTAATTACATGTTTAATCTATTTTCCCAATCACAAAAAGGGCTATTTCTTTGATTTTGACATAATATTAAATTCAGTTAATATAAAATTCAAATTTAAATGAAATTTGAAAACAGTACTCCACACTCAAATTGTTTTTTAAGCAATGTATGCAGTGTTTAGTTTAAATTACAAATCTTGTTTACCGATATGAGATAGAGGTCTGCATGGCTTCACTCACAGCATAAGTCAATTTGAATGGATTCGAATTGAATTGAGTTGAGTGAGTGCGAGGCACGCAATGAAGCGCATAAGTATCAAAATGAGTGCGTGTTATTTCATACCATACGGCACTCAGTAAAATGAGTGAGAATAAATAAAGCGTAAAACGGAATGAGCATTTTGGCAAAGCCTAAGACACGCGAGTTACTCATATTGTTCTGTGCACTCATTTCGTTTCGGGGAAGCAAGCGGCCAGCAGAAAAGGACGGGGAAAAAAGACAGACGAGACTTTTTGTTTTTGCACGCGCATTTTCTTGTTTTTTTTTGTGTTTTTGTTGTTGTTTTTTTCGTCTTTTTCCTTATGCACGACAAGACAACAACAATTTAAAGGTCGGTATGGCATTCGAATGCACTCAAAACCTAAACTCTTATTCTCACGCATTCCAACTCATTCAATTCCTTGTTTTTCGTTTGAACATTGTGAGGCCGAGTCTTACGCGAGCGCATTTACTCACTCAAACATGTTTAGCTTCGCATTCAATTTCACTCAGCACATTTTCAGCATTGTTAATTCGAACATGGATTTTTTGCCATTTATGCAGACCTCTAATATGAGACTATCATTTAATGCGTTGCTTTAAAATATTAGAAATTAATTTCGACCCGAAATTGCAACGTGCATATGTAGACAATGATTTCATGCTTCCCTATGTCTTTCTCTCTCACTCTCTCTAGTTATCTCTTAGTCTTCTATCTACATATATATAGTACTCGGCTCACTCACGCGCTCAAAATGTGCGGTTAGTAGCGCTTTGTTCTCACCTCGGCGCACACATTTCACTCGTATCGGCGCTACGTATCTTTAACAAAATTGCCAAACCGCAGCTACAAACTGCAGCCAGGTTTAGACAGAGAGAGAGAGAGAGAGAAATAAGAGGGAGGGATGCAACGTGCTATACTCTTGATCTGATATGCGACTTCTGATTAAGCCAAGGCAACCGCAAAGTCAAAACTCACAGCTTAGCAGCGAACACTTTTCATTCCTTTCAATTGAAGTTGAAATTGAATTGGGAATTGCTTAAATATTTATTCAAGTCGCACTCTCTTTGGCATTTCTCATGCATTGGGATTTGCATTTGGCATGCTCTCATTTGGCGTATTATTTTCATACAATTTTCCGGACAATTAGACATGGAAATGCAAATCCCTGGGGAGCTCATCTCTTCACTCTGACAAGCAGCTCCTTTGGGATTTTCCCTACACATGCAGTGCACTTGCTACTTCTTTTCATCTAGCTTTTTGGCAAGTGGATAAGTGGAAGATAACTCTAGACTCAGGCGAATTCAAATGCTGTCAAAGTTGCGGGGGGCGAGGTGGCAAGCCTGAGATACATTTGTATCTATAGCTTTAGTCAGTCGACAGTGCCTTATTGCCACTCGAAGATAAAAATCTATTTCAGTTGGGTGGGGGAAAAACTTGAAGTCGACGTGCGAGAAAGTTTCCGCCAAAATTTTATATTTATCTGCCCTACATTGCCTATGTTTTTTTTTTTTTTTTTTTTTTTTTTTTTTTTTTTTTTTTTTTTTTTTTTTTTTTTTTTTTTTTTTTTTTTTTTTTTTTTTTTTTTTTTTTTTTTTTTTTTTGGATTTTTTCTTCCAACTGTAAGTTCCATTGCACTCCGTTGGCAGGGGAGTATTTGGTAGAGTGGGAAAGGGGGACCCCCTCAACCACAAAGAATGTGTGTGAGTTTTTTATGATTTCTGCAACTAAGTAAGACCAAGTATATAAGCAAGTACATATTTATGTACATATGTTCATAAATAAGTAGAGAACAGTTTGTTTACCTCACAAATCATAAACGGCAAAACGTCTCGATTCATTTGAGAATCTACAGCGGTGAAAGGCTTTAAAATCCATAAATACTTACGAGGAACTGAACAAGTGATAGTCAAAAGTCAATATTTGGAATAGAGAATAGTGACAAATTGTAGACATTTTACTTTTTGACGGAGTTATTTTACTTTTAGTTAATTGTAGTGTGCTATTATCTTAGTTTTAGTTTTTAAGCTTAACTATCAATGTTAATAAATAAATAAATAATATAAAATTTAATATATAATATAATAAACTATAAATTAAAAGAAAATACCTGAAGTTGGATTATCGAATTTTTGAATGCAAATATCTGATAAGCTGCTTATATAAAAATAGGCCTTTATCATTCAGTTTTTGAATTAAATTATTATTTTTTAATTAAATTATTTACATATAGAACATTTTAAAAAATATTAAATTGTAAATTAATTTTGTATATTAAATTTAGAATTTTTACATTTGCGACTTTTTTCAGCCAGATAAATTCTTTTAATGCCTTAAGCGGAGATGAATCCAAATTACTAGATCGACATTTAGACTGTTCTCATAATTATTAAGCTCGTCTTCAACTGTTCCCGCTCACTTTTCCACTTTTCGCTGACCCCTTGACCTTCCCCCGCTGCCTACACTTAATGTGGGCCACACGCACAACAAAAAAAACAAAACAAAAAAAAAGCAAATCAAAAAACTTTTGCATTTTTCATTAATAAAAGTCGGCGACTCTCAGTGAGTGTAACACAGTAACACACATTGTGGCAAGGGCGGACAGAGGGGGCTAGTAAGTAACTGGTAGTACATGAGAATGATATGAGAACATTAACGCAACGTTGTTGGCGGCAATAACCAGTTACATTTTATGACTTTAGTCGAACAGGCCCCATAGATGGAGAGCGGCTAATGAAAAGAAATGAAGTCCGAAAGTAAATGAAACAAGTTGCAAGTTGCGCTGGGCAGTTGACCCTGTTTGTTGTTTGCTGGCCCCATAGTCAGTGTAGAAAGGAAGGGGTTAACTTCATTAAATGAGACGGCGAATTAGAAATGCCGTCGAAATGAAAACGTTAAGCAGCATTTCAGATTTTTAACGGCTGGAAATTTTGAGGAAATGCAACGCCGGCAACACCGACAACCCCACGGAAAGGCCGTCACTTTGTCGGTGACAACTAAATTAAATCCGTCACTTTACACCTCTCTTCTTCTCTCTGTCTACCTCTCTCTCTGTCTCTAACGTGGATGGGCAACGGTAAGCGCGATTTTCTCACCGTCGACAAAGGGCCGCTAGACTCAAACTCAGACTCAAACTCAGACTCAGACTGAAACAGAGTTGACCCGGGTGGAACCCGCAACAAATTCGGACACCCAAGCAGCGAAAATGGCTCTAAACGGTGATTATGGCGCTGAACTACAGACAACAACAAAAACAACAACAAGATGAACAACAACCAGATGAACAACAACAACGACAACAACAACAATGACAACTATGGCGACGTGGCTGTGATGACATTGCCAGGCGAAACAAATAACGTTGTTTTATGGGTCGTACATGTAACATTGAGATGACTCCCTCTCTCCAGCCTCCCCCCCTCTCCTCTCTCTCTCTCCCTCTCTCAACCCTCTCATTTATCGTGTCGATGGTGTCAGCAGCCAAGAACAGGGCAACAACAACAACAATGTCTGCAGAATGTACCGTAAAATTTATGTTGAAATAAAACATGACACCAATAGAACAGGCCCAGTTCCAGTTCCAGTTCCAGACCCTTACCCAAGACCCCAGTTCCATAAACAGACTCCAGTCGCTACACAGAACAATAAAATAAGTCTACAATTTAAATAAAAAATGTCTGATCTTAAGATAAATGCTAAAACATTAAAATAGGTAAGTTAAATTATATTGAAGTAATAGTGTATGTAAAAAAGTTCTCTGCTGATCTAAATATTTTCAAAGATCGAAATGAAACACCAAATTTTTCTCAGTGTAGATTCAGAGCCTGAGGACAGGCACAACGCTAGAGCTTTCGTTCAGTTTATTAATTATGATGGAGCTCTTTGGGGCTCTGTCTATGCTGTTGTGCTACGCCTAATCCCAGAGAATTGATGATGGCGCCAATGTGGCTAACCACACAAATAATCACCACAATCCGCAGCTTCCGCTGGCGAGAACAACGAAAACAACCCGACACAATTTTGACAATCGAACTGAAGATGTGTCACCTCAACTGAATGTGATTTATGATCTCCCGATATCATGCGAGTACGATTATATAACTTAACTGTAGCACAGAGAACCGAATGAAGATTAACAATTTATGAATGCATGTCACAATTTCAGCTTTTTCAGGGGGAAGTTCCGTTTCCGCCCTTGTGAGTTCAAAAGCTTTGCCGACAGCTCTCCACCTCTCTGTCTCTCTCTTTCTCGCACACTCTCCCTTTCTCTTCTTGGCTAATAGGCAGTGACAATTGTGAGGGTCGCGTCCCACGAGGCCTGCCAAAAATAGTCGCAGAGCAAAGCAAAGCAAAGCAAAGCTGATTCCTCTCACAGCACGGCCAATAAACCTCAAATTATATGTGTCTACTTTGCACGCAACGACATTAAAACAAATTGAAATTACCAAATGCATCTATGAAACTTGTCGCCTGGCTGTGGCAGGAACGGGGGCGACGACGATGACGGTGACGACGCCATGGACGATCAGCTCTTCGCTCGACGACAACAGAGAATTAATTTATGAACATCAATCTCAATCTCCACCGACTGATACTCGTATCCAAGTATCCAAGTTCGTCTGTCCGTGAATGCGTCCAAAATTTGTGTGTTTGTTATTTTGGTTGAAATTTATTTTTAATATTTTCGTAGCGCTGTGGTCTCTGTGGTGTCTGCACTCGCCTTCTCCTCCTACACTGCCCTCCCCTCCAGTTCCATCTCCCAATCCAAATTCAATTCCGATGCCAATGCTGTTGCCACTGCCGATGCCGATGCCACTACCGATGCCTTCATTGTGGGCGGTGGCCGAGCCCGATTCGAAAAACACAATAAATTAAGAATATTTATTTGTTTGCGGTAATTGTGCGAATAATTGATGATTATGTGCTTTATCCACAACCCAAAAGTTGCAGCTAACTGCAAAGCGAGTATTTTGCGACTGCTGACTGATTTTAATTAATTTTCAAAAAAGATTAAATCAAGCTGACCCCTGACACTAACTGTAATTCTATGCTCTCGACGTCAGCAAATGTCAGCTGAAATAAATTGAACTAATATATACATTCAAACCACATATTTATCTATGTTTCAGTCTGATAGATTCCAATTATAGAAACTACACTTAAAGAAATTGATTACCTTTCATGCTATATTATCTTTATCAATTTTTGTTTAAATAACTTTGGATACAGCTATGTATTTAAAAAAAAAAAACTTGTTTTCCAGCACATTTATACATACGTATGTATTCAAAATGTATGACTAAAAAATAGCTTCAGAGTTTAACTTATTAAACAAGCTATCATATCCCGAGATTTTCAAAGATTATCTCATTTTGATATCGAATTTTCTACCGGGCTTATTCCCTTTTTATATTACACATTTGCTTCTTCCTTAATGTTCTATAATTCAGTTGGGAAAACAAATCTTCAGTTCATTCCAACATTAATCTACTTGCCTGAAAGCTAAGCGTAAATAAAAATGTAATTTTCTACCCAATTTCCCAAGATTCGCAACGAAAAAACCGCCCTTTTCTATGGTATCGTTTAATGCCATATAACTTTTAGGATAATTTTCTAATTCAATTGAGGCAGACTGCCACAACAGCCCTAACTTTTCCGCAGAAAAGAATAATAACCGCTACAACAACAACAACAACGACAAACGGGTCGACAAGTTAGTTGATGGGAAAAGTCGACCCAAAAGCGTCTGAACAACGAGCCAGATACAAAATGGTCACAATTCAAGCACGAAACCGAAACGAAACGAATCGGACAGATTTTACGAGACTGCCAACTGAAAGTAAACTACAAATGTTTACACAACTTTGCCTAAAGCTACACCACCTACGCCAAGGATATTCAATCTGGAGCAGGAGCAGGAGCAGGAAAAGCGACAGGAGCAGCAAGCGATGGAAGTGGGTAAAAGTTGGAACAAAAATTGAAAAACTTTTGCCGTTGTTTCGTCTTGTTTTTTTATGATGATGACGAGCAACCTATGAGAATTTTTGGCTTGGTACACGGCCACGCCCACCAATGCCAGTCCGCCCACATAGGCAATGTAGGGCAGATAAATATAAAATTTTGGCGGAAACTTTCTCGCACGTCGACTTCAAGTTTTTCCCCCACCCAACTGAAATAGATTTTTATCTTCGAGTGGCAATAAGGCACTGTCGACTGACTAAAGCTATAGATACAAATGTATCTCAGGCTTGCCACCTCGCCCCCCGCAACTTTGACAGCATTTGAATTCGCCTGAGTCTAGAGTTATCTTCCACTTATCCACTTGCCAAAAAGCTAGATGAAAAGAAGTAGCAAGTGCACTGCATGTGTAGGGAAAATCCCAAAGGAGCTGCTTGTCAGAGTGAAGAGATGAGCTCCCAGGGATTTGCATTTCCATGTCTAATTGTCCGGAAAATTGTATGAAAATAAAACGCCAAATGAGAGCATGCCAAATGCAAATCCCAATGCATGAGAAATGCCAAAGAGAGTGCGACTTGAATAAATATTTAAGCAATTCCCAATTCAATTTCAACTTCAATTGAAAGGAATGAAAAGTGTTCGCTGCTAAGCTGTGAGTTTTGACTTTGCGGTTGCCTTGGCTTAATCAGAAGTCGCATATCAGATCGAGTATCACATTACATCCCTCCCTCTTATTTCTCTCTCTCTCTCTCTCTGTCTAAACCTGGCTGCAGTTTGTAGCTGCGGTTTGGCAATTTTGTTAAAGATACGTAGCGCCGATACGAGTGAAATGTGTGCGCCGAGGTGAGAACAAAGCGCTACTAACCGCACATTTTGAGCGCGTGAGTGAGCCGAGTACTATATATGTAGATAGACTAAAAAGATAACTAGAGAGAGTGAGAGAGAAGCATGAAATCATTGTCTACATATGCACGTTGCAATTTCGGGTCGAAATTAATTTCTAGATTTAAAGCAACGCATTAAATGATAGTCTCATATCGGTAAGCAAGGTTTGTAATTTAAACTAAACACTGCATACATTGCTTAAAAAACAATTTGAGTGTGGAGTACTGTTTTCCAATTTCATTTAAATTTGAATTATATATTAACTGAATTTAATATTATGTCAAAATCAATGAAATAGACCTTTTTGGTGATTGGGAAAATAGATTAAACATGTAATTAAATGTAATTGATAGTCAATCCGTTTTCTAGCTAGAATATCAAAGATCTAAAATATATCATAAGTTTAGTCATCTTTATAATTTTAAAATATTAAAAGAATAACGGCTGGATCTTGTTGGTTGAATTTATTAATTATCTTTAGTCAGAAGATACTCAAAATTAATTTTATTCAGAATAATATAGTACCAGTACAGTCAAATTGCTGTTACTACTTTAATTTTAAATGTTGGAGTCTGTCTTAAAACCAGCATTATTCCATTGTGTTTACACAATGTTAATGGTTCTCAAAAGGCACGTCTCACCTCATCCGTACATTCGAGAAAACCTCTGCGAAACAAGCCGCAGCAGAACAAACGCTGAAGCCGTGGCCATGTAACCGCTCGCATCTCGGACGGACGGACGGACGAGCATTTCATGGAGCGGACCGCATGCCAACAAGGCCTAATTGCAACTGTGTGCACTGGCCACGCCCACACACTCTTCCAAGAGTGTGAGTGTGAGTGTGGGTGTGAATGTGAGCTTGTGGGTGGATGGGTGAATGGATGAATGGCTGAATGGGTGTTTCTGGGTGGCAACTACAGAGTTGTTCCTTAATTACAGCGTTGAATGTAAACACGAGGGAGTGTAACTGAATAAGTAAATGGATAGCTTCGGAGTTGCACTTACTTAACGTGTGTATCCTTGTGTCCATTAACTGCACTTGATCGCCAAATCGCGTGTCGATGCCATTTCCGCTGGCTAATTTTTTCAATTCGCCGCCCCCTCCCCGAGTCCACCAGCTAATGAATAGAGTAAAGTGCAATTTAATTAAGCGAAATGCATAAACAAATTAAACTCAAAATTTTCTGCAGGAAGTTCATAAACTGCAAATTACGTCGCGTGTGTCCGGGCTGCCATACCAAACAAAATGGCGTCGATTACCGTTGTCACATGCGAAAGGACAATATGGCGACATGTGCTAAAGCCTTAAAGATTCCATTAAAGATTAACACGGAATGTGCTGTGAAAATTGATTCATATGACAGTTGGAAGTAACGAATCCCTATTAAGATAATGACTGGTATAGATTAAAACATTGTTTGAAATGGGGTTAGGGTTGATTGTTTTCGAAACTCAAAAAGACGCCATGTTTGAAATGCTATTTATTTAATTTATGAATTAGTATTAGTATTCGTACTTATTCTTTTTTTTCTTTCTTATTAGATTAATATAAACATTTCTTTAAAAATACTTACTAATTTCAGTAAAAACTCAGGTTATGTTTTCTAAATACTCTGTCATTTTATCTAAAACTAATCTGCAAAATTAATAACAAAAGAAAACCATTTAAAGTGTTCATTATGACTTGGCTCTTGGCCCAATAACCAACTGTGAAACAAATTGAGAACAAAAGTAAAAAGTGAGGCTAGCTCGCACACGCACACACACAAACAGAAGTTCCAGGGATTCCCCCAAGTCTGTAAATCAAAACATATCAACAACAAAGGTGAAAATCAGGTAAGACAATGAAGAGATTACATTTTACTTATTCTGTCCGTTAGACCATAAACAAGTTCCTCTCAAGCTGATGTTGATTCTAATGCTACACACGAGATATAGATACAGATACAGATACAGAAATAAAGATAACCGAGAGCAGTGGCGCTAACAGGATCATAAATTTAACGATATAAATCTGTGGGTCGGAGAAATCTCTCTCTCTCTCTCTCTCTTTCTCTTACCTCCATGTGAGGGCGTGAGTTGTAACAATTTAGAATCCACACACACGCAGATTTTGAATTACTTTCGTTTTTATCACCTGTATTTTTTGTTTAATATAATTTACACGCGAGCTGCGTAGACGGGGACAAAGACGCTGACGACTCACTTCATCATAAATTCACCTGTCGTTGCCGAGTTCATCCTGGACCGGACCTGCTTCCGTTGCCCAACCTTTCGCCGGTGTCCTGTCTCTGGTGGCGATGGTGGGAGAAAGCGTTTGAAAATTTATGAATTTCAACTGTGTGGCAAGTGCGCGAATATTTCGTGGAATTCTTTTTAACCCCGGCAACGTCAGACTTGGACCCGAGGAAGGGCAGGGGCAGGGGCAGGGCAGGGAAGGGCGTGGCATAGAATGGCTGGCGCGTCACTCGAATTGAAATTTCATTAGTTTTACGATACGCGACCATAAAGAAATATCGAGAGGATAGGCACGCACCTTAACGTTAACGTCATGGACAGGGACAGGGACAGATACTGGGACAGAGACAGGGACAGGGACAGGGACTTGGACATCGTCGCCGTTTTACGACCCTTCGCTAGAAGGCCACAGTGAGAAAGAGAGATGTTCACTGAGAGTCGAACACAGCTCGATGAATTATGGAAAGCGATTTACATTCTCCCACTCATATTTTATATGTTGTTGTTAATGTTTTCATTGGTTTTCCTTCTTCTTCTATATTTTTTTATTTTTATTTGCGAATGCATGAATTATGGATATTTCCTTATGGAATGCGCCTGGCATGCATACAAAGAACTAAAAACCGAACCCAGAATCAAGCACCGCAGAGAATGATGCGAGAAAATTTGTTATCGTGGTTGAATTTGTCTTGAAATTTATTGAACCAACTCGGAGAATGTAAAGAAAACACACCATACATTATAGCCATATATAACGGAATAGCAATGAATTGTACAATATAATTCGATTTGCAAGTGATGTAAGGGATAAGAAATGAAATATATGAGATTTATACTTGTAGATAGGTTAAGGAAATAAATAGAATGGGGGATGATATTAGGTTTTACCTATAATCTTAAACTTTTACATCAAAAAGTACACTATACTATATCGATTTATTTTCAATACATTATTCTCTTTGATCAATTTTTCTTCAGGCCTTTATAGGAACGTATGACTGTATAAATGTATATCCGATAGCATTTTACGGGTACAGGAATGACAATAATTTAATCACAGCAATATGCCAAATACGATGGAATATAAAATAAAGGGCGAGCATATGCCGTCTGGTATTTCCCCCCATTGGTAAATCCCCGACTAATAACTGACCATGCAAATGACCGCCGCCAGAGGGCGTGAGGTTTATTTGTAGCTGTGTTGGCAGCTTTTGGACATCCATAAAAACGCAGTACAATAAAAAATGTTGAAGTGCGAGTCGCAGACAGACATTGAGGGACAGAGGGGCAGAGTAAAGAGGGAATGTGAAGAGTAATTGTTATATTCTTAACAATATTCCGGAAATTTATGACCTATGCTCAGTTCTGCTGCATGGTCGCTTCTCTCCTAGTTGGATATGCTTCTTTTCTGGGGAGGACAGAAGGAAGAATGAATCGAGTTCCGTTTCCAGAGTCGCCATTTTGCTGAATTCGTGAAAAATGTTGCGAAAAATTTTAATGCGCTCGCTGCGGGCGCCAAATGGAAATGGAAATGGAAAATGGAATGGAAAGATGACAAATGATTATGGAGCATAATAAATTTCAGCGCTGATTGAGCGAAATGCGAGCTGCGGAATCAGAGAAAAATAAAAAACCTATGCAGTAATATGCATAATGCACAACGAAATGAAAATTATAAAGAAAAATGTGAGATTTTGCATAACAATGCGAACTCTGAGCAAAAGTCTCTGGAAAGAATCCTTACTATTCACATAATGAAGCTAATTTGCCGGTAAATCTCTGCAGGCTGTGCAGGTTCCTCAAACTCACTTCAAATCCAATAGCAGCAAAAAGCTTCGAGGGAAAACAAAGCCAGGAAAAGACATTGAGCTGGAGACAGAGAGAGAGACGAGCACGGAGAAAAGATGTTCCTTGTGCTTATGCCGGGCGAGTGACACGAGTGTCATCCACTGCTATCATATCTCAATCCCAAACAAGTCCTTTCTATTGTCCTTGTCCGGATAAATAACAAGAACTTGCCGAGAAAGCAATTTTATTATTTCTTGCGCATAAAATCTCTTCCCCCCTTTGCACACATGCGAGCCAAGTCCCGGCTTTGGACTGCGTCAAGTGGAACAAGTCCTTGCCCAGGAAGTTTGAATTTATTTTGGTTCGAGTGACTCAACTGCAAGTGCAACTTGTCCTTGCACATTTCTTTCTCCATGATTTGTTCGGGTAAAGAAAAAAGTTTGCGATTTCTATTGGCGCAACGAGTTTCTCTATCGTTTCTCAAACGCTTTTCCTCCTCTCCCTCTCTCGCAATTGATATCGAAAGCAAGCAATAAACGGACAAGTGACACTGTCAATTGAGTTTACAAAATCAAATTGAACATACGCTTATGTTTTTGATGATAAAAAAGGTCCAACATTAAGATAAAATTCTTAAAACTGAAAATTAAAGAACACTGAAAGTTGTCTAAGCTCAAAAGTAAAATATTAATTAATTAGTTCTTATTTAATATTTTGAATAATAATTTAAATTTTTGAAAACAGTATTTTTTAACCGTGAATATACAATTGAATTATTTATTTTCACTGATAAATTTGCATTTTATCATTTAAATAATAAAAATTCACAAAGCTCGAGTTAATAGTCGAATTATTTTCACATTTATTTTATCATATATTCGTGATAAGTTTTTTAATAACTGAAGTAAATGGAGTTGTGTTGGAATTCCTGGCCAGCTTTAGAGTCGAAACTTGTGAGTAAACACGTCGAGTCATCGACAATGCAAGTGACTGTAAATCGTAGTGGTAATGCAAACACAACAAATACACACATCATTTTGAAACAATGACAACGAAAATGCGGCACCCACAACAATGAGACAGCAGCAACTGTTGTTGTTGTTGTTGCTGTTGCTGTTGCTGTTGGTCGAGCGAGGAGTTGGTAGATAAAAGGAGTAGTAAAGGGGCAAACGGGGGGGAGCGGACGCTGTAGACCAAGTCAACAGCAATAAAATATTTAAAAAACTAAAGAAAATGAAGTCATCTTGTGCAAATATGAAAACAAAGTCAAGTGTTAATTTGCGTGGGAAAACAATTTCATATTGTGGCCCATGGCTTCAATGAGGCGGCTAAAAGTTCTTTTGATAAGGTCTTGGGGCTTGTCCCAACAACAATGACAGACAGACGGACAGACAGACGGACGGACAGACAGAGTCATCGTTGTTGATGTACCCTGAAAGCAAAAGTGTGTAGCACTTAATTGTATAATTTCCACACACAAAAAGTTGATCTGAAAGACAAAAGCCAAAAGGGAAACTCGAACTGGAATTGAAATGGTAGCTCAAAAACTACTTGGAGCGTGTGAAAAGGTTAAAGGGCACTGCGCACTGCGATTCCGTGGCGGCTCTTAACTAATCACAAGTGCTTGCGATTAGCCAAAAAGGTCAAAGCCACGTAATGCGCTCAGGCGAATTAGAGAAAATACTGGCCATAAAACCATGGCTAAAAGCCATTGCCAAACCAAAAGTCTGCTACCGAAATTGACCCTACAAAACATTAAGTTTGAAGTACATCAAACATTTTGTTGTCTGTTATCTCAAACTAACAAAACAACAGCAATAACACTAACAACAACAACAACAACAAAAAGGTGCCACCAACTTTACTCCAACTATGTCATTAAGAGTGTGTGCGGCAGGTGGGAGGGGTGTGTTGCAGGGGGTAGGGGCAAGAGAGAGCACAGAGAAGATTGAAACTTTTGTGCGTCGTTACGTTGTTGTCACCATCATTGTTTGTTTGTTGTTCTCCCCGTTGTTGTGGTTGTTGTCTTTGGTTATGTTATGCGAATGACATTTTCATGTACTACAAAAGTTTCTCGGCCGCTTCTCGTTTTCATAATACCCAGCAATCAAAGTCGCCACAAGGAGTTTATTTATGAATGAAGGTTGAGTAAATAGTTAATATAAGAATTAAACAATTTGATAGTGTGCTCGAATCGAAAGATAATTTTCGCTTTTTTATCTTTAATCATGAAAAATATTACAAAATTAAGGATACAAAATTTTCTTTTTTCAAGACTATCCCAACCTATTTAGTCATACAGAAATTTCTTTTATCTAATTATCCATTTCCAAACATATAACAGGGTATTTATAAGTCCATCATATCTTTTTCAACGAATGCTCTGTTGATTTCTGTATGTGGTGCTCTGTGGGAAAATTTATTTATGATTCTTTAATGCCATATTTTCCAGGTATTTTGTTTGTCGTTGTTGCCTCCCCCCCCCTCAAAAAAGTTGTCAAAACTTACGCACTTTTGTTTCACTTATGCGGTGTCAGAATTTATTATGGTCCACACACTCGGGCAAACTGCTTTCCAGTTCATTCAAAGTTAAGGTGAACAATGTAATGCATTTATACGATTTAATTAGATTGAGAGAAGCCTATCAACACCAATTCCAGACATGGATCGGTTCGAAATTCGAAATGTAAACGCTGTGAAAGAATCCAATTCGAATTAATCAAATCATCATGGCAGCTGAACTGAGCTCTTTTCTAACTTGAACTCGGCTCTTTGATCTGAGATCGCGACCAGTGAAACATATTTCAATTATCGGGCCATGACCGATCGAGTCGAGTCGAGTCGAGTCGAAGGCGATTCAGAAGGCGCTGCTGCCGCTGCTTTTGGCCATGGCCCTGATGTGTTGTACTCGACTGACGGCGTCTGGGGCGTGGGGGCATCAATCAAAGCCGCAACGGCAACCAAACAACAAAACAGTTAATAACAACTACCAAAATGTGTGTGGACCAGAGTTGGGCGCGAGTGCAATGCATCATCGACAGCTCCATCAACGTCATCACCAGAGTGCAGCATAGAAAGAGAGAGAGAGAGAGAGAGAGGGATGAAGGGAGGGGAGGCGCCCCCTTTGCTTGTGTGGTCGTGTGGTTGATTTTCAATTTCATACGCACCGTTGGACGCCGCCCAATATCGATGAGAGCGGCATTTTATTGATTAACGCGCTTGCCACCCAGATCCCAGAGTTTAGAGCCATTCCCTGGCCCATTCTCTGACCCAGAGCCATGCCCGAATTCCAATCTCAATCGCAGCGCCCAGCAGCGATTTTCATCACTTGCGTGGTAATTAAAATGTATTTTCTTTTGATAGTGCCTAATGGGTTCAGTGCGCTGGGTGGTCAATCAGCTAACTACTCCTTTCTCTTTCACACACACTCTCTCTATCTCTCTCTCTCGCTTTCTCTGCAGTTTTGTGGCAGCTGTCGCAGCTGAGTTCAGGCCATAATTCAACGTCCTCGTCGACGTTGACGTTGACGTCGTCAGCGTCATTGCCAACATCATCAATTTTCTGAGCGAGCCAAAAAAACACAGAAAAACTACAAAAAAGTGTTAAAGCGCGAAAAGCAACAACTACAACAGCAACAACTACAACAACAGCAAAGGGAACAACATTGAGCAATTTGTTTCGCTTTGTCTTTTCATTGTTTTTCCCAGCCAACAAACAATGCGCAGTCGCACCAGGTGAACTTGTCCCCCTCCCCCCCTTCAGCCCAACCACCCTCTGTGCCTGCCCCTGGTGTGTAGGTGGAGGGAGGGCTGTGTGTTGCACGTTTTTATTTCGACACTCATTTGCAAGTTTTTGCTAATGTACCTCATCGCCGTCGATGGTTTCTTTGTGGCAGCCACTGATAAGCGCCGCTGCCGCTGCCGCCGGCCGTTTGTTGCCCTTCCACAGTAATGGCACAATGCAATAATTACAATTTATATCTTGCTGATAAGAATCGCACATTAAGCGACTTGCAACCAACCAACAACGGACTAACAGACAGACAGACAGACAACAACTGCCGTCACTTGCAAAAAGCTGTCAACGTGTGCGTTTTAACGCTCTGTCGGCTCCTCGACCTGCCCAAAAACAGTCGCCAGTCGCCAGTGAGCGAAGCTGTTGCCAAGCAGCAGCAGCTGCTGCATTCAGTTAAACAGCAACAACAACAACAGCAACAACAACTGCAACAGCAGCAGCTGCCCAACAATTTCTGGCTGCTGGCCGGGGTCATTGCCAAAATTTCAATCAACTTTGGTGGTCAGCGCAAAAAAAAATTAACAACATTTGACACAGCGACTTTTAAATACTCTACTTCTTTATATAGATTTAAATTCTGCTTTAAGGTAATAGGAAGAGAAAAAAAATAATAATTTCGTGGACACTAAAGATGAAAAAACGTTAAAATTCAATATCATATTTATGTAAGCATTTCAATTTTCTTTTGTAGCGTATTCGTAAGCGTCAAACTGACTGCGAGAAGGGAAAACTAATATTAATATCATAATATTTATCCTAATCCTATTGTAAGTGAGCCAAAAGAAAGAGTTTTAATTAGAAAATATATTTTAAAAAGAATATCCAAATTTGTATTCTTCTATTCTTTTTTTAGTTTCTTATGCATCACGTTAGTAAACGTCGTTTGTGCAGTAGGACAGTGCAAAGAAATTGACACAGTCACAGAATTCATATATACGATAAACGATTCAGATCTACTTTGATTATTGAATAAAAATAAATAAATAAAGCTAAATAAGTGGAATTAAAGTAAAACAACAGAGTGTCCAGAAAGATTATATACCCTCAGTAAGGTAGGGTATCATTAAAGGGCAGACGAAGCTGCCTCAGAGGCAACAGCAGCCGTTTAGTCAATTGGTGGTCCTACTTTGCATACGACTCTGGACCGAAAAGGACACGATGCGAGATCCAGTTACAGTTTGATCGACACATATCACACCTGGCCTCCCGACAAGTCCTGGCCGATCGGACAGACGGACAGACGTAACTGCTGCCAATGAAGCGAGAAGAGAAACCAGGCAAAGATCACAGCCGTTGGCCCGACAAATTGGCAGGACTCTTGGAGCTGGACACGCGTGCGCAGGATCGAATTACGAGGCGCATGCGATGTTGCTTGCCCCACATGCAACATGCTTTGAGTATTTGGTGCGAAACTGGAGACGGGTCAGATTAAAAAACTCATACGTAACAGACAGACAGAGACAGACAGACAGACAGAGAGACAGCATCGATCTCTGACTGGGAGGTCCGATGATGACGATCTCGATGTCAATTTCGCTGGCAATGAGGCGCGACCGTGTTGCATGCTACCTCCTTCCTTTTGGCCGTAAATCTTGAGGCCAAGGACACTTCAATTAGGCTAAGCGCCGCTGTCTCGTGTCGTCGTCCTGTTGTGTGTGTGCTGTTATTGTTTGGACTTCTGTGTCACAGTCTCAATTGCAATTAGCACAACATTAGCGCGGCTGACCTTTGACCTCGCTGCCACTCCCGCTGTGCCGCCTATTGTCCTGACCTCGACACTGTCCTTGCGCCTCAGTGTGTCCTCAGTGTTTTCCAGCATTTCAATGTGTTTCTTTTCACTCCCAGTGTTTTCCGCGTTTTGTCACGCATCCATTCGCCAAACGGACGGCAATAATTGCGGTTGTTCCATTGTCCTCAGTTCGGAACAGGCGCCTCCGCATATTTACATAATTGTCCCTGTCTCGTCGTCACGGTAGCAAATTGCCATCCCTAGAGACAGAGGGACGGAGGGAAAGGGAGAAAGGGAGCCTGGCAGGTGGGAGGAAAATTTAAGAATGGGCCAAAAGGACAAAGCGGAGTGGAGGAATAAAAAATGAGAAGAGATATTAAATAAACGAGAGTAGTAGAAAATAGCAAGAGACTTACTAAAACATTTTCACAGGAAGCGAATAATAAAATAATTATGAAGCGGAAAATGGAAAACTAAAAAATAGGTACACAATGAAAGCTTTAGAAGAGCCAAGAGTAGCGAGAAATATGAGTTTGATAAACAGGAAAATGAATGAAAGACAAAGAAGGTAATTTAGTTTGAGATACTTTAAGGGAATGCAAGTGCTTTTGCTTATAAAAAATGCTCTTGAATTTAGTGAAATTTCAATTCCTGGATTACTTAATAATTTAACTATCTAGGAGAGAAAGATACTGCCATTTAAAAAATCCTTGTTTTGTGGAAATAACAACTGAAAGTTGTGAGTTGCATTACTTTCTACATGACATTATTTTCAAAATGAATCGAAGTTATAGAAATATCACTTGGCTAAAAATATCTTTTAGCATAATCTCTTCGAAAAATGAATTAATGATAAGGAAAGGACGAGTTTCTACAATAAGTTAAAGCAGAATTTCAACCGCAATTTGATTTACAAGCGATTACTCACATTTAAGTTAGAAAATCTGGAAAATAATCAAAATTAAGGAAGGGATAAGGTTCAGAGCGAAGGAAGAATTCTCTTGAAATTTGTAAAAAATTCAACCGGAATTTCTGGTTTACATAATTTTCCACATGTCATTATCAACATCAATGAAAAGCGCATCAATCAGCGGCCAGCAAGTGCCTGCATCCGGGCAACGGTGGCAGGCATGTGTCATCGTTGCCCCTGCCACTGCCACATGCCCCCGCTGCCCCCACCCGCTGGGAGGCCACTTGAAATTTCGCTGATCATGACAATAGAGCGAGCAACAATTGTCGAACGGGGCCAAACTTTACTTGATTGCCATCATCAAACTGTTTACGCGGATGACGGACAACAACGGGAACAACAACAAATTGTGGAGGCGTGCAAAAGATTTGTAGGAACTGTGCGGGGGGGGGGGAAGGGGGAGAAGAGACGTTGTGGCAAAGTGGACAATGTTTGGTACCGGGCAGTGATAATCACTGAGCTACTCAGATTTGATTGCCTGATGAATGGATGATGGCTGGAGGTTTGTGGGTCATTCTGAATGGCATGTGAATACTTTCGAGTGGCGCCATGACTCAATTGGAAGTGAGAAAGAAAGAGTGAGTGAAAGTAAGAGAGGGAAAACTGAGAGTCAGCTTCAGGTCGGCATCACATCAATAACCGCACAGTTAACCCAATAATCGGAACGCGTAGATAGCACCTAATTAGGGTGCCGAGAGGCGACGGACTGACAAGTTTAGCGCCATTAGCGCGGGTGGTCGACGTAGAAGGATCGAAGGATCGAAGAATCGAAGTCGACCTAAGACCATTTCAGACGGACACACCCGGCAGCATAAAGTGGCAGCTGCCTAGGACGTGGCCACGTTGCCACTTTGTCGATTGGTAACAAGACGCAGTTTTGTTTTGTTTTTGCTTTGGGTGTCGCCGACGATTCGTTGCGTTTCATTTGTGGTGCAGACCAAGCTGAGATAATTACATGTTAATTCGTGCCCCTCTCTCTCTCTCTCCCTCTGAAATTCCAATTGTGTCTGTCCCATTGCCGATTCTTTAATCCGAAGACAGCGCAATCAAGTCGGCGTCTCTCTGAGGTGGCGACTTTGCCGCCGGCGTCCTTTTTTCTTTCTTTGGTTGCCTCGTTCGGGATCGGGATCGATAATTAAGCAGTTGCCAACAATGTGTGTGTGGCACATTTAATTGAGGCTAAGGACACCTCAAAACTGACTAACCAACTAGCCAGCTAAATGGTCATGTGGTCTGGCCAAAAAGAAAAAGCAAAAGGAAAACAAAAACAGGTAAATCACATATAGTAAAGACGAAACGCTCGATCAACTCAACTGTGGCAGGCCTATTAATAACTTTAATTAAAATTGTGACTTTGGTAGCCGCCATCATCGTCATCATCGTCATCATCATCATCATCATTGGCTCGAGCTTGAGCTTGAGCTTAAAGGTTGCACATTTGGTCTGGTCTGATCTGAGTGTGGGAACCAAATTATTCAAATCTTTAGCCAGAGCCATAATTCTCCGCACTCTCTCATATGCATATTTATTGCATTTTTCGACGCGGCAACGCCCCCAAAATTCACAATGGAATTTCAATTCCATTCTCCGACTTTGACTTTGACTCTGACTTGGCCAAAAAGGAGCAAAACACGAACTCAGACTCCGACTACGACTTCGACTTTGACTCCTTCAAATGCAATCGTATTGCCGTCTTTTGTTTTGTTACGCTTTGTTTTCGACTTGTCTCTCTCTCTCTCTCGCTCTCTCTGCAACATTTGTTCTTAACTTGGTCTTGTTGGTTTCGCAGGAATAATTAAAATTTATATGTGTTTCGTTGTTTGCATCTCTGCAGTCTTTTCAGTCTGGTTTAGCTTTGCTTCTCCCCCACTTCTAATGTGATCTTCCCGCTGCAGTGGCTCCACCTTCAGCTTTACCCCTCCTCACTCCCCCTCGCTCTCTAGCTGCAACTGTTTCCAGTTGCCAGTTTTCAATCTCATTGCCAGTCCTGGTCCCGTCTGGCACATTGGCAATTCAATTTCACTTTCGCACATAAACGGCACATTATTTATAAAACAGGCGCTGCCAATTTGCATGGCAACTGTTGCTACGTGCCAATGCGAATCCTCTCCAGAAATATACCTCTTCTCCCTCTCTTCTCTCTTCAACTCACTCTTCACATTAAATCGCCTGTCAATTGGAAAATTGCGCAGCTTTTGCCCTTTTTCATTTATTTTCTTTTTCTTTTGCACCTATTGAATTAATGGCAACGAAGCTGAAGCCAAAGTCGGATGCAACAGATGCTGCTTGATCACCTGCCCCTCCTGCTCGGCCAAGAGCTGGGCTGTCACCGTATTGACCAGATTGAAGGCAAAGGCGAAGCCACTGAAGGTGGCCCAAACACCCAGAGCTAGCCAGCGGAGCAGACGCGGACGCGGGCTGCCGTCCAGCTGTCGGAGCAGGCAGAGACCCAGGCTGAGTCCCGCCAAGGCGCCCGTCATGTGGGCTATGTAGGACACTGAGATCGTGGGTCCAGGCGATGGCTGATACTCCATCAGGGACATTTGCCTGCAGTACAACGTGTAGCCCAGATCAAAGGAGACTAGGGGA
Organism: Drosophila suboccidentalis; assembly: GCA_037043435.1. Classification (NCBI taxonomy): domain Eukaryota; kingdom Metazoa; phylum Arthropoda; class Insecta; order Diptera; family Drosophilidae; genus Drosophila; species Drosophila suboccidentalis. Next base: position 710,541 of record JBAMBK010002320.1, read on the forward strand.
TTGACAATTAGAGGAGAAAGTGGATTAATTGGAGTAAACTCACCGAAAATAATGACAGCTAGGAGCTGGGCCAGTCCATGTCGCATGTGGCCAAAGTTGAGGAGTACATTGGCCAATTGTGCCGCCAGCAGAGCGTAGACTCCTCCACTGGCACCCACCAGATACACCGTGGAGTCCACCACGCTGGTGCCCAACGATCCGGCAAGGACACCCGCCAGATACACGACCGCCGTTCTCCCCGATCCGTGGATTAGCTCCAGCGGCAGGCCATACAGCAGCTGGGTGACCACATTGAATCCCAGGTGCAACCAGCTGGCGTGCAACAAGGCGTAGGAGACGAAGCGCCAGAGCTGCAGGCGACGATCTGGGCGGTAGATGAGCTGCGAGTCTTCCGGAGGAGCAGAGCCCACGCACACATAGACAAGGATCTGAAAAGGAGATGGGAGAAATGACAAATCAGAGTCTTAAAGGTTCAATGAGTTGCAGAATTAACACAGAGAAAACATACGTGATTATGGAATAAAATCAATCTAAACGGGTTTCTTATAATAATTTCGTAATTAAAAACTATATTTTTGTCTTATCAACCCATTTGAATGTTGATACATTGGCCCTGAATTCGTATATTCTATTAATTTAAAAATTATATCCTGAAGTAATACTGCAAATACTAAGACCTCCTTTAGAGAACATACTATGCTAAAATCCAAAATGTTGAGCTTGAAATTTAGTGAGATTTTTTTTTCTGTGTATCCATTACACACTTTGTCACCCCTCTCTCTCTCTTTCTCTTTCCGTCTCTGTTGTTTTCTGCTTAGAAAAGTGATTTGGAGAGGGGGACGGCAATAAAGCCATCACAATGTAAGCTATTTTTCAGCCCCACAGCGGCGCCGTCGTTCCGACAGGAAAGCGAAGCAAAAGCAAAGAAAAAGTCAAATGGAAAACCAAAACAAAAGCCAAGGAAAGTCAGAGCAACCCCTCGGGCTCAGACTGGTGAGTTGAGCACAGCGAGACTGGCAGCAGACAGTGGCGAGACAACGTCGCCGTCATTTCATGCGCCTTGCCACATTCCACATTCCGAACCCAATAGCAATATTCCAATTCCATTCCCAATGCGAATGCGAATCCAAATTGCAATGGCCCCCTTTTGTGGCTGGCGGCGTCCAGTCTGCGAGTGGCAGACACAAACTCAGACATACAGACAGACCAGACGGACAGACAGACAGGCAGACGGACAGACAGACGGACAGAAGTGTTGGATTTTCGCACGCACTCTCTCCCACATCGGGGTCGTCTCCTGTTTCGCGTTCTGTCGATACTCGCACTCGCACTCGTATATCCTTTACCCGGAAGCCAAATGCCATTTGCAAATGCTTTTGGCCAGTCGGCAATTTACGAGTGCGAGTGCGAGTATATGCCTCACAAGTTGCGCCAAGTTCAACGTGGCCTGTAATATGATCAGGTTGCATTATTGCACGACTGGGGACACCCACAAAGACCCCAAGTCGAACCACCCTTGACATCAACAACATCTTCAGTTTCTGGCTTGCAAAACGACGATTCTGCAAAAGGGTCCAGCGAAAGAAGTTCAAGAAGTCGGCCACAAAAAAAACGGGGGAACAATTCGAGCAACAGCTGTTACAGAGGGGGAATCATGCCACAAACAGAGTAGTGAATGTGGAAAATATGATGCATATTAAATGGGGAAAGCTATAAGAGATGAATGTAATTTCAACTAACACACAAGGGGAAGCGAGGAAGTTATAAAAACCATGCGAGCCGTTTAAAACCATAAACTGAAGAAATCTTTTATGAAGTAGATATTTTTAAATAATTCACTTTTTTTAATACAAGTTTAAGAATTTAAGAATGATACTTCCCTATATCCCACCTCTTTACATCAGCATTTAGGATATTATAGTAATCAAATGGATAAATCAAATCAAATAATTGTACTTTTTTATTTAACGTCAACTAACAAAATTTAAAAAGAAAATCTTTTATAATTTAAAATGAAATCAGAAACTTAGATTTTTTATTGAATATTAAATATATTTAAAGTTTACGAGTCTGGGAGAAATCGAAGAAATTTAAGTTAATTAATACAAGATTTGTTTCCGGGGTTTAGTCAATAATGGTGTGTATTATTTGTAGAAAATATAAAAATTGATATGAAAATTAAGGAGAATATTATTCTAAATAATTTATGGAAAAGTTTGCACAGAACTTAAGATGAATAAAACGGAAAGAATAATTTTCAATTGAAATTGAAAAGAATATACGTAAAATGATCTAATATTAAAGACACTCCACATTCCAATTTAGAAATGCCACTTGTTTTAAAATACATTTAAAGAAGGAGCTGCTTGCACTAATTCAAGTCGAGTTGAGTAGCAATTAAATCGCCCCCGAAATGAGCACGTGCAATGTTGTGCAACATGGTCGATGTCATGGCAACCTGGCACGCTGCCCATTGGAGTTGCTTTCAACCCCTCGAGGTTAATCGCATTACGAGTAGATGGGGCAGAATGGGAGGCAGATGGGCAGCTTAGGAATACATTTGGTATTTATTTGGTCACCTACCTCGAGCAGTGAGACGAGCACAATGAAACAGGGCGGTGGCCAGCAACGTATTGGCCTGGATGTCAACTGTTTTTCCTTCAGTGGCAACTCGCCTGGTGGCAACTTGGCTGCCATCGTGGCAGTGGCAGGCTGTGTTGGCTGCTGCATCAGCTGGTCGGGGCAGATGCCCAGCACCAGGCCGCTGTTGCGGGATTGAGACGGCGGCATCTGCGGCATCAAGACGGTCGTCGAGAGCATTTCCGATTTGTTGCCGTTGCCTTTCGCGTTGCCTTTGCCGTGGCCGCGTCTATTTTTGGGGCGTCTGCCTTGTGACGGTGCCCCACTTAGCGGCTGTCATGATGTTGCCGCCGACGGCGCTGTGCGAGGAATTCTGTCTGGCCCACAGTTGGCCCCTGCAAAAAAGAGACAACCAACAGCGTAAGTGAGTAAGAGAGAGAGAGAGTGAGAGCGGCAAAGAGTATGGGAATCGGATGGGGATTCTGATAGCTTTTTCTTGCCAAATTAGCTCAAGGTTGTCTGTCCAACAATTTCCACGTTTCTGCTGCCATTGCGACAACTGCAGCGCAATTATTCTCGACTCTATTTGGCAGTCGTCGACGGCGCCAGCCAAGTCAATAAGTGACACCACACCCCACACCACACCATTTACCCCTTTAGCCATGTTTATAAAATGCCTCTTGTAATGTCACTAGACAGCCATAAAACAGTCGCAATTTATTTCTCTGGTTAGCGCATTTTGTGACAAACAAATTTATTTCCGCTGCCAGACACAATGATGGGAGCTTCCACGGTCCCTAACAGATGCAAACCCATCTCTTAGGTGAAAGAAAAACATGGAAAATAACCCGACCGATAGTTGTAATTGTGGCTGTAAGTCATATTTAGTTGATCTGCATTAAAGTTGAAAGACTGTTGTTGAACAATTTCCCATTTATCATTTAAAATTGTATTTACAGAATTATTATATTTTTTATTTATTTAACGACAACTAAAACTAATACAAGAGAATTCGATTTTCAATTAATAAATTTACTTGATTTATATTAAAATCTGTAAATGTAATACAGGGTGGCGCAAAAGAAGTCATCCGATGTGGTTTGGCTGTCATTTTTTTTCTAAATGAAAAATTTTGATTCTGTTTTTTGATTATGTTTATTCGAACCTTAAGAATTTTATTGGTTTAGGCGAGAAGATGACATCGGCCAAGTGTTCGCTGCCAGAGCTCATGACCATACGCCCGTTTTATGGCATTTTCCATCACTTTTGCCAGAACTTCGGGCGACAGGTTCTCGCATTCCTGGCGAATATTTTCCTTAAGGGCTTCAAGAGTTTGCGGCTTGTTGACGTGAACCTGCGACTTTAAAAAAACCCCATAAAAAGAAGTCTGGAATGGTTAATTCGGGTGATCTGGCCGGCCAGTGCAAATATCAAAAACGAGAGATAAAGCGGTTATTATTATTACATTATTACAATTATTCTGCGTTCTTGGGGAGTGTATCGCTCCATGGCTTATTCACTTGTATTCTGTATCTGTCTAGTCCACAAATGTCAAAACAGATTTGACATTGGCGGCCATTTGCAAAAATGAGAGCATCTTCCAATACGGTGACTTCTTTTGCGCCACCTTGTATATTCAAGTTTACTTCATACTGAATCAAAACTAATGAAGCACAATTAAAACTCGAACTGAGTTCGCTAAATCTTGATAACGGGAACAGTTTAATGTTTCTCAAATTAAGTTCATCTGCCCCCATTAAAGAGCCAAAGGAAGTAAATTTTTTTGTAGTTGTTGCCGTAGTGGTTTCTGTTTGGTTTTGGGTACATTGTAGGGATTAATCGTAGAACTGGCCAAGGTACTTTATGTGCCCAGTGCTAGTTTTAGTATCCTGGGGAATATTGACCATGGCGTGCCCGTGTTAACTTGGCATTGTTTTTCGGCATTTGGCAGTTGCCCTTGGTAATGAGTTTTAATGGTGATTACCTTTTGGAGCTGCTTTCTGGCTGCCGAAACAAAGGGCAACTGGCAGAGGGTAAGGGTTGAGGGGTCAGGGGTTGGGGATGCAGTCACATGTCGAACGGTAACTTTCTGGGGCACCTCGACCAACTGGCAGCCAGGACACTTTCTGGCAAACGAGTTTTGCAAACGGAAATGCTGCGTTTCCATCTTCATCGATCCTTTGTGGGGATGCAGCTAAGCCAAACCGGTTGAGGTAGGAACTAAGGGGAGGGACTGGGAAGAGGGGAAGGGCCGAGGGGAGTTATTCTCGTTTTAATGAACACAAAGCGGAGCGCACGCCAAACTGTACAAATATCGACAGGTGTAGGTAAAGTCCTTAATGTCCTTAAACATCATTTCTTGTTTCGCTCTGTTCGTTAGTTGTTGTTATCGATATTGATGTTGTTGTTTGGTTGTTGTTGTTGCTTGGGTTGTTGGCCTTCACACGCAAGTTATTGTGCCCATTCAGGACACGCACATATCCTTGAACCAACTCAACGCTCAACTAACTGGGCCCCGAATTAAACTTTCAAGTACACGAATTATGTATGCATATGTATGTATGTGTACATTTGGATTATGCAAGCAATTGAAGCTCCTTGAGACTAGCTACGGGCTAGTTAGCTTACTGCCCTCTCCAATTGCCAATTGCCACTTGCCACATGCCACATGCCACTCTATTTCCTGCCCCACTTGATTCGCTTCTGAGTTTGCATTTGTGTTTGCATTGGCAAATATTTAATTTGCATATTGTTGGCTATTTGTATTTACATTATTTACATTTGTATTTATCAAATACGTTGGCGCCTCTTTTACTACATTTATTTTTTCTTTTAATTTCATTTTGTTATTTAATTACATTTCACTTCAATGGTTAAATAAATAAAATGATTTCATAAAAACGAACACGTCCGGATGGAGTTTATCAATTTACTCATTTGCCAGGCATTGAATATAAAATAGTTGAATATAATTCAATTAACACGTTAATTATTAAATAGCATTAAAAGCTTCAAGATTTATTCATGAACTTAAAAAAACAATTATTTTTTATATGAATGACAGAATTTGATATAATAATCGGGCCAATCATAACCAATCATGAAAAACATTAATTTAATTAAATTCAGATAATAGATAAAATTAGCATAACATTTCTGCTAACTCTATTTATGTAACTTTCTAAAAAAGGCTTTTACTAACATTTCCATAAAATGTAATTAATGGTCTAACATTTCTTCCCCATGCTAAGCAGCTGTAATACAATAAAATTCTGTTAAAGCAACGACAACTCCTGTTACTGCTCATGCACAGTGTTCGCTCAAAGTATTTGGATGGCTTACAGTTCCGGGAAAATCTGCTTAAAACTTGCAATTGTGAATGGCTTTTGCATGTTGCATAGAAGGAAAATAAAAACCGATTTGGCCAAAAATAGGAAAACGGAATGCGTTGCGACTGACAGCAAAGTCAAGTGAAATGTGCAAAGTAAAATTTTAATTACTGACGCCACGGGCGAACAGCGGATGGAGGGGAAAAGGGAAAACAAAAGGAAATGTTGTGAGAGTGAGAAAGCGAAATGTGCATAATAATTATGACTGGGCTTAAATGTTGATGCCGTCAGTTATGGGAAACTTGCGAAAAGTGAAAAATATGAGGAAAAACCAAAAAGAGTAGAAAAACAAGTTGGCAGCACTTCAGCATGGCCTTGGGTGAGTGTGGGTGGGTGGATGGGTGGTTGGTAGTAAAGTGAAAGAATTAAGGCGACTTCAAGTAATGCATGTAGAAAGTTTCATTAACAACAACAAACAAACATTAACAACAATGACGAGAAAATTGTTGAAAAACTATAATTGAAAAACATGTGCGAGTCTTTGTCTATGCACAACACGCAACTGACAGAGAAAGAGAGAGAGAGAGTAAGAGAGTGGGAAAGACTGAGAAAGACTGAGAATGGAGCCTAAGGTTTCACTTTTAAAAAACCTAGCTATAAGTACGTAATATTCACATATGATGAGTACGAGAGTATAAACAATAACATTAACATTAAATTTGCACTTTTTTTGCACTTAAAGTTGGAATTGTTGGGCAGCGTTACGAAAGAAGTGCAGGGCCTCAGTTGGCTGAACAAAGAAAGTCGAGAGGGGAGTGGAGTGGAGTCAGTGGGGTCTCAACGCCCAAAGTCGTCGCTCATTTCACAATCAAATTCCGGCAATTGAAACGAATGCGATTAAAAGCCGCACGTCATGCGAGGGAAACAAGTGCGCAGCTGAGGCTGCAAAGGGAAGGGAAGGGCAGGAGCAAATGGAGCATCGCGATAGGGCTCTCCACCAACTTCAGACAGACGAGGAAAGCAGTTGAGGAACAACTGCATCAGCAACAAAAACAACAGCAACAACAACAACAACAGCAACCCACGCGACTCTCTTGGCAGTTGCCGCAACTGCCGCGAGTTCATTTCCATTTGGGTTGCATGCAACGCCGACGTCTTCGGTGGCAGGCAAAGACAATGGGGAGGGGGGCAGGGGAAAGTAAGCTGAATCTCTTCTTGTCTGCTTTCAATTTAATTGTAATTTCTTTTGTGTTTATTGCGTATGCCTGCTGCTTACGTTTTAATTTCATTAACTTCAAGTTTTACTGTGTGAAACACTTGCCCAGTCACATACCCTCCTCCTCTCGTATTCCCCTTCCACTCTTCCCCTCTTCTCATCCGGAAGAGCCGGGAGGCCACACTGCTCGCTAGCCGTAAAATTTTTGACATAAAACTTAACCTACAAGCAACTGCTTGTAACTTGTACTCGTATCTGCATCTGTGTATCTTTGTATCTTTGTATCTGTGCCAGCGATTTCGACAGAAGCTCTTGCTCTTGCTGATGAACTAAAGATACTCTCATTTAGAACAGCAAACGGAACCACTTACCCCAGTTGCTCGTTTACAATTTCACATTTCACAGATTGAGCAATCAAATAAGTATATGCTTAGAAATTAAAGCTGCAAAAAATAATAATAATAAAATCATGAAAGCTTCCCATATCGTGAATGGAACGTGGACCAGTTCAGCAACTGAAGATCAATTTGTGCTGCAATTCAGATGCAAATCTCGGCCTGGTTTGCTCAAGTGGCTTTCAGTTGGTCAATTTACTATTATTATGATCATATCCAATTAAATTCTAAGCGACTAAGAGCTCGTGTCTGTGAAGCTTATTATCAAAAGCAGGTTGCAATAACCAACTATTTATTAATTTTTTCATTGACTCAAAATATATCTATCTGTCATACTTAGATATTAATTATTAACCTTATCAATTTCTGCTAAAAATAGTAACTAAGCAATTGCATTAAAATTTATAAAAATTGTAATTTAAAAATTAAATTTGAAAAAAGGTAAAAATATGATATTCAAATCATTTTAATTGATTCCCCCTGTTGCTGCAAAGAATTCGCATTTAAGCTGATTTTCTATTATATATTTGTTCTATACTTTGCCATTTTGTGAAAAGATTGATTGCTTTACTTTTGCTACAATAAAAAAGTATGAATTGGCTTTGTGAAAAGGGCAAAAAAATATGTATAATTTGCAACATTTCATAATGAGAATAATATAAGCCTAAGAATATTGCTTTCTTTGTGGAAAGTATTAAAACCATTTCGAGTCATTCAGAGGCAACCAGAGCAACAAGAGCTGCACCGCAACTTGGCTTAAGTCCGAAAGTACACGTTGTTCGAGTATTTATGCTGAATATTTCTACGACTTCGCGTCAATGCACAAATCAGTTAACGTCCGGCAACGGCAAAACACGGCAGAAGGCAGTTGTCAGTTGGCAGTTGGTGTATAGACGTAATAACCTGCGGCAACAGAATGAGAGTGACATGAGGGGTAAAAGGGGGCAGAGATGGATAGATAGACACAGGGGAACACAGACAACAGACAACGACATCGACACCTGACCATGCGGCGGGTTGTTCTGTTGGTTGTTTGGTTGGTTGTTCGGTTGTTGGGTGTTGGTTGGTGTTACCTAAACAAGTGCAGCGCGTATCCATGTTTATTTTACGGTTCAACGATTATTACCAGTTATTGTCTAATGGCACCGTAAAGGGGGACACCACCAGAGGCTGACATCGAAAGGAAGAGAGTAGGAGAGCTGTCGTGCAGCCAGAGCCAAAGCAAAATCGCCAAAAGCGACAGACTGTGGGTGAAAGAAAGAGAGAGCAGGAGAGGCGGACAGAAAGAGAGGGTCAGACCATCGACCAGCTAGGTGTTAGTAGATTGTTGTTGTTTGTTGTTGATTGTTGTTGCTGTTGTTGTTGCAACCACCGCTGGTTGTTGTTGGTTGTTGTGGTCTCTGCACTCGCTATCATATATTTCAAACACGTTCCAAACTTTTGCCATGCACAGGGAGGAACAAAAACGGAAGTTCACACGGAAATATATAGGGAAAAAACTGAAATAAAACGTAAACGAAAAAAACAACACCCCAAAAATAAAATAAAATAAAAGCCAGAACAACAAAAAATAGATAAAGACAAACATTATGTTTATAATAAAATAACAACAAATATGAAAATGAATCACGCAAAGTAAAAGAGGAAATGCAAATGGAAGTTTAGTTTTGTCTGGGTTGAAATTAAATATATATCGAGTCTAGCATGGATCGATGGCAATGCGAATATGTTGAATATGACGAAATTGATACAGAATAAAGAATAATAATTTAGGGAATGCGAGAGCAGAGACAGAGAGAGAGAGAGGGGATGAAGCGGATGCGAGATAATGTCAACTAACATTTGGCATGAGGCCACAAGACGAGAAAACATTTGGGGTATCTACTCAAGGAGACAACGCTTGGACCACTCAAAGAGGGAATGGGTAAGAGGAGAGGGAGAGGGAGAGGAAGAGGCAGGGTGAGGTTAAAGGGGGGAAGGCAGCATTGACATATCAATAAATTTAGCACGCATCCGATTAATGTGCGTGGTTGGTCTATGGGGAGATGGAATCCAACATGGAAGATTCGACTGGGCAATGTCTAGACTCCAGACTCTGGATGACGACGACGACGATGATGCTGAGTGTGTGGCGTGAACTTGTGGCAAGTGTGCTCAAATAAATAGCTTTAGTTTGGGGCTGGCTCGCAGATGGCACTGAAATCATAATGTGGGCACACTTGATTTATGTATTATATAGATATGTATTCCCAAATAGCAAAGAGTCTCCTTTTTCCCTTTCTCCCTCTCCCTTTGGCTTGTGAATTTCTCTGGACTGATCTAATAGAGCTTAAGAAATTGCGGCACGAACATGAACTCGATAATTAACTTCAAAACGCGACTGCATGCAAAAGATACAAATGCATGGCACAGCACAGATACAGATTGACAGATACAGATACATACATACATACTCAGAGAGTGCACCAATTGGCCGCTGATTGTCGAGCGTGGCAATTTGATGCAAAAGCCATCAATTAACCCGCTTTCCAAGTGGCAACAACAAAAACAAAAACAAAACTATCTCAGATGAGTCGGCAAATGAACCGCAGCATTTCAGAACGGTTAAGCAGCCATCAACGAGATGCAACGATTTGCACGTAGTTCCGTTAGCTAATTGGTCGATAACTGCTGCCAACTGCCCGCTTCCCTCTCCCGCTTCCCTCTCCCGTTACCAGGTGAGATTCTTAGGAATCATTTGGCGGAAGCAACAAGGAAACTAGCTGACCAATGGAGTTTGTTGGTTTCCCCAGCGCCATGAATAATTAATTTATGATTTTTCTCATTGTAAATCATAACAATTAATGTTGCTTTAAATGCGCATCCAGGGGCAGAAAGGAATGGGGCGACATGAACATGGCCAGCGGCGACTCGTGAAACAACAACAACTTCAGCAACAACTTCAACAACATCAACATCAAAAGGCAATTATGCGCCAAGAGTGGGCGGTAGGGCGTAGCAAAAAAAGACTGCAATAAAAAGAAGTAATGTTAATAAGAAAACAACAAGAAAATTGCGTGGACAAAGAGTGAGAGAATGGGAGAGAGAGGGAGAGAGGGGAAATGGCAAAAAGGGGGAGCTAGAAAAATTCGCACGATAATGGAAATGAAAATGGCATGAAAAGGCTTTTGTGTTCTTAACTTTTGGCTCACTCTCAGCCAAAGGCATCAGAAGAAAAGAGAAGCAACAAAAGCACTTGAGCCTGGCCAAATTGGAGAGGAGGCAAAACAAGAGGCAACTTGACAATGTATTTTAAGCCTAAAAGCGGCATATTATTAGTGCAAGTCTTAAGAGATCTACAGAAATGGAAACTAATACTATGAATTCGTACACATTAAGTAATTTTATACTTATTTAATAAATATTAAAGAAATACACAGTTCAGGATTACTTATTCTTAAGGGAATTATTAACTCTTTGATATCTTTGGAAACTTTTTACTATGAAATGTTACGACAACTGATAAATCGTTTTCGAATATATCATGTGCTAATTAGAAAAGAAACTGGGATAACAATTTATTGGACTACACAAAAGATCGAAAAGCTGTTCAGAGATTCGCAAATCATTTGATAGTTATAATTATTTGATTTGAAAATAGGCATTTAACTTTCATTCATGATATCATATAGAAAGTAATACTATCTAATCTAATTACTAATGCTTGTTAATAAGTTAGTAAATAAGTTAGCTGGTGATCAATTGGTCAAATGGTGGGTTGGTTGTTGGTTGCTGGTTGCTGGGCATGAACGAACTTTCATTTGCTGGGAAAACAAATCGCGGCTGAAAACAAATTGCCCATTAATGGGTTCAATACCTGTAAAATGTGCAAATGTGTCCGTCTGTCTGTCTAACCATCTGTCTGTCTGTCGATCAGTGAGTCTATTCGACATTCGCGCACATTGAACCGATAGTGAAGTCGCCTCGTCCGATTATCACATTTCGACCTGTGGCAGCAACTGGCGTTCATAAGCACATTAGCACCGCTGGCGCTCGACGTCGACCCACCGACGACCCAGCCACCAACCACTCCACCAAACACCGTCCACATGCAGCTACTAACCTGGCTTATAGCCATGGTCAGCGTGCGATCTACATTCATTTGAAGCTAACCATTCACCGCGGCCAACTATTTTTAGTTGAGTTGCGAGCTGCGAGTAGTTGTGGCTTTGACTGAATCCGCCTCTTGAACGGCGCCTTACCTTGCCTTCCCCCTCTCAGTCCCCTCTCCCCTCTCTTACCAACATCTCCCTGCTATCTTTAGAAGATATGGCGTGGTAATTATTCGCGCTCAGCTGACTGCGCGAGTCTGCAAAGCGTAACTTGTAACTTGCAGATACATTCACGTATCTGTATCTGTATCTCCAGCTCTATCTCGAGGCACGCATCTACATATATGGAAAGCCAGGCCCAGTGGATGTGGATGATGCCCCACTGTGGCCAAGAGTTAATCACCGTTGCCGTTTAGCTGTTGTTGTTATTATTATTGTTGTTCTTGTTGTTGTTATTGCTCTTGTTGCTGTTGTTGTTGTTGTTGGTGTCGGCGCTCGCATAGTTTACATTTTATAAGTTAATTGAGTTAACTGTGAAACGCTGCCGACGTCGCAGCTGACTTTGCTTTATTTTATTTTTTATTTTTTTTCTCTATTTTCCCCCTCTCTCTCTTTCTCTTCTTCTCTCTTTGCTGCGCTCATTTGCTAATGCAAATTTGATGAATATCAGCGCTGTGATCGCCAATGTATCTATCGGATGCAAATGTATCTTTAAGCCAGCAGTTGCAAGTGTCTGTTGGGATTATTATATTATATATACATTTAAACTTTTCTAAAACTAACCTCCCTGTGGATTTGCATTGGCATGTTTTAATTACATAAATATTTTACGGTTATTTGTATTGTTTGAATTGCATAATTCGTTTTGCGGTTGAGCACACATAAAAGCATCCAAAACACACACAGAATAAAAAAGATAGACACAAAGACCAAAACAAAACTAAACACACATTTGTGTGTCGTTTTCATTGCCAGAATATTTCATTTAATTTGGCATATTTGCACATGGATACATTTAATTTTGATGCACATTTCTTTTTGCATTTCTCATTTGTTTTTTGGTCTGTGTTTTAGTTTTAAAATCCCCCAAAAATAACCCAATCCAACTCTGAAAACAGCCAACAATTCCACACTCATAAAATTGTTTAAAACTAACAACTGAATTCATAGTGTAATAAAATAGAAATGGATTTCTATCAAGTTTGGTTCGACAATTTGATTGGGTTTTGATTAAAGTTATGGATTTTTAGCTTAACTAAATTATAAGCTTATGAAAACAGCCGTTAAATTTAAAAGACTTGTGTTGAATTAATTTCTTTATGGTCGTAAATATGTTGTCATAAATATATTTATATGATAATGCATATGATTGAGTCTCTTTATGGTTCTATAATTCTCACCAAAACTTGAAGAAGATTATAAAAAAAGCATAACTGTTTAAATTAATTGCACATGAATAAATTTAAATTATTATAAAGATATTTTACACAAGATACGAGTGTCTTTAAATTAATGAAATATTTTGTTTATTTATTGTCCATCTTCGGCACGTCAAAGAAACTTGCATTTTCTTATTATCAATTGGCAATGGAATTTAATGATATTTATTTAGATAATCAACGTTGTGTTTGTTGGAAAAGTGGAAGTGCTAATTTATTGTATTTATATCAAATATAAAATCAATCTACAACTGTGGCTTGTGATTTGTGTGCAAATTGTTGTCACATGATGGAAATTAGATAATAATAAAATAAATAGAAACTGCTCACGAGACAACGACATAAATTGGGCTACCTCAATGTGAATGTGAATTATGATCTGCTGACAAGTTATAAGCAAATTTGCAGAGCCATATCATAGAATGGTACGTCAGTAAAGACAACGCCCCCGACAGCCAAGCCGGCTAAAAGGTGCCAAATGGGATAAAAAGTTATGAATGTCTGACGTCAAATAAGTTGGACTTGGTTGTAGATATAGATTTAGATGTAGTTGTAAATGTAGATATGGATATTTGAACTGTGTTCCAATCGAATCCAATGCTTTGGGTTTTGCCCACGCGTCTCCCAGTTCTCTGTGTGCCGTGGGAAAAACTCGTTTTTTTGGCCCGATCAAAAGTCGGATGCGGATTTCAGTTTGTCAGTTTTGGCCGGTGCGACGGCGCATTGCGTGGGCCTGACTCACTTATTCCAGTTGTACATAGGTATATATATAAATATATATATATTTAAACAATATCTTTTGTGTGTTTGTTTGGCTTAGATATAGATATCGCTATCGATACAGATAAAGATATAGGCAAATGACCCTGACTTGGGTTCCGTTTCACTTTTTAAAAGTTTTCGACAGCTTTGCTAATTTGCCGTTTTGTTTGTTTTGTCTATATACGAGTATGTATGTGCGTGTGTGTGTGTTGGCCTCAGTTATTTCAACTATGCAGTTTAGTGTCGATTCACACGTAGATGCGTAGATACAAATGTATCTGTGCCTAGCCAGCTGCATCTCTATTGCATTGCACTGTCTGTTTGTCTTTCTGTCTGTCTGTCTGTCTGTCTGTCCGTCCGTCTGTTTGTTTGTTTCGCTTGTTAGCCACTTGGTTTGTTTATCTCGTATTTAGACTTGAGTTTCGACTCATTTGGCTGCTCTTTTGTTTTTAGTCTCGCGCACGAAATTTTCACCGCGCTATCGATGAATGAACGTTGCAACTGCGAAAGGGGGAGGGAAAGAGGTGGGAAAGGGAACGGGAAGGGGAACAGATAAGCGATGAGTGTGCGGAGTTCCCTTGGCTTGTTGTGGTGTTGGCTCTTTGCTGTTGATTCTTGTGATTCATAGTATTCACAAACACACACACACACTCACACTCGAACACTCGCATTCACATTTCGCATTTGCAAATTGCGCTGGTTAGGCATTCTTCTGCCTCTGCCTCTGCCTCTGCTGCAGTCGGCGTCGGCGTCGCTGCCGGTGTCGTAATTTGCCACTCGCTTTGTGTTTTGTGTGAAATATTCACGTGCAGACGTCGGCGTCTTGGATTGCAGCTTTAGATACAATACAATATACACAGTTAGTCAAGAAATTGTTTAGACAAAAAAAAAACACTTAATTTATTTTCAAAAAATATATTGTTATTTATTTTTAAATATTTTTTAATATTTTCAATAAATGGTTTTTAATGTTTTTATGTTTCTTAAAACCAATTAAAAATATAAATACAGTCGAACTTCCCTAACTCGAATCACCATTATCCAGGAAAAAAGTTCGAGTTAGGGAGACTTCGAGTTAGGGAATTTTTTTTTTTTAGTATATTAAAAGAAACTACAAATGCATCCAATCATAAATACATTCCAAATTGCAAATTTTTCTTGTCATTTTCAACAAAAAAGGATTCCAGTTTGATCAAGACCTGTCGATACTCTCAAAATTTGGTTTCTTCGTTCTTTTGCTGTATCCAGAAGAAGTTCCCGATTCAAATGTCATCATAATTAATATTTCATTTTTTAATATAATGAAAAATGTTTTTGCTGACATACCACATTTTTTAGCAACTTTAATTTATTTGGTCTACTTTCGAATTCCTTAACTACTAATAAGTTTTAATATTTCTTTAAACATTTTTAAACATTTTAGTACACTGATGCTCTGACTTAGAAGTACATTTCGAGCATCTTTCCTATAGCAATTTCACAAGCCTAAATAATTGTTGATGCAATATTCTATCATATCATATTCTATGTTAATGTACATCAATATTACATATCCAAACGAGCCGGTAGCAAAAGCATAAAACAGAAACGAAAAAAAAATTCAAACTTTATTGGAGATTTTCCCGAAAAATTCGACTTACAGAAGTACGGGCCAATATTTTTGTTCGAGTTAAGGAGAACTTCGACTTATGGAAGTTCGAGTTAGGGAAGGCGATTTGTATGAAATTTGCTCAGTAAACGCTATTGCCACTCGATTTTGTTCGAGTTAGAGAAAATTCGAGTTAGGGAAGTTCGAGTTAGGGAAGTTCGACTGTATTAAATTAAATCCACTGTGTTTATTTTTAAAAATAATTAAAAACCAACTAACATAATTTGTTACTTTGTCAAAACAATTACTTGAGTAACTGTAGGTATTTGTATTCGTATCTGTTAGATACATTTGACTCGACTGTTCGCGCTGCAAGAAAAACACTTTTCCTGCTTGGCATTTTTACCCACATTTATTTTCGTTGCATTTCCGCCGACTGTCGACTTGACCCTGCTTCCCCTCCCCCTCCCCCTCCTCTTCGCTGCTCCTTTTGCTGAGCTCACTGGCGATAAGCAGGTAAAAATTTTACCTGGTTACCGTTCGGTTCGGTTTGGTTCTGTTCCATTTTGTTCTGCTTTCGCTTTACTTTTGGCATAAACATTTCCTTAACTTTTATCTAATTTAACAAACTGTAGCTACAACAACAACAGCAACTTGAACCATTTCGAAAGATTCCCAAGACATTTCCACATTTTCCGAGCTGCCATTGTTGTTGCCTTGAGCTGAGCTGCTTCTTTAACGCTCTTTTGTTTCGGATTTCCTCACATTTCCAACGTGTTTCAACTTGTTAGGCATTCAACTTTTCACATCGTTTCTCTTCTTCTTCATCTTTTTGCGTCTCTTTTCGCGCTACCTTTATTTCTTTATCTTCTCCTTATTTTTTTAGTTGTCTTTGATTTAGTTTTGATAGTGGCGACTCTTATGCAAGAGTCTGGAAAATTTATTAAATTTTCTTTCGAGCATAAAGTGCGCTAATTTATTAGTTTTTCATAGGTCTAGAGTCTAGACGCAGCAACTGAAACTATCTGCAACTCTGCAAAGTCCCATTGTCTTTCTAAATGCTTGCAACACACACACACACACACACAGCGACTACACTCAGAAAAAAAACAAGCACATCTGTGCACAAATCAAATCAAACTGTGCATGAAAGTAGCGCAAGCACGATTTTTCTTACTTCATGAACGCTTGGTCATGAAATTTCATGAACACTTGGGTGTTATTTTTTGAACGAATGGGAACAATTTAATCGCTTTTTGGGCTCATTTTATGAACATTTTAGTTCGTTTCAGGAACATATAGGGATCGGTTTAAGAACATGACCACAACATTTTATGAACAGCATGTGCACAATCCAAGAACATTTGAGCTCGTTTCAGGAACATATCCACCACATTATACGAACAGTAGGTGCTCAGTTCTCGAACATTTGTTAACTACTTTAGGACCGTATTGGTTACACATTTAGAACAGACCGTTCTCAATTTATACCCATATTTTCCACTTTAGGACCCGATTGGTTTTTCATATAGAATATATTGTTTATAATTTATCAGTTTTAATAAAAATACACAGTAAATTAATGTTTTAGTATTTTATTGATTATATTGGATACATATTTAATTTTCTTAATTTAACCTATTGACGTCTTCGGTTCAGCTCATCTAGCTGGTCGTCGATCTCGTTGTCGCTCACGAATGACCTGTTCCTTGTTCCCGACATTTCATTAATCACTCATAAATATTGTGTTGTCTTCAAAGCTGCCGCCTTGGTCCGGTCTCTTCAGTATTTTTGAGATTAATGTAATTTCCTTGCTTGGCAGTGCTAGAGTTCAAGTCTTCAGGGTGTGGGGAAAAATCCGATTGAACTGATATATGTATAAGGAGCTTCACCAGGTCAACAGTTCCACTCCGCTCTAGGACCCTGTGTTTCGTTGTAAAGGAGCTTGAAACTACTTATGTGGTTTTGGATGTCGATATCCGTGCCCCTCTTCTTGTCAGCGACGATCATCCGATTTAGGCTAGCTCCCACCGAGTAAAAAAAACCATAAATTTATTTCTCAAGCAACAGGAGATCAATGATAACAAAGAATACTGAATAAACAAATAATTGCTATAGAGCTTACAACGATTATAATTACATGCTTCCAGAAAGTATGCACTGAATAATAAAGTTATTGGATTGACTGTCGCCAGATGGCGATTTCTGGGAGTGCTGTCAATTTCACTTCATTTAGTAGCGCCATCTCCTGTAAAAATTTGTTCCCAATAAAAATTTACTTTTCACTATTTTTAAATATACTCACAGTCGTTAGAAATATTTCCTTTGACACACAGCAAAAGCAAAGATATCAACTCAAATGTAAAATTGAAGTCGTCGCCTGCTTTTCTTTTAAAGAAAATTAAAAATGTTTGACTTTTCTCGTTAATTTTTTTATGTGTGCACGATTTGATACCGACTCGTTCTTGTTTTAAGCACGAAAAAATGAGAACGATTCGGTCAGATATCAAGAAAATTGTGCATGATTTTTTTCGTTCATTTTTTTCTGAGTGTAGACACTAACAAAGTTCAAAGTTGACTGGAGGAGGGGCCGAAGAATGTTTGCCGATAAAAGTATCTTGCAGTTGAATTATGTATCTTGAAGTGTTTAACTATGGAAATTAGCTTGATAAACTTTTCCACATGCCTCCACCATTTGTAACAATTTAAATAGATTTATTTACTTAAATACTTAACGGTAAAAAAGAATTAATTTAACCCATTAAAAATTCAGGTCTTTGGGTTTTTCAGTTCTAGTTTCGACTCTTTAAATGGTTTTTCTTTTCACACCTCAATGTAAGAAAAAATAAAGACCAGAAACAGTTTGCAATGTAAAAAAAAGCAAACTTGACATAATTACAAAAAAACTACGAGTATTTACAAAAATTTGTATAAGTATCAAAAATAAAATGCAGTGCGTACAATTTTTAAAAAATCAGCAAACGCTTTAATTTTTATGCGTTTTTTCTTGTCTTTTGTTTTTGTTTTCGCATTCGCAGTGAACAACAAAAGCAGCTGAGGCCCCCAGAGATCACACCCCTCCTCCCTTCCTTCTCCCTCCTCCCCTGCTGACCCCCTTGACCATGCCACAATGTTGTAGCCAGGCCGTGGAAATTCAAGGCAGCGTCGATCATCGTCGAGTGGCGTCTCCGCGTCGCTGTCTCCCTCTCTCTCTCTGTCTCTCTTTCTGTCTGATCATCTGTCTGTCTGTCTGTCCGACTCTGATGTCATGAGTGCTTATGAGCATGATATATGGATTTGTGTAGTTGTTGCTGTTTCAGCTGCCGTCGCACGCAAAATTTGCATGCAGTTTTAGCAGACACAAAAAAAAGCCGCTAAAAACTGTGAAACACAGGCAATGGCCACGCCCACGTGCTCAAAGGTAGTAAACCTTGTCAATGAATGAATCGAGCGATTAATAAAAATATACTTACAACAATCGGCAGCAGCAACAACAACGACAACAACTAAAACAAAAACAACAACATTGAAGTTCGCTTTTCATAAAACACGTTGAACGGCAGCGAGTAAATAAAATACTTTAGTGAATGAATAAATAAATCAATAAACCAAAATGTAAACAAATTAAACAGTAAAACAAAAGCACAGCAACAACAACAACGTAAAAAAAACTCGAAGAAAATAAAATAAAAAAAATATATTTGATTTAATTTTCATATTATTGCTGAGCCAACATAAAAATGAAAATCATTTACAGCTAAACATTTAACATTACAAATGTAATTTAACTTGGGATTTAAAATATTGAATTATCGATCAATTCCGAAAAAGTCAAAAATTTGAGGCAGACAAATATTTAATTTCACTTTTATTTTATTTTAATTTTGTTCAACTAAACATGAATGCATAAAAAATTAGGAGGCCAAGTCATAATCAAATTGTTATTTTAAAAATCGAATCCGTTTTGGCAAAGTTATGAAAGTTTGAAATTGGTTACTCCTTTGATTTGGCAACTTTACATGTCAAAACTGATGTTGATTTTGACATGATTTTTTACAGAAAATAGAAATCAAGTTTAAAGTGTTGTTTTATATTAATTATATTATTAGAAGTTTAATGCAAGCTAAAACTTGAGACATTTTTGAGAATCACAAATTCAAAAAATCATTCTGGAAATTGACTATCCCTATATAAACTTCAATAACATTGTAAAGTATTTTATTTTCAATTGAATCTAATCTTATTTGCTGTGAATGATCGTAGTGCGGCAGCTTGGCCAATGGATCTCGGCTGAGTAGTTTCGATGTTATCTGCGAGAGCTTGCAACGTATTTGGACAGCGCTGCGTGCGGCATCCCACACACATCATTCAAGAAATTCAAGAAATTGGTATTCAAAGTCCCATTCAGAGGCAGTCGTCGTCAGTCCTTCCTACACAGAAAATATTTGTGCGGTTAACAGCTTTTTGAATTCGAATTCGAATTTGAATTTGGGCTGCCAACGAGTTGAATGTATGAAAACAAAAGAAAAGAGCGAAAAACTACACGCAGTCGAGCAGAAGCTTGGCAAGTAGCACTTGGTTTTGTTGCCCAGATACAAGATACAAGATACAAATCAGTTTATCGAAATTGGAGCAACCCACATTAGAAATACAATCGAAATCGAATCAACTGAAATTAACTTTTTTGCATAGAGAGAAACGAGGAGAAAAGATTCATTAACAAGAATGCGCTATTAATAAAGTTATAAAAACAAAAAACACAACAGTTGCCCAGAGGATAAAGTCACAATTCACAGTGCGTATACGCAATGTGGCCAACAGATGCACAGGATGCGGATAAAAGATAAAAGTTATAGCAGTTATATTGTTGGCACTCTCAGATGTTTGTGCACGATACTTGTGTGCATCTCGTAGATACATGCGTATCTTCTAAGCTGCTGATAGATTTCTGTGTATCTGTGTGTATCTCACTGTGTGTGTGGGTGTGTTTACTCACCAATGATGATGACAAGTTACTGGCCAGGCAGTTGCCAGTTCAAACAATGCAGTTTATGGCCAAGTTTCAACTGCGCAATGTATCATGGCCTGCAGAGCTTGGCCAACACTCCAAAGCACTTGTCGTCCTTAATTTATTTTTGCCTTTTTTTTTGTTTAACCGTTAGCCGTTGGTATTGCCGTTAGCCGTTAGCTGTTAGCCCGTTAGCCGTTCGCCCGTTGCAAAGTGCCGTTCACTACTGAGCTCGTTTTTTATGCGCCTCGGTACTTTTATAGATTCGCAATGTGCCTCGAGCTCTGGCCCCAGGCTGCAGGGGCAGAGAGGGGGGTGTTTTAGCCAGGAGAGAGAGGGGAGAAGGCCGCTAGCGAAGGGTAGCGCTAGTTTTGTTTGTTGCCGCTTTTGCTGCACCGCTTTTTAGCCGTATTTAGCCGGCCGGCAACAACCACCCAAAATTCACATGCCACATGCCACTTGCCACAACGCAACGTCCCCTGTGGCAACAATGGGCTTGTCCGTCTGCCGTTTGTCCGTCCACCTGAGCTGACGAACTTGTTCGATGAGGTTCGAAGCACGTTGCCAAGTTTTCAGTTGTTTTGGCCAACAGACAAAACAAAACGGTAAATGCAAGGCAAATACACGTAAGAGAGACGAAGAAGAGATAAAGCCAAAAAAAAGAGAGAAAAGAGAACAAAGAAAGGTTTATACTTCGCACACCGAAGAATTGATATTCTTTAAGTTTCAGGTCATCGTTCCTTTGACAGCTTTGTGATATAGTATTCAAATTTTAGCCAAATTTGTTCAGGATTTTTTAGATTCTTCATACATATAGTAAATACTTTAGGGACCCTTAAAATCCTACTTTAATGGGTTACACATTTTCAGGCAATATTTTAGTACTCTCTGCAAGGGTATAAAACCGAAAGAGAGAGAGAGAAAGAAAGAGAGAGAGGGTCAGTCAGTCAGTTAGTCAGTTAGTTAGTTAGTGAGACAGTCAGTTAGTCAGGAGCTGCTGTTGAGACAGAAGCCGGTTTCGGTGGCAGGTGCAGCTTTTGAGTCCAGCTTTTGTGTCCAGCTTTTGTGGACAGCTGAGCCGACGCAGCCTGACAATTAACGAGTCTCATTACTCAGAAGCGTGCAGCTGACGCCTGTATCTTCCCCTCTCCCCTCATCCCCTCTCCTCTCTATCTAACTGTTGTCATGCATTGGGGTCACTCATTGGACGATTAATAACAATAATCAGCATCATCATCCGATTTGAAAAAAAAAGAAAATATAATGGAAAAAGAAAATCTGTGACTGTGACTGTGGCTGCCGCTTTCCCAGGCTAGTTAGCAGCTTGCAACAACAACAACAACAACAACGAGAACATTAAATTATCCAAGCGCCACCATGAAAATGTTCAATTGAATTTCAGAAACAATTACTAAATGTGGTTTCGCATTGCGATCTGAATTCAAATCCAAATCGAAATCCAAATTCAGAGTCTGCACCCTCCGCCAGCATCGCGACGAGCTAATAAAGACCATGACAGCTCCCTGCTACCTCTTCCCCTCTCTTTCCTCTCTCTCTCTTTCCTCTCCCTCTCTTTCCCTCTCTCTTTTCTATCGCGCTGTCGATAATTTCGAGCAAACTGCCACTTAATTCTGCACTCAAAAACATTTTAAATCAAATCTATTGAAACCGATTTTGCGATTTCCAGTAATAACAACAACGAGAACAACAATAACAGCAACAACTGTTGTTGTTGTCCGTGGTTGCTGGTGGTGCCTCCGTTTGTTGCACGCCCCTCGGGGCCCTCATCATCTGTCAGCGGCAGCAGCGGGAAACGTCATCTTTGATGATGTTAATGTTGATTTTGTTGTTGTGGATTCGCTATTGTTGTTGTTGTTCATGTTCATGTTCATGTTCATGTTGCTGTTGTTGTTATTGTTGTTGTAGTTGCTGCTGTTGTTTGTTATTTGGCTGATGGATTTGTTGCTTTCGGCTTGCGGCAAGTCAGAAACAGGCAACATATCAAATTGTGTTCGATATGTTAACAAGTCGAGAGATTTTCATTTGATAACCCACATACTCGCAATATTATATATACACACACCTACACATACATACATAACATACATATTTATCGACATAATGTGTGTAGATACTTTTTGCTAGAGTGTCGCTGACAAGGTCAAAGTCGCAGTTGATGTAGAAGCTACTTAAAGATACTTTTGAGGGTGAAAATAATAGATGATTGCGATGGTTGATATTGATTGAAAAGCAATAGGAGATTGAAAAACATTAATATCAATGTAAGCTATTACTTATAAGTATTAAAATATATATAATTTAATTTATATTAAGTGAATAAATAAATATTCGGATTATTTACTTCATGAGATTATCCTTTGTAGATAACTGAATCTCATTCTATTCAAATCTACTTAGTAACGTACAATTTGAACGAATCAGCTTTTTCCTAACTCTACAGTTACTTTAACTATTTTATGTAATTTCAACTAAAATTATAAAATATTTATAAAAAAAAATAAATACATTTTGAACATGAATCATATAGAAATGTATCCCCAAATAATATATCTTAGCTTAGTTGTATTTATATTGTAATTATCACTCAAATTTAATTTCATCTATTTTTGACTGTACTCATTATGAAGATCACCCACAAAAAGTAGCTTAAAACTGTGAAACATTAAAAATTTGCCATTAAAGTGTTGGCAAATAGAGACAAAACTCAGATACGAAATTTCTTTCCATGGTTTTTTTCATGAAGTGTCACAAACAGTTGGTCATAAAATCAGATATAAAAAACTCAACAGAGACAATTATCAATTTTTCATTCCCACAAATTTTACTCTTACTTTTAATTGCTGTTTCAGCAGCAAAAGTCGAAAATCGAAAAAAAGGTGAAAATATTGCGCAAAACCAACAACAAAAAGCAGAACATGAAACGCAAAGCCAAAAAGTGATTTATGCAAAATGCGTTAGACAAGAGGGAAGAAGGAGAAAGAGAGGGGAGAGAAGAAAAGGCGATTAAACGATTTGACGCACAATAGAAGAACCAATAAAAGTGAATTACGTGATGGCTACGAAAATGTTGAGGAGCATATTGAGTTGAGGGAGGGTGACGGAGAAGAAGGGGCAGGGGAGAGTCAAAACAGATGTGCGACACGGCAGCAACAGCAACAACAACAACAGCTAAAGCAACGGCAAAGTTTGCAGCGATACAAGAGACAAGATACAAAGTAGAAAGACACAAGATACACGAGCAGAGAAATGGGATACGAGGCAAAGGCTGCATCGACAGCTTGTTATTTTGTATTTTATGTATGTATATTCTGTATTTTGTATTTTGTATTTGCTCGTGCCACAGGAGGCAAGTTAAGTAACTGTGCCACACGGCCGCATATCCTGACAGCGGAAAGACGCAACTAAAAACGGGAATTGTGCAAGGATTTTTTGGGCAAAACAAACACGCAAAACTGGTTGACTGGCTGACTGGTTGGCCAAGAAGTGCGTTCGTTGCTCACCTGCCGAATGTTGCCCCTGCCACATGCCGCATGACTCAAATTACGCTTCCTTTTTTTTCTGTCTCTGCATTTCTGCTTATAATAATTATGATGCCTCAACGTTGTCTGCTTCCGCTCCAAGAGGAAGAATAGAGAGAGGGAATAGGAGAGAGAGAGAGAGGGAGAATTGGGAGAGAGAGAGAGGGAGAGAAACGACCACGACCCCGACAACACAGCTGCAAATACGAATACGAATTCAAATTCAAATATCGCCAATGTCAATGTGCAATTCAAGCCAAGTCGCAACCACTGTGCACCGAGTGCCACACGTTGGGCATACACAAGTGACAGCCACTGTGGCACAAAACGGAAAGTGCTCGTAGTAGTTTTATTGAGAAATCCACAGACAGAAAACCACAAAACCGGCAACTGAAGACGACAGCGTTTCCTTCGTTCTACGTTCTACGGCACAAGCCAAAGACAGAGCCAGAGAGGGAGGAGAGAGAGCCAAGGGTAGGAAGAAGGAAGGGGAAGGGTAAAGGAAGAAGACAGACTGCGTTGGCTGACCAAAGAATGCGACGCCTGGCGCATAACAATGCGATCTGCCCCAATGTACGAATGTCTTCGTCTTCAATATACGCCAAGGCATCTGTCTTGCTCTCTCTGCTCAGCACTGTGGTCTCTGCTGTTGCAGTTGCAATTGGCCTGGTCAAAACAAAGTTGGCGTTAAAAAAAAATGAGCGAACAACTAAACAACATCTGTTCGAACATGTTCGTTGACGCTCTTATACGCAGCGCAGTGCGAACAGCTGTTCGAACATCACACAACGAGCATGTTGCAGCAGCGTATAAGAGAACAGAGAGAGTACAATTAGAAGAGTGCGGATGTGCAAGCAAACAAGTTGCGTAGAAGAGTCTAACAAAATGCTTGATGGAATTTCATGATCGCATTCAATAATTTACGGTAGCAAAAGGAGCGTGTGTATGAGTATGAGGGGCAAGGGTTGGGGGTAGCGACTTACAACTTAGAACGGTAAACAATAAATTGTTGTTGCTGCAATTGTTCAATTTAGCAAAAGCTGCATTTGACTGAATTAATTGGCTAAACTCAATCAATACAAAGCGAGTTTGGAATTCAACTCGTGGGCTTCTTACCACTACCTTCCCTCCCTCCTCTCAATTGCCTTACCTTCCCTTCTTATCCCTCTCCCTCTCTCTCACTCTCCATCTCTAGCAATCCGTGCCATTCTGTCCATTAATTCAATGTAAAGCATTCAAATAAAATCCATTAGAGTTTATATTTCGACCATAAAACGTTTCGAGCCAAACACACGCTCTGGCCAAAAACCCTAGCCTCAATTTAAAACCATCACAACACACAAACAAACACACACACACACATATATACTATTATATGGCGTCTCTATCTCTCTCTCTCGCAGTTGGGCAATGCCATTTTGGCCAAAAGCTTATCCGAAAATATTTGCATAAGATTCAAACTGCAGGCCAAAAGCGTTGCCATGGTCCTAACCACTCCCCCCACCCCACTCCACTCCACTCTCCACTTATACCATAATAAAATGCATCTTACAGAAATGCAACCAAATGGCAAAAGAAGCGCCTTTCTCCTCGCTTCTCTTACCCTTTCCAAAGTATCAAAAGTTTTTGAGCCAAGTGGAGTTCATATTTGTGTTGGTTGCTCGTCTGCCCTTTGACCCCTCGCTGCCTAATTGCATGAAAATAGTTGCTCCTTTGCTTTGCTTTGCTTTGCTTCGGGTTGCCAAATGTGAATTTAAGCCGGCAGCAGAAGTGTTCTCGTAGTTGTTGTTGCTGCCACACAAGTTGCCGCACAGCGTGTCGCCTTCACACTGACGCATCTAGCAAACTGAGAAATTGAGCAACTGACGAGCTGAGAAACTGACCAATTGACCAATTGAGCAACTGACAGTTGTTTTGGAGCTTTGTGCACCTGACCGCTGCCAACTCAAGTTGAGTTATTGGCTGAGCAGCAGTCGGCGGTCCAAAAGGTGTCGACGCCGGAGGCACTTCCTCCTCCTCCTCCTCCCTCTCCTCCTCTTCCTCCTCCTCCTCATCACATCGTGTGAGGCAAGTGCAACGAAGCGTTTGAATTTGCCTTGAATTGGTTTGAATATTCCGAGTGCCCCAAAAATTCAAATTATTTGTGCATTTGATTTAAATATTGCGACAGCAGCAAATCGCAATTTAGCTGCCGCATTTCGCATGCCACATGCCACATAAGTTGCAAGTTGCAAATACTTTTAATTTTATTTTCAGCTTTCTTCTCTCCCCCTCCCCCTCTCTCTCTCTCCATCTCTCACTCGTTGACATTTGCCTCTAATTTAATTATATTATAAATAACACATATTTAAGGCGTTGTGGGCGTGGCATGCCACACAGTTGTAGGCAACAATGGCGTCGTTGTGGCAGCTGCCACAAACTGACCAAACGTTCTGTTTCGGGTCAAGTTACGAAACCCGTTTGTCCAACTGGTTTCAAGTCTCTCATCTCGCTCAGCTCTCGACTGTGATTGGAAGATGCAACACGCTGCCTGCTACCTGCTGTGTGGCAATAGGCTCTAAAGGTGGACTGTAGAGAAGAGAGGGAGGAGAGGGAGAGAAGAGAGAGGAGTAAGAAGTCAACCGCAACATCATTAATATGAAGTGTTAGCAAGGGTTTCACATTATCCTGTTTGTATCCTCTTCTAATGTTGCAACACGACCGCGCTAATGACCCACAACTGACTGCAACTTCCAACCCCCTTTCCTTCCGATTCCCCTCCTCCGTTGCTGCCTGATTAATTTGTGGGAAAGTCGCTTCTTTTCATAGTCAAGAGAAGGGTCAGTTCCAAATAGAAACACACACATATTATACCTGATTATTTGTTTGTTTCTGTTTCACAGACAGCTGCCTATTCATTATACTGATCCCCTGTCCAGTGTCCCCTCTCCATGCCACCTCCCCCACCTCTTATCCATGTGGCATGCCAATCGCAGCTAAGCGGCTTTTAAAAGTTGCCCTGTTTTCTCGACTTTCTCACCTTTTCTCACCTTCTGCTTAAGGTCTGTCAGTTACAGGGCGGCGCATAAAGTTGCCGATTTTATTCAACATTTCTCCCATTGCAGTTTCCACATTATTTTTCCAATAATTTCCCATTTTTCCGATTGCACCTGCTGACGTTGAGACTCTGCGCACAAATCGCGGCAAGTGGAACTTCAAAGAAAAATAAAAACTCTCCAGAGTTCACTTTCAAAACATACTTAACGTAATCGAGTTGCGAGTTGATAAAATTGAACTCAACTGAAAAACACTTGTCGAGGGGCAGCAACAACTGCAACAGCAACAACAAACAACTAACAACAACTTATGCTAATGGCGCGTACCAAAATACAAGAAAATAATCGAGGAAAAACCGGAGGAAAAACAATGCGAG
The DNA here is from genome assembly GCA_037043435.1 of Drosophila suboccidentalis. Taxonomy (NCBI): domain Eukaryota; kingdom Metazoa; phylum Arthropoda; class Insecta; order Diptera; family Drosophilidae; genus Drosophila; species Drosophila suboccidentalis. Next base: position 737,900 of record JBAMBK010002320.1, read on the forward strand.
GCAATTCATAAAAATTTACATACATTAGCCCGAGTCTTGAACTCAAATCAACCCTGGAGTTTTCATTTTCCCCTAAAGAGGAGCACAATAAAAATTAGAGTGCGCCGGCGCAGCCCGGAACCTGAAAGTGGCACTGAAAGTGGAAGTGGAAGTGGAAGCGGAACTACCCCAAGCTGTAACCTTTGGGAGCTGCCACCAAATAATTTGGCCATAGATCATTGCAACAGTTGTAGCACATGGACTACTCCTAAATATTATAAATTATCAGCATTGTGGGAGGCAGCGTGCAACGTGTTGAGATCATAAATCATAGCTCCATAATTGACTTGAAGGTCTTGAAGGTCGCCTCCCAAAAGTCGCATTTAAATGATCTATTATGGAAATCGAAGTGGAAACTGAAATAAAAGTGCTATAATTACATCCGGTTGGGGGTCGCGATAATGTGGTTTTATTATGAGAACTTTTGGAGTTGCTAAAGTTGAGTTATGGTATCCTTAAATAGGGTGACCCTAGTTTAAGGGTAGTTTAGAATAAATTGAAGAGATGGATAGACTGTTTAAAAATAGAGCTAACATTATTAATTGGTGGGATAAAAGCGAATTGAACGAAAAATATATAGATACTTTTATTAGAATTAGTTTTTGGACTATCAAGTAATCTTTTAGTAACGAATTTCGTAGTCATTCATATTTCTACAAGCTGTTATCTTTATCTCTGATTGTCATTAGGATTTTCATTATACTCAATTTCAATTCAATATAACTTTTGCCTTTTGATGCCACAAGTAATATGATGCTTTTATTGATTTATCACTGATGATAATACCTTAAAGCAAAGAAAAACTATTGAATTATTATTTTAATCAATATTATTTTTTTCAATAATTGGCATTACTATTATAATTATGTTTAGCAAGTTCATTACAAGTAGCAATTGTAATTCACTCGCTTTATCAAATGTCCCTCAATTCTATAGAAAGTACATTAATAATATTTTCTGAACTGCATTCAGACCTCAGATCTGTCCTCTAATTGAATCAACAAATAAAACATGCACTCAATAAATGATAAATGCATAAACAAATGTATTTTAACAGCCACAGATGATGATGATGATGATGTTCTAAAAAGCGTCTTCCGCTTTTCACATTTCACTTTTCATTCATGACCTGCATCGCAATGTTTGTGTGTGTGTGTGTGTGTGAAGGGGATATGCACTTGTATTGGTGTGACTGAGCAATTTATTACCTGCCATTTACCGTTCTCATTATTAATTACATGCAATTAATCAGCTCTACTTGCGTTCAACGGGTCGTATGCGTATTGTATTTGTTTCTCCCCTTCAGTTCCCTTCTCCTCTCCCTTTCCTTCCCCTTCGTTGATCTAAAAATTTTGAATGAATTGAATTGCGAATTGTAAATAAACATTGGAAAATTTGGTTCTTTGCTCTAAGGCAACTTGAGGCAATTTGAGTGTGAAATCGGAAATGTGAAGTGTGTTTCTCTCTCTCTCTCTTTCTCTCCCCACTCCAATGTGTCGATCCTATTGGCAGATTGGAAGGGAGGTAAGAGGGGGAACGCTTATCCTGCTTCGTTCCACAGGACATGGCAATAAAACGCATCGCCAGTTGCAGTTGAATCTCGTGTCCTGTAAAATGTCCCATGTTGTTTTCTTATTACAAATTATTTTTCCTATTTCAAGTTTGTCAAAGACGTTTCTCTTCTTCTCTCCCGTCTTTCCATTCGTCTTCTGCTCAATAAAACTTTTTGATTTCCGCTCGAGTAAACGCAACTTTTTAATGTGGATGTTCCGGCTGTCGAAACAGCGAAAACAAAATCGAAAAAAAAGGAGAATAAAAAACAAAATCAAATCAAATCAAATAAAATTGAATCGAGCCAAGGCAAAGCAGATAGAAGAAATACGAAATACGAAATTTAAATGTCGAATTGTGCACAACAACACCTGCAGCACCCCCTGAATTCACCCATTCCCTATTCCGTGCCACATTCAGACACAAAAAACCGATTTAATACAATTGGATTACTAGTTGTCCATTGCAACACACACAACAAAAACAACAACAACAGTGGAAATTGAATGGAAATCGTGGCCAGGGACAGCTTCTGGTAGGAGGGAGGCGTGGCAAGGAGGGAGAGGGGGGCAGATAGTGTCGGGGCCAAGTGTTTGAATGGATCGTTTCTGGACTCGTGTGGGGCTTCCGCGGCATTTAACTAAATACGCTATTAATGCATCCCTATCAGTCCCCCATTTACAGCCCCCATCCCCCTCTTAGCTTATTGTGCCACACTCACACACACACACCTATCACACACACACATTGCTTCAGTTCTTTGTGCAATTATTCAGATAGTACTCAGCAACAAAACAACAACAAAGAAAGCATCGCTGTCTAAACAAGTCAAATGAATGAATGAATGAATAAGTGAATGACTGTGTGAATGAGTGAGTGACTAATGCAAGACATGCAAATGTGCAAAAATGATGCATTAGCGTGATTAAATGGCCAAAGGACGTCCGGTTCCACTCGTCTTTTGGCTTCCGAAGGTTGAAATACTTTTAAAGGAAAACAACACCACAAAAAAAAGGTGGAAATTCGCCGCTTTTCATTCCATTTGGCAGTTCGTTTTCGTGGCCACAACACGCGAGCTAAAAATTGATATGTTTTCTGTTTTTGCAGATATTATCTAAATTCAAGGAACTCTGCTTAGAGTTTATTAAAGTGGTTTGATTTTGAATTTAATGTTTATAAAATCTAATATGAACTTTAAATTTGCACAAAAATTGAGGGCTAGAAATCTAAAAGATTTGAGTCTCTGCAAATTATATACAGATCTATCCAATTTTAAAATTGATCCTCATTTCTCGCTAAAACTCTCCAAATTTTGAAATTCAAATACCTGAACAAAAATTAAAATCTCTCTTATTAAGCAAAAGCTTACAAATAATATGAGGAATTTATTTATTACTTTTCTTCTACATGCATTTAGAGATCCGGGATCTGTACTTAATTATACGAAGTTTATTTCTTAAAATCTGAGTTGATTAACAATTTCAAATTCAATTAGATTAAAAAAATAAATTGAGGTCTTTTTGATCTATTAAAATTGTAAAAAAATAAATTATCCGTTCCTTATCTTATAGTCCCCCTCAATAAATCTAGACATTAAATCCTTATCAATAACAATCAGTTGGTGGACACGTTTGTTGGCTCATTGCAGCTTCAGTTGAACTTGAGAGTTGAGAGTTGAAAGAGCAGGGATATTAACATAATTTAGCCGGCACTTGAACCAACAATACAAGAGAAGGATAACTAAATGGGTTTGTCAACGCCAGGGCCAAGTGAATAATGGCCAAAAGGAGGGGGAGGGGGGAGGGCGAGGAGTAAGTGACTGAAAGGGGAAGCTGCAACTAAAAAGCAGAGCTCGTGCCAAAGCGAATTTTGGCGAGGAACTTACAAAGGGGGAAGGAGGATTGAAGGTGTGGAGTGGACGGGCGACAGATGAAACTGAAACCGATAGCAGACAAAGAGGATGGGGAGGGGATGGGGACAAAGACAAAGACAAAGAAAAAGGAAGAGCATTAAAGTGTAAAGGACGCGACGTGCAGCTGGAATCTGATAGGAAGCAGAGCAGCGCTAAGAAGCTCATCATCTCCTCCTCATCAGCCATATCCGGCGAAAGAGAGGCCAAGTGCAGACCGGGGGAAAGTGTGGGGTAAGAAAATGGAGAGGGGAGGGGGGTGTGTTGGCGGGGGGAAGGAGATGGATGCGCTTAGAAGCGGGTAATAAGCGATATACGATGCGATAACGAGTTGCACTTGAAGTGTCTGCTACAATAAAGAGAAGGAGAAAGGGAAATGGAAATGGAGGTGAAGAAGGAGGAGGAATGTGAGGAACAGAAGAGGAAGGTAAAGGAGGAGGAGAATGATAAGGTAAAGGCGAATGTGACAGAGGATGATAGGAAGGATGTAACAAGCAGGAGGAGAAGGAAAAAGAGGAGAATGGAAAGGTGGATGAGCTATAGTTGAAGATATATAAAGAGGAGAATAAGCAGGTGATGAGAGGAGCATAGAGTTGAAGAGGAGGCCGAGAAGGTGAAGCTGGAGCTCTCTTTATGTTCTAAACTCCGAACTGACAGTTTCACTTTGCAGGATATCAAAATAGAAACTCGAATTACATCTGTCCTTAGTCTGTTTGAGTCCACCTGCCAATCCTTCCCCCAAAGTCCTTACCGTGCTGTCTCATCTCCGGCTTTGAAGTTGCTTTGTTTCTGGTGCTAATGGCTGTCGTTGTCGTGTTAGTTGTAGTTGTACTTGCAGCTTGCCACTTGCACGTTGCACGTGTGGCACGTACATGCTTCTCAAGCTGTTTGCCAGCACTTTGTCAGCGGGTCGTGTTAACACTGATTGAGTGCAACTTTGACACTAAGCAGCTTAAATGAGACAACAGCAACAAGAAGAACAAGAACATTAAAAACTTGTGGCAAGAGTTAAACAGACGGGCGATCAGACCAAAGATTCTGTTCCTGTTTCCACTCGCTTGTCTATTCCAATTTCTACTCTTTTACTTATTCTTCTACTCATTTATCTACTCCTATAACTGCTCCTGTCTTCACTCCCGTTTCTACTTCTCCTCCAGCTGCTGTTGAATAGTATCATAATTGCCATAAAGTAATCCCTTCCCATCAGTTTAACAATTGCTCTTGGACACGAATCAAATTCACGTGCAAATTTGATCACTTTAATGCTGTACCTGCCCCCCTCCCCCCTTTCCCTTCAACTTTCAACCTTCACCTTTTCTAGCTGCCGCATGGTGCATGCATATTCAGAATTTTGTTGTTGAAGGCATCTGTTTTTAGCAGCACGCGCATCCTTTGTGCAAACACACAAATAACAATGCCCATTTCTATCTCTGTCTCTCGCTCCCTCTCTATCTCTCTCTGTGTGTGAGTGTGTGGCACACATGTTGCCCCTGCTCGGGACAGGAAGCGCACTGATTGAGGAGCAATCGCTCGTAGCCGGGACAGATGTTATTTTCCACATTAAACAGCCGCCTCGATTCATTGAGGTCCTTGTCTGCGAATCCTGCGACAGAGGCGCGTGCGCCGTTCGTCCGCCGTTCGTCCTAGGGAAGCTGCCACACATCGGAAGTGCCACACAATGGGGCAAGGAGGGAAAGAGACAGGGAGAGAGGGCAAGGGAGCAAGCGACAATTGTTAGTGCTGAGGTTAAAATGCCAAGGAATGTTTTTGGCTTCGGGTTCAGCTCACAGATTTATTGTCTGCTCCAGGAATACGATCGTTGTTTTATATCAAACGAAACGAAACGAAACGAATGACAACCCTGACAAGTGGCAGACCCCGGGGTGAGGATGAGGCATGTGGCATGTGTGGAATGCCGGCAACTTAACCTTAATTATCAGTTAGCACTAATGGAAAGTGTAGAGGAGCAAAGAGAAAAGAAATCTCGATAAACATTTTTAAACATTTCTACTTTTTTATATTATATGAATTTAAATAATATTCTAGATCTCATAGAAGGAATAAATAGATATTAAACTAGTCGGCGGTGCTACAGTCGAGCGTACTCGACTGTCGGAGACCCCGTACTTATTATGCAAAATTAAACACTGCTTAAAACTATATAATATAAGTTATGATTTCTGCAACATCCTTTTTAAAATTAAATAACAATAAAAAAAACCTTTCAGCGGATCATCTGCTAACAAATTAATTTTATTGGGCAAATAAATTATACTAACATTTTGAAATGATGTAAATGCAAAATGTATATATAATATCAATATAACACAAAAAAAAAATATTAAAAACCAAAAAAAAATTTTGTCCGTGTCAGAAATCGAACCCGGGACCCCCTGACACTACTGAAAATGTAAGCAAAAAAACTGGGCGACTCTACACGCTGCGCCACAGTGGCTCATTACAATCCATTGTCTAGTAATAGATTTCATTGTTACTGGTCTGTAAGACAAAAGTAATTAAAGTTATTTATTGATTGTTGTTGTTGCTGCTAAGGTATGGCAAATAAAGGAGAATTTAGTTTCTTAATATCTTGGCTGTTTATTATCCGATTGCGATGAAACTCACAGCAAATATGGAGAATAATATTATCTTCGTCTATGCTTAATAAGGAATGTGTATCTTTTAAATTGTCCTTATAATTAAGATTTTCTAATTTGTGGGCGTTTAAGGGGGCGTGGCCAAAATCTAAAACAAACTCGATCTGCTTACAATATAGACGCACCTACATACCAAGTTTGGAGTCTCTAGCTTTTTATAGTCTCTGAGATCTAGGCGCTCTTACAGACGGACAGACAGACAGACAGACAGACAGACAGACGGACAGACGGACAGACAGACATGGCTATATCAACTCGGCTGTTGATGCTGATCAAGAATATATATACTTTATGGGGTCTGCCACGCCTCCTTCTGCCTGTTACGCACATTTTTTTTTGTGACAAAGTTAATAGACCCCTATACTTTTTTAAAGTACGGGGTCTAAAAATAACTTTTTAAGACAAAACTGTACGGGTTCCTTGTAATTAATAATTTGTATACAAGTTAATTTATTCTAAAATATTTTGTTTTTAATTGTATAAATATGTTCTTACGAATATATTCTATTTTAAATAGAAAATGTTTATTATCTACAAGCAACCTATCTATTTTATAAAAAAAAGAGTTTTGGTTCATATTCTCAAATACTGTAATTTTATTTCATGGTTACATTTTTTGCATTTAATAAAAAACTTAATCAAATTGAAAACACAAACTGCCTTTCAAAGATTCTAAGTCTGCTGATATTGTGAAAATACACTTTACTTATTCAGATATAATATTCCATTCTCACTGACCTTGACCTTATTGTCCAGCTTTTGGCCAGTGAACTGTTGACATTTAGATAAGTTCTCTGTAATTAGTTTTTAGTGCCAAGCTCGGCGCTTTTTCCAGCTCTTTCCCTCTGCTGCTTCCTACACACGACTTGACCAGGTTAACCAGGTAAGTTTTACTTTTTGGTCAGCACGATTTCTAATTAGTGCGCCGCAAAATATGAGCCTGGTCTATCTGCTTTCAGCCACATTACAAGCTGCCAGCTACCAAGTTGACCTCATAAATCCTCTGGCCAGCATTGTTGAGAGTCAGGATAAAAGAGGGCAGAGCTCGGAGCAGGGACAGGGACAGGGTATGAGTTTCAATTAAATTTCAACTTACAAATCAATAAACCAACATTTTCAACACAATTCATATAACACACAAACACACACACGCACACACACATTTGAGCAGCTGGTCTAAAGGAAATAACAGAGATTGTAGACCAAAAAGGGGAGAGACGAGGAAGAGGAATTGAGGCCGTCGCGGCGTGCAACTCGACACCGGAACAAGTGGCAGCCTGTGACGGGGAAGGTGCAGGGGCAGAGGCAGAGGCAGCAAACGGTGGCAAGGACAATGGGACAGGGGACGGGGGCAGGGGGCAGTTCCATGGCCACCACGTGCACTCTTACTATTGTTGTTGTTGTTGTTGCTGTTGTGTATAGTTTGTCCAGACCAAATGAGGCAGCAATGTACCCCTCCACACCTCTCGCCCCGCCCCCCTTCAACCTGCGCCCCTGCCCCTTGGATTGTCCTTGTCTTTGCTGCGTGGATAAATGTGTTTAAAAAACATTTGGCGGCCTTAACGGGTCAGGCACGCGCAGGAACAGGAACAAAGCCAGGAACAAGGCGACCAGGAGCCAGCACAACAGGACAATGCACAATGAGCTCGACATCCTGGCAGAGAAAAGAGTGACTAGAGAAAGAGAGTGAGAGAGGGGAGGCATTAATTGGTTCACTGATTTTATACGGCCAACTGGCAACAACAGCAACAACAACAGGATTAAGGACTCGTTGTTGCTGTTTAACCTGTCGACCGCAGATAGAGAAAGAAACAGAGAGAGTGCGTGTGCGAGTGAAGGAGAGAGAATACTCGTTAGCTGTGCAATGAAGCGAGTTTGCAATTGATTCAACATAGTCAACGCTGCAAGTTGCAAGTTGCAAGTAGTTGGTGGCTGCCACTGACAAGATGCAGCTGCCGAGGAAACCTAGACAAAACTAACAGGCGGAAAATGATATTAGAAGCACATACATAACTCGTGCCAACAGCCAGGCAAACAGACTCAAAGATACTGCAACAGATTGTGGCAAGAGGCACGTTCCTTCTGCCTCCTGCCTCCTGCCTGCTGCTGCAGTGGCAGATGAGAGCGAGCAAATCTCATTAAGAGCGGAATCGAAATGGTAATTTGAGTTGTTCACAAACAGAAGATAGATCCCAATTCCGATTCCGATTGCGATTGAGTTGATAACAAGGTTCTATCATATGTGAGTGAGTGTGTGTGTGTATTTGTATCTGTATCTGATCCCGAGCACTTTGTTTGCCAAGCTGACAGACGCCAAGGGGCAGAGATGCTTGCCACAAACAGGATTCAGGGGCAGGGGCAGGACGAGCGACAACAGGACGCAAGGTGTGATTTTGTACATACTATATGTATGTATGTAGTTGTCTCCCTGTTGGTGTTTTTGTTTGTGCCACTCGGTCTCAAATGCGGGCAGGTGGTTTCTATCAATCCTTATTACATATGTGTATGTGTGTGTGCCACATGTAAATATATGTAAGTATATTGCACTCTATAGACTTTATAATTTAGTTGCCCATCATCAAATTCCATTTTAATTAACTTACAGCCATTGATTAGTTATGTAATAATAATATCACATAATCCGCTGGTGAAAAACGTAAATTAAATAAACATAAATTGTTGCAATTGAATGCAATCGATTGATTTATTGTTTGATGGACTGATTGATGATGTGCTGCAGTAATTTAATTAAATGCATCATTTGTTCAAAATGAAAATACTCGCACATAAATAAGAATCGAATTGCAAATGCGCAAAATGACAGTTCAAAAGCAAACACGACCAATCAAATATCCAAACTAATGGAAAATTATTTGAATAGGCAAATAAGTCAACTAAATAATTATGTTTTAAATGAATAAAAGTGTTTTGAAAATTGCTTAAAATAATATATCCACTTGTAGCCCACAAAATTGTATACCTAACTATTTTCTAAATACATATCAATTAACTTATTTATACATTCTCTTAATGCTAGATATAGCATATGAATATCTAACAGTTTTTTATTAAAATTAAGCTAAATATATTTTCATTCTTTTCTTTGATATATTTTATTTTATACCTTGGTTATTTCAGCTGGCATACTACATAAATTCATTTCAATTTATATTTATGCACAAGCAGCTTTTCAATTTGCAAATGTCAACAATAATCAGCTCTTGAGTCTCGCGGCTTTTGTGTCTGGCTTTGGCAACAACTTGCGGCGTTTACTTTGTTGCATGTTGCAACAGCGTATTATAATATTCTTGACAGCGAATTTTGGCTCGAATTTCTCTAGCAATCTTATGGCAACTCAATCCAAACCGATAACTATGTTCTCGGTTTCTGTTTGAAAGACAGCAATGCAGCTGAAATATTCTCTCCCAATTTCTATATTTTATTTATCATATCTTATATTTATTTTCGTTAAATGTTAACCAAAGTATAAAAACTTCTTTTGCATTACTATTTTTAAATTTCGTATTTTTATGTAATCTACCCCATCAATAAGCATTTAAGGTGCAGGTATAAAGACATATTTAATTAATTGATGTTGCAGCTTGTTGTATTTGAGTTGAGCTAAAAACGTCAATCAATATTTGGAGTGTGGGACAAAAATTATGTAAATTAAGTACGTAGTTGGTTCATTATACACTTGAATTTGTTGTTGTAACCCCTTTTGACAGACAAAGTCGACTACTCAACTTCTTGGCGAGTTGTCTAATCACATTCCCAAGTTTGCTGCTAATCGTTTTCCATTAGGCAACTCATTTCACCGTTGCTAATTAGCATTCTTCACTCAGGTGTAATTATCTTCTACTATTTAGTGAGTAGGACTACTTTTATCTATTTGTTGTACTTTTTAGCTTTTCTGCTGCTCTCGAAAATTGATTTTGACACCAGCAAACTTTTGTAGAGCTGGTGAAAAGTTTGCGCAACTTTTGCTTAAGGAAAACTCAGTGGAAAACTCGACAAACGGACGCCATTATCGTGCAAGGCAATGGAAATGGAAATGGAAATGCACAACAACAAAAAAGACAGACGCAACATTAAACCCAAAGAACTTGCAAATGTAGTTAGAACTGACGTCAGAGAGGGCAGAGCAGGGAAAGAGGGAGAGGGGATGCGGTAGAGAGAGTGTGGTTAAAGGGAGGGGCTAAAAACACCCCAAAAAAAGGAGAAGAAAACATGAAACGCAAAATACTTTTGTGAATATAACATGCGCATTTCCAAGTCCAAGTGGCAGACGAAGCCCGTGGGGCATAATGAAAGAAAGCGCAGTTGGCCAAAGGTTGCAAGCTGACCCCCCCCCTGCCCTTTTACCCCTTTAGCCCTTTCGTTCCCCTGGTAACTATGCCAAATGGTCGCGACCTGTGGCAACTGCGGCATGCGCTTTGAAATTAATGTACTAGATGCCTGCCTCATATTGATGGACACAGCATGTGGCAAGCGGCAAGTGGCAAGTGGCAGTGTGCACTCGTTTCCACTGGGCCAGCCAGACAGACTTGGCCACAACATGGCCACAAATTGTTGGCCGTTTCTCTGGCAATGCGACAACGCGGCGTATGCGCAACGTGTGCAGTTTATTGAAAAACTTGCCTTAATTTATTAGATGTGCTCCTTAGAGTACTCCCCACTCCCCTGCCACTCCCCCTTGCTCCTTGACCCACATGACAGGGCAATCAATTTATGCAAAGAATGCGCCGCAAATGCCAATAAACAATTCGTTGGAAAACGAACTGCGACGCAGTCAAGAAATGAAGGACACTTAAAGCGCAATTTCAGTTTCATTTAAACGAGGGGGGAGTGAAGGAGTGAAAGAGAGAGGGGAAGAGGGGGTGGAGAGGGGAGCAGGGGCAGCATTTAAGAGGGGAAATGTACGAGCGACATTAACGTAATTGAAGTGTGTACACTATATATGTGTGTGTGTGTGTGTGTGTGACGGCAATTTGCCATTTTGAATGGATTGAATTGGATAGCGTCTAATGCGGCTTATCCAATGCACAGTGGGTGATATTTACGAGTCGCCCGGCGACATCCTGCAGAGCAAAGACTACAGCAACAACAACAAGAACAACAACAACAACAGCAACTAGAAATCCAAATCAAACAGATGTACAACGAGGAGCTGCCACAACCTTTTGGGCAGCGCTTAATGGCGCTGTAATCAAAAGTCATTATGTCGAGCATTGGCATCAAGGACAACACAGCACAGAACTCTCTCACTCACTCTCTCTCTCTCTCTCATTCTCTCCTTTTCTCTGGCTTAGTGTTCGACTTGATCCTGGACGTGCTGCCCGCCACAAAAGAAGCTACAAACGGGAATCATTTGCTTGTCCTCCATTTGCTTACAATGGAAAATTACTCGTATTATGACCGGGCAACAGGACATGCAGGAGTTACAGGGATGAACTGGACTGGAGTTGGGAGTGAGAAGTGGAAAGTGGAATGAACTGCCCTCGTTTTGTTATTAATTTGTTTGTCAAACAAGGAAGCGGCAATCCGCCGCATCATTGCCATTGCCATTGCCATGTTAATGGGCGCAACAGTTTCCGACTCGAATCTGAGTCACGGGTCCCAGTCGAACAGTCTGACTGACTGGTCAGGATAATGCGTTGGCTATTAAACGACGAACGAAGGCGGCTAAAACGCGGATTAGGCCCAACTGCACGCACATCATGAGGTAGCAAGTTCCATCGAGGGGAGGAATGTGAATGGGAATGGGGAATATGGAATGGAAGGGGATATGGGAGTGAAAATATGACAATATGGAATATATATGTATGCCTAGATCCTGCACATGCATGCAAGGACACGTGCGTCTGCCGGCCAAGGCACAAAAAAGAAATGGGAAATTCTGAAATTTCTGGGGAAATGCGAGCAGCGTCATTTCAAAATACAGAACACAAGGAAGTCATGAGTCATTCAGGAAACTGCAAGAGATACGGTTTATCTAGATACATACTTGTCTAAAATAACCCAATTTCGATCGATGTCGGGTATTAAATATTTATGCATATAAAAACACTTAAATCAAAACTTTAAAACTTAATTGAATCATTTAATTTGAATTATTCAGCGTATAACAAGACAAATCCCCTTGAATTTTGTTCGAGAATATTCAACATGTCTTTTAATATTAATTAAAAAAAATAATATAACTTAACTGAATCTAAAATTTGTTTATGTATTTCAGCTTACATATCTATAATAAGAGTTATGAAACCAGCACAAAAGTTATTTTTAAAACATTTATATTAAATTTGGTCGAAAACTGTTAAATGATTCATTTAAGTTTTCTGCAAAATACTAAAGTAAATAAGTATTCCTGCTGAGAAACCGGAAATTCTAAGTTTGTACTATAACTAAAAGTATATTCTACATATATCTGCAACAACACGAAAAACGCTGGGTTCAAGGTACAAAACGTAAGTTTCCTAAGAATTCGTCTACCGTTGAACTTTTCTGCCTTATTTAATTTGTAAAACTGTAAATCACTTTAGAAATTTCACCATGAAAACGGAAAAGCACAAGATTTCATTAAAATCATTTTTCAAATATGCTTAAAATTCGCGATAAGTCTCAATTTCTTGGAATTGATGAATTTGCCAATTTGATTTCATAAAATGCAAGATACTAATTCGGCAGAAGTTCGAATCACATTTAAAAAATTGCCAATCATTTAACGATGCTGATTAATATGCAATATTCTGAAATTAAATTGAAATCGAGGTGAATCGAATTGAATCGGGAATACCCAGCAGTGCAAGAAGCCCTGTAATACAGATACTGATACTGATATGGGAATGTACTCATCAAGTGTGTTCTTTGGAGGATCCTCGTCATGGAATCAACAATAGATTATTATTAAGTGAACTGTTGCTGTTTGGATTTAGTCGACTTGAGTTCCGTTGTATTCTGTTTGTTGATGTTTTGAGTAAATGTATTTTTTGTATACCTTATTTGTTTATCTTGGTTATCACCCCCCGTAATTAACTCGTGCAATCGCCCAAAAATAGCCACGAGTTTCTCATAAGTTGCGAAAATCTTTTCCGATATGCAAATAATTGTTAATACACACACACACACACATATGTACATTTTCGGCACACGCTATGTTGTTGTTGATGTTGATGCTGATGATGTTGTTGCTGTGACGTCAGATCTTGGCCAGGTTGTGGGTAGGTTGTGGTTTCTGTGGCTCGAACGTCATTGACTTTGGCAATTGTTAAATTTGGCTGACTGCATCATCAAGACGAGTACTTATATCATGACGTCGATCCTCCAGTTGAATTCCTCTCACTCTTTCACACTTTCTCCCACTCTCACTGTCTCTGTCTATGGGTTCAGTATTTTCCTATCTGCGGGTGGTCGACAATTTTCCTCCTTTTGGCGATTTCAAGTGCAAAGTGACGAAAGAAACTCGCAGAATCACATCACAGGGGTGAGCAGACTGACTAGGCTAAGGGTTGAGGGGAGGGGGGTGGCATTCGGGCAAGTTTATGTCTTTTGTCTGGCAGCTTATTTATTTGCATGTACGAGTACGCGAATTTAGCGTGAATTGCGCCTTGTTTTTTCTACGCACCCACGCCACACATCAGAAACTGAGTACCTGAGAAACAGGGAAAATCAACTGAAAAACTGACAAACTAAAAGTCTCAGAAGATCAATAGAGTAATTCCCCGTCCAAGCAGTAAATTTAATGAGCGCTTGATACATGGCAAATCCACAAACAGCTTGGCCAATACTTTATGTCAAATCAGCTGGAAATACACGAAATGTAAGATATAAAAAACTATTGAATTAATTATAGAATGGTTAAATGTGGTTCATATGTGGTCCAAGTGTTGATACGAGAACTCAACGCCTTATCAGTGCTCACCTCTGACCCATCATGACCCGTTGTGATTTCAATAATCTGAAGTATATTCTTTTGTTTTAAATTTCATTGATGCCATTGGCCAAAAAACAACAAGCTGCCGAAATATGTACGAGCTTTGCTATTAGATTTAGAATTTTGAATTCATATGTAAATCTCTAATAGAATTTTCGATTATAACAAGTAATCTTTTATAATCAGCTAAACAATGCGAAATGCTGTCATAATTTGGCTGGCAATGGCATTGGCCATTGAAACATGGCCAACAACATTGGTCTCCCCACCTCCTCCCCTCCCCCCAATTGAATTTGCAATCTCGTTAATTACCAGTTGAAAATTTCAACAATTTCATAAAATTTTATGCCCATCATGTGTTGGCATCTCCGCCTGTCCATCTGTCCGTCAGTTTCTCTGTCTGTCCGGGCATTGTTTGTTTTCATAAACCTATTTTGAATTATTAAGTTTTGGCATTTCTGTGACGCAAAGTAGTAAATTCTCAATATCAAGTGCGAATAAACGATTCCATATGCAGCGGCAGCTGCGACGCCACCAGATTTGAGATACTCGCGATGTTGCCAGGGAAATCTCTCCATGAGGGCGGCCCCCATCAGCTGACTTGCGTTGGCGTTGGCGTCGACGTCGACGTCGACGTCGGCATCAGCAGCGGCGCTAATAAAATCATTTCCTTTGGCAAAACTATAAATCTTTGCCAAAATAGTCCAACAAATGTTCGCACCTCTTTTAATGATTATTAAAATATGGCAATAACAAGATCTACTGGATATATTGAAACCACAAACAAGTTAATTAAACCTAACACAATATTTATTACCATGCCAATGGGAATAATTTAAAAACAGGGCAATTCTAGCTTAATTACTTCATTTAGTCAAATGAGTAAATAGCAAAGTTTGACAGCTTTTCAATATAATGATATTGACTGGGATTTATTTAATTTTCCACAGGTAGAGCGCCCTTTAAGTAAATTGTACTGTTTTTTGTACCATAGGTGCAACGGGGAAAGAAAGGCAAAGTAAGCGACCACTAGGTGGCGCCAATTTAAAGTAGACTGCTATGCATTAACTGAAACATAGATGGCGCAAAATAGCTGAGCCCGCCCAAAAGCATGCTGTGCTTTTTATATGTTTTGGTCAGTAGCTCCAAAACTGTTATTTTCTAATAATTGCATACTTTCAGGCGGCCAAAATTTGAAATGAAAATTTTAAATTTTCAAAAATCAATTAAAAATTAAATAAAAACAATTTCAAAAAAACAACAAAATCCAAAATTATGTAAAATAATTAAGTTCATTCTAAAATTGGTTTGGTGCATTTCGCTTTTCGCGTTGCGAAGTTGAGTAAAAAATTCTGGAAAAAATTTTAAAAATTCGAAAAAATTCCAACAAAAATTCTGGTAAATTCTAGCTTCAAAATTAGGAAGTTCCATTTTTATGTCGCGAAAGAACTTCGCAAAAAGAGCCAGTTTTGGCGCAAAAACGCCAATTGTGGCAAACGTGGTCTACCGCCAATATTTGCCAAAATTTAGCTCTTATCATCGATAAAAAAAAAAATCAAAAAGTTTTAATGTAATACTTAAATGATAACTCTATCACTTTTCCCAATTGCACTGGAAAAATATTTTTCCGAAATACTGCTACGTTCGAACGAACTCATTTGGTTATCTTATCAAACAAACAAATATTGATTCAATTGCGAAAATTAATGTCAAAAATATAAACAAATAACAAAGAGTAAATTAGCCCACTTCAAATGGACATTAAACCCAAAAATACTGCGATCTACATCTTAAATAAACTGCAATCGTCGTTTGGCTGATAACTGAAAAAACAAAAATAGAATGCATGGAATATTTCGAGTGCCATAAAAATTTCAAGTTCTCAATTGTGGTAAGATTCCAAAACAAGGTAATATAGTAGAAGGTTTGGCAAAATACTCCAATAAATAAACAATAAATAATGTAGTCAAGATGCAAACTTTTGGCAGTAGATCTGTATCAATTAGAAGTCATAATTGGGAGTGTAAAGAGCACGAGGAGCAGCAGAACGTTCCACACGTTTATCTAAGTCTGTTATAGTACGAGTATTTAATGCTTAAACAGAGAGTATAAGACCTAGCAGAACACTGAGAGCTTTGGCGGCTCTCTCTGCTTTGCTGATGGGAGAGTCACTTTGGAGAGGCGACTGCGGCATTTTAAGTAGCAATGCGGCGCCTGAATTTGGCTCAGTTCAACGCCGCTCGCCGAACGCAACGCATTGAGAGTTTCTGTTTCGCATGAATTCCGGTGTCTATGTTTATCACAAAACAAATATTCTGACGTAGTTAGCCAAAAACATATAATCATATAAACAAACACACAGTGACAATTTAATTGCAGCTTTGTTGTGTTGTTTTAAGTGCGTGCAGCTTTTGTTTTGAACAATTACAATTATTGTTATTACGACCACGAATACGAGTATTTGAACTGGTCAGATGCGACTTTATTTGGGTTGAAAAAGTTAAAACATCAAATTGAAAATAATTACGCTCAAAATATGCAACAGGCTGACCAAATCGACAACAACAACAACTAAATATACGCAGCTGTAGAAAGTTTTTTATTATTGTTATTATTTTTAGACCGCCTCCCCCTTCTAGCCCACAAACGCCAAAGTCAAAGCCAAAAACTGTAAATAAAAAAAAAAACCAAAGCATCAACTAAAGTTTTTGCGTGTGAAACAACAACAAAAATAACCCACGAAAAAGAAATTCAAGTTTGTGTGTGAGAGTGTGTGTGAGAGTGTGCATAACATACTAAATTGGCAACATTTTAACAACTTTGGTTAAATAAATAAATAAAATATAATGTCTGGTCCACTGCCCGAAATCAGCGCGGAGCAGCGCAAGACATTGGAACAGGTGAGAGAGCCGCAACGGTGTGAGGAAGAGAGAGAGAGGGAGTTAAAGCTGCTCATTGAGCTTTATGCTTATTTCGTTCTCGCTCTCTCAATTGAGAGCAACGCCTGCACATTGGTCCAGAAACGTCGGCAATGTGGGGGCGTATGTTATGATACAAATTAAAATAAATAAAATGTTTTTAGACTTTTTTAACTATTAATTGTTTAGCTATTCACTTAACAGAAACTAAATGGGTTTCATAATTTTGAATATTTTGATATATTAGTGGGATTCCGGTAAGCGTTTTAGATTTGGTTTAGATTATTTTTAACCAAATCTAAATCAGTTGACGGAACGACCCTTTTGCACACTGATTTGTTTTAGATTTCGTGAACAGCTAGTAAGCATCCTAAAAAGCATTAAATATATATTTATTTATTTATAAAAACTTTAAATGCATAAGAATTAAGTTCTCCATATTGATATGACAGCAGAATGTAAACAAACACCCCAAATGTCACACAAATAATGAGATTTAATTTGAAACCAAATCGAAATCAAATCGAAATCAAATCGAAATCAAAACGAAATCAGCCTCAGAGCTGATTTCACGAAATCAATTAGTAAGACCACATTTCCCTGATATGCTCTGGGCACACTGAAAATTTTGTATGGAGCAGCTGTCAACAGCTGACATCGAAATCTAAACCAAATCTAAACCAAATCTAAAACGCTTACCGGAATCCCACTATTATTTATATTCATACATAACCGGTTTATTAATTTTGTATAACTTAATGTTAAATACATATTATGACTAGAACCAATGGAATGTAATTTAGTTGACAAATCCATAAATAATTGACATTGGTCCAATAGGAAATTTTTTACCCATGCGGGCTCAATACAAATCTGTAGCGTACATTGTTTATAATTCAGAAATACTCATAAAGAATTCGAAATTATGGGTAAATCGATGAATAACAGGTATTTAATTTATATATTGTAAATCGAAGCTTGTACTTTGGTACGAATAACTCAGTTTACCTTGTATACAGTCACTTTAATTAAATGTTGATAGAAGAGCAATGAATATGACTAAGGAATAACTACATGATATGATTACTCTATGGTGAAGTCGTTCCATTTGTATAAATAAAGCTGTTAACATGTGTATTTTGCACAATTTACCATGCAAAATTGTGGCATAAACGGTTTCTTTGGCCTTGCGATAAAAAACATGATTAATTGCGCATTAAAAATCGCTCAAAGAGTTGAGTAAACAAATCGATGGAGCAACAAGAGGCGACCATTCAAGTATGACAAACGTACTTCTATATTGAGATTGTGTGACTTGTACTTTTTATCTCATTCATTTGGATTTGCATGCAACTGTGACACTGTGCCTCATATGCATAGAAACTTTAACCGATAAACAGCCACAACAACAAAATAGCGTAAACAACAACTTGTTCTGGACATTGCTCTTCGTGCAGCTGTTTCGCTTTGTTGACGTTGTTCTTCGCAATGCTGAACAATTTCCTGAGCCAGCGAATAAATCAGCATAGCATTTTGTCCGCCTCCGTTTCCCCCAACAACAACAACAACAACAACAACCACACAGTGGCAACGACCCACAAAATTGGCCAAATAATCAAATGAGGAAAATAAAAAATAAGTTGAAACTGAAATCGAAATTGAAACCGAACCGGTTAATGCCTCAGACGTGGCACACTTTTGTTTGTTTGATGTGTTGCCTTGACTGCATTCTTAGCAGATGCTTTCAGCTGTTATCTCCAATTGCCCCTAGACCCCCCGACCCACTGTCCCCCCCCCTTTATCATGATCGACTTAAAAGGCTTTAAGTGAGCTGCACAATTATAAATGTTATTTCATGGCCGCGAATTTTCAATTAGATGAGTAATTAAACGTCATCATAAATCAGGCCCTAGGCAAGTTTATCTCTGCGAACCTTTTACCAGATTCGAAATACGACAGTAATTACAACTTTTGAACTTTATATACATATAGATAAGTTATGTAATTTTCCAAAAATAATCTTTTAAATTTATTACAAAATTAAGGTCAAACTGCCCTTTGACCACCTGTGGGTATTAACATTGGTTTACTAACACCTTTGCGCTATAAAACCTTGATCAACTTATACATAAGAAAATTTTATTAAAAATGTATAGATTAAGTATTTGCAATAATATTAAAAAATCAGTTTTAACGGAAGTTAAACTTTCGCTTTGCAACCTTTGGAATATTTTAATCTGCATTGGCAATGATCTTTGAAATTAAGTTGAAATGGAAGCTTATGTTTTTAAACAATTCTGTAAAATAAATGTCGATTAATTGAATCTGCTAACAACAGTTTGTTAACTGTTTTTTTCCTTTAAGCATTAAGTCTTATAACTCGGCTGCCACATCAGTCAAATAGTCATTCAGTCAACTCAAAGTTGAACATATGTTGCGACAGTTGAGCGATATGTAAAATGCTAATGAGTTCTGTCTATTTTTTTTTTGTTTTCGCAAACTGGTTTCTTGCTCGTGAAAAGACCCAGTGAGGAGAAATCAATATTTGATTAAGACCAAGGGGCTAACAAGTGGCTTAAAGGCAACTGGGCATGGGCCAAAATGTGCACTCTTTTGCAACTTGACGAGAATCGAGCAAAAAACTTAAAACCAAATACTAAACACTGAAAACTTTAGACTAAAATAATAAATATATACATATTTTTGACTGGTTGTCCAATATTTACAGCTGTCTTCACTTTTTTGTTTTGGCTGTTAACGGCTTTTAAAAAACTTGGTCAAGTAGCGTTCAAAGCAGAGAACAAAGCAAAATTGGTAATGAGCAGCTGTGAGTTAAGTTAAATGAGCTACGTCGAGGAAGTAATACTACCAAAATGCGAAACGCTAATGAAGTTTAACCACGTGCACTCCACCCCTGTCACCAATAAACTGGCTAACAGCCACTTCAATCATATTTAAAGCCAATACAATGACTTGGCCTGCAGTACAAGTCAAAAATACAACTTCAGACTGGCAACTGACTGTCGACTGGTTTTAGCCTCGTCATTGAATTTCAAGTGCTTTGTTTGGTCTAAACTAAACCAAGCTGAGCGGTGCTTAGCCGATTTAAGCCAAGTGATTGCCAAGTATAATACGAGTAAATATTCAGTCAATTTTTTTGGTGGACATGACTCAAACTCAAGTTTAGTCCCCTTCTCCCTTTCCAACATTGACCACAATAAAACAATTGTTAAGTCTAAACACGAATTTAAATGTTCATTGTATTGACATTAATAGTGAGTACTCACATACATATATATATATAAACGCACATTAAGTATAACTACTTGTTGTTAGTATCGTCTATCCAATTAGTCGCTGCTTAAATTATCTATAAACTTGAATTTTTGTCTGACTGTTTTTAGATGAAGTCTCGACCGCAATTCGCTGAGTCATCGACTGAAAAAACAAGAAAAACCTTCATATGAAGCGGAAATTGTGTTTTGTACAAACAAGCATACCAATAACATACCCTGTACAAATTTAAAGAAAATTTATAGTGGTAAATAAAAGCTTTAGGCGATATTATGCATCAATATCAACAACAATATCAGTAAGAATATCAATAATTATATTAATGCAATATACCCCAATTTGCTTAGATGTAGGGTATTTGAATTGGCATTGAGTCAAGGCCAAATTAACAGTTACTAAGGCCAACAACTTTTCAACCACAAAAGCACAAGAAACTTCCAGTCTGCGAATGCCGATCGATGGAAGTTGAGTTACTTATTAACACTGACTGCAAATTATCAGTTAATAAAATTAGCCAAGATTAGAGCTGTTTATGGTGCGATTAGTTGCACTTTTAAAATGACTACAATTGGGACTAAGCTAAGGCAAGGCTAAGAATGGAATTACACTGTTAAAAAAACGATATCTAATAGAATATTGTATAAAAATTGTTTATTTGTAGTGAAAAAAAGCTTTCACATTTTTTTAATCTTTGCTTTCGACGCATATTTTAAGCTATTTTTCAAAAGTCTAATTAAAGTGTCGACAGTAAGTTTTTATACCTGTTACTTAAAAAATAAGTAAAAGGGTATATTGTATATTGAAAGAAGCATCTCCGACCCTATAACCATAACGGTAGTAATGGTTTATTTAAGTTTCAAGCAATGTAAGTGCCTAAAAGCATGCAATAAAAAATATTTTAAAATTATTTAAATAAGTTACGGGTGTCCTATAGTCGGGAGCTCTACTATAACCTTTCCGCTTGTTCTTATTAGTTTTTATTAGTCTGGTATTGTAGTATTTTATCTCATTGTATTTAAATTAAACATTTCAGTTCCGCAAGCAGATGGATGGGGAGCTTAACGACACCCATGATGATTACTTTCTGCTGCGCTGGCTGCGGGGTGAGTCACCTGTACAGGTGCAACAGAGCACTCAATTAACACTTTAAATTCTTCCACAACTTTAGCTCGCAAATGGAACTTGGATGCAGCTGAGAAAATGCTCAAGGCGGTAAGAGAGGATCAATATAGATAAGCATAATCATATTTCTTAAATTACTTATGTATTTTTAGAGTCTCAAAACCCGTGCCATGTGGAACGTAGATAACATAGAGAAATGGGATGCACCACAGGCATTGAGGGAATATTTGCCCTATGGGCTTATGGGCTATGACAAAGAGGGCTCACCAGGTAAGCCGAAACTCTTGATCAACTCTTCGCAGACTCATATTCCTTACTCTTTCTCTCGACAGTAATTGTTTGTCCCTTCTACAACTTTGACATTTGGGGCATGATGCACTGCGTCACGCGCTTCGAGTTCCAAAAGTATCTCGTCCTGCTGCTGGAGAGATTCATGAAGTCCGCCTACCAGCAGAGTCTCGAGCACGGCTGGAAGGCGCGTCAGCTCGTCGTCTTCTTCGACTGCGAATCGCTGAACCTCAAGCAGTATGCCTGGCGTCCAGCTGCCGAATGCGTAATCTCTTCCATCAAGCAGTACGAGGCCAATTTCCCAGAGCTGCTCAAAATGTGCTATATAATCAATGCACCCAAGTTGTTCTCGGTGGCATTCAACATTGTCAAGAAGTTCCTCGACGAGAACACCACCAGCAAGATTCACATCTACAAATCGGGCGTGGACAAGTGGCAGCAACAGCTCTTCTCCCATGTGGATCCCAAGAACTTTCCCAAGTGCTGGGGCGGTGAGTTGGTGGACAAGCTGGGGGATCCACAGTGCAAATCCCTGATGATCTGGGGCGGCAAGTTGCCGGAGGATCTGTATATTGATCAGAGCAATCAGCAGAGCGACAAGAACTTCACAGAGGCGCTGGTCTCCAAGGGCGATAAACTGAAACTGCACTTCAAGGTCAACAACCAGCTGGATAACGAGCATCAGCCCCCGCAGCAGCTGTTGTCCTGGAACTTTCGCACCCTGGACTATGACATCAAGTTTGGCATCTACAGCGTCGACGAGAAGACGGGCGAGAAACGCAGCGAGGTTCCCCTGGGCACAGTCAACTCCAATGAAATGGACGAGGCTGGCTTCATTTCCACGCGACCCAATACAACCTGTAAGGGATTAGCTTCGGAATATAATGAAACGCTTTAGTTAATGAAATCTTCTTTCTTTTTCCCGCAGACACCGTTGTCTTTGACAACTCGGCTAGCTATTTGAAGTCCAAGAAGCTACGTTATTGGGTCGACCTCATCACCGACGAGGAAGAGGGCATCAGCGAGCTGACTGCTCAAATGAAGAGCACAGAGATCGTGGGCAAACAATGAATGACAGCTGATTGAAGATGCAGCAGCAACAAAGCCAAAAAATAATCAACAGATAATACCCTTGCAAAAAGATTGGTTTAAATATTGCTGTCTCAATTATATATGTAGTTAATTCCAACATTCATTATCCACATCTAAGCAAGGGTATTAACCATAGGCACAACCTTATAAACTAACCTCGGTGCAAGAAGTCACAGTAGCATGTAAACTTTGTGATAAATGATAAATGAAAAGGGGAATGAAAAGGAATGCGTTTACAGTAGTTATCTTTACAGTTAGTTAGTGCTTTATTATGTGTATCTATCTTTTGTACAATAGTTGTTTATTGTATATTGTATATTCTGGATATTGATATCCCAATCATTGTCTTAATCTTTTGACTCCTCTTGTTATCGCAAGTGAATGTTTGAAACTTGTCTGGCATTAAATCAATAAATAAATGAAAAATGATTTGAAAATCGTATTACTTAACGTTAGCTACGTTGGTCGCAATTGCGCCAGGATGCCGCCTCATGGCTGCTGCGAGGAGGCGCGGCGCTTGCGCCTTCATCACTGCGGACCACCAGGATTCGGGCCCAGTTGCGGGCCATGTCCGACCTGCGGCTGCAGCTGCTGCATGGGCATCATTGGATTTGGACTTGCGCCCACGACACCGACACCAACACCGACACCCACACCGACGCCAACTCCCACACCGGCTCCAACGGGCGGACCAATGGCCTGATTTGATGGCGGCGGTGGCAGATCCGTGGTGAGCGGCAGATTGGTCAGCAGATCCGTGATGGCCGGGAAGAGCGAGCATTGATTCTGCTGCACTCCAAAGTCGGTGAAGCGACGCAACAAAGCGCTGGCCGCCGCCATCATCGGGGATGGTGCAATCTGTTCACGTCTCTCGGCCACCTGGGTGACATTTGAGCCTATGTCGTGAACAATGGGCAGCACCAGCGACGGACTGTCCTTCCAATCCTTGCCGTTGTAGGGTATTCTCGTGATCTGCAGGAAGAAGAGTATCTTCATGCGTCCCAGCACCACACAGGCATTCCCGATGGGCACAATGGGCAACGCCGACGGCGGCATTCGCATGCACATCTGGACAGTCCACTTGAGCTGATCTCCACCCAGTTCTGGCTTCATCTCCAAGCGCATAATCTGTACGAAATCCTTGAGCACATGTCCCGGCTGGTTCAACAGTCGGCAGATGCTGTGCAGCGCATTGGGGCGATAGGGCGGGGCAGCGACGCGGGTATCGAAATATTGCTCGATGACGAGCAGATCATCGGGACTCAGTTGGAAAGTGGGCTTGTCCGGCGTCGGCGGCAGTTGAGTGACCTTCAAGTGCAGGGATTGCATGTGCATCGGATTGAGCATCACCTGGCACTGCAGTCCATCCACCTTGAATAGCACCACTCCTGGCTCCGTTGAGTTGAGAGCCGTCAGTGTCTCCTCGCTCTGGATATTGCGATGCAGCTGACGACGCATGTAGACGCAGCCGAGGAATCTCTCCAATGGACTCATGTCGGCCACGTTGATGTCCTTATTGGGGTGTGGACTGGGACGACACAGCGTCTCGAGTGCCTCGTGGGTGAGCATCGTGGGAACAGCACCAGCCCAGGGCCTGTTTAGAGTTCCTCGCGTGCCGCGATCAGCACCACCTACGCCCTGGGCTCCTCCACCCGTGCTCTTGTGCTCAGGACTCTGACCAGGTCTGGGTGAAGGTCGGGGCATGCTAGGCGATCCTGGCCAGTTGTTATTCGCCGGCGACATGGCCGTGAATGGTGAATCCTGATGACTCTGCATGTACATCGTGTTGGGTCCCGGACTGTGCACCATGTGCGGACTGGGCTGAGGATTCAGCGGAGATGAGGGCATCAATCCGCCTGGCGATTGATGTGGCATGTGCGGTGCGGGTGGCGATGTCAAATTAAAGTTGGCATGGCTCTGGGCACTGCTACCTCCGCCGCCAGCGCTGGGATGTGGACTGGCCGGTGTATGAGGATTGGAGCTGGAGGGCGGCGTGTGTGGTGCCGGGAATCGTAAGCCACTGTCCCGTGGCGACTGTGGACCACGCATGCCGGCGCCCAAAAAGGGTGAGGAGCCACCAGCGCCCACACCCGCCACGCTGCTCGGACCGCCAAAGTTGTCCTCCATGCCCATCGGTGACAAGGGATTGTCATCATCGTGCGGGGCACGTCCTCTATAAACAGCAGATTCATCCACATACTTGGACAAGAATGCCTTGAGTCCCTGGATGGGTGTGAACTCCTCGATGGCGTTGCGCTCAAAGCGATTGCTGGCGCCATCACGTATGGAGACGAGACGATTGGCGCGGAAGCGCAGCTCCAGACAGTAGACCGCCTGGTAGGTGAGTCGCATCAGGCAGGGAGACTGTGGCAACATGCAGAACGACAGCACGGGAACTTGTGGTCGCTGTGAAGAGGAGAGAAGAAAAGAGTTGTGATTATGAATCAAAGATTTAAGATCTTCAGCACACTTACAGGAATACCCAGTAGGGGCAGCACAGGCAACTTGGCAATGGAGCTCATGGGATTATAGGTCTCGTGTAGTATGTGGGCGATGCTAGTGAGGCTATGTTGTTGATTCAGATGCTGGGCAAGTTGATCCCGCATCATGGAGTGCGCATTCACCGCCGAGATGCCGCCCACAAAGGTTAGACGAAAGCCATGGGATTGCACCGACCAGTAAATGTTGCAGGTGACTTCCTTCTTGGGTCCATAACCAAGCAACAGATTTACATAGCTGTAGGACTTGACCACCAGCATGTCACCCAGACTAAGTCGCTCTGCGGAGTAGTAAGAGTTGGTTAGATTACATATACTTTGCTGAGCGTAGAGATTGGACTTACTGTTTCGCAGCTGTTCGGAAAAGTCGTGTACGAGCGTATAAAGGTAGACAATCTTGGACCAATCGTTGAGCAGATCCTCGACAGTCTTGGAGAAGTCATGATTGGCCTGCTCATACGTTAGGTAAACGGTGCGTCGATTCCCCTGCTCTTTCTGGTGGGTGCTCTGCAGCGGCGTGCTGTAGAATACAAATTCCACGACCCAGATGCGCACCTGGCTGTTCTTGTTCGTTTGCGAGCGCACCGATATGGAGAGCACGCGTCGCATCAGGTCATCCCACACATGTGACTCAATCTTGGGCATCGCTGTTGACGTGCTCGGAGTTGGCGCTGTCGCTGGCTTGGAATCTCCAGTTGCCGTCGCTGCCTGATTGGTGCCAGGCTTTGGCAAGGCGAGAATCTTCAGCACCAGCGATGTGGCATTCGCCTCCACTTGCAGGCCGCTGTGCGGGATGCGATGCTTGGAGAGCGTTTGGGCCAGATTGAGGAAAGGTATCTTCTCATCACACATGGCCACGACGTGCGCCAATTCTGGTATAAAGTATGCGGGAAAGATCGTCTTTTGTTGCTTGGCAGGCGGTGCGAGAATGTCGCCATTCGACTTGCGCTTATGTGGCGATATCTCTGCTGAAAGTGAATGTTTTAAAGGCAGATCATTTGTAAATTCAAATTAAACTCACCATCAACCTCAGTGCCGGGTCCATGGGTGGCGACAAACGTGTCAAACTCAATGAGCCGCATCAGTTTCGTGTAAAATTTGGGAATCTCCGAGGGTGGTTGAGTCACAATTGAGACCAGCTGCTTGGCTGAATCATCCACAACGTCGCTCTCATCCTTTTGAAAGACCACAAAGCCCAGGTGGAAAGTGTACTCCATTTCATTGGGCATTGCAGATTTCTCTTTCAGTTGAACCACCAGAATAATGTTGGGATGACGATGTAGCTTTACGTAAATCTTATGGCGACCAGCCTGCAATAATTCCTGCTCGGGCAGAGTCAGGAAGGGCAGCGTCTCAATGGCTGTGGCAGGCAGATGCTGTAACGTTTTCTCACACCGCCTGTGGGTGATCCAGTAGCGTAGTTCCGATAACAAAGCTGGCAGCTTGCTGCGATCACCATTCAGACAGTCCTGCATATCATCCGTAATCGGGCAATCCAAGTGCTTGGGCACATGACAGCGGAACATGCCCGTGTGCGTATCAATAGTTATGTGAATCTGCTCGGCGCGTAAACAAGGTGACAGCACGGGCACAGTTAAAATAGCTGGTGTGCCTTGCAGATTAACTGAAAGAGAGAAGCGCAATCAGTAATTTTATCGTTTAAAATATAGAGATTAAATAGATCAACTTTGTTTTGAGAAGTCCAGCTGATGTAAACATTTACACTCACAGTC
Organism: Drosophila suboccidentalis; assembly: GCA_037043435.1. Lineage (NCBI taxonomy): Eukaryota > Metazoa > Arthropoda > Insecta > Diptera > Drosophilidae > Drosophila > Drosophila suboccidentalis. Next base: position 764,937 of record JBAMBK010002320.1, read on the forward strand.
AACGTCTTTAAGGAAGGCCTGGAACTCGAGCTTTAGATCACTCAGCCGAGATACAGATCGTATATAAACGGTGTGTACAATCAAGCGTTCCATTGAGAGATGATCAGAGCGCACGGCGCGATCAGCGACCTCGGCGGATTCCTTGGCGCCCAGTGAAGGCACATGAACTACAGCCAGAGGTCGACCGATTTCGCTGGGATCCGATTGAACGGTGAGACGATAGCCCAGCTCCGACTTGAGATCGCGCCAATAGGATACAGTAAGCTTAACTCCCGGCACATACTCCTCCACAGTGATATTGTTGTCGTCCAATCGCTCGTAGTTAAGACGCAATGTTTGCGTGTAGAGCACCTCCAGCTGCAGCGACTGACAGAAATAGTGCAGGCAATTGTACACTTCACTTAATGCATTGGTATTCTCGACGAGACGCGCCTGGATCAGTTGGTGTATGTAGTTGACCTGCAGCGCATGCACCAACGACTTTCCATCTGTCAAACAAACATTTAAGATTAGTTTATCAGTTGGTAAGCCTTAGATGAAGTGTCTTACCGCCTGTCTCTTTGTCCTCCACGAGTATATCAATGTCCAGCAGACGCCAGGGCACATTTGGACTATCCCCCATGACGGTTAGGGCCACGCTAAACTCGTGCTTCACCTCGAATGTGACGCGTCCATTGCGTATGCGAAACTCACGCATTTGTGGCAGCAATTTTCCAGTGACCAGGCGGTGCTGAATGACCTGATTAAGGCGCAACAGAGTCTGCTTCTTCTCCGCTGGAGTAATAGCATCCGGTGGCACAATTCGTTCCCGTATGCACGTGGGCAACCGGTTGTAGGTGCCTGTGGTCAATACCTCAACAGCAGCTGGAATGTGAAAGTTGGGCAGACGTGCCCGCACCAGCGTCTCCCTCGACATACGTGCCAGCATATCGGCTGTCTCCACGAAAAGCATGTTCTGCTTGTCCAGGAAGCTCATGATCTGCGAGCTTTTGTCCACCTTCGACACCGAGTTGCCCCACTTGACCAGAGCGTTGAGGCGTGTAAATAAATGTCTTGTGCGTGCTGCGTACGCATAGATTTCTACCTTGCGCTCCATATCCGTTTTGCGCGGCAACCTGAGTGAACAAGAGAAGCGTCAGTCACATTATCACACAATTATCTGGTTAACTTACAATTCTGCCAGAACCATCAGTTCATGGTATGTGCGCTGAATGATGAAATCGATGAGCACGGACATGGACATGGTATTGATGCGCGGTCCTCCCTCCTGGCCAGCTGGCAAATAGCCAGCACTTGCGCCGGGCATTTGCTCCAGTGGCAGCGGCGTAGGCGCCATGTTTTTTGCAGTCACTTTTCCAAACGTTGCAATTCACTGCCAAATATCTATGCAAACAAGTTGCGTTGAGTTTTTCAAGTTCCTTTTAACCTCTAAATATCCAACTCATAGTTTTTCGGCACTTTGTTAATTGTTTTCGCGACAAAATTAACAATTTAATTTTAACAATTTCCGCAAATTATTTCGACATATTATAGAGATGAGTTTTGACAAAACGATTTTGATGATATCGATATTTATTGGCGATATATATTTACAGCTATCGATAGGATATTTAATGCGATACTATAGCTGATAATATCGGAAATCGAGTTTTTTTGTAGCTTGATGGTTGCCACCGTGTTTTGGGAGCCAAGGTTGCCACACCGTTTTTTTTTATTATTAAAAAAACGTAACAATTTAAATTCACTGCGTTTGCTTTATTGAGTTAATTCATAATATTTGTTCATGTGTGCGATGTATTTTTAATACGTATACACTAGTGTACACTCTGTAATACTCACTACTCAACTTTTCCAACTTTGTTGTGTATTGTTCCAGGTTTTTGGCAAAAGTCTCCATACAGGAGAAGCAGTTCTTTGTTGTTTTAACCAAACTGGTACAAATTGAAAATATATTCAAAAAATATATTCTAAAATTTATCCCATCTTTAACTGTCATTCCCATAGTATTCATATTACACAAAACATTTCATTTTTCAATAAATAATGTTTTATGATCCAAACGACGATAGATCTTATATTTATTTTGTCAAATTACCTTTAATCAATCAGAAATTTGCCGTAGGGTGTAAGAATTTACGTTCAGCAAGTATTACCTATCTAATCGACCTTGGTAAGATCAATTTAATGTGAGCAGATATTATTCTTTTTTTATATATTCGTACATTTTAGCTAAAGATGTTTGCGAAAAGTCAAGTTACAAGTATACTGAGGAGCCAGTAATATTTTGTTTGGACATTAGTAAAATTATAACTGATGATACATCGTTATCGTATTGTATTTCAAAGGGATATTCCTTTCAAGTATTAAATGGCATAAAAGAAGCAAGAGATTTGAAAAATGAAAGTCGAGTAATATTTGCCACAACTTTAAGTTTCAGCAAATCAAAGAATCGCTGATGATAATGCTAACTCTTCTTCCTTCTCATTATAATAGTGATGAGCATCAATATTCAAAGTTCTATTCTAAAATTTGGTCTCATATCAAGCTGTCATTTGAAAATTATTCATATTTCGTAAATAATGGCAATGTATTTCGATCGGAATGACCAGAGGGCATATACATATTTTGTTAAATTACCTGAGATTGACCACAAATTTGCCATAGGATGTAAGAATTTGAGTTCAGCCAGCCTTGCTGATATTATCGAACTTGGTAAGACGGCATATTAAAATAAAATGTACAGTTTCTGGTATAAAATCACGTCCTTATTCTACAGCTAAGGATGTTGGCAAACGATCCAATTATAAATACACTGCGGCGCACTTGATATATTGTGCGGAAATCGATAAAATGATTGCTGATGACACGGCTCTATCTTTCTGCATATCCAAGGGATACACTTTTGAGGTCTTAAATGGTGTAAACGATGCGAGTAAAATACCGAGCGTACGGAGCAGATTCCAAGTTCCAAAACTGTTTATTATCAAATCTAAGAGTTTTTAAATCACCTTAAAGAAATTTAGAGTTCCAGTGAGTATTTTAAAAATAAAGGTGCATTTGGTGAATAATTACAGGGGTTGCTTTTAGAACTATATAATTGGCAATACGGTGGGAATAATATTCAAATTATTCGATGAAGCATTAGTGTAATTCAAACTTTGAAGAAAAAAGTTAAGAGGTGATTTCAATAATGTTTTAAAACTTTAAATTCCAAATTGAAAGTCAAACAATCAAATTGACATCGTTCAAAGAAATCAGTTAAGCTAGACAAAGTAATAAGATTTCGAAATATTTTTAAAAAAAATATTCAAAAATATCCAAAAATTTTAAGTTTTCCGCATTAAAAAAGACCATTATTATCGAAATCGGTTAAGTTTTATAAAAAACTATGAATTTTTGAAGTTTTTGACAAAATGTCAATAAGTAGATATGAAAATAGTGAAAAACTATTAAATAAATTTAACTTTTTAATTTTTTGATAACAAAATTAATTCAAAAGACCAAATACATTTGAGCTTCCATAACTTGAACTCTTATAACTCGAATTTCTCTCTAACTCGAGCTAAATGAGTGGCAGTAAAATTAAAAAACTTAGAAAAAGAACTCCATAACTCGAACCTTTTCTTTGGATAATGGTGATTAGAGTTAGGGAAGTTCGACTGTAGAAGTTTTTTATTTCAAGTTGACAAAAAAAATTAAAGCTTAGTAACCAACAAAGTTCAATTTTGCTTTAATTAATCCAAAGATAAATGCATTTGCTGTTGATGGAGCTAATAAAAGAGAAAAGTTCAATGACCAATGAACGGCATTTCAATTGCCGTATGAAAACATCCAGCAGCGATGATGTGAATAATTTTTTTGTTTTAGTTTTTCCCTTGTGGCTGTTACGAGTAAAAATAAAAAGAAAACAACAACATTTCCGCTTTTGTTTCTTTGAATTTTGACACGGTAGTTGTGGAGATATACAAATACAGAGAAATATATACATATATCGTACATTTGTAATTATTTACAGCTATGCCATACATTCGGATCTTCATTATGTTGCAGGTTGCTTATGTTGCTGTTGCTGTTGAGATGCATCAGATGCAGATGCATTGCACTCTTTTCCCTGACGCGTGCTACTCGTACTCGTACTGTTGTGCCCTCTCGCTTCCGCACTGGCAAAGGAACTTCAAGTGGCGGCACATGCCAAGCAAAGTCAACCCACCATCCACAATCCGCAGCCCGCTCCCGTTTCCCGCCCAGCGCAAAGTGGCTGCCACCTATGGAATCGTTGGTCGCTTCACTTGCACTTCAAATCCAAATTTCAGTTTCAGTTTCTCCCCTTGTCTCTCGACAACTCCCCCAATCGGAAATCTGCCACCGTATCCAAACGTGGCCAGAGTGAAGTTGGAGAGTGCGTTGCCTGTCGTGTCGTGTCGTGTGTTTTCAGCGGCATTAAAAATAGAACTTTATGATGTTTTCGCCTCTTTTGACTTTGACTCCATCTCCGATTTGGCGCAGGAATTACAAGCATATCCGGCCCGGGCCCCGATTGGCTCGAGAGCGACCACTTTACATCTGAACTTCAGTTCCAAACAATGTTTTGAGTTATAGTCCAGTGAATTGTGGCCATGTTCTTTCGACTCCTGTAAACAGGATGCCGCTCGAAAATTGGGTGACGAAATCTGCCGCCAAGAAGATAATCTATTTGGCCATCACGTGGCCTCAAGTCGAATGAGGAGAGAATAATTACGAGTATAGCACTGCCAATGGGATCTCAATTCGATTCGATGCAAACGAACTCTGAACAATTCGAAAGAGATTAACAGATAATTTATGGGAAGCCGCAAGCTAAAGACGTTCATTTGAAATCGATTATAAAATTATTTACACAAAAGCGAAATGCGAAATATTTTTTTTTTTTGCTTACTTACGATTATTTCTCTTTATATTTCTTTCTGTTTTTCTTATTTATTTTTTTTTTCTTTTGTATTTTCTGCCTGTTGAATTTCACATTAAGAAGATTTTCGCATCTTTATCTCTGTGTAAATAATTGGAAAAGCGTCGGCAGCGAAGCTTGGCTGTTGTCTGGAATTTATGGGCGCATCTCCAACTGCATTTTACCTACGCAAAGAACCGTTGGAGCTGTTAAAAATAAAGAGTCTGCGGCACTCAATAATGCAACAGCTTCAGCATCAGCATCTGCAACAGCAAAAGAAAGAGTACAACAAAAAAACAAGAACAACAACTGCAATTGCGCAGCAAGTGAGGCCCCCATCTACGGAGCAGGAGAGCGGCTGCAAGATTGGCTGGAGAACCAGGACCAAAATAGATTTATGGCCGCCAGTCGCGTCAGTTTCCAGAAACGCAGCGCTCTGGGTGATGATTCTTCACTCGGTAGCTTATGTGGACTATATGGCAGACACTTCCTTCCTTTTGTGCCACAGGCCATGGCCAGAGTGGTAGGCAGCAGTTCCTCTCTCTCTCTCTTTTCCTCACTCTCTCTTATTAATTGCTGTGATTAAAGTCGACGTGGCTGCCACGAATGTCTTTAGCACATGTCACATTGTTTACCCCTTTATAGTAAGTTCATGCTCAGACATCTCCTTCTCTCTCCTCAAATCCCTGACAACCACTGTGTACCCACATCCATAAGCACTTCTCTTGACATTTCCTTGGTCCAAACTCAGCTGTTCAGCGTGATGCATGGCGCTGGCCCAACTTGACCCTAGCATTCAAATTACATTTCCATGTTGGCGCCAGACAACGACAACAACAGCCACAACAATTGCAATGTACATCTTCATCTTCATCCATTTTGATTTCTTTGTTTCCACTGCGTGGGTCGAGGCCAACAAAGTGAACAGGCGTAAGTAAATGGCCAACAGCGAGAAGGAATAGCTGACAAGTCATTTGGCCATAACAATTAATACTATTTAACACATTAATTTAATTTAATTCGCGTGAATAAGCAAAGAAAAGAAAAATCTATGAAAATGGTTTCTATGAACTGACTTTGTTTTAAAATAATCAAATATTCATAATAGAGCAAAATTCCCCTAAGTTAGCGTTTATTTGTAAATTGTAAATAAGTAAACACTTTTTCTGTATTTATAAAATTCAAATTGATACGATAAAAGGTTTTTATTTTAAGATTATAAATACCTCTACTAACTTTTCTTTCATTCTAATGGTCTTTACTTTTTCTTGAAAGATTCCTTTTACGCAGGTACATAAATATATATATGTAAATCGCCCTTACCTTACCTCGACAATTTCTTAAATGATAAGTTCCAAAAAATACTATCAATGTAATTAAATTTATAAATTTCATTATTAAGGAAAATTGGGTTTTATTTAAATGACACTAAAAAAAAAGTGTTTAATATTTTGAAGAGATTTCCACAAAAAGAAATATAAATATTATAATTCTCCTTGCATATCTGTGAATTAAAATAAACTAAACTTAGGGAACTAAAAACTTCTCAGTTATAGCGAAATCGGATAGATATGAAACAAATTTCATACTCCAAAAAGTTTAAACAATAAATTGCACAAATTTATAATGAATCCATAGTCAGTTGTTAATCATGGAAAGGGAAAGTTAATTAAATGGAAAGATTTAAAATAACTACTACAGGATATTTGCGTATAAAACCATTATTTTTACATATTTTCCCTCAATGGAAAATCAACTATGTCATGTCATTTTCGATGCTTGCAACTGCAACAAGAAAGTCCACTTAGAACCAGAAACAGAATCAAGGCGACAACAACCAAAATACACGAGATATACATCATATAGAATATAGATTTATAGCATACGTAAGAAGCAATCCCCCATCCCTCCCAATATATTGTAACATCAGAGCTATTCTCCTCTCCACTCTCCTCCCTTGGCAAGTTCATTACGCTGTGAAAAAGTCAAACGTTGAGAGCTGCCGACAACACCTGTGATAAATCCATTCGTTTGCAAAAGAGGGGCGGCTAAGATGTGGGAGATGAGGGAGGTGAGTCAGGTGGGGGAGAGGGAGGGGTCTTCAGGTGAGCGCGTGAGTCTATTTTGGATGGCATACGCTAAAAGTACAAACAGCTATTTCAAAATGCCAAATTGCGCGACTGCGTCACCGTCACCAAAGCAAAATCCGTTGCCGAATCCGTAGCCGTAGAATTCAACCGGCAAATGCTGCCAACCACGCTGCATATCTCTCACTCGCACTCACTGTGTATCTCCCTCTCTCTTTCTCTCTCTGTCTGTCTGTCTGTCTGTTTTTTTTTAGTTTAGTTAGGGCTTTATAGCGGCATGGGGGCACATGGAGCAAACAACACTCTGTGAGGTTTTTGACACTGGCTGCCGTTAGAAAATTCTGCGCAGTGGTCCTTCTCTCTGTGTGTGTGTGCGTGTGTGTGTGTGTGTGTGTGTGTGTTTTTCCCTTTTGGAAAACCGAGTGGCAGCGGGAGAGAGAAAAAAATACTCGTAATAAAAACATTATTTTCGAGAATTGATTTATTTTTAAACCGCACACACTTGTTCCAATGGGGCGCGCTCTCTTCTCTTCTCATCTCTGCTCTGCTCTCTGTGCGAGAAGAACAACGAGATCGAGCACTCGGACGATCCTCGGTAAACAGCTGCTAGCTGTCGGTTGTCGGGTCTTTCGCTTCGTTGTTTCGGTGGTCGGCAGTGGCGTCGTCGTCACCTCCTCGATGCCTCAACATGTAAAAACTGTAAGTGGTATGTTGCAGAAAGTTCAGTTCTTCCTGAGATCTCGCTGCGTTCGGTTTTTTCGAGAGCGCGCGCCACGTGCAGCCGAAGAAGAAATTGTCGATATCGATATATCGCCCTGAGGATCGGTACAAAAACACTTGTGCATTACGCGTATCTGTATCTATATATTTAACTGAACTGTATCTGTATCTGGTTCGTGAAAATTGCGTAGCCAGACGAAAGAAGCAAAAATCCAACGAAAGAGCGAAAAAACTGAAAAGAACTTTCTGACAGCGTCAGTCGAGCGAGGGCGAAGCCAAGGGAGGGCGAGGGCGGGGATTGTTGTAGTGCGTGGTGATATATTATATTGATTCGGCATCGACACCAACATTCGACTGAATCATCGATCAGTCTATATTGAGTGCCAAGCAACAGGCAAAACAGACAGCAACCGATTCCGAATCCGATTCCAAATCCGATTTCAAGAGACACGCTTCAGTAAACCTTCGCCACGAGTCTGACGGATTCGCTTCCTGATCCACTGCGTGGTGAGTAATCATTTTTACCATTAATTCTGATGCATATGTAGGGTATCTCTTTGGTGTGTAATCATACTTTTAGTTTCACTATGAATTACACAATTGCTCCAATACACAACCCTTCCTCCCAATTCTATATATGGGCATTTCCACAGAAAGGTCCACCGCGGCCAAAAACGTAAAATTGATCAAAAATTCACATCTTTTGAAATTTTCTTCCAGAAATGTATTTAAGTTATTTATTTAAGCAATATACACTGGAAAAAATTCAATAGGATGAACATATAGATTCTACATTGGAATAAATTCACTTTTTCATATTTATGTCAATTTTCTTAAAAATTGACTTCCAAAATGGACCGTTTGTATTTTAACGATTACACTTAGTAGGACAGTAAAATTGTAACATAAACCATTTTAATTCAAAGAAATATATTGAAAATTTAATTCAAATAAGTTTTTCGGGCTGTTTTGGACATATAATTTTTAAATAGAGAGACATAAAGAACATTAAAAAGTGATGGTAAAAAATGTCCCGTGCGCGATGTCCCGTGCGAATTTACGTCAAATTGAATTTAAAAAAAAGTGCAAGTCATCTTTGAAAAAAATCATAACCATTTTTAAGAGGCATCAATGCACAAGAGTTAAAAATAAGTTGCATTAAAATATTGCCTCTGGATTCGCTGAAATTGGCGTTTGAATTGGTTGACCTCACAAGTCACTTCCGTTTTGTGTCCCGTGCGAATCACTTGAATTTTTCTATTATTTTTAAAATGAAAAATTACCCAAAATCACTCTTTGCACCAATGAAAGAGCTAATCAAATGCTATATGTTAAGCCCTTCATCAGAAAAAAAAACCGTTTCCTTTTTACCGTTTTTTTACTTTGAATGTGTACGAATGTCCCGTGCGCGAGTATGGAAATGCCCATATAAGGTATATCGGAGACGACGGCATGACATAAATGCAAAACGGAATGATGAGCAACAAATTTTCTTTGTTTTTCATTTCTCTACTTTTATTTATTTTTATTTGTTTTTGTTTTTGGTTCGAAATTATCGCGTCGCAGACCCAGAAAAGAAAAGAAAAGAAAAGAGAGATCGCGTACCGAGCCACACTTGTTAAATTAATATTATTATTTCTTTGATATTTTGACATTTACGTGAGAAATGTATTTGCATTGGCAATGATCGACCAAACAGATGGATGCCCTGCAATACATATATTGTACTATACATATTTGTAAAGATCTGTTGACAACTTATTCTTCCTCAGTTTGTTGCGTAAATAGTTGGGATAAACCACAAAAACAAGTCTATATTAAATGTGTAATATATACTAGATAATATTTTGACTTTGTCATGCAGCGTGCAAAATGCGTCGTTATAGCTGAAGAAACTGCGTAGAACTGCAAAATATTTAGACTAGAAACAAAAATATGTAAATTCTATATCTCTAACTATGATCAATGCCAATGTGTCAAGCTCATAATTAGGCACAAATGATTTACAGGTGCAACCCAGAAGACCAGAAGCAACACGATGTAAATTTACCGATTAAACGATTAAACGATTATATATATTTAGCGCAGATCCTTTGTGTGTCCCCGACATTGTTTATAATTGGTTGTCGTAAACATGTTTCCGATGCGACTGCAAATGAGTCCAGCGACGATTGAGCAGGGCTAACCGTACGGTAAACAAATGAAAATACCAAAAAAAAAAATAGAAGAGAGATTATCGAATCCAAACAATTCAATCGAAACTCAGCGGGATTGCCAGATGAGCAGGAAAGTTGGGAGTAGAAATAACGCCGTAGATTCAAGGGCAGGGAAGTCAGGGGGCACAGCGATTTGAGGCATGTCCTGTTTGCAGCATTTTGTGGCATTGACACTTGCCCCGTACAACAGACGCACAACAGGCGCCTGCAGTCGTTTGGATTTGTTTATTGTTGCATCTTGCATTTTCAAGTTTGAACTAAAATGTAAACTATGCACATTTCTCCGCCCTGGGCTGCGGTTTATAAATAGACCAAGTGAGCATCCAATCCAGCCACCACCGGCCGTTGTTAAGGCCACCGACGTCTCTGTCTTTACCCCTGCCCCTCTAACCCGTCTCCATCTCCGCCTCTGCCAAAAACCATTAACATTTCTGCGCTTTGTGTACATTAACAGGACTTTGAACTTTCTTCGGGCCGCGTATTTTGCGCAGATTTCTACCGTAAATATACAAAAAGCATTTTCATGTCCATTGTGCGTTGCGTTTACAGAATGCACTCGGAACACTTTGGGATGGACGGGTCAGACGAGTATCGTATAGGAAGCATGGGGCAACATTCATTCACTGCTGACTCTCGAAATGATCATTTCTAGTGTAAATTATATTCTATTTAAACATTTGTTTAATTAAAAAGATCAATAATTTCATTTTATATTATCTTCAAAATTAATAGAATTTATGTATAACAAGTGGGAAAGGCTATAGTCCAGCTCGCAACTATAGGATACCAGTAACTTATTTAAATAAATTAAAAACATTTTTTGTTGCATGCTTTTAGGCACTTAAAAACTTGCTTAAAAACTTTAATCAGCCATTACTACCTTTGTATTTGTCCGATATTGTTACGATTTATTAGGATGATAGTTAATAATAGTAGCTAACGTTAATTAGTAAAAATTTCCTTATATGTTGAAAACTGTGCGTGTGGTGGTTTTTCGCGATTTACGGAGGCGGAAAGAGGCGTGGCAAAAAATGAAACAAACTTGACCTGTGTGGGGCTTATAGAAGTCTGTGTGCCAAATTTGGTTGCTCTAGCTTTTATAGTCTCTGAGATCTAGGCCCTCACACAGACAGACGGACATGGCTATATCGACTCGACTGATGATGCTGATTAAGAATATATAAGCTTTATAGGGACGGAGATGCTTCCTTTTCCCTGCTTATTTTTTAAGTAACGGGTATAAAAATATTCATAAATAAAGGTTCTAGTATTTGTTTAATTAAAAACTTATAATTTAAATTAAAATCTTCTTCAAATATTCAAAAATGTCTGTGCTTGATTGACTGACTTGCTGATTGATTGATTGGCAATTAACACATAGCCAAAATTCCATTTAAGTATCAGGAAAGCACACAGGAAAATCTGTGAAATTTTCTTATTTTAAAAATCATAAATTTAAATATTTATGACGGAGACACATGTTATACCGTGTTTTCGACTTACAGCAACCCCTGGGTGGAAAATGGGCATTTCAAGGTTGAGTAAGTAATAGTTAATATAATGTGCGATAGCTCTAAATTTTTCGAGTATTGGATAAATCTATAGTTCACGGTGGAAATTGAGGAGGGAAAAATTCTAGAAAATACAGAAAATTTAATTCAATAATTATAGCTATATATAATTATAATATTTGATTATTAAGCATTCAAATCATATACTTGTTCTTATTTCAAGTAAGATTTGTTTGTTAATTTAATATTCTTTTTAATTTGATTACACTCATGTTTGTATCACTCATAATCATATTTAAGTTGCTTTAACCAAATTAATGTGATTCGATTTGTGGGCAGCAACATGTGCTGCATGCCACATGCCCCGCTCCTCCTCCTCTATTTCCTCGATTGAGGCCTGCACCAATTAACATTTGCAGTTCTGTACATTTTTCCCTGCTCTTTGAGTTGTCATATGCGATTACCGATCTGCGATTCGCAATCGTCGTACGGCCACGGGCCAACGAATAATTAATTAACGGCCTGTCACAGATACATGCGACTCTTCGGACTTTGCTGCTTCTGACATCGAAAATATTGCATAGACATTTGAATGTCCCTCGGAGGTCTCCCTCCTTTCCAATACGGCAGACACAATTTTCCCACTTGTCAGCTCTTTTGAGTCCAACAAAAAAAAGAATGTTGCCAAAAGTGCTGCGAATTTCTGCTTAAATACTAGATATAGACATATACTTATGTATATATAATGGCTGATTTTTCTGTGGAACAGGTACGCATAATGGGGAAATTTACCAGGTGGTTGTATGTGGCGCAGAAAGAGAGAAAAATTGGAATTGCTCACTTGTTAAGTATAAATAATGCTTAGACACAAATTATACCTACGTATAGGCCAAAACATATGTCTGGCCCCCACTCGCATCCATCATAGACAATGTTTATGGTCCAACTTGGCTATAGTTAGAGCAGCACCCTCTCTCTCTCTCACACTCTCCCTCCTTGTCGCTCACATCCAGCCAGCTTTATGACCACAAACATTTTAATGTACTCTTCGAAATTAATTCATTTTCATTATTTTCGGCAACCACAAGAACAACAGCGAATTAAAAAAAAAAGAAAAAAATCGAATTATAAAAACAACAACGAGAATTTGGCTGCCAAGCAGACGCAACAGGTTGCAAAAGTTGCTGTGTGTTTAGGCGAAAATTGTTGCCCCTCTTTGTCTTTGTTTGATTTCTTTTTCTTTTTTTTTGGGGAGGGGGGGAGGCGTTATGCCACGCCTACGCCAACGCCCACAATCACGCGGCTGGCCTCAGGCCTCAGGCCTTTCAAACGGAAAAACGGCAGCCGCGGAACCAGAAAGGCAAACAAACAAAACTGAGGAATGAAAAAGCGATGGCAACGTTGCCGCACACTGTGCACATGACCTCCGCAACGCATACAACACACATGCCCCCCACCCTCTACCCCCTACCACTGTCCAGCACACTCACACACACACACACACACTGTCTTTGCCACAGTCTCTGTCTCTACTTTTGTTGTGGCAATAAGAATTAATCGATTATTTAGACAATTGGGAAAAATAAGAAGAACCCAAGCAAAGAAATTTCAACAATAAACAAGACAAAAGTAAGATCGGAAATATAAAATTTGATTGCCTGGAAAAGTTTAATGGCTCAATTGATCGGTTAGAATACGGTATTTATAATGAAATGGCCCTATTCTTCCAAATTATCATGTTATAGTGAAATTTGCTTGAAATTATTTCAACAAAATATTAAAAGAAAAGTATTCAAGGAACAGTAAGTATTTATTAAAATGTGCTAATATATTTCATGAAATTATTTTCTGTATTTATTGTAAAAATAGAATTTAAAGATTAGCTGCTCTTATTTCAGGACCTTTTTGAAATAATTTCCAATAGAAAGATAAAGCGCATTCAGTTTCTATAAGTTTTTTAGCTCATTTTTAGTGGGATGAAAAGAAAAAACTAGCTTTAAGATTTAGCCAATTCATAACGAGTGTTTAACAATTTGTTTTTTGGGCAATATATTGTCTATTATTATTTAAACAACCAAACAGAAAACTATGTTGGGTATTTAAATATATTTCCTTTTACCTGTAGATATTCAGTTGTCATTAAATGGCATCGAAATATGATAAATATATTATACAGGGTGGCGCAAAAGAAGTCATCCGATGTGGTTTGGCTCTCATTTTTTTTCTAAATGAAAAATTTTTATTCTGTTTTTTGATTATGTTTATTCGAACCTTAAGAATTTTATTGGTTTAGGCGAGAAGATGACATCGGCCAAGTGTTCGCTGCCAGAGCTCATGACCATACGCCCGTTTTATGGCATTTTCCATCACTTTTGCCAGAACTTCGGGCGACAGGTTCTCGCATTCCTGGCGAATATTTTCCTTAAGTGCTTCAAGAGTTTGCGGCTTGTTGACGTGAACCTGCGACTTTAAAAAAACCCCATAAAAAGAAGTCTGGAATGGTTAATTCGGGTGATCTGGCCGGCCAGTGCAAATATCAAAAACGAGAGATAAAGCGGTTATTATTATTACATTATTACAATTATTCTGCGTTCTTGGGGAGTGTATCGCTCCATGGCTTATTCACTTGTATTCTGTATCTGTCTAGTCCACAAATGTCAAAACAGATTTGACATTGGCGGCCATTTGCAAAAATGAGAGCATCTTCCAATAGGGTGACTTCTTTTGCGCCACCTTGTATAAATTCTGGACTACCTACGAACTTTAGATGACGATCCACCTGCCTGGCTGTCTGCACTTTGGGTTAGGGCATAGAAAGAGGGGGTGTGTTGTGTTGTCAGGGGAGGAAATAACGTGCGAGATTAATCAATGCCAAGACAACATGCACAAATTATGCGCATTTCGACGTGAATTTATTTCTAATAACGCGAATGAGAACAACAGCCAACAAGTGCGAGTACCGATGCTGATGTGTTGTTGTTGTGTTGCTGTTGATGCCGGTGCTACCGTTGCTACCGTTGCTGTTGCTGACGTTAATCATACGCCCCGTGTGGCAGGCGGCAACCTCAAGCAGTCGGCAAGGTGACGACTATGATGCAGACGACTTTGGCTTTTTGCAGTTGGCCTCTTGGCTCGTCCTTAATTATAAAATTGATGAATATTTCACATAAATAAATGAGAGAAATCGACAGCAGCACAGCGACTACAAAATACGCTACAATTCTCAATAGATAAACAACTGTTGCGGCTAATAATATGCCAAACAGTGGTAGGGTAGCTGCAGCTCATTAAATTATGTATTCGTTTTGTCTGCGACATAGCGCAAATATTTATAATCTTTTGAATTCTGTTGATTTTCGAGTGGGTCTCTTTTGGTGTTGGTAGTGACGCATCTGATGCGCATTTAGCAGGTTGCTTCACCTTGCTGTCCCATACGTCATCTGACGGATCTTTGCTATTTATTTATTTATAAATTAATTGACTTGTTGTATTCATTAAAATCAAGTTTAATCTGTTAGACAGAAACAGTATTTTAAAGACTGCAACTATGCAGCTTGTAATATTCATTTGATATTTATTTATGTGTTATGCATAATTTTATTAATTAAATAAATTTAATAAATAAATAATTAATTTAATTACTTTTTTAAATATATTTATTTTTAATCCTTTTTGCATTGATATTCTGAAGACAATGACTATTTTTCAGTTATTGCCTATTAATAATTGTATTAATATACTTAATTATATACATATATTTTTAATTTAATTAAAAAAATCAGTTTAAGTCTATTTCACCAGAGGTTGTATAGTTTCAATTTGCTTATCTTTACGCAAGGAAATATATGAAAGAAATATTTAAAATATCCCCAGATCTTTAAATCTTGAATTCTTAATTTTTAATTAATTTTAAATTTAACTATAAATATTTACTTTAATTTTTATATTAATAGACTAAAACTTCAATTTTTACGTTAATTGTTCAACTGCTTTTAGTTGACATTAAATAAACAAATAAATAAATTTTAATGCAGAATAAATTTAGAGGCCATGATTAAAATGGCATTTCGCTTAAAATTGCATTAGTTTTGGCTAAGTTATGATATGTTGAAGCGGATTTTTAACACAACAACAAGTCGATCTATCAGAAAAATTTGTTATTATATGGTAATATATCGACATTTGGATATTAAACTCGATTCAAAGTTTGCATTTACATCACTTAACTATATTGTTCTCGTTTGCAGACCAAAAAATGACGAAGGATCAGCAGGCAACTCCCATACCCGAGGAGCTCTACAATCTCACCCAGCTGGCAGATGTGACCCTGGCAGCGGGACCCTTAAGCACAGCGGCCATGAGCGAGTCATACACCAAGGCAATGCCTGCCAACAGCAACAACAACAGCATCTGTTATGCATCCTCGGATGATGACTCCACCTACAACTCGTACAGTCACAAGGTGTTTGATCGCACGAAACTGCGACGTTGCACCATCTCCGATACCAATTCCTGCGCCAGTCTCACCAGCAACAACAGCAACAGCAGCAGCTGTCAGTCGAGTGTAAAGTCGCACAGCAGCGAGGAGCAGTCGCCAGTTCAGTGCAGCTCCAGCTCCAGCTTGCTGGATGATGAGCACACCTGTCCCGAGTGCGGCAAGAAGTATTCCACCTCCTCGAATCTTGCACGCCATAGACAAACCCACAGGTGAGCAACAGCCAGGCAAATCTTTTAAGATAAATATTTATTATATATTAAATTTCATTCTTAGGTCAATTATGGACAAGAAGGCGCGTCACTGTCCCTACTGCGAGAAGGTGTACGTGTCCATGCCCGCCTTCTCGATGCACGTGCGCACCCACAACCAGGGCTGCGAGTGCCAGTACTGTGGCAAGTGCTTCTCCCGCCCCTGGCTGCTGCAGGGCCACATCCGCACCCACACCGGGGAGAAGCCCTTCAAGTGCAGCGTGTGCAGCAAAGCCTTTGCGGACAAGTCCAATCTGCGCGCTCACATCCAGACGCACTCGAATACCAAGCCTCACACCTGCGCCCGCTGCGGCAAGGCCTTTGCCCTCAAGTCGTATCTGTACAAGCACGAGGAATCCTCCTGCATGAAGAATCGCGGTGAGGCAACAACAACAACACGTGCCAAGCAACAACCCGAGCTGGAAGTCACAACGACAGCAACTACAGAACCAACAACTGCAGCAACATCGACGACATCTTCGTCTCCGGATTCAGCCAAGTCAACGCTGGCCCACAAGCTGCTGCAGAAGGAGAGCAATCGCCGGCTGGCGGAGGCCAAGGCACAGGCGGTGCTGGCCTATGCCTATCCAGCTGCTCATCCGGATGCCTTTGGCCATCTCAGTGGCCAGGAGTTCTATGAGAACTTTAAGCGCAACGGCGGCGTCATGCAGCCCAAGGTGTTGCCACATCCGAGTGCCGCTGTCTATCAGGAGCATCTGCTGCCGCTGCCCCTGCCCCTGCCACTGCCACTGGGGTTGCCCTATCAGCACTATCCACATGCCACAGCAACAGCTTCCAACAAGATCGAAGCTGATCAGGAGCAGCCCGTTGACTTCTCGCCCAAAAACAATTTCACACACTCGGCCAAAACGAGTCCATTCGAGTTGACCGGCAATTATGCAATGGTGGCCTAAATACCCCTACTCCAAACCCAAACCCAGTCTGACTGTAAAAAGACAACTGAGAGAGAGAAAACTTGAGAATTATTTGAGATGCCAGTACCAAAAAAAAAAGGAAACCAAAAAAAAAAAATTACCCATTTTGCATTCGATTTTAGGAGCTTATTGTAGTAAACAAATATGTGATAAATATAAAAAAAGAGCTAAAGTACCGTTAGGGAGTAGTAGTCGATTCCAAAGAAAAACAAACAAAGATTCATCTGAAAGAACTTTAATCAATACGATCGCAAACGAGCACGATCTTCACTTAGTTGTAACGAGGATTTAGAGACTTGCAAAAAATGTAACCAGTATTTTTTTAGCACTACTTAAACCACAATATATATACATATATACATATACTTATACGAATATGAATATGAATTTTATATACACCAGAGACGACGATCGATCCGACAGATCTTTACAGAATTTTAGAATTTACGCGCATACACAAAAACATACACACTTACATACATATATATTTATATATTACTTACCAAATATTTTTACGTTTATAATTCATTTGTTTTTAAGTCATGGCGATTTCCTGCTTCGGCACGGAAGTCCAACGAGCGAATCTCTAGTCTTTCTTTATCTTTTAAAACCGACAAAATCACGGGGTAACTTTCCCCCTTCTCTTGCTTAGGTGAAGGGGGAATCCCCGTGCATTTGTCGCGTTATTTTAAGCACATTACGGCCGCATGTGGTGCAATACGAATTGACATAACTATAACACTAATTAGCCACTACACACACCAACACACACCCACACACACACATAATTATATACTTATTTATATTATATATTTTGTATATTTTTCATATCTATCTATATATATTATTTTGTACATTTCTGTAGCACTTAATATTATGACATTTTGTTTTGTTTTCTTTTTTTCATTTTCCAATCGTTGTTGTAGAAGCTCAAATGCATTTTAAATACTCAACGACACCTACAGCTAAACAGACCAAAGATATTGAATATATTTACATATAATTATATGTATAGCAAGTAAATTATGTATTATATAATCGCACATTTATTCAAATTAAACGAGAGATCCAACGATCCCTGAAAATAATTCGACTGGTATATTGATTTTTCATTTTTATAAAATTACATTATTTGTACATTTTTTAGTAATGGAAAAATGTCTACAATTTCAGGAAAAAAAATCACTAAATAAGTAAGTATAAATTATTGATAAATATTTTATTGTTTATAGATTTATCAACTGATCAACTGATTTTCTCAACTATAAAAAACATTTTTTATATGAATTAATTAGCATTTATTTAATTGAATTTGTTGTCAATTGTCAAAGGAGCTAAAAAAGAACACATCAGACTTACAATTTACAATTTCCCGCTAGAGAATTTAGCCAAATGGTTTTTAGGGTATACGAATGTCGATATGAGATTAAACTAGAGATAGAAAACAGCGTGCCAAAAGAATAAGAAACAATAAACAAATAAACAAAGTAGGTATTTTTCTATCAGGCATTCTCCAGATTGCAGTTGCTGGCATTGGGTTTGTTCAGCTTTTTCTAAGAAGGAACAGGTCAAGTAGAGGGATTTCGCCTTTTTGGATGAGCTTAGAGATTACATACCTTACAGACGGTAGCAATGTCGCCAACACCAGAATCATGTTGTGTATTCTTGGTTCCACCAAGACGAACAACCAGATCGTCGTAGGACTTGTTGTGTAGGAAGCAGATGAGGATGACGGTCATGTTGTCCCCGCCCAGGCCATAGTTGTAGGCATTGGGGGCCAGGCAGAAGTTCATCATCTGCTCGCAAATGAGATCCGGTTGCATTCCCGAGGCGATGCGTTCCCGCACATATTCAGCGACTTGGCTGCTGCTCATCACATCCCAGATGCCATCGCAGGCAATCACAACGAACTCCCAATCATCGGTAATGTCACAGGCCACGACATCCGGATCGGCGGTGACAATTTGCTCCTCGGGCTTCTTGTTCGTATTCCGCTTATACATGAAATCCCCCAGAGCCCGAGACAAGGCCAAATTGCCATTGACGCGATTGTTCTCCACATGTCCGCCGCCGGCTAAAATGCGCTTAACCTCCAACTCATTGCTGGGCTTGTGGTCAACCGACAGCGGTTTCATCATGCCCCCAATGCAGGCAATGGCCCGGGAATCCCCCGCATTGGCGCAATACAGCCGCCTGTCCTTGATCAGCACCACATTGGCCGTCGATCCGGCCATCTGTTCGCCCCAGCTGCCATTGTGCAGCATCTCCCGATCAAAGTCGAGAAAGGCACGCTTCATGGCCAACTCCACGGAGCTGCCGAAATACTCTGGCCGCTTGGTAATAAACTTGTGCAAATGCTTGCCCGCAAACTTGGCCACCGCCGCACCGCCATGGCCATCATAGACCCCAAAGAAGGCTGCACCCGGATCGTCGGGCAGGGAGAGTATATGAGTGTGGGCATCCTCCATGTCGATGCGCCAGCCCTGCATGCAGCTGCTGCCCACGAGGAATGAGGAGTTCTCACAGCGCGCCGAGTCCTTGCTGGTTATTGGTTCCGATAGTGTCTGTCCCATGGTCCAAATATCTGCAGACATGTATATGTGAAATATACTATACTAAATGATGATCCAGAAGCTACTCACTTAATGCAATCAATGGTAAAAATATTGTTAGTAAAAATTTTCTCAATAAATATTTTGATTTTCCTACTTGACTCAAATCTATGGAAACTAAAAAGTTTTGAAATGTGTTTAACAAATCTATAACCAAGCACAGCGTCTACTAATCTATAGTGTTTTTTTTATGAATCCAATGCTAATATGCCCTGCTATATACATATTGTATATACACCCAACCCAACATTTATTCGTACACTCTTTTTTATACTTTAACAGAGCTACATACGGTGGCTCACAGCTTAAAGTATGCACCCTTTTTTTTGCTATAACTGCTGTGTAAGTCAAGTTATCACAGTAAAAAAGATATATTTGGAAAGGTCGTTCGAATTCCGTTTGAATGACACAAAACTTTCCTTAACCCATTAAGTGCCCTTTGAAAATTTCGAACTTATGTAAAAGTCACTTTTCAAAACTTTTTTCCTCGATTTTTTTCAAAAAAAATTTGAATGCAAAAATTTTCAAAAATATTTTTGCTAGTATTTTTAATAATTTTTTGAAAACTGCCAAAAAGGCACTTTTTGCAGGAAAATGAGGAAAAATGGGCTAAAATGGTAATTTTTAGGATTTTCAAAAAAATTTTAAAAATACTAGCAAAAATATTTTTGAAAATTTTTTTTTTCAGTCACTCATGAAATTGTTTCAAGAATTTTTTTGCATTAAAATTTTTTTTGAAAAAAATCGAGGAAAAAAGTTTTGAAAAGTGACTTTTACATAAGTTTGAAATTTTCAAAGGGCACTTAATGGGTTAAGGAAAGTTTTGTGTCATTCAAACGGAATTTGAACGACCCTTCCAAATGTTTTTTTTTTACTGTGATAACTTGACTTACATAGCAGTTATAGCAAAAAAAAAAGGGTGCATACTTTAAGCTGTGAGCCACTGTATGTAAGTCAAGTCTTTACAGTAAAAAAAACGAATGTATCAGGAAAGGTCATTTAAATTCCGTTTGAATGATACAAAACTTTCCTTAACCCATTTAGTAACCATTAAAAATTTTGAATTTTAAAAAAGTCTATTTTAAAACTTCTTTCCTCGATTTTCAAAAAATCTTTTTCTTAGTATTTTTTATAGTTTTTTGAAAATTGCTAAAAAGACACATTTTGTGTGAAAAGTAGGGTAAGTTTTGTATCATTCAAACGGAATTTAAATCACCTTTTTAAATATATTTTTTTTACTGTGAAGACTTGACTAACATAGCTGTTTTAAAAAAAAAAGAGTGTACGAATAAATGTTGGTCTGAGTGTATATATTCTAAATAGTTGGATCCAAGAAGAATACACAAACATTATAATACACATTAAAATTCTTACCATCATTTAAACAAATATGGAATTTTTTTTTAATTTTAAATATGAAAATAAAATCTGAAAAATATTCGATAAAATTTGTGTTTCAACTTTTTGTAACATTCAGAAATCGCTGCCTTTTAATTAAAAACACACTTTGTTTATCCTTTTATAATTTTGTTTTTATATTTGGTTTTTTTTTTGGATTTTTTTTTTTTTGTTATTCTTTTGTATTTTATTTTTTTCCATATACATAATATATAGACATTTATTTGTAATGTTTGTTGTTCTTTTCGTAGATTACTACACGTTTATCCTTTTAGGCATATGTACGAGTATCATGTATCATAATTTTGTATTTTGTGTAATTTTGAATGTATATGCATAGTTTCTCTCCGTGTATTTGTTTGTATGTGTGTGTGTGTGTGTGTGTGATACGATTATTGGCTTTTTGCCATCTACATTCAATTATACTTAGTTAAGTTTCCATTTTCTTTATTTTGTATATACTCTTTAAAGTGTAAAGACACTAAATTTCACAATTTTCGTTTGTTTTTTTTTGCTCTAATCGCTACAAAAAAACGCTCTCGATCAACTAGAGGATCTGTGGAGCGGAGGGTTTATCATGCCAGAGTTTGCCGAAAACCAGTTACAGACAGAGTGAGAGAGTGTGAGTATGTGTATGTGTGAGTGAGATAAGTATAGTTAAAGATCGGGGACTGCCCCGTAGAACCTGCTATAAGGTTAAGATCTGTTTCGATCTCTTACTACGGAGCACAAAAAATGGATTTCTCTATGTGTATGAGTGTGATTTCTTTCAGTGTATGTAAATAAATAATTTACGAAAAATGTTTTGGTTTATATTCGTATATATATATATATAATTAGTATATGTATTATAAAATCTCTAAACAGCCATAAAAGTCAAAAGTTCTTAATCATATTATCAATTATCTAAACGCGTTTGGGTTTATCTTTATCTTTATCTTTATCTTTATGTTTAATTTAACATTAGCTTTGAAATCGGAACTCGATTGTTATAGGTTTTTGGTTTGCGCTTGGGTTCGGGGGTGTTGATTTTTTGTTTGTGGGGATATCGGGTAATTAAATATAAATACAAATTTGCGGCTCATTGTGTTACAATTTATTTGGTCTTGAGACGGTTTACTCCCAAATAGTTTAAGTATCTATGTAAGTACTCTCTATGTTGTAATTGTTATTATTAATTATCATTTCGTTTCGCTATCAAAGATTTCACAATTGGTATTTAACATTGAATTAGTTGCTTAAAAAGGTACGCATATTATCTGGATAAGTTTAGTATAACTCTTTTTAGTTAGTACATACACATACATATATGATTTTTGTGTTTTTTTTTGTTTGATTTGCATACAACTAAACGCTTATCGTATATATATTCCATATTCATATCATGTACAATGCTAAATGTATCGGTGTGCTTGGTTTTTGATATAAGTATTTTGTTTAATTTTAATTTTCCCATTTTCTTTAATTTGAACGCTTAGATTAAGACTCTCTCTCGTTTGTTTAAAAAGGACACCAAGTTAAAACATTCAGTACACATTGATAGATACAAAAAAAATTATTAAGTTAATCGTGTAGTAAGTTTGTTAAGTTAGTTGTTTAGTTTTATGAGTAGGTGTAACACGGCACAAAAAATCGCATCGTCTCATATGGATCTTTAAGGATCGCCAGCAACTTCGTTGGTGATTGAAATTATTTATTTAGGCGGGGGGTAGGAGCGTATGGGAATTTACAAGTTCTTGCTAGATTCGCCCCGATCTGCCCGGCAATTCGTTGTCTAACCCAAGCACTTAAAAAGCTAAATTCTTGCTGCGAAACGCGTCTCGTGTCTTTTAGTTAATTAGGGATTAATCTTAGGTACATGCTATAAGGAGATATGCAGTTCTATTCGAAATCTCACTAACTTATCAATAACTTCTTGATACACCAGTGAAATCCGAAACAGATCTGTACACACAATATGTTGGGTATGATTTGGTAGGTATGTAGTATGCATATGACTTGGTGCCCAAAGAAAGATCATATCCATTATCTATTATCCATTCATCATTTATCCGTTTACTAATTACTTATGTGCGCGCTTTGATTATCTGTCTTTGGTATTACTTATTTTTTTGTTCATAATAATTTTAATAATATGTTAATATGCCTGCTAGAGGAGCTGTTCTTAACTACGTTCTATTGGCTATAATGTTATCGATTTGAGTTCGCATATAAAAATACAATATTTAAATTCATCATTTTGTCTTTTGAAACTGCGCAACTTGACACTGATACTATATAAAATACACACACACATACGCGCGCATACACATACAGTTACAATTTGCGATACACAAAATACATATGTATTTTATTTGTATATAAAAAGCAAATTCCATTAGAGTGCCATCATCTATTTGCAATTGTTACTGTCTATTAAATATATATATATATATATATATGTATATATACTCATTTAAAACGTATTGTTTTAATACATACTTTCTATATTTTTTCCATTTAAATCAGCAAAAAGGTACGATCAATTTGTTAGACGCTTGTTTAAATTCAATATCTTTTATCCTTAGTTATAATCGTGAGAATGCGTATGATTTCAGCTCTAGCTGCTAGTTAATAATAGTTATCATATTTGTATATGTATATATCTCAATATAACGTATATTGTTTCGTTTTTCTTTTTTTTTCATTTAATTTATTTTGTTAGGTAGGAAATATGCTAGTCTTATAAATTTCACACATCAACATTTTATCTTTTGGTTATGTTTAATCTTTCGAAATATTTTGTATTTAATAAAATATAGTGTATATATTTATTATATTTATGTTTTTTTTTTATTTTCAATATGTATTTGTATTTTGCTTTCTTTCTTTGTGTATATGTATAAATATATCGTACTTAGTTTTTTATTTTTAAGTTTCTTTTACTTTAAGTTATTTAAAACATCTAATATCAATCCGAACCACAATTTCAAGTGTTTTGTTTTCTTTTCAGCTAGTTAAGTGGAATTGAAGTCGAAAGAAACACGAAGAGAGAGAGAGCTTCTATATATATTTATTTTTAAAGTGTATAACTATTTTTATTAAATTTATTCTAATAGATTTACCCGCCGACTAAGTATTATCTATGTATGTCTAGAGAGCCGTTTTTTTCGAATTCTGGAATTCGATTTTTTCCAGTTTTCTATTTGGTTTCATTATGGTTGTTGTTGTTGTTAAACAAACAAAATCTAATTATGGACGGGTTCTTATCAATCTTGTTTGTCAGCGTCAATTGTTTATAATCGCTTCGATCCATGCATTTCATTATACGACGAATCCAAAAATTTATTTGTGTGTATTTTCGTTTGATTTGTTGGTTTTTTGTTTTTAAAACACTAACTACTCGTGGCATTTACTTAATAAATTATTATTGGTATTTTGTTGTTGTTGTTCTTGTTGTTTGTGGTTATCTCATTGCTTGATAAATGCACATAACTTGCGTATGAAACACATTCCAAAGCGACAAATTATTTATAAAAGCTCATTAATTGTTCGTCTTTGAATTGGTCAAACAACTTATAGATCCATGTTCTTCGATACAATCGATCCAAATTAAGCATAGCATACTTTCAGGATTGTATCCGTTAGTTGACATCGGAACTTTTCCTAGAGTACTGGGATTCGATTGCTTGAAATTATTATTTAATAATCTATTGGCAACTACAGAAACCTGATTTACCATTAACTAAATTTAAGTATTGTGTATAGCTGCACATCTAGAGCCTCGACAAGTCAAAGAAAGGACCGAATGAAAAGCTAAAAATAATTGTAATAATAATAATAAGTATATCATATAATTACTTATATTGCACAATATTAATTTGATAAATATATATTAAATTTTAATTGTTTTGCCCCTATTTATTTGTTAAAATTAATTTGGTGGGATATATGTTGTATTTGTTGTTGTTGTTCTTGTTGTTGATTTCGTTTAAAGTTTTGATTTATCTCTAGCAAAATGAAACAATATGAAAATCATAAGAAAAACAAAAGAATTATGCTTTCGATAATAGTAGATATATATGTATTTATGGTTTTGGATTTAGGACATAAGTAAATATATTATAATCATTTATGATAATAGTAAGTTATGTAGTATATGCATGTTGTGGCTATGTTTATATGGTATACAATATAAAAATTGATGCGTGTCAGTAAGTAAAATACAATTTTAAAGTCACAAATTAAAATTTTTTTTAAATATTAACATAAACATAGTTGAATAAACATACAAGTAAAAGCAAAGGCAAATCAACTATTTGATACATAGAAATATTGTACGATCGATCCGCTATCATATCATATTTTAAGTTTAGATAATAGATGATAGTTATTGTTATACATAGATAGTGTTTAAAGTTTGTTTTGTAAATTGATTTTAAGGCTACACAGTTAAAACATTATTGAATTTTAAAATGTAATTCTCTTAAATACAAACGATATATATGCATATATATGTATATGTCTATGTCCATGTCTGTGTGTGTTTTTTATTTAGTTGGTGAATGTAATTTATATACGTTTTCATTTCTTTTTCTTTTCCATATCATATTTGTTAAAGTCTATTAACGTTTCGTTTTTGTTACATTTAAAGCGTTCTTGATTTTTCTTTTGTTGCTTCTCTAAAAACATTGAGTAGAAATTGAAGAGTTTATTATCATTTAACTTGTTCAGTTATTTTATTATGAATATAATTATTTTAGTTAATTAATAATAGTGTATACTTTATGTGTATGTATATAGTTATATATATAATTAAATAAACGACAAGTTTCCAAAGCACTTTTCGCTTTTACATCAAACTCTTTGATTTCTGACACTTTTTTAAATCGCTTTACGCTTGTTAGTTTCCTTTAATTAATGGTCCATAAAATTTCTATAAAAACACACCTAAAATGCCGTTAAGAACTCGACGAAAAGACCAACAGTAAAAACTATATATATAAAATGTGAACTTGAAAAAAAAGCAAGCAAAAATTAACGCAAGTGCGTGTCAGCAGCTGCATTTGACAAACTGTTGTTGTTCTTAAATACAATTAATATATATACCACATCATATCGTATCATCTATAGCTAGATCTCTAGATCGTTACCGCGTATATATGCAATATTCGTATAGTCACAACACTAACGTTTCATATTTACCGCCTATTTAGCTGCTATTTAAACGTTCATTATTTTATTCTCTACTACAAAAAGTTGTTATTCTATAAACTAAAGCATTAAAAAATTGAAAGAAAAACAGAATAAAAATAAAAATAAATTGTTGTTTTGCCTTTTGTTGTTTTAGTCATTTTGTTTTCGTACTAAATAGTTAACATATATTATTTTGTTTATATATTTATATGCCGCATTATTAACGGTATCGATTACACATTATACAATACATATAATTAATTTGTAATTTGTTTGTTTTGTTAATTTCGTTACTGGCTAATTACGACAAGGACAAAAATTCCGACACTTTCAATTTGTATTTGCATCGATTTTTAAAAACTACATCACAATAATTATATGCTAGACTTTCAAATAGATCGATTTTTGCATTTGTTGTTGCAGTATATATTTAAATATATATATTTATGTATATGTATGTATAATTTTAGTTCATTTGTTACAATTATTTCGTGCACAGCTGATTAATTATCATATATTCATGCGTTATGTTCGAATAATCATTAATATTATATTAATTACAATAATAAAACGGATCTGTTCACCATACAAACTGGTACATTGAAACGTGTGTTTTTTGGGATTTTCGATTATATTTCTTGTTGTTTTTGTTTTTAGTATCATTCTAATAGGAAGTGCCCACAGTTCTAAACACTAAACAAAAAAAAATTTTACAGAGACTGACAAAAAAAAAAAAGAAGAAAAAGAGCGACAAAGTTTTACGACTAACTACAAAATACTTTAAGAAACCTAATTAACAAGAACATTATGCAATATGTTTAGGTAGATAGTATGTAGTATATCATATATAATATATGTATGAATAGCATATCGATATAATAGTAAGCAAGGACTTATTTATATACACAAAGTAAGTAATGCATAATAAATGTATTAAAATAAAATCTCTGCGTTTATTAGAAGAGTGTTGAAATTAACGCACACACATAAGAAAACATAAAACTAATTATTAGAAATTAGAAACATTTTAAAAGCCTATAACTCTTCAATTATTGCTAGATTGCTTGCCATTTTTGTACTTTTAGTGAACATTCTCATAATTCGTGTGATTTTGTTTTGTATTTAATTGAAACAGAGACCTAAACGCAGAGTCTATTAGATAAAAGATAAACCCAAGACCTTTGTTTCATTAAGGGGGTAAAATACAGAAATTAAACAATAAAGCGATTAAGTTTACATACATTATTTGATTTTGTTTTTTTTTGTTTGTCTCTTTGTAAGTAATTCGCTTGACCTGATACCTGATCTGATTTTAAAATCCATTATTAATTATTAATTGTTAGTTATTGCTAAATACAATGCATCTAATTTGTTTTGTTTCTATACTTTTTGTGTTTTTTTTTTGTACAAAGCCCCTAGAATTCGATTGATTCTATTGTGAGGAATTCAGCTTAGTTTAAGATCTATGAGAGTGCGTATGTGTGTGTGTGGCTGGTTTAAAAAAAAAACACACAAATATCTATGTAAATTGTATTATTAGCTATAATATATCGCATGTTCAGTTATCAGATATATATTGATATATCGCTACGGTTTACCTACAGTATTGTATTATTATTATTTATATGTATGCTTTGATTGCTAGTAAGGTTTTTGCGGTATCATATCATTTTTCTTGGTTAATGATTATCTCACTAAGTTATTCATTTATACAATATTGTTTTGTTTTCTCTTGTTGTTGTTGTTGTTGTAAAAGGCAATTTGCATAACATTATTTGTTTGTTTGTTGCTGCTTGTTTTTTGTATTTTTTTTGTTTGTTTATTATTTTATTCGTTGAGGTACTTGCTAAAAAGAGTCTAAAAAATGTCTATGCCTTTTTTTGCACTAAGTATTTGTTGATTTTCGATTTTGTTTTTGTTTTTGCTGTTGCTGTTCTGGTTGTTGTTGTTGTTGTGTACAGAAACTTGTTGCATTAATCATATAATTTGTTGCATTATTTAAATGTATATAGTATAGTATAATATTAGTTTAGTTTAAGTATTAGGATTAGGTTTTACATATATATGTAGGCATGTAGTACTTAGACATATCATAATTTGTTTATCATAGTTATGCATATATCTCAATATATCTATATATATGTTTATATATAAGTATGCATTTGCTTAGAAGTTCTAATAAAAAATATACAACACACATAATGAAACGCTTTAGGTTTTTTGTTTTTTCTTTTGAGAAATTTTTGAAAATACATATGTGTATAGAAAGTGTTTTAGTTCCTTTAGCATATTGCAAGGTATATATTTATATATATATGTGTGTGTGTGTGGGTGTGTGTTGTTGC
This sequence comes from Drosophila suboccidentalis, assembly GCA_037043435.1. Taxonomy (NCBI): domain Eukaryota; kingdom Metazoa; phylum Arthropoda; class Insecta; order Diptera; family Drosophilidae; genus Drosophila; species Drosophila suboccidentalis. The sequence continues at coordinate 793,606 of JBAMBK010002320.1, forward strand.
TAATATGCAGCATTATTTGTATGTATTAATTACATATATGTATTCATGTAAATTCATGCATTTTACACTTCAAACTGCGTGTACAAAATGCTTTACATTTATTCAAATGATTAAAAAAAAAACACGTTATAATTATAATTCGAATAATCGAATTATTAAATATTGTCGGCAATCGTTTAAGAATTGCCGAAATTTAAAAAAAAAAAACATTTGCTGGCGAGCGGGATGAGGGGAGGTGCAGACAAGTTGTTTAACGTTTGCGGCGACTCCGATTGCTGCTGCTGCTGCGGCTGCGTGCAACATTATGAATGTTGTTTGGTGTTGTTGTTGTCGTTGTTGATGTTGCAGATGTTGCAGCTGTTGGTTCGTGCAACATGCTGCTGTTGTTGTTGTTGTTGTTGTTGTTGCTGCTGCTGCTGTTGTGTATGATGCTCTGTTGCATGAGCATCATAAACCACCAGCATTGCGTGAGTTGCAGTTGCTGCAAATCATTTTCAGTGTTGCTGCTGCTGTTGTTGTTATTGGGATTATCGTCGTCGCCGCCGTCAGCCGAGGCCATAAAAGATCTAAACGCATGGCAAATAAAATAAAATCTGATTAGCAAATCGATTGATTCATTTTGAAAAGTGAAAAAATAACATGAAAAAAGAAAAACCAGCATTAATTGGCGCCTTGTTAGGCCATCAATCTGGCATTTTCGACTCACTCGAGCGTCAATCAATCAATCAATCAATGAAGTTCTAGGCTCAAGTGCTAGGCTGTGTGAAGAGTGATGGTAATGGTGGTGGTAATAGGGAACAAGGCTGTTCTTGTTGTGTTGCTTATTGTTGTGGTGTTGTTGTTGTCAGTGGTTGCTCGCCACGCCTCGCCCTCGCCTCTTGCCTCTTCGCATCCTCGTCAACCCGTTCACCCTGCAAGCTACTCAGCTCCATACCATATATTAGTTGGCGCAAAGTGCGCCGCATGCTTGCTGGCAGCTACCTGGGCGGGACTCAATGGCCCAAACTGGCTATATTGCGTCGGGATTTGTATGTGCGCCGGCAACGGATGCGATGGTATGACCTAAAAAAATATATATAATATTAAAATACGCTGTAACTACTCATTGCTTTAAATGTCTATAGTAATTTTATAACAAATTTAGTTTTTTCATTTTTATGATAATAGAAACTAAAAAAAAAAGACTGAATAAATAAATAAAATTCGAAAATATTTAAGGAAATGTTCAATTACTTCTAAACAAATTTGCTATATGAGTATGACAATTTTTAATAATGACTATCAAGGGTGCCACAGAAATCGCATTCGCTTGAATTTCACTTAAATTTGTATGAAATTTAAGCGAAATTTGTATGAAATTTAAGCGAAATTCAAGCGATTTGACACAGAAATCGCTTTCGTTTGAATTTCACCTAAATTTGTATGTAATTTAAGTGAAATTCAAGCGAAATCGATTTCTATGGCACCCCTGATATATAATAAACATTTAATCTATATTACATTATAAATTAAACAAAAAGATATAAAATATATTAATTTATTGATGATTTTAGTGTGTCAACAGAGTGAGAGCACAAAAAATAAACACATAATAAAATACAATCAAAGCTGCAAAAAAAATGTATTGTATAATTATTCTTATCAACACTGCAAAATCTTTAATAAGTAACTTTAATACCTTTGGCATTTACTATTGTAATTTAATATAAATTATTAACTCTTTATATTGCATATATTTTAGATCAATAAAATCTGTACAGAATAGTACACATAATCGGGGGTGCCACAGAAATCGCTTTCGCTTGAATTTCACTTAAATTTCATACAAATTCCAGTGAATATCAAGCGAAAGCGATTTCTGTGGCACCCTGGAATAACTTAAATAATTGCTTTTATTTACTGCAGTTACTTGATTAATTGACCATCAATTTCAAAAGTATTTTCGAGTAATTAAATAATTGAAATTTTATAATTTTTAACATTTTCCAGTGCTTGCACTCACCTGTCGACTGGAGCTGTTGTGGGCAGGTGGCGGTGCCACCACCGCTCGATTCGCGTAGGCGTAAGTGGGCGCGGCCTGGGACACATAGACCGTGGGCCGTCGATACATGTCGCCCTGTGCGTAAATGTCCGTCTGCAGCATCGCCGCAGCGGCTGTGGATGACGGTGAGCCGCCCAGCGGCGTGCCCGCCTGGTGATGATGATGGTGACCGTGACTGTGGCTGTGACTGTGGCTGCTGTGATGATGATGCGGCGGTGCCGCTGGCTGCGCTGCCGGCGCTGCCGCCGCCACACTCGACGGCGGCGGTTGCGATGGCTGGCGATAGACCTGCGGTGCACCCCACGACGGTGGCCCAACGCTGGCAGCGGCCGCCGCAGCCGCCGCCGCCGCAGCAGCAGCAGCGCTGATCGATGACGACGAGCTAGAGCTGCTCTTGGAGTGGGCCAATGGTGGGGCAACGGCGGGTGCCACATAGCTGACCGGTGCCACCGATGGTGCCTCACGTTTCGGATGCGCCAGTGGCATGGCTGAGCCACTCGAACTGCCAGCTGCCCAGCTGCTGCGCTTCGTGTCCAGCTGTTGTTGCTGCTGTTGCTGAGATGAAGGTGGAGCATATTCCGGATAGAACTCGCCTGGTTCCTGCTTCGTTGGTATATGCGGCAAGCTGACAACGGGCGGTTGTTGCTGCTGTTGTTGTTGTGGTGGTGGTTGTTGTTGTTGTTGTTGCACCTGCTGCGGCTGCGGTTGCGGCTGATAGTTGCACTCGTTCTGTGCCATGGCCAAAATGCGTTTCTTTTGCGATTGTCCAGGCTCATACTTGATGTTGGGCTGCTGTTGTTGCTGTTGCTGTTGTTGTGGTGGTGGTGGCTGTTGTTGTTGCAGCTGCTGTGGTTGCGGCTGATAATGCGGCGTCTGCTGTGCAGGCTGCACCAGTTGCTGCTGTTGTTGTTGCTGTTGTTGTGGCGGCTGCTGATGATGGTGATGATGATGCTGATGCTTGGGACTGCTTGCCACGGTGGAGATGGCGGCGTGTTGTCGTCGACGTGCATCCTCCGGATCGTGATCACCTACGGTAACGCATGGAATTACTAGATGAACGTGTTGCGTTGGCTTATGACGACTGAGATGCGACTGAGGTGGGGCAGGGACAGGGACAGGGACAGGGGCAAGGACTGAGGCTGAGGCGGGGACTGGAACAGGGACGGGGACGGGGGCAAGACAGAGACTGGAGGAATTATTAAGGGAGGATGTGCTAAATTGTGTGCTTGTTGTGCTGGATATGGATATGGGTGGGTTAAGCTGTAGACTATGATGGTTATGGTGATGTTGTTGTTGTTGTTGTTGGTTGGAAGTGGAAGCAGAATTGGAAGTGGTGTGATGACTGTTGTTGTTGTTGTGGTTGTTGTTATGGGAGCTTGGCTGATAGCATTGCTGTTGTTGCTGCTGCTGTTGTTGCTGTTGTAACTGTTGCTGCTGCTGTTGTTGCTGCTGTTGCTGCTGCTGCTGTGACTGTATCGAGCAATTGTCTATGACAGCAGCACCACCAAATCCATTTCCATTTCCACTTCCGCCCGTTGACGACGACGACGTATGATGATGATGATGATGATGATTATTGCTACTGTTACTGCTACTGCTACTGTGGATCAACTGCGACGACGACGACGACGATGACGGCGGCGGCGCTGGCAACTGTTGTTGTTGTTGTTGACTGCTACTGTTACTGTTACTGCTATTATTACTGTTACTGTTACTGTTACTGCTATTGTTAATGTTACTGTTACTGTTAATGTTACTGTTGTTGTTATTATTGTTATTGTTACTGCTACTGTTGCTGTTGCTGCCGCCGTGATGTTGTTGTTGTTGTTGCTGGTTGTTGTGGTGGTGGTGGTGGTTTTGGTGGTGGTTATGGTGACTATGGTGACTATGATGGCTATTATGATGACTAGCTCCGCTGCCGACCAGCTGATTATTACTACATTTGCTGGTGCTACGATTATTGGCATTGGAGCTGCCTGTTGTTGTCGTGGTTGTACTTGTTGTTGTTGTTGTGGAGGACATGGAACTGTGAGCATTACCATAATTAACCGCCTGCTGCTGCTGCTGTTGATGCTGCTGTTGTTGCTGATGTTGTTGCTGGTGTTGCTGTTGCTGTTGCACATGCAATGGCTGTGCGCTGCTGCGACAATGCGATGAATTGCTGGCCGAGTGTTGCTGCGAATGATGTTGATGTGGCTGCTGTTGCTGCTGCATGAGGCTGCTGCTCGTCTGGGATTGTGCATGCGCCCGCTGCTTCACGGGCTGCACCGCCAATGTTGCTGCTGGAGCATCGGCACCCTCATCCTCGCTATCCGAAATGGTGATGACATCGCCAACAACAGCTGTCGGTGAGGGCGTGTCATGTATGGTGATTGTTGGCTGCTTCACATGCGGCTGATGGGCAGCATGCAACGGTGGTTGGCTGCTGCTGCTGCTGTGGTAAGCACCACCAACAGCCGAGCCACCGCCGCTGCAGTTGTTAACCACAATGTGATGGCCAGCATTGTTGTAGGCGCTGCTGCTGCTGCTGCCGCCGTGCGGTGCATGTGCCACAGGCGCATGATTATGATGCGAACCCGAGGAGCTGCTGCCACTCGCATTGACAATGTCTGAAAAGGAGACGATAATTAAATTCATTTTCTCTACAGTTATTAGAAACAATCTGGCACTCACTGTTCGCTGATGATGCTGATGAGGCAACAAGGCTGCCAGCCGCGCCAGCACCATAGCCGCCCCCATAGTTGCAGTTGTGGTGGGCGTGGTACTGCGGCGACACATGGGCGGCACGCTGATAGCGCTGCTGGTGCGGCGGCGAACTCTCCTTGACGCGCTTCTTCACCGGCGACAGCTGCTGGTGCTCCTTCTTCTCGTGACGCGGCACGCGATAAGAGTTGCCCTTGCTGTGGATACGAATCAAGAAGATACATTTTTATTAGATTCAGATTTTAAAAGATGATTCAATATAATAAAACGTATATAAGTAAAGCAAGATAAAGTTTTCATTGAAGATTTTATACATATTTTTAAAATATTTTAGACAATTTTTTAATTGTAAAGTCTTCAAATGCGAAATTGACTTTCAAACAAACATTCTTTTCTTGATCGCTATATAGTATACTTAGAGTCTGGGTGGATAATATCATAATCAGGCCTGTTCCGGATTTCACTTTTTAGCATTTAGTGATATGAATTTAATCACTTTAAATTTAGACCAAGTGTTTGAAAATGATCGTTTTTCGCTTTATCGGACTTAAACTCATCAACTCAAAATGATATCAATCCGCTGAAAATAGCCGAAATGGTATTAGACCAGGTTAAAGAAATTCAGTTCCGACAAATCTTATCGAAAGTGAAATTCGAAACAGGCCTGATTGTATATAAATTTATTCACTTATACAGGGGTGCCATAGAAATCGCTATTGCTTGAATTTCATTGGAATTTGTATGAAATTTAAGTGAAATTCAAGCGAAAGCGATTTCTGTGGCACCCCCGATAGATTCAGATGCTCACAAAATTTTGTCAGCATGTATAAAATAATGCCGAATATTCTGTGATTTTAAATAAAAAAATGTAAAAAAAACCAACCAAAATGTTTTCCTATAACAGCTATAATATAGTTATCCGATCTAGCCGTTTTCGACATGTGCACTGTACAGAAATAGCTTTAAAGCTAAGTGCCAAGTTTGCGTGCGAAACAGACAGACATTTCAATAATGAATCGGCTCTAGATTATAAGTATTTCTTTGGATCTGTCATTCCTTGCTTAATATTTCACATTATTAATAGAGTTAATTCAGCAGTAAAATACTCTGTACACGTTTCTTTACAAACGCAAAGGCAACAAAATAATAAATATAATATGTACAAATAAATATAAATATTTACAAAATATGAAGACAAATAAAAAATACAACAATTTTCAATAAATATTGACACATTGTGGAGCTAACTCGACAAACTACACAACAAAAAAAGATACAGTAAACTTTTCCGTGGCGTCTTTCAGCTCGTAATCCGAAGTCCTTAAGTTTAATTCATTTCGAAAGATTTTCAGCTGCAAATACTCACGCCAAATGATGAGCCGGCGATTCCTTTTTGAGATCGTTGCGTGGCAAGTTGAGATGATGCTTGGGATAGATCTCCTCCACGTTGAACAGCGGCGTCGAGTCCACAATTAGCGAATGAGCCGGCGCCTGTTGTGGCCACGACGGCACTAGCGCCATCTGGCGTCCAGTTTGTGGCCAGGCAACGCCGCTCGCCTGCACACGATTCGTGAGCAACATGCGTTGGCCGGAGCTGGGCTCAACCATGGACACGGGCACCGGCACATTGACATATTGCTGTGGTGGCACTTGCAACGGCGGCTGCATGGTGGCACTGCCCACCACCACATGCTTGGTGGGACTGGGCATGGCCTGATACGAGGGCGGACACAAGATGTTCGACACCAACTGATGCTGGAAGGTGTCGGTCCGGGCCTGGGGATACTGCCTGGCCACATTGCGTCCGCCGTAGATCTGATAGAGACCCTCGTAGGCCAACGTGGGACGTCCGTCCCGCACCAGACGTTGCACCTGGCTGGTCAGCTGGTTGTTGATGGTGAAGGTCATGTTGTCGGTGCTGCTCGGCACAAAGTTCGTCACCAGCGTCGGAGCGGGTTGTACTCTGAAATAGGAAGAATACAAATTATTTATAAATTAGTTTCAGTTTAAAAGTAAAGCTCTACTCACGTGTGGAAGTCGCCACGACGACACACCTCCATCATTTGAACGGAGGCCTTCACATTATTGCAGTAGACATAATCAACCAGATGTGTGAGCCTCGTGAAGCTGTGATTCAATGCCTCCGTTGGGGTTAAACGTCTCTCCTGATCGATGGTCAGCATGCGTTTCAACAGATCAATAAACTCCCTTCGATCCGTTTTCTCCGCCAACAATTGGCCACCTTCCAGATCTGTGGGCACATTCACCTGCCCAATATCATCGAGACAATTGAAGATATATTTTCGTGCCTCTTTGCTCTTCGTATTCGTTTCCGCCTCATGCTCTTCGGTGGTCTTTAAACGCCAAAAGGGATACGTTGAATCCACATCCCGATAAAAGAACTTGGATGTCTTTGAGGCGCTATTCAACATATGCTCTGTGGGCAAACCCTGTGTCTGCGATATGTAACGTATCTGATCGAACTCCGAGCTGCCCGGATACAGAGGCCAGCCCAGAAATAGTTCAGCAACCACACAGCCCAATGACCACATATCGATCGCTTCGCAGAAGGGCAAACCCAATATGATCTCTGGGGCACGATAGTAGCGGGACTGCAGATACGTGTTGCACACAGTTTTGCTCACATGCGAGGCGCTGCCAAAATCAATAACCTTCACACGATACGGCTGACGAACTGGATCAACCAGCATTATATTCTCCGGCTTCAAATCGGCGTGAATCAGGCCCAGTTGCTTCAGTTTCAACAGGGCAGTCAGCACCTGAGAAAGACAAAATCAAACAGTTATTATTAAAATTTAAATTAAAGTCACATTAAAATCGAAATTATTTTTTAACAAAACAATATTTATAATCGATCATTTCTATCTAAAATTTGTTCAGAATCTAAGAGATAATTTTTTAACAAATCTTGATTTTGGATCGTTGATTTCATATGATATTGAACTCAGATTTGTACCATATTTGGTCAAAGTTTAGAAACAAAAGCAATTGAAAAATCTGTGAGTTTAAATCCAAGACTGTTTGTTATATAAATATTAACTATAAGATATCCAAATATCAGGGGTGCCACAGAAATCGCTTTCGCTTGAATTTCACTTAAATTTGTATGAAATTTAAGTGAAATTCAAGCGAAAGCGATTTCTGTGGCACCGCTGTATATTTTGAAATATTATAAAAACGATTTGATTTTAATTTAAATGAAAATTTCAAAGCTATAGCTTATGGTCTAGTGTCTGATTTTATTCCTAATTTTGAAATTACGAAATGGAAACTCAACTTGATGTTTGGCATACCGAAACTAATATTTTTAAATTATAGACTTTAATTGAATGTTCTGATAATACTATTTAGTTATATATTTGATTTAAATTCATAAAATATCTCCTTATTTTGTTTAATAAATTCACACAAATCTATAATAATTGTTTTAATGGAAGCAGAAGAAAAAAAGATAGAAAGAGATTAAAATATGTTATTTACCTGCTCCAGAATGGGACGTATATACTTGAGCGGCAGCGGTGAGAATTTGTTTTGCTTGAGAAAATCATAGAGATTCTGCTCGAGCATCTCAAAGACCAGGCAGGTGTGATTCTTGTGCTGAAAACACTCGAAAGCACGCACAAAATTGAACTCATCGGCATTCTCCTGACTGAGCCGCGACAATATGGACACCTCAATTTGACCCTGTCGCGCATACGATGGATGATTCTTAAGAATCTTAATGGCAACGATTTCGGAAGTGCCGCGTTTCCAACATTTCACCACCTGACCAAAGGTGCCACGGCCCAAAAACTCCAGCACCTAAAACAAAAGAGAGTAAAAGGTTTAGATATGTATAAAGATAAAGGAATAAATTTAAAAACTCACCTCATATTCAGCAGACAGGGAGTAGAGCACCTCATGCTGGACCAGCTGATAGTCGCCGTCGGCGCCGCTGCTGGACCGTTTACTGGGGGGCTGCGTATTGGCATGCCCCCCGGATGTGGCGACCTTTGCGTGCGCCGTCTTGAGGCTGCTGCTAACTACGTTTTGGGCTGACGCCTCCTGTGCCGCCTGGCCGTGACCAATTTCAACGCTGGCGCCGTTGTACGAGTCCACGCAGCCGCAATCGCAATCTGTAAAAAAGAAATTGAATGAAATTCAATTAAAATTGCAATTAAAGCAAGTCTTAAACTAGTTGCTAGCTACCTCGCTTCAATAAGCGCCTTATCACTAAAGATAACATAATTCTCTTCTTATTTTTTCTTTTGAAAATTTTCCCGAGCTTTGCACTCTGGCAATTTTCCACACAACGTTCAACGGAACGCTTGCAATGCTACTGAACGCCAGTTCGAATGCAATCGGACAATGTCTCATTCCAACAGATATAGACACAGCTATAGATATAGATACAGATACAGATACAGATACATGTGTATCTGTATCTGTGTGTTTTGACTCAACGTCTTCGTCTTGTCAACGCCCTGACAAAGAAAATGCGAAAAATCATATTTGCAACGCGCATTTGGCCAATTCAAACAGTCGACAACAGGATGACAATAATATTAATAACAATAACAATAACAATTACAATAAGAACAATAACAAAACAATGGAAATTTCAATGAGGAAACAACAACGAATCAACTTCTTCGTTTTTATTTCACATATATTCACCTATACAGATAACGGTACATTGTTGCAAATATCCGACAGTCATCATCCTTAAATGCTACAGGTTGAATTCAATAAATTTAAATATGTTGAAAGCGCCAGCTTTGTTTAGTGTATAAACATTCAAAGATGACTCGCAGAGTCCGTTTAAAAGTTAAGATATTTGTATATTTTTTTAGATTCAAATATAGATATTTAAGATATATAGAGAGTCCTGGATAAGACTCAGAAAGCGTCTTTCTTGATTAAAAAAAGATCTAGAATACTAGTTGAAATATAAGAATAAGTAGAAAGAGTTTACTGAGGCTACTTGGAAGTTGAGGATTCTATTTATGTGATAAGGACTGTGTAAAGAAAGTCTATTCTGTGTATCCAAGTCATTGAAGTTAGAGAAATATATAGCTCCAGAGATGAGTTTAATTTAACATTTAATTAAGGAGGTTTTAAATACTCAGAATATAAGAAACAAATAATAAATCTTTCTTAAGATCTATAAATACTATAACTAAGAATACATTATTGATGTAAGAAAGAGTAAGAAAACAAAACTTTCCTTCCTTTGATGTTGAGAAATGTAAAAACAATTCCTGCTAAATTACTATTGTTATATTATCAGTAATAAGTGCGACATAATAACCACTCAAAGAGTCTGTCACTCTTTCCATTATGTCCTATCAACTCACACTTGAAGATGGAAAGGGAAACAACTCGATCAGGACAATGAAGTGCGTCTGTCAATGGCCTTTCATATGCATCAATTTGTCCAGCTAATCAAGCGTTTGACTTGAGCTAAATTTAGAACTGGTTAAGTAGGATTGCCTGCTTCCACCCCCCCCCCTCCCCACCTACCGACCACCACCCACTCCACGCCACATTACATAATTTAATTAATTTGCGTCAGAGGACATTCAATACGAATGCGAGAAAGAAAGCTATAAAAATAGCGCATAGGAAAAAGTAAAAAGGCAGCCAAACCCACGCGCTGACTTGGGAAATTATATGGCAACAAAGGTGAGGAAGGGGGGAGGGTGGTGAAGGGGTCGGCTAAAGGCTATAGGAGTGCGGAGGTGGGGGAGGAGAACTTGGCGTGCCGAGCTACAAAACGTTGCTTTCGGTCAGCTGTAATCAAAACTAAAATTAAGGACACACGCGACGGCAATGTCCTGGCCAGGCACTTAAGTCAAGAAAAAGGAGGAGAAGGAGGAGGAGATCAGGTAAAAGTTTATGGCAGGGCAAATGAAAACTAAATGCAATAAATTATGCAAAAAACCGATGAGCAATAGCACAAAATTCGAAAAAACTAACAACGAAATTGAAAGCTAACCACAAGTGGGAAAGAGGGAGGGAGAGGGAAGCGAAAGGGTCTGGGGGTGGGGTAAATTCAGGAAGGTCAAATGACGGACAAATTGTTGGAATGGCAGCTCATTTCATGGACTTCTAAGGTACGTTAACTTGCAGCTGCGAGGGTGGACTGAAAAGTTATGAAAGTGATTTTGAAAATCAACTACACCCACTCACATATCTCTGCGTACACCCTTATTTTTGCTTTAACTGCTATGTTAGTCAAGTTATCACAGTAAAAAAAATATATTTGGAAAGGTCGTTTAAATTCCGATTGAATGATGCAAAAATTTCCTTAACCCATTAAGTACCCTTTGAAAATTTCGAACTTATGTAAAAGTCACTTTTCAAAACTTTTTTCCTCGATTTTTTACAAAAAATATTTTGATGCAAAAAAATTCTTGGAACAATTCTAAGAGTAACTGCAAAAAAAAATTTTCAAAAAAATTTTTGCTAGTATTTTTTAAAATTGTTTGAAAATCCTAAAAATGACCAATTTAACCCATTTTTCCTCATTTTCATGCAAAAAGTGCCTTTTTTGCAGTTTTCAAAAAATTTTAAAAAATACTAGCAAAAATATTTTTGAAAATTTTTTGCAGTTACTCTTAGAATTGTTCCAAGAATTTTTTTGCATCAAAATATTTTTTGTAAAAAATCGAGGAAAAAAGTTTTGAAAAGTGACTTTTACATAAGTTCGAAATTTTCAAAGGGTACTTAATGGGTTAAGGAAATTTTTGCATCATTCAATCGGAATTTAAACGACCTTTCCAAATATATTTTTTTTTCTGCGATAACTTGACTAACATAGCAGTTAAAGCAAAAATAAGGGTGTACGCAGAGATATGTGAGTGAGTGTACATAATATTTGATGAGTCGCGTTTTCCTACTTCAGATAATAACTTGTCAGTCCACCCTCGCTTTTGGCAAGCCAAGGACAACGCCAATGACAAGAACTTAACTTGCCTCACGTGGCAAGTTACACAAGGCAAAGGCCACAACAACGTTGCCTGCAACAAGTTACGACTGTGCCTAGGCCCTTTTATTTCCTTGCCCCTCCCTCGGCCACCCAATCAACACCTTGTGCAACTCTAACGTTTTGACATTAATTTCCATATATTTATTTGTTGTTACGTTGCACAATAAAATGAATTCGCTTACGCAAATCTCAGCCGCAGCAGCAGCCGCAACTAACGTCGAGCGTTGCAACGTGACGCAGTTTGGCCAAACAAAACGAAGCCGCTTGTTGCATAAAGAAATACAGCACAAAAAAAAACAAATCAAGGGGCCAACCAACTGTAAAGGCGGAACTTCCAGCTAACTATGACATGGTTTGGTATGCGGGTGTTTTCACGTAACTGTAACTGCCACAACTGGATGCAAAAACGTTGGAAGAGGAAGCAGGACAACAGACCTTGATGGGGCACGTTGTGTGGCAAGTTGTGTTCCAAGGACTTATGGCTTAAAAGCCAGATCCTGACGCAACACAAAACTGTGGCGCACTAAATTGTCATCAAAATGCAGAATTTATAGTCAATTTACAAAAATTGTTTGGCAACACTGAAGTAACGAATAATGTAAAGACAGGGTGGCAACGCTGCATTTGCAACTAAATTGTAAATGTTTAACATATTAATGAAATTACATTGTTAGATGCTTTTAAATTCTAAACAGCAAAAACTGAATACATTTGACATTGTATTTACACTAAATTGTTGCTAAATTTTAGATTTATTTAGTTTTAGGATGGTAAATAAGGGTTGTCAAAATTAAAAATATCAATAATCTATGGATACAAATTTTGTGAATTTTAAGTTTTTTACATATAGATATTATATTATGTATTATCCATATGTAAAATATTTAAAATTCACAACGTTTTTATTCATAGATCATTGATATTTTTAATTTGTATGACATTCAAGTGAAATTCAAGCGAAAGCGATTTCTGTGGCACCCCTATTTATTTGAAGTTATTTTAAGTGCAGATTCTATATCAAAATTAAAATGATTTTAGTAAAAAGAAAATTTATATTTTTTATTTTTATGAAATTTAAGTGAAATTCAAGCGAAAGCGATTTCTGTGGCACACCTATATATTTGCAGTTATTTTTAATGCTAATTCGATATCAAAATTAAAATGATTTTAGTAAAAAGAAAATTTTCTGTTGAACGAACAAGTAGGAATATAAAAATAACTATGGATAAAATGTTTGATTATCATTTCTTAGATCAGATTCATGACAGGGAATCAGACTCAAACTATGTTTTTAGATTGCCAGAGCGTAAATTCCTCTTTTTACAACAAGTTTAATTATATTAATATTAATTATTTGTTTGCCATTAATAAAACAACAGCTGAGTGACCTTTTTATGTGTTTCTAAGAACACAATCTTCCAGAAAATTTATCATTCTGTATGAAACAAAAGTTCAGGTTATCGAGTCGAACTTATCGTTGGCCCTGTTGTTATCGGCTATCGTCTTTGCATTGTTGCTAAATGAGATTGTATGGGGTGGGGCTTTCCATTATACAATAGTATTGACATAATTATTGTAATATAACTGCACAATGCTCGCAGATAGCAAACAAAAGCAACCAGAGCTGCATGCTGATGGGATTAAATGCAATTAAATGCGCTTTTGTTACAAATATATGTATGTATAATGTATAAATAAATATAGACAGATTGTGGCAGACACACGTGTCCCATGTTATGACAGCAAACCGAGGGATTTTCCTAACGAGATTTAAATTGTAGATATAGAATCAGTTAGTTAAAATGTTTAAGTCACTAGAGAGAAAGTTAATTGGAAAAGTTGCGGTTAAAATTCACATGCCAAAAATGCAAATTGAATTTCATGTTGCATGCGGTAATTTAGTGAAAACGCAGCGGAAGTGAGGGAAGTTGCCTTTAAAGAAATTCGATAAATGTATTTTAAGTTTGCAGCACAAGTCGCTTTAACGGAAGCGGAAAGACGTGTCAAAGGAAACGAACAAAAATGAAAAGAGTGAGAAGAAAAAAAACAACAATTCAACAGAAGCAACAGGTTATAGGGAATACTTAATAATGTTGTTGACTGCGACTAGAGCGCTGATTAATTGGCGCAAACAATAAACAAGGCACCGAAAAACGGGGGTAAAAACGTAGACAATGGCTTGCAAGGAATGCTGGTGGATAACGGCGGTGCGGCAGGGGTAGGGGAAATGGTGGGGTGTAATGCCTGTTGGAAGTTGCGCAAATATTTGTCGCTGCAATGAGAGCAATGCACGCACAAGCATTTGCCACTTGTCTCGACGCACCTGACAACAACAACAACAAGAAAAGTTCCAAGCAAGTGGAGCAATAAAGACAGCAACATGTAGAGCAACAATGTTGCTACATAATTGAGTGCTTTTTGTGTGTTGTTTTGCTTTTGTTGCTTGCCAAAGAGTCAAAGAGCGCGCGCTCTCAATATGGCTGCCTCAGCAACAACAAGAGAACGTATGCAAGAACAACAACGGAGAAAGTTTTACGAACGAATGTTGCAGCTAAAGTAGACAGCAATAATTGAGGGAGCTGCAGTTGCTGTTGTTGTTGTAGTAGCTGTTGCTGCTGTTGAGCGAGTTATGTGCTGCTATTGTTGTTGTTCTCCGACTGAGACAAATGAATATTTCACGGGATCTGCTGCATATTTAACGCTGGACGCAAGCGCAGCATCATTTACATAACACAATAACAACAGCAAACAGCAGCAATAACTCATGCTTTGTTTGCTGCACACTTGAGCGAGCAGAACAGTTAGCACACAAAATACTAAAAAAAAAACGGCCAAATAAAAACTGGCACACATACAAAATGGCAGCCTGGCAACAAGCAACATGTTGACGTTGCTGCGTTGCAAAAATGTCGCCAATTGCCTTTCTAAAAAAAGAAGTAAATAACAACAACAACAGCAGCGAATGCCTTTTATGTACTTTCACAACAAAAAACTAAAATAAATACAACCAAATAAATAACAAACCAGCTCAAACTTGAAAAACCAAAAAGGCGATTAAATGACAACGACAACGGCAACCGCAGCAACTGCTGAGTCGAAGATAAGCTAAAAGAGTGGCGAGGGAAAAAAGAGTGCGACGCACAGAGCAACCGCAGCTGGGACTGCAACTTGTTATCAAAGTGCTCGGGTTTCATATTCTCCAGTTATCAATATTAGTGCTGCGAACGTATGGCAACATGTTGCCAAGCATTTGCATAGTCTTCTGATAATCGAAACGCGTAGCCAAAGCTTCTCTCTCCCTCGCTCGTTGTTCAGTCAGCAATAAAGTCAGCCAAAAATATATTTTGTTTGATTTAAATTGTTGTTGCTGTGTTCATTTGGGTAATTGCATTGCACACTTGATTGCGTCGACTGCGAATGCAACGGCGACTGCTAATGACGCCAATAAACTTGCGCTCATCAGCAGCAATAAAAGCAAAACACTCTTTCTCATTTACTCTCTCTCTCTCTCTCTCTTGCAGTTAGCTGCCATCTTACTCTGACTCCCGCCAAGCTTTATTTTAAAAGCATGAAGTTCAGCTTTGTTGTTGCTGTTTCGATAAATTCGCATTTTGTTTTCACATTGTTGTGATTGCTGAGTGCATTAACAGCAACAACACCAACAGCAGCAGCAGCAGCTGCTACAATGACAACAACAGCAACAGCAACAACGAGCAACAGAATCAATTACAAATTAAATGCGAACAACGAAAAGCGAATAACAACAGCAAGACAAATGCATTTCACGAGCTGCTGCTGCAGCTTTTTCAATGCTTTACTGTTGTTATTTTACATTATTTTTATTGTTAACAATAACAACGACAACGAAAATTTCACTTACTCGTATACCATATAGCCAGCGAGCAAGCAAACAGCAAAAGCAGCTAGAGCAAAATATACAAAAATGCAATTTAAATTTAAATTGCGCGGATTTACGCCAGCATGATTTTTAAGAGTTTCGACAAAGCAACAATAACAACAAAAGCAAACGCAGCAGCAGCAGCAGCATCAGCAAAGACAGCGACAGCGGCAGCAGCAATAAACGTAAATGAGGTAAAAGCACACAAACACATGAACACATGCATAGAAACATGTACAGAGCGTGTGGAACGCATGCCAGAAATGTGGGAGGTTTTTGGGCGACATTTTGTGGATCATGTGAAAGCTTAACGATGCCGACGCCGCCGTCGCAGTCAACGTCAACGTCAGCGCTAGACAACGGTTGTCTTTTGATGCGCCGCGCTGTTTTCGTATTATGCTGCTTTTCTAACGTTGCGCTCATTTATTTTTGATCTTTTTTTTTTTTTTTGGGTTTTCAGTTTTTCGCTTAAATGTTGCATGCAGTTGACAAGACGACAGCGACAACAACAACAACAATGGCAACAACACATTAATGAAAGCATGCAAAAACATTGCATAAAATTCAACATAAAGGGAAATTTTTTCAATTGCATTGCAGTTTTTCGTTAATGCGCGGTGAAAGTTTCTAATAATAGATCAATTTTTACAAATAAATGCAACTAATGAGTGCAGATAGTATGTGAATAAGTATTCAATGATTCAGTGTTGTATTCACAATATGAATACTCATACTATAGCTGCAAGTAACTATCCGCAACTTTTCTAAGGTCTTCTGAAGCGAACGTCTAATGTTGACGTACGACGCCGGCAGCGCAGCTGGCTTAGAGGTCGACGCGTTCAGTCTGCTGCCCACTAGCCTGAGAACGGCAACAACAACACCACTGACACTATCAGCAGCAGCAGCAGCGACACTTTAGACGGCGTCCTTCAAGCGAGCGTTAGAAGTGACGGCGACGTCAACTGCAATGACCTAAAGTAACCCAATGGGAAGGCAAGCAACATCGGCAGCAACAACAACAACAGAAGCAGCGCGAGTATTGCACAATGCAAGTGGATGTCGTTGAGGTACGTATGTGGATGGAGAGCGGCATGGCAGTGGGGAGCGAGGGAGAGCACGAATCTGACTGAGAACCAGCAAAGAGCGACGAAACAGAGTTGCCAGAATTTAAAATGGCTAGTTTGATTAAATTGCGTAGCTAGAATAAGCTATACAATTCTTAAAACTGCTTTAAAATTGCGAATTTTGTTTTTAAAATTTATAAAATAAGCTAAAAAAGAATTTTTGATTTTTTCTGGTATATTAAAGTAATTTTCAAACTGAAAATGTAATTGAATCAGACTTCTAGCTAATTGCGTTAATTTCATTTGTTTTCATTTAATATATAAGTCTGGCTACAAAATAGCTAAAATGGCAACACTG
This sequence comes from Drosophila suboccidentalis, assembly GCA_037043435.1. Classification (NCBI taxonomy): domain Eukaryota; kingdom Metazoa; phylum Arthropoda; class Insecta; order Diptera; family Drosophilidae; genus Drosophila; species Drosophila suboccidentalis. The sequence goes on from JBAMBK010002320.1 coordinate 810,661, forward strand.
CCGCGGAAATGGGCGCTTGCATGAGTATGTGTATGTGTGTGCGGCGCGCGAGTCGAGTGTGGGCGTGGCATGGCAGTTGACGGCGCGACGCGACTCTTTGGCAGCTGCAAAAGCTGCAAGCTAATAAACGGTCGCGATGATGAGGGCGGGAAAGCGGGAACGACTTCTAAGTTATAACAATGGCAACAAGAACAAACAAACAAACAAAAAACAACAACTTAGACCTAGTGGGTTGCAACTGCAGCAGCAACACTTGACACTCCTTTCCGTTCCCTTCCCCTTTCCCGCCACAGTTGCAACTCTTGAAAGCCGCAAGCCAATTGTCGTTGCATATAGTACAACTGATATATATATTTTTTTATAACTAACATAGCTCGTTGCTATATGTTGTTGTTGTAAGCGAGCAACTTCAATTGAGGTCAACACTTTACTTGCGTCTGAGACTGCTTATGAGGCACTGATAGGCAGAAAGAGAGAGAGAGAGAGAGAGAGGGAGAGGGAGAGATAGCTGCTGCTGTCCGAGTTGCAGGCAGATAGCCTCAACAGCAGCTGGGAGTCATCAGACGTTGCCAGGCAGCGCGACAAGTTAAACAAGTCATCCCAGAACTGGAACAACCAGAGCAACATCAACATCATCATCAACAACAACAACAACAAGGAACAACAACAACGACAACATTCTGACGCACGCATTGCGAGATACACGAAAGAGAATCGCAAACTGGACGAACTGCATTTGGTTGATCATTTACTTGTTAAAGTCTGTAGGAGAATGCTGATCTCTTGCTCTCTGTATTCAATCTTTTCTCTGTCTCAAATTGCTTAAATAAATACGAAATTTTCTCAATTGAAATATTAAAATCATAATGAATGATTACAAATTTTTATTCTTATAAAATAATACTTCATTTGCCCCCTTGATAAAGTTTAAATCATATATCTTACAATAGTTTCTAAAACTGAAGTAATTATCGACCGTTGAAACGTCTTCTATTGAAGATCATGAAGACATACTGCAAATATTTTCTACAAATACCGTCGAACAAATTCTACAACTTGTATCTATTACTTTTTTTTTTAAATATGTACCTATTTATCTTTTTTTATAACTCTGAAGATTTCCATTTTTAATTTAATTTTTTTCTTGCTATCTACACTAAACTTTGAATTTTTCAACTGATCTATAAAATATCTATAAAATAATATGCTAGGTTAAGATTTGATGAGCTTTTAATTACAGTTAAGAGCATTAAATGATAATCCGATCTTTCAACATTTTCATGGTAGCAAAGTTGAATTTATTTCCCACCACCCACACACACACACACACTCACACACAATCAGCAGCAATTCCCAAGAGTCCCCAGGCGAAAGCACAAAAAAAAACCAAAACCAAAAAAGAAAAATAAAATAAAATCCAATGAAAATAGCAACAACAACAACAACGACAACAAAAAGGTGACCGATTCAAAGCCAGTTTTCACAACGTAATTTAAATGCAAATAAAAGTATCTAAGCCAAATGGAAAGCGACGCTTGTGGGGCGGCAAGGCGTGGCAGCAAACAGGGCTAGCAATATACAGATAGATAGAAAGAGAGGCATGGGGAGGGAGGGGAAAGGGGGGAAAGCGTGTCAATTTGATTGGCCAAATGCATTCAAATGAAAAGCGCAAAGAGTGAATTGAGACGGAGAAAGGGAAGCAGGCGAAGCAATAGAGGATAGCTGAGGGAGGAAGGCGAAATACAGTCAACAGTGAGTGAGACAGAAAACAAGGCAAAACGAAGCTATAAACTGAAATGAAATCGCGAATTGCATTTCGAGCGTTAAACAAAAAACAAAAGATGAAAAACAACAAAAGCAACAACAACAACAACCACAACACGACTTTAAGATTATTGATTCGCATTCCATTGATTTACATTGTTGTTGTTTTTGTTTTAGCCTCTTGTTGCAACGCGATTGCCAATTGATATTTGCAATGGACCTTGCCCCACCTCCTCATCTAACTCCCCAGCCCACCACACACACACACACACACACAGACACACCCCTTCAATGGACATAACTCGATCATAATTCTATCGAAATTCGATGCAAAGTGAAGCAAATTGTTTTAGTCTTATGATTGTGTATCAGTTATTTATCAAATTTTAGCTGAAATATCTATGATTAATAACGAGAATAGTTTAGCAGAAATTTATGACCCAATGGGAATGTCACTTGTTTATGTTTACAGTTATGTGCGATTTGTGGGCATTTAAATTACTGTATATTTGTAAGGCTCGCTTTTGCAAATTCCAATTACATTTGTAATGAGAGTTTGTATTGGGATTTGAATTTAATTTCAGCACATTTTTAGTTAGTCAACTAAAACCTTTATTAGACTTTGAAAATATGGAACAGAATGTATAATAGGCATATAATTTCTGTATTCCTTTGTTATTAACATACGAAATTTCATTTATATTATAATGATTGAATGTTTTACTGTCTTCTTTATTCATTTTTAACACAATATTTATACTTTTAGATACTACAAATAATAGATTTTGTACATAGAGTTGTTTTGGTTTTAAAATATGATATCATTTCAAGATGTTTATCACCTATGCATGTCCTGTCCAGTGTTTATTTGTTTGCTTGCTGATGACTGTGCCGAGTGCAACGACATTAAAGTCGACACTACCCTCAAAAACCGTACCGTCCAGCACCCTCTCTCTAGCCATACACAACCCATCAACATCCACACTCAAAGTGCTTGCGGTTCCCACTGTGCAAACGAATGAAATTCGTGTCGTGTCGAGTGTTTTTTAAAACAACAACAACAACAACGACTAACAAACTTAGGACAACGTTGCATTTTGCATGACTGCAATGGCGTTTTGATACCCTGTAATCAAATTGCATAATAGCGGGTATAAAGTTTATTTGCTTGCAGCGACTATAAAATGTGTAACAATACAACTTAATTATTTCAATATTGCATGTCTACAATACCCTGTAATTAAATGTATCAAAATGTAGTTTGTTTTGTTTATTTTGTAATTTAAAAAAAAAAATTAAGTTGTTATTATATTTGAAACTTTAAAACCTTATCCAATAACTGTTGACTTTATCACTTTAGTAGATTTTTAGTTAATCTCATTTACAGGGTATTTGCACAATAATCTACCCTGATTACAACAATATCTTTAATGTTTCTGGCTGCCTGCCTTTTGCCATTTTGTTGGCCCACAAATATTTGAAATGCATAAATGCAATTTTCGGCTTAGCATTTAAAGTGCTTAGAGAAGAAGCAAGACAAAGGGGAGAAGAAGGAGAAAGGGTAGAAAAAGTGACAGAGAAGCAACAACGATTGCTGTCTGGCGATAAGGAAAATATTCAAAACTGAAATTTAATTCATTAATTGAATGCAAATACAAAAAAAAACTGCAATTGCTTTCATAAGTGTTTTTATTTAAAATTGCGGTGATTGTGTTAGACTTTGTTGATAAGACGAAGACCGTTAAGACACAGCGCACAGCTGTCAATGATTGCAATGCTCAGCAGATAACACTGATAAGACTCCGTCGGGGAGGTCTATTCAATTGTGGGCGTGGCAGCACACGAGCTTCCGCCTGCATAATCAGCCAATAAAATCTCGTGAGGTTAATGAGATTGAAATTACCCAACTCTTCACATACGAGAATATATATGTATATATATCTGATTTCAGATGTTTGTACCATAAAAAAAACCTCTTTACGAGGTAAAAGTCTAGTGACGAAAACATTTTCTTGCCCCAAAATTTCTGATATCCAATTTTGTGACGAATAATATTAAGTTTTACACATACATTATTTAAAAAAAAAATTTTGCCCTCGGCACATTGCGCTAAATTCTTCATACCTAATAAATATTACTTTTTTGCGCAGTGACGAGTGACAAAATTTTTTTTTTAAATAATGTATGTGTAAAACTTAATATTATTCGTCACAAAATTGGATATCAGAAATTTTGGGGCAAGAAAATGTTTTCGTCACTAGACTTTTACCTCGTAAAGAGGTTTTTTTTATGGGATATCAGACATTTTTGAATAAGACATTAGATATTTTGAAAACTTCAATATTTTTTGACAGTATAACTTGTCAGCCTTGTTTATTGTTTGTACAGCAAAAACAAACAGTCTGGCAACACTGGCTCGTTTTACGAATCGCAAAATCTATCAGCACTCTCAAACTCTGGCTGCTATAACACTTTGTTGCTGCTGCCCTATTAAAATTCAAAGTAAAACGTATATCTTCAGTTAATAGGTTATATCTTCCAAACCTATCGATACATTTTTTTGTGTCATATATCAAAAAACGCGAAATTTTACAAACTAAAATATATTGAAAATTTAAAAAAATCGTTAGCGGCGTTTTCTCAAAAACCGCCAAAATGTGGCAAAAAATACCTTATTTCACCTGTAGCAATTTACCTGTACTCTTAAGCAAAAAAGTGTACAGCTATGCTTAAAAGCCCTTCGAACTACCTTTTCAACGATATATAGATCACATCTGTAACTTCTATCGTTTGGATGCTATAAGGGTTTCAATTTCAGCGGTTTTTAGCGATTTCCCGCTAAACTAGCGATTTTTCGAAAAAGTCGTAGAACAAACGTTTCTAGATTTTTGAGCGGGAACAAGTCCTCATTCAAACTTTTAAGCTAAATCATCGCTTTGATACAAACAAACAAACAAACAAACAAACAAACAAACAGACTGACTTTTCATCTCATTTTCGGAAGGCCCCTAAATATTTCAAAATGAATTATCTTTTGAACCACTAGTCAGATTTTGATGATCAAGGTGTCATTCGACGCGTATTTTTAATTAGAATAATAAAAAATTCAAAAACAATTTAAAAAAGCTCCAACGGCCCCATTAGCTCCAATCATCCAAATTTTTCCCCTCCCACTTACACCTGTTTATCTCACGAGCCAGGTGAGTTTTCTAAAGTCTTAGTATGCACATTTGTAAGTCAAATTGATACCTTTCGATCGGTTTATAACTCGACCTGATCGGACAGTCATAGCAAATTTTCCATTTTTCCTGTGTATATATGCTAGTCGCCTTCGCACCCTTCGTGCTGCTTTCGTCACTAGCGCGGGACTGCCGTCCGCAGTGATATATTGTTTATGGTAATATTTTATTAGAGTTTCAGAGAGGCCTTCACATGTACATAGCATCTACACAGTTACGAGTTTTCCAGGCATGCTGAATAATTCAGTTTGTAGCCTCGTTTTGCTACACAAATATAATCGGTTTAAATATGGATCGATGCAACGGGGCGTTGCTGGGCGACAGACAGACGGGCAGATGTGAAAGGGGAGAGACAGATAGAGAGAGAGAGAGGGGATAGGGGGCTAGGGGCGTGCCAGAGTCTAGTTAAAGCAATTGGCACGCCTTTACATTTAACTGGCACAAGATGGAAATCAACGGAAAAGACACTTGACTCAAATGCTCGACTTGGAGATACCAATCAATAAAAGAAAGGAAGAAAAATACATTAAAGGAACCTTAAAGGAACCTACTAATCATACTGATATATTTTAAATTTTGAAACATTCACTTATTTATTCAATTATTAATTAATTTTGATATATAATTTTTTATATTTTTATATTTTTTATCACATTTAAAAAGACCATATTAAACCCTTTCTTTTCCATGTGATTTATGCAGGGTATATCGAAAATAGAAACTATTTTGAATTTCATATGTGAAGCATTGGCTCCGACCCGTTTGGCAAAATTCCCAATTACCCAATTCACTCAACTGTCTCCAGCTGTTTTTCAATTTTTGATTAGTTTGCGATGCTTCTGTGTGGGAGAATTTTCGCACAAATTTCCAAACTGAATGGCATAATAAGTAATAATAATAATAATAATATTACGCTCACACAAAATGTGTTTCATATCAAGAAGAAATTTAACAAAAACAACAAGAACAACAGCCACAAAAAGTAAATGGTTATGAGCCGCAAAAACGCCAACAAGTTCAAAGACCCCGAGAAAAGAGGCCTAAAGAGTGGCCGTAAGGGAAAGTTCACCTGCCCAAAATATCCTGTTCAACAAAATAGTTCAACGGATATGAAAAATGCAATTTACGCCATGATAAAAAGAAGAAAAGTTGAAATTCGTATGGAAACATTTGCGAAAAACACGAAAATGTATAGGGGAAGAGGAATTGCTTATCGACTGGGCAGTGAAAAGCAGTGAAATTCTCCATAAATTAACATAAAAAAAGGAAACATTGAAGTAGCCTTCCAGCACGAGTACAGGGTAAACTCTTATGAATGGCTCTCTCTGGCTCATAATGAACTGAAGGAAGGAACAACGGCAGAAGATGGAAGAGGGGCAGGAGAATTGAGCAGAAGTGACGCAGTTTGTTGATGGGGAAAAACCAAAAGCAAGTGGCTTCTTCACAGCTAGTCAAAACAAAGCATTAAAAGCCTGTCAAGGACAACGACAAGGATACAAAGACATGGGAAAAAAACCAAGCACTGAATCAGCTTTTGTACCACCAACAAAAAAAAAAGAAAAGAAAACCCAATCAATTTCTAGTTACATGAATATTTATGTATGTGAACATTTTGTACATCATGTTTTCTTATATCATCTAAGGCAAAAAGATTTGTGTAAATAACAGATTAAACTAGAGTGTTTAATAGAAAGAAGTACTGTCTAGAAGCTGTATCAAATGGAAACGGACTTTTTAGAAAAAATAGGAACAATGATAATATCAATAGAGAAATTTTTCAAATTTTTCAACTCTTTCCAAGCTCTTCCAAAAGATATATTTCAATGAAAGTAGGTAAAAGTAAATTCAAACCTCCTCTCCTCTGTTAGATATATCCCTAATTTTTACTTAAAACACAGCAGATCTTTTTATATTAGCCAAAATCACTTAGACTTTACAAGAATCGATTCCACAACAATTTGGAGTTTAATATTTATTTTAAAACTATTAAATAAATTGTCTGCTTCCATATAAAGAAGCTTCACTGTGTTTTGGAGGATAGAGGACACTTTGAAAAAGGTAATGACTAAGCAGAGCGGTCAGAGCCAGACGACGACGTCATCAACAGTGGCTGTGATTAGGGCTGGGGTTAGGGGCAAGTATGAGATTATGCTGCAACATTTGCCAAACGGAATTGCCAATGACTAATAAGGCCAACAAATGTATAGAAAACAAAACAGAAACAGAGAAATAAAACTAAAGCTAAAGCTGCAAAAGCATTTGAAGTGGGCAGCGACAGACAAACAACAACTAAAGACAAAAAGCAAAATAAAAACACACTATGAGTCAGAAGAAACAACGTATGAAGAAGAGGAAGAACCAGATGAATACAGGCAAAAGCGAGCGCTAAGTAAAGTGCTTCAAGTACAGAGGCGTGCAACCAGACAAAAGGGGGGTGGGCAGAGAGGGGCACAGTAAACTGGCAACTGCTGCGCAGTGAAACTCACTTGGCGCGTCGAGTGGGCTAAGAGAGCTGAAAGCTGAGCAGAGTTGGCGCCGTCGACAGCTTTTCAATTTGGGTTGACAGTTGCTGTTCCCCCCACCCCTCTCCTTCCTGCTCCTTTAGTTTTTCTTCAAATCTCACAAAGTCAAAAAACAGCCTAAAGCAGGAAGAGTATGTCGAAACAGAGAGAGAAAGAGAGAGGGAGAGAAAGACTAGGCGACTTTTCAAGGGGGCATTCATTTTTCTATTTTTAATCATTAATTTAATAAATTATACAAAAATGCCTCAATTAATCTAAGGCTTGTTGTGGAATGTTGTCGCTGGGGTTTTTAACAATTTTAATGAGCTTTCAGCACGAGTTTGTCAGATATGAAAAGTGAAAACTGAAGCAAAATCGTTGGCAAATTAATAAGCGAGAGTTATCAATGATTAAAGTCAAGTTGATATTTAATACCATGCATATCTTTACACTTAAAAAAAACTTGATAGATTATATGCGAAATTGATTAAGTTTGTTTAAATGCAAATTTATGAAAACTTTAAGGAACATTTGATACATTTGCAATGAATAGATAAATTATTTAATACTTTTAAGTATTTATAAATATTTGATTGTGAAAAATTAATAAAAGGATTTATTTTTCAATATTTTCAACTCAAATAAAACTTGACTATCAATTTAATTGCGAATTAGGAGATTGTATTAAAAATTTTTTTGTACAACCTTTTAATTAAATTTAATTAAGCAAGGAATTTTATCGATAATGCTCTACTTTTTTTATTTTCTAAGCCCAAGAGTTTTTGGTGTCAATAGAATACTCTTTTTTCTGAGTAATAAATCATCCTTAGACAACAACATTTACATTTAAAAAAAACTTGTTTGCCTTACCAACATATTGAAAGCTTTTAAAGGCTGAATGAGCAGAAGAAACCTTTGTTATTACAGGTGTGTTTTTGTTATTTGTAATTTGATGTACAGTCACTTGGCAATCGAGCAAACTCTTCACACAATCTTCTTAACATACACACACATAAACTTATAATAAATATGCGTCTGTTCTCGTAGCATCTTCCATATGGGATAATAATCAGGCGTGTTTTAAAATAGAATCTCAGGCAGAGTTCTAATCAAAGAACAGCGACGCTGCGGCGTGTAACAAAGCAATTTTCATTTCCATAAGCCACGACAAACAACAACGACAACAACAACGACAAACAACAACAACAATGGGCAACTGGCCTACTCAGCGGTCAACAACAGGAAAAAACGTCAGCAGCGACGCTGGCGCCGCTGTCGCGTAACGTAAAATGCGTGCAAATGGCCACAAAACAAAAAAAGAAGCCAACAGGGAAAAAACAGAAAAGAGGGAGGAGAAGTAGACGGAAAAGAAGCAGAGCAAACGAACGAATATTTTCAGCTTAATTACGAGTATGCTAAAGCAAACAAAAACAACGCCAACAGCAACAACAATAACAATAATAAAAGCCACACGGAAGTCAACAGCAACAACAACATCAACAGCAGCACCTTAACTCTTGTTGTTGTTGCTTGAACCGCATAGGCCAAGTGGGAACTGTTGAGTGGGAGTTGGAGGCGGAGGCGACAACATTTTTAAATAAACGACACACTTAACTGAAATTCTGTAATAAGCCAAGAATATTTTTAATATGCCAACAAAAACAAAAGCAAAGCCAAAAACAAAAAACACAGAAAAGAGAAAATGTTAAGCAGCAACAACAACAAACAAAACGCACAACGACAACAACAGCAACAACAACAACTTGCAACAATGTTGCTTGCTGCAATTTTGCTCGTTGCATTTTATGGACGAGTTCCAACACGAGAATTTATCACAAATTGCAGCGAATTCGCCGAAAGGTAGACAGAACAAACGCAAAAAGGGGGCGTAAAAGAGAAGAAAGCGAGTGAAAGAGAGAGGGCATGGGGGTCCAATCAGTGCAACATTTGTGTCGCATAACTTTGCCGTGTTTTCATTTTAATATTATTCAGGTTTTTCTATTTGAGCAGACAAAGAATCCAATGTGTGATCACAGCAAAGCGACTAAAAGTTACCCTGTAAGATGATTTCAAAAGTTATATCAAAAGTAAACCCCTTAGTAGATGATATAAATAATCTAGAATATCTCTAAAAATATATCGAATGATTTATTTCAGTTTTTCTGTAAAATGCAGCTTTCTAAAAGTCTCCTGCTTTTCTAGTATCTAATCTTGAAAATTATGATAAGTTTTCCCTTTGAAGCTTCAAATATTTATAATCTACAGGGTATTATAATACATAAATGAAAGACTGGCGACAAATATAATGTAATGCTCGATTTAATGTTGAAAAACATGGGCGTACAATGCATAAATCAAGATAAAAACAGATATTTAAGTAGTTCAAAAATGCGAAAGAAATGAGAACATAATCATATCTCATACAAATAAAGCAAATGTGACTATAAAAAAACAAAAACAAAAACCGATTAAGAAGAACTCGGAAATCCAATTAAATAACTTTAATATTATGCGATCTAACCTTCAGTTGAAAAATATATGTACACAGATCTTTTCATATAAATATCCGCATTTTTATAGTTTCAAAATAAATATAAAAAAAATATAAACACAAAAGAAAACCTTAAAAATATGCAGAGAACTTGTGCAAATAACGCCAAAAAAAAAAAACACACATGGAAATGTCCAAAACACTTAATATTGACACCAAATTTGATCAACAAACAGCCAGAGGAAGAAGAAGCAGAAAAAAAAATAACAACAAAGGTTTAGGAAACAACGTCAGCTAAAAACTTGTTTTGCTGCTGCAAACAGAAAACTAATTATAGCTACAATAACAATATTTTACCATTAGTCATCGCTGCAGCGACGTCGACGTTGACAGCGACTGCGGCAGCGGCAGCGCACACCTGTAGAAAGCGAAGCGCAAACAATAAAAGCGCCAATAGTCCAATAAGAAAATATAATTGCAAGCTCAGTACAAGACGACAGCATTTACTTGTGCGATAGAGAGAGAGCACGAGAGGGAGAGAGAGATGTGGAAAGTGGTTTGATAGTTAAACTTTGAATGAGAAATACAGGATAAATCGATAAGTGAATTATATTGAATAGAGAATAATTCCCTTTTTGTCTCACTACAATCATTAACATCACAGCTAAAAAGGACAGATCTATCTGGAAAAAAGGCTGACTTGGCAACACTGGTGGACAGTTGTGAGCTTAGAATTAGCTTAGTCCAAAGCGCCTTGAAGCAGAAAGCCTGCCAAAGGCAAAATAGATAAAGGCACAAAGAGCAACGCAATTGTAAGCTTAGCTCACTTCTTAAATGCGCTCTTCCACTCCTTCTCCCTCCCTCTCTTTTACTCCCTTTAGAGACTGCCTTAATGCCAAAAGGATTAGTTTGTAGTGTGAATTGAGAGACGCAGGCAAATGAGTAGAAAGCTGGCACAGTGGAAGATGGATGGGGTGAAGCTTAACGCCCACAATCTCCAGAGAGAGAGAGAGTTAACTGTCAGTCGGCGCTAGGCGCAAGCGACGTCCACTTTGACGTTGACGTCGACAGCGACAGCAATAGCGACAGCGACATCGACGCGACGGCCCCCAAGCGGCTTTTGCCTTTCAACGCCCGCGCAATTTTCTCATTGCTGTCGTTGTTTCTCAATTGACTTTCTATAATTGCGTTTAATGTGTTGTGACGGAGCCGCACTGACAATTACCCCTCCTCCCCACCCCCAACCCCACTTGACTGTTGTGCAACTTGGTAATTCTATTTTTGTTCATTTTGTGTGTATGTCTCTCTCTCTTTCTTTCTGTCTGTCTGTCGCTTTTTATCGCACATTTCACTGCACAGCGTTTTCGTTTTCACAAAAGATTCCTTCATCTCCCTCCCCTCATTGTCCGCCCACTTCCCTTTTGCCCTGAAATGAAACTTAAGCAGCTTTGATATTATTTAATTTGAATCTACTTTGTAAGTGTTTTGTTTTGCTGTTTTGCACCTTCTTTTTTCGCTTTTCCTTTTAGCCGATTTGCGTAATCTATGGCAAAGCAGGTCGCTAGGTGGCGCCACAGAATAGCTGATGATGATTTCATTATGTTTATCAGCATTGATGCAAAGAAAAATACCAAGAAAAGCACTCTAGAAAGTTCATAATGGATCGTATTTCGTGAGTGTTTCATTCCATTCTATTCCTCCCTCTTTTAGTTACATACATAACGGCACTGTGTGTTTACTGTACTTTGCCTTGTTCGTTTTGCACTCGCTATGATGCATCTACAGCTGGGCTTGGGAATTGTCCATTAACACTTGTTAACCCAATTTAGATTCAATTTCCATAGACGGTCGCACGTCGTTGTGAGTGTATTGTGATTGAGTGTGTCTGTGTGTGTAAGTGCGTTTGTGTGTGCATGAGAAACATGGAACGTTGAGCGACTCACAAAACAGGCAGCAATGCCCTGCATTGCACTATGGGCACATTTTTACAATTTTTAATGAAACCATTTTGCGAAAGCTTTAAAAATAACTTATTTATAAAGTTAACTTTTTAGCACATAGTCTATGTGTGAAAATATCGATAGATTTTAAAAGTATCCAAATCAAAAGGTGACATATATTTTTCCGATTTATTCTAATTTACCACAGTGTATTATTTTACAATTTTAATATTTTAAACTAGACTTAACAATCGATTTCGTTTTCGAGATAAATATAAACATATTCAAAAAATATGGGAAATGTCTCCATAGTGCATTGTCACTCAAAAGCAATTCACACACACACAGGCAGACATCCACATATATAAAAGAGAGACAGCTACGTGCTGCAGCAACAAGAACAATAATAAAGCAAGCGACGCAAACGCCGACGTCGACGCTGACTTTGCTGCTGGCGGCGCTGCCATTAACAAAAACAGCAGCCATAATAACAACTTCAAGGCTTACCGCTCAAACGTGCGACAGAGACGAGAGAGAGAGAGAGAGAGAGAGAGAGAAAGAAAGAGCGACAGAGAGAGATATATAGATCGTAGCTGGCAAATTTTCTCTTTAACGCTTCTTGGAGCTATATTTTTTTTGACTTGACCTCCATTGGCCGCCGCCCGAGGGCCGTTAATGGAGTTGAAGTTGCAGTTGGAGGCCGGCTCAATTAAAAAACTGCCAAATAAAAGCATAATCATAGCAACATTGTATGTACAGGTAAATTGCGATCGTTGTGCAAGTGTGTACCCAAAAAACGACAACGACAACAACAGCAGCAACAACAGAAACGAGTTCTCAAACGAAAACTGGTCCAGCAATCTTTCAAAACCAAAAAAAAACATCAATGAGAGAGCGGGCAGTCGAGAGAGGGGCGATTGTGACTTTTTGAAAGTAATCAACCATGAACTGAGAGGTTCTACCATTAATAACACTACAATAGCTTCACAATTGTATAAAAAAGATTCATACATATATCATTCAAAAACAATATGATCGTCAACTCACTTATTATTCAAATATTTCATGTAAGGTGAACATCTGCTTACCTGCAAAGAGTAGAGATACAAAATTTATTAGAATTACAATTGCAAAGTGAAAAATATATTTAATAGATAATTAATAATTAATTAGAATTTCTGTTTTTGCGCTCATTTATCACATTCTTTTCGCCATTTATGTAATGTTTGTGCTCTAGAAAATTCAATCAATCATGTCTACAAAATATATTCTATATATATACATATGTAGAACTAGACATTTCTAGGCCCAAATAAAAGTGAAACTGACATTAAGGCCGACAAGCACATCATTCAATTGGATTTCAGCAAAAAATAAAAAACATAAACAAACAAAAAATGTCAAAAAGCAAATGCAAAAGACGCATTGAATGACTAAAAGATACTCTCTAAATAGTTTTTGACTCAGTTTTCAATGAATAATAAAATAAACAAATAATAAAAATGAACATCGGATAGAATTTATGAACAAATAATAAGATACACAATATTAATTTATTAATATCTCAAACTATGTATCCCCGCTTTAACTATTTACTGAGCATCAAAAAAAAACTGTTGTTTTTTACATGATATTAAATTCTGTCTCTGTCACTCGTCTGGCCGCTGGCTTTTTGAAATTTTGCACACACTTTGCACACGCCTGTGCATAAATATGTATCTGTGTTGCGACAGGCAGCTGCTGTATCTCATAGATACACAACAAGGCACTACATGTTTAGCAACATTTGCATAGCGGCATGAGTGTGTGCGTGTGAGAGTGTGAGTGTATATGTATTGTAGTTACCTTTCACACTCGCCCACTTCAAGTGGCCTTCCCTTAACCTTAGCTTGGCTTAGTTTAAGCCACGTTAAGCTCAACACAGCTCACCGTTTTAGCCCGACTCAATTCAACTGTTTGTCGAGGTCTCAGTTTTAGCTCACAAGGTTCGCACTATAAATAATGACTAAGAAAATTACGTTTAGCCAAATGGCAACAGTTGTAATGAAGTGAGCAACGATTATTGATTGCCACACACACCTACCACAAACACCTTCCACACACACCTTCCACACTCAAATACAAACAGTCCACAATCCATTTAGAGTGCCAATCGATCGATCGATGGCGCTTTTAATTCAATTGATTTACATATCCACATAAGTGAGGAATTTCACCCGTTGCATTTCATTTGTTACCAATTAAATTGTCTAGGCCTAATGTCATATTCAATAGGGTCGGTCGTTAACTCTTTTACTCTCTTTGTTTACAGAAAAAAAATAAAATAAAAAATACAATTTCCATATGGATTGGATGTCATGGAATTTTGTAGTCGTGTCTATATTAAGCTACGTGATGTCTTGCATGAATATTTCATTTACATTTTGTTGAATTTACAAGTTCTCTTACACCAAACACACACAGACAGACACACAGGCACACACATACGAATATGAGCAACAAAAAATAATAATAAATTCGAACTTTGCTGACAGCCGAAAATGTCGCTGCTTTGATTGGCATATGAAAGCTTTTTTCCCGCTCCTCCCAGACGCTCGCTCTGCACTCTTCGCTCTTTAGCGCTGTCAAAGCTTCTACATATAAACTCGGGTGCAAAACTATAGCCGCACCTATTTTTTTCAGTGTTCGCATAGAAAGAGTGGAGCTAGAAAAAAGATTTTACTACCATTTGAAAGAGCGTTAAAAATGTGAGAAAATAGATGACAAACATCAACACTTTCCATGAAAAAATTTACCGTTATGTTGCATTTTCGTTTTGGGCAAGGTGCAAAATTATAGCCGCACAAGCCGATTTCTTATTCTATGATTGAATAGCGGCGATTTTTTTTGCGCACACTTGGTTGAGTAGCTATTTAAAATGAGTTAATAAAGATTCCAAGTGGATCAGTGCTTTCTCATGTCGGGTTAGGTCAAATCCTGGCGCCCAAAAGTGTGAAATGCCCATTTTGAGAAATTGACAGAAATTTTGGCCTCTCCGACAAGGTAGTTGGACATTTTTGATAAAATCAGAATGAATATGGCACAGGGAAACCCGGAAGGATGTAGGCCGAGCAAAACCAAACTCAAAAACCGAACATTATTGCCTTCAAGCCAAGAGCGCGTCTCACGGTTGACGTGCATTAATGCGATGTCCAGTTGAAAAATTAACTTTTCACGCCTTCGACAGCGAAAAAAAGACAGTATGTTCATTTTCAATACATCCACGTACTCTCTGAAGCTCATTAAAGAGCTTGGAAATGCCTGTACCAAGCATCCAGACTCGCAGAACGCAGCCTAAACCATCACAGATCCTCCTCCAAAATTTCACGTGGAAAAGTATAGGAGTTCTTCCTTAAATCCCTCCAATAGTGCAAAAACCCATCATGACTATCCAAATTAAACCTTTTCTCATTCGATTAAATGATCTGGGAAGATAAATTAATTTTTGCATTGCTTTGTAAAAAATTTATATTTTTGACCATTTGGTCGCAATGTTAGTTGTGGCGAATTTCATCTGGGACTCTTTTTGGAGGTCCAGTAACCTTAAAGCCATCTTTGATTTTTGTCGCACTTATGGTTTCTGATTTTTTTAAGGCTCGTACAACAGCCCAGAGAGACACTTGTAGGCCACATTCAGGCACTAACGCATTAGCGGTCTTTAATGAATTGCTTGCAGCACTCACTTAACGGCGGTGGTCATTAAAACTTAACTTCGAATTACATCCTCCGGGTTTCCCTGTACCATATTCATTCTGATTTTATCAAAAATGTCCAACTACCTTGTCGGAGAGGCCAAAATTTCTGTCAATTTCTCAAAATGGGCATTTCACACTTTTGGGCGCCAGGATTTGACCTAACCCGACATGAGAAAGCACTGATCCACTTGGAATCTTTATTAACTCATTTTAAATAGCTACTCAACCAAGTGTGCGCAAAAAAAATCGCCGCTATTCAATCATAGAATAAGAAATCGGCTTGTGCGGCTATAATTTTGCACCTTGCCCAAAACGAAAATGCAACATAACGGTAAATTTTTTCATGGAAAGTGTTGATGTTTGTCATCTATTTTCTCACATTTTTAACGCTCTTTCAAATGGTAGTAAAATCTTTTTTCTAGCTCCACTCTTTCTATGCGAACACTGAAAAAAATAGGTGCGGCTATAGTTTTGCACCCGAGTTTATACATAAGTGCGTAGGTGTCGCTGTATTTGTTTTTGTCTTTGAGTTTGATTTTGACTGCCGCGAAGGAGCCCAGGAAGCAAAAGAGCAAAGAATGCACTCAAGAGAGCAGCAAGCACCAGTTATACCTGTATACATATATACATGTGTGTGTGTGTGTGTGTGTTGAGTGAAATTGCAACAACAACATCGCCTACATAGAGTCTGGATTCGGATTCGCAGCTGTCTAACTCCTTTCACCCACTCAAAGACTAAGGAAAAGCTTTGTAAGCTAGGGCAAAGCCAGAGTTGCCGCCGTTATTGCAGATCACAAATTGTAAGATTTCTTGGCAATTTGTTGGACAAAGATTTATGAGAGAAAGTCGCAAAAAAAATAAACAAAAACAGGAAGTTGACCGAGAACGGCAAGTGAAGTAAGAAAAGGTGAGAAGAATGAAGCGATTGTAACTTTCGAGCAGAGTTGTTAAAAAGAATCTGAAAAACTGTTTACTTTACATGTTATTGCAAAAGTCTTTCAGACACATCTGGTTTGAAAGCTCGAGATTGGAGTTAGTATATAAAGATTAACGATCAGTTGGTACAACTAAACAAGTTATGAATGATGGCTGGGAAAATCCATGAGTGACCATATATAAAAAAAAAAGAAAAACAAATTAATTAACACGCAAGGCAATTGGGAATGACTAACTGCCAGCACTGGGGTGTTATTTGGGTGGTAAAATATGTGTATGGCGGTGCCGAAGGAAACTAGCACAATTTGCGGTTTTTCTTATCGTTCGTTCGGGTGGAAAAACATTCCCAAATAACAAAAACAGTTTATTTGTATGCAGCCCGCACAGTCACAAACACACACACACACACACACACACACACACACACACACACATCGCAATACAAAAACAGCACCAAAAGTATTTAAACGTATTATCACGATAAACGCCAGCAAGAACAGGGCTTGAGTAAAGCAGGCAAACACAAAAACAAAAACCAAAAAGCAAAAAAAAAACCAATAAATAAATAAAAATATTCCAGCGACGCCGCCGATGACGACAATAACAACAGCAAAAGCAAAAGCAACAACAAAATCAGTAATGGCAACGCGAAATACAAACAACATTTTTAAAGTCGCAATAAGCGAAAAGCAAATATAAAAACAAATAAAACAAAAACGAAAAGTAAAAGAATTAAGTATGAAAAATACAATAACAAGGGGGGCACAATTGGGGTGGTAATTGCCTGAAATAGTTTACCCAAAAGCTAAGGGATAAAAATAAGTAAAACAATAAGGGTTCTCTTTGTATCTGGTAGATACCAAGATGCTTAAATATTTAATGCATTTTTATGCGTACTTTAAATATTTATTTAATAATAAAATTTAATATAAATATTTTCTAAATTAGAATCTTATTTCGCATCCAGACTGTAAATTACAAATAGCTCAAATTCCGTGCCTGTTACTTCAAAGAATACTTTTGATAATTAAATCAAATGCGATTGGAACGTGAGATATCGAGATCTAATTTCGTAATTTACCACTTCAAGTCTACACTTCGTTGCGAATGAAATCTTGTTGTGGTATCAAACAATGATGTTAAAAATTTAAAATAAAAATTAAATAAAAGCGAAAACAGCAAAATACAAAATAATCAACAAAAGCGAATAAAAAAACACACAAGATTAAGTAAAAGGAAGCGAATTTCAACTGATAGCCAAAAAAAAAAAAAGGGGGAGCAATAAAAACATCAACAAGACGACTTAAAAGGCAGGAGCAGACATGCTTAAACTGGAAAAAGTAATCAGAGACAAAACAACGAGAATAGAGAAATGGAATAAAAAGCATAGAGGAAAGATAAGCGTCTGAGTTTTCACACGCGCCCAAACAAAAAAAAACCCAGAGTAAAACATTTTCGTTAGCTTTTGGGTCATATTTTCAACGCATTCAATTGAAGCCCATTGACAACAACAACAACAAATAACAACAGCAACAACAACAACAATGAGAATATAAAACATCACAATTTCGCATGGTTTCTCGTCGCGTTTTATTGTTTGATTATCAATAGAGTCGACATTCATACAGAGAGAGAGAGAGAGAGGGACAGATAAGAGTCAAAATGAAGAAGAACGAAGAATGCATATGGCAACAACAACAATAAGCCATATTCATACACTACATACATATATGTATCTCTATATGTTTATTGTACCCATAATCATAATAAATTTGTGTCTCCAGGCGCTGTTTGTCTGCTCGATAAAACGATAACGATTATGACTTGGCACACATCAAATTGGCAGCCCCCAATAAACGGCCTATACTATGCGAATGCCAAAGCGAAATAAATATCTAACGATATTGCCAATTGCAATATTTCACATTAGATGATAGACCTCATTTCGATAAACTTAGAGTTTATCGTATATTTAACAGCCTCAAAAGAATGCTCCAATAATAGATGATTAAATTTAATCAGACTGTAAGAAATATGAAACTCCTTAAAACTTTTCAAAAGAATTCACATTAAGAATAACCTAACAAGTGAGAATTTAATACAAATTAAAATAGGGCATAAATTCAACAAATGCCAGACTAAGAAAAAATTTAAATAGTTGTCTTTAAGATTCCGAATCAACTGATGCATATCTAACAAAAACTTTCCTAGGAGTTGCTGTTCCTATTTTAATTTGATAATAAAGAGATAATTATCCAACAATTTGTATCTCAAAAGCAACAGCTCATCGTTAAATGATATCTTGATTTTAGTCTGGATTTGATAAGACAATATAAAGTTATAATGTTCTTTGAAAAATTATAATTAAATGCACTCATGACTTTTGCTCATTGACAAAGATAATGCCATAAACCAGCTGATGAAATAGTCAATGGGCAATTCATCAGACATTTCTAATTAATTTCATGCAATTGAATGCGAAATTATATGGAACTTGTTCCATTCGAAATTCAGTAGAAATTTTAAATGGAATTAACAGATTCAATGTTTGGCATTTGATTATAAATTTCATTTTCAATGCACTTATGAACTTTATGTGATAAAAGCAAATTGCAATAAATTATCTTTTACCAGTGAATAAAGAGGGAATAAAGTCTCTATATATCTATATGATGTGAGGCAATCTCAACTCACCTGTTTCGCGCTTTCGCTTGCTGTTGGCCGCTGCTCCAGACTTGGACACCGATTGCTGTTGTTTTTGTAGTTGTTGATGGCGTTGTTGTTGTTGTTGATGATGTTGTTGTTGTTGTTGGTCCTGTGAGTGCTGCTTGATGATCACACTGCGCTGACGCGGCTGCTGTGTCTCCGTGTCCAGATAGACAATGGGCTTAAGATCGCAACTGATGCCAATGTTGTTAACCTGTTCAATCGTTGGCTTTATATCTACATCCACATCCACAGCGGCTGCATAGATGTTCTGTCGCTGACGCTGATGATGATGCTGGCTCTGACTCTGGCTATAAAAGAGTCCTCCTTCTGGACCGGAACCGGAACCGGCAACGACGGCGTAGTCGACGACGAAATCGGACGCGTGTGAATGATGCGACGTTTTCATTGGCGCATCCAAATTAATTGAACGATCCTCTGGTGCTCTCTATCTCTCCCTTTTTCTCAATCTATCTCTCTCTCTCTCTGTTCGCTTTTCTTGTTGTTGTTGATCGACTCGTTTCGTTTGCAATTTGTGTTGCAACCTCGTTTCGGTCGTGTGTTTTCTTGTATTTGCTTTTTTGCAGAATTCAAAATTCGCTTCTAATTGGATTTGATTAGATTCAGTTGCTGCCGTGTTGCTGTTTGTTGCTTTGGCTCAATATTCATCAGAATTTTCTTGTCTTCTTACAATTTAATTTACTGTACAAAAAATTACTGTTGATATTTCGACGTGACCAAAATGTTGACTTTGGTCTGCCTTTTAGATTGTTATTGATGGATTATTTATTTACAAATATTTTTATAGACATTTACAATTTATGTCAAATTAAAAAGAGAATCTGCAAGAAGAAGAAAAGACAATTATTAGCTAAATTATTTATTTAAAATATGTTTATATGTAAAAATCGCTGCCAGTAAAACGTTTACGAATGTATAAAGAACGTTTAAAATACATAAAGTACAATAAGTACATTAAAACATTTACAGCGAAAGTAATAAGCCAAAGAGATGGTAAACGTCTAAGCAGATCAAAATAAATAATTTGTCAGTAAAACGATTACGAATGCGAAACAAAAAGAATAATAGGAAGTCTGCATGCTAGAAATGTATACAGATTTATGTAGGGACAAGGAGAAAGCGTGACATACACACATTGAGTCTGCTTATTTTATAAATTGATTAACAAAACTCTCATTGATCATTCGATATGTAATTTTCTAGCGGAGTTCCGTTGAAATGGGGGCAATTTGTTGATGTGTGCATTGAGTCTAATTTTTTTGGGAATGAACGGAAACTTAATTAATTTTAAGTTACGGAACTTTTTCAGTTCTAATTAAAGTTTGTTTTTTGCTTTTTTTTTTTAGAAAATTTCCATTCAGAAATCTTTTGTGCAAACAACAAAACAACAGCAATGAGAACAATAACAACAAAATTATTGCTGCCAGACGATGCGAAGCAGCCAATTTGAGGTTTTTTTGTTTTTATATCTTTCGGGGCGGCTTTTGGGTGACTGCGTGTCAATGTGTGCGTGTCAGTGTCTGTGTGAAATATAAAACTACGCAAAAACTATAAAAACACTCGCCAGCAAGAAGAAGAAGGAGAAGAACGCCTAAATGGTAGTGCTAAAAGCAAAACAACGAAACATAATAGCAATAACAAATTTGTAGATTACGCACCAACACATGCAAAAAGATAGATATGTGCGAGTGTGTGTGCGTGCTCACAGATACGCAAAAACTTTTTCTACGCATTTCATGCTGAACGGAACGACAAAAAGTTCTTTGGAACTAAACTTTAAAAGCACTTTGAATGAAATAACAAAAATTTGGCCAATTGGCAACTTTCATATGTGTGTGTGTGTGTGTGTATGTGCGTGTTAAAAACAAAATTAACAACTTGTTGGGTTGGGCAAGAGGCAGGCAATTGAGAAGGGGCGGGCAGGCGGAACACACACAAAAAAAAAACGTATAATGAATATGTGCGGTGAGAAAACAAAAATTAAAGCAAGCAAAAAGCCGGTTCTCACACACACTCACACAAGTGAACATTAATAAAAGCGAGAAAAAGTTGCAAAGATGCTGTCGACGTCGCTGCTGGGAAGAGAGAGCGACGTCAAGGAGTTGCAGCTGCTGTTTGTTACATACAAATACATACAACCACATTAACCGAGAGAGAGAGAGAGAGAGGGAGAGCGAAGGCAAGCATAACAAACAAATGCACACTCACACACACGTACACATACACCAATATGGACACATGGGCGGCAGCAGCGCCAACGTCAGCGCCACATCGACCGGCGCAGACGTCAACAAAGCAAAAACGAAGAAGAAGCAGAAGGCAAAAGCAAGCAAAGCGATAGCGAGGTATGAGAGCGAAGCTTCGGGATGTCTGCGTCGACGTTGACGCTGCCGTCGCCGTCGACGTCGAAACGAGTTTTTGCTGTTGGTTTGTTTTTGTTATTGCTGCCCTGCCTGCTGGGCGAGTCGCAAACAACAATAACAAATACAAGCGCGTATAAATAAATTGGATTTGTTTGCAAATTGCGACACAAGCTTTCGTTACACAGATACACACATAAACACACACACACAGCAAGATCATTGAAAATGTTGACAAACAATTATAGTTGTTTTAATTTTATTTTATTGTCTCTGTCAAAATATTGTAAAAGTTCTATTAAATATTTTGTTATATTCAGCACCTGCAGCTTTTTATTTTATATGTTTTTCTTGTTATTTTAATTATATATTATTTTTAAGTTTATATAAATTTCTTTTTGCTGCTACCGCGTGCAACGTCTGTCAACGACGCCGTGTGCTGAGACTCTGCCACGCTGCCAATTCTGCAGCTGCGACTGAAGGCTGCGACGCTGACTTTCGCCGTTGGGTTTTGCCCAGGCGCCTGCGCCAACGACAATCACACGCTCTCTCTGTCTCGCTCTCACGCTCCTTCTCACACTCTAACAGGCTCTGCCCGGGGGACTCGCGAAATCGTCGCATTTTGCTGACGTGGGCGCGCCACCTTGGTCGCAAGGGGGAGGGTACAAATAAGAGGGGGGCGTGAGGGTAAGGGGGTTGCCTGTTTATTTCAACAGACACGTAAGGATTTGCGTAGTTTCGCAGTTCGGGGAAGTGGATTACGGGCGCGTCAGAAATAGTTTCTTTTACACAATCAACGCGAAAGTTTAGACGAAAGGGGAATGAGGGAGAGGGGCCGGGCATATGAATGTTGGGGCGCCACAAAGGTAGGGGTAGGTCGAGACTCGGACGCGTCGAAACTTGCGTTTGTGGGCAGACTTAATTTCACACACACACACAAACGCACAGTGGCTAACCCACACACACATACACATATATTCTTATGTTTGTATTTTTAGCTCACAAAATGGCACAGTTACAGTTTTAAAAGACGTTTGAGGTCGTGGAGAGGACAAAGGGGGCGAACCAAGGGGCAAACAAGCATATGGCTAACATTTGTATGCGTGTGTGTGTGCAAGAACACTTAAGAAAGCCAGCTAAAGGATTTCGAATCGCTTTTTAATATGCGGTTAAAGCTTATCGTGCTAATAGAAAGACAGGAAAAATACTCTACATACATATTGTATTCCTTGAAAAAAGTGAGAGAGAAAGTTGTTAAAAGGAAAACGGAAAATTCCCAAAAATAGACTATGATATGGATAGGGATAATTGGAAAAAGGCTAAATGCTTAATGCAAAGAAAAGCTGTATTTATTCCTGAGATTTCTGGGGAAAAGTCTTCTATTCAAAAGATTATTTCATAATCAGGTGTGCTACAGAAATCTCTTTCACTTGAATTTGACTTAAATTTGTATGCTACAGAAATCTCTTTCACTTGAATTTGACTTAAATTTGTATGAAATTTACGTCATTTTTCAGGTGAAAGAGATTTCTGTAGCACACCTGAATATCTATTTACATCTTTTTTTTAATATTTAAGATACAAAAAGTATGAATGGAGATAAATAATAACGGAGAGATAGTAATTTTGAAGTTAAGCAACTTGTGCTCTAAGTCTTCTTTAATATTTTATCAAACATATTTACAATTTTAAAATATAAATTCAAATGAAATTTAAATTAATATTACTTTAGGTTTTAATGTTTCGAAGCGTATTTTAATCTTCTTGAAAAATTCATAGGCTTGAGGAAATAAGGTGAAGTTTTTAATAATAAATTTCCTTAATAAATTCTTCAAATAAAATTGAGATTTTTTAAATATATTGTTTTATAAAAAGATCTAAAGAATTATCTATAATATGTAGAAAATTCCATATCTAGAATAATGGCTGAGTTAAAATGAATTATGAATTTTAAATGTTGCAAAAAATAATTATTTCAATCAAATCTTGTTAAAAACGTATCTAATCCATTTTCATGGATAAATTCTGTATTTAAGATCTAAAGACCAATTTGTGTAACATTTAAAAACTATATCAAAAGGCCAAAGATCTTAAATCTTAAAAAAACAAGTAATTTTAATCAAGTCTAACTATGGGAAATCTATTTAAATTCAGTCTTATCTCCATGATGTGCTCTGGGCCTAAATTGAGTTTTAACCAGTTTTAGCCAGTTAGAAGCAATGTTAACAGCAGCCTGCTTGTCAATTAGTAGGCCAATAAACGCACCTCCCACTGGAAGCCAAGTTGTAATCTCATTGGCCAGTTTCTAACAGCTGTCGACTGCTGTCGGTTGCCAGCTTGTGGCTCCTTGAATTTCACTTTGAGTTAACAGCCCCACCTCCTCCCCCACCCTCGCTCATCAAACTGTACATATGGCACAGTAACAGGCGTCGCTGTCAACTTGTTTTGGCCCCCTTTTTTCTGTTGACGACTAATTGACAAGTAAGGGGCTGGAGGAGTGGGGGGAGGGGTTCATGTAGTGCTTCCTATGCTTATTAGAAGCAAAAAGAAGAAGAAGAAGCCACAACATGAGGCAGACTGTCGAACAAATTAAAGTTGTGCAACAATTTAAATCTTTTACATAAAATTGTGTAAAGCCCAAAGGCTGGCAGCGACGCTAGCAGCGCTGCCAGCGTTAGCGCAAGCAGCAAATTGTTTTCAGTATCCTTTGCATGAATGGCCACGCTCAAGCAGCCGCTCTTTCACGCTCTCTCTCTCTCTGTCAGTTGCGCTCTCTCGCAGTCACGCTGTTTCTTCGTGAGCAGCGCGCACCGGCGACGATGGCGGCATTTTCTTTGATAATATTGTTGATGACGCAGCTCTGGGCAGGAAGGACCCTAAATACATATGAATACATATATACACACACACATATAGTATGCTTCCTTTTGCCTCGCAAGAAGCACAACAACAATACAGCCATCATAAATGTGAATGAATGTTGCGGGCAGCATGTCTGGAATTTCATTAGAATGAAAGAACAACAAAACAACAAATACCACAGAGTGGTGGAAAAAGGAAGAAGACCGTGAAACGTCGCCCGCATTTGCCAGCATATGGAAAACCCTTAGCAAAGTTGACATTTTGTCGTGAAAAATACAAAATACAAAAGCCAAATCAGAAAATTGTTCTCGAACTGAGTGGAAAACAATTGAAAATTGTAGTTTACTATAAGGACAAGCTGGGATGTTTTATTTATTACCAACAAAAGCAATGCAGCTGCCAGACACGCACACACACACACGCACGGATACACCCTGTATCGATATGATAGTGTACATTTAATAATTAAAATTATTGCCAAAAGCTATTTAAATATGTAATTGAAAACGTGTAAAAATTTGCTCGTTTACATGCTCTCTCTCTCTCCTCACTCGCACACAGCTACGTGCGCTACTTTGAGTTCATCGTTTTCAATTCATTTTGAGTTTCTCTCGGTCTGCTGCTTCTTCTTCTTGCCACTTGAATAGAGCGCAGCAACAACAACAACGAAGAAACACACTCAAACAGACACGCACACACATGCACAGTTACTCAATATACACATGAACGTTATTATGGCATATGCAAGTGTATTTGTGCTTACTTTTCATTTATTTTGATGATATTGGGGCGAGGAAATTAAAGGAAAAAAGCATTCACTTTGCGCGTAAACACTTTGTTCACATTACAATTGAAACAAAAATTGAATTATAGAAAGTGTAATTGAATTTTCGTTATTAAAACACTCGCCATGTTTCGCTCGCTCGCTCTGTTTCACTCACGCTAACGTACACGCACACACGCACGCATGAATCACAATCAAAAATTTTTCTCACTTTTAAAACACGAGCCCGAGAACGAGCGACTTTCCGTCCGCGTTGTTCAGAGAGTTTTAGTAGACTGACTGACTATAGGGTGGAGAAACATCGAGTGAAACCAGTGCTGCCAGAGTCGCTTTTTTCCCGTCAAATCTGGCTGTTTTCAATGGCCATTTGCTAGAAAAATTTGCAAACAGCGGGCAGCGGGAATTCTGGCTTTTTTGTTTGTTGAAATGCTTTTTTCCGATTTTTTTGTAAATGCCCAAATATAGGGGAAATTAAATCCCAATATAAAAAAATTCGCTTCGTGAAATGGCAATTAATGACAGCACAACAATATTTTGGATCGAAGTCAATTCCTATAAGAATTCTGGGGGCAACAATACTTTTGCAGGGTTGGCTAAGGTTGCCATTGATTTATTATCGTTGCCTTGGTCAAACGCGAAGGTGGAGCGCATATATTTAGCCAAGTCAATCTTGTGAAATCAAAACTGCGAAATAAACTACACTTGAGTCACTTAACAGTATACTTTATATAAGGTAATTGGTTATTTGTTTGCTACTTATTATGAAAATAATATATTTTATTATGAATTTACAGATATGGCTTGCGTAGACTCGACCAGTGCTGCTACACATATTAGCTTCCCAATAAATTCCTGCGGATGACAGGATAGGAGAATGAGGACAACATCGATAAAAGATCAGCTGCTGCTCAAATGGCTCACTTTCTTTATGAACAACTGTTGTTGTGCGCTCACTCTACCCTTTTCGAAAAAAAAATACAGAAATAAATGAATTGAAAAACTAGCTTTTTTTATGGCTTGTTTAACAAATCTTTCAGCTTTTTTGCATCGTTCCTCCCGTCAAAAACAGCTTTTTTTCGAACAAAAGCTGGCAACACTGAGTGAAACATCGGTGTCGTCGCTGCCTTGCAAAACATCGGAGCCATCGATGTTTGGTAGGCCACTATCGAATGTTTTTATATACAACAAAAATAAACAATCCTGATTTTAAAACCCTCTAAATTATTGGAAAGAATAAATTCAAAATATGAAATATGTTCAATACGATCCCTTTTACAGCTTAAATTTACAGATTTAAAAGCCGTGTCCAAAACATTTTATGTGTTCAGCAAGCATTAAAACATCGGGAACAACACACACCTCTAATAAATAAATGCATTAATCAGCTGGCAAAAAAACAAGGTGGCAACTTCTGGGCCCCAAAAAGGGCGAAGTTTCTTCGCGAAAAAAATTAACTTTTTCAATTTAAACTCTAGAATTTTGAAAATTTTACCAGATTTTTTGTTGGATTTTTCTCGAATTTACAATTTTCTTACTTTTTGGATTTTTTACTAACTTTGCCACGCGAAGAGCCAACTGCACCAAACCAATTTTAGAATGAACTTAATTAATTTACAAAATTTTGGTTTTTGTTGTTTATTTGAAATTGTTTTTATTTAATTTTTAATTGATTTTTTAAAATTTCAAATTTGCATTTCAAATTTAGCGAGCAAACTGTAATTAAATACCAAAAATAATTTAATACCAAAATATTGACGAAATTTATTAACATCTAATCGAAGTGGTATACGTATATGCGCTTGTTATCGATATAGCTAATGCGCTCGCTTTTTAAACTTTTAAAATGCTTTTGAAATTTTGCAATAAAGAACAATTTAATAAAACCTTATGAATTATAAATTGATAAAATAAAAGAATTAATGTTAAAGAATGTTTGGTGCACGTCACATTTCGCGTGGTGAATTTGGTATGATTATTCTAAATAAAATGTTATAAAATCGACAAATCGATTCGTTTAAAATTGAAGTTAATTTGTTTTAATGTTAAAAACTAGTTGATTAACAATATTTAATATACATAAAAGTATGACTAGAAGTGTGATGCAAATTGGAATGAACGACTAAAGAAAAGCACAAGGAGAGCCCCCAAACTCCAGGGGCGTGTCCAGTTGCAGCTGAAGTGCCACGCCCCCAACTCCAACTCTGCCTTCGCTGTCGGCTTCCTCCTACATTGTGCTGTCCAGCATGTCCACCAGGCGTTTTATCTCGCGTCTGGAAGAAGGAGAAGGTGGATAAATAAATATATGTATATCTATAGATAAATAGGGGAATCCCAGTTGAAACTCACATGCGTTGACTCAGCTGCTCGGTGGGCTTCATGGACTTGGATATTTCCTCGGTCTTGGCCAGCAGCTGATACTGACACTTGATGTTGGCATCCAAGGCATCGGTGAGCTTCTTCACCGCATTCTTGTGCACCTCCACATTGTCCGCAGTTATGGAGGAAATGGAATGCAGCAGATTGCCCAGATTCTCGACCAGATTGTCCACAGAGGTGGCCAGATACTGTGCCTCCAGCTCGATGTCACTTAGCACATTGCCATCCACTTGGGGCACATGATGACGGGATTGCAAGAATCTTGAGATCGGCGCCGTCGAAGTCGATGGCGTTGTGTGCTCCGAGGCGATGCTGTAATCTGTGGCCGCCCGCAGCTTCGACTCCAGATTGTGGGCCACAAAATGATGCATGGCGCCCGTGCTGCTGGTGGCGCCTTCTCCATCCAGTTCATACGGAAATGCTGGAAAGGATTAAGATAGAGAGTACTATATATTTGAGAGGACTTCATTGCTACTCACTCGATTGCAGTGATTTTGGTCGACTCGAGGGTTTGCTCAGCTCACCAGAGCTGTCTTTGGAATTGCTGTTGCTTTGTTCCTCCTCCTCCTCCTCGTCGTCGTCATCCTCGCCAGAATCCAGGTTAACGTAGCTCTCGTTGCCACTGCCCATCGGCGGCACCTTATTCGCCGTGGGCGTAATGTCCTGCAGCACATGATCGGGCACTGGACCCGCATATTGTGCCAAAAATGGAATCTCCGAATAGGACGCCGGAGTTCCACAATTGTTTCTTTGTTGCATTTTGGTGTTGTGGCTGGCGGCAGCTTCGTCGCCTTCCGCTTCGTCTGCGTAGCCGTAGCGCGGGCGTATGGGAATGTCCTGACTGCGACGCGACATTCTCAGTCCCACTATATAAGTGGAAACTATTAAAACTTAATAAATAACCAGCTGTTGAAATTAAAATTGTCTTCAATCGTTTGATTGAACTATTTATTCACCAAAGTCAATGAACGAACTAGTTCCCAAATCATTTAGTTCATATCGTTGTTCGTTCGTTTCGCTCGTTTGAGTTTCTTTTATTATCAGTGCTGACCAGTGCTGCCAATTTAGGTGGAGTATTTATGCTCGCCAAGAGACAAAATGTGTTGCCGCAGTGTTTTTTTTACTCCTAATATTACTTTTTATTATTATAAATTGCTCTACCTCACGTTGAAAGTTATTGAGCATTTGAACTGTTTATTGTCTGCCGCACAAAACGGACGCTCGACCCGTGCTTGAATAATAACAGACAAATATCGCTACAAGAAAACAATCGACAATATCGCTAAAATAAATCTGAATTAGTTTCGATATTTGTGCGATACTTGTGAGATAAGTACATCCCTAATTTTTAGAGTTGGGCTTTTAGTTCAATTTGCTGAATAAATTCAGTCGTAAATTTTTCAGTCGTGATCTAAATCAGTCATTTATTTCAATTATTCAGTTGGTCATAAACGATGAAAGGTGAATTGGTCATTCTGATCAGTTAATTAGTTGTTTATGAACGATAAACGATGTGAATAGGCTACAACTGTTTCTTTTTAGTGGAATGTGCAATGTATCTTAACTTTATAATTAGAGTAGATGACAAAAGTCAATTAGTTTCAGGAATCACTTTTAATTATTTATGTTGTAGTTATACCCTGTCTGATTGAAAATGAGAAAAGAGAGTAAATTGTTTTTTTATTTTAGGCTTAAGTAACCTTTCACATTCTTCAAAACTTAAAAATATATCAAATTGAAAAATTGTTACAAGTAAATAATGAAGAAATTGAGTCCAATCGTGGAACTTCATGTATATAATTCTAATTGTATTTCTCTAAGAAACTTAAAAATTGGCTAGAGAAATTAATGAACAACTGCGAAATGAACGATTTAGTCCATGATTGACTGAATAAGTTCATTCGCTCATCTTAGTGGCCCGTTCATTTGAACTTGTTCAGAACGAAACGACACAGCGCTACTAATTTTACCATAAACAAAAACAACATCGAGCGGGTTGGACGCGTGCGGACGATTCGCGTCGCTGTGTTGTTGTATTTTCAAACAAATGGCCGCCGACGCGTGTGCCTAAGTCAAAAATAAGTGTTAAATGTTTTATTGTTAATGTGGAGCAACAATTGATAAGTGCTTTTTATTTCTTTGAAGTCTTGATGAAGCCGCGGTTAATGCAAAATCGTTTTCGTACTTGCCTGTATGTGTTGGAGTCATTCGTGTGCGCGCGTGTGTGTGTATAAGTGTCGACAAAGTGCATCTGCACGGAAATAAAGTGCCGCAAATAAGAGCAAAATAAAACAAAGTTAATGTTTTTCTGTGTCTGAATTAACAACGAATAAAGTTGATAAATGTGCTAAATGTAAAGGATAAAACAAGCAGAGCAACTAGCAGGTATCGATACCCGCACACATATGCAGAAAAACCGACAGCGAATGCAGTGCGTGCATCTGTGTGTGTGAGGGCGACAAATTCGCTCTCTCGTGTGTGAGGGGAAAGAAAGATAAGAAGAAGAAGCAAACCATCGTTTTGCTTTTGCATTTGATTTTGCGATTACATGTGTATTGCTGCCTGTCCCCGGGGTTCAAATTCCAATTTGAATTTGAATTTGCAAGTTGCGCATGCGTTGCCGCTTCTCAACGTTAAAACAAATCGTGTTTGTTCTTTGTGAAACTAATCATTTCAACGTTGAACGAATCAAACAAGAATAATAAAGAGGTAATAAAAATGAACACTTGCTAAATAAAAAAGAATTTATTGAGAGAACGAGAGCAACGAAATTAATGTTACTTCTCTCTTGCTCTCGTCGATTTAAGTGCAGAAAAAAAACTTCATTTACTTTTAGTGCATGCGTGTGTATGTGTATGTGTAGTTTTGCCTGCTACTCTTTTCTCTGGCATTTGGTTCTTTGGCTTTTCTTTTCTATTTTGTCCAAACTGCGGCCAACTTTTGTTCTGACTGCTTTGCCAGTTACGCTTATTCGCTTGTTTTGTGCTTTACGCCATTGTCTTGGCATTCGCTTGGGCAGCCGCTGTCTCTGCCGCTGCCTTTGCCTCTGCTGCTGCAGCTGCGATTGCACTGAATCGTAATCGTAATCGCATTCTCGCATTCAGCTGGCAAACTTCGTTTAGTTTTTCCAACCTATCACAATTTAGAATTTTTAACATTAATATGAGTTATTATGCAATCTGAGTCATTTTCCTGTCAATTTCACATCGGATACCTGTTGCTAAATTTATTAATATTTCTATTATCAATGAGTTGTTGATTGCTGAATGCGTTCAATAAATTTCTGGCGTTTGCTCGCTTTATTTGTGTGTTTCAATTTCATTTTGCCTTGCCTCCCATACCCCAATACCCATATGTATGTAACTGTATGTGTTTGTACTGCTTTTGCTATCTACCGTTATGTTTCGATTGCGATTTCGTAATAACTTTGAATTTACCCGACCGCCGACTGCGATAATATTCGTTCGCTCTCTTGCACGCACACACACACACACGCTTACCTGCTGTGTGCATTTGTATTTGTGCATAACTGTGCAATGGCAGCAGGCGGTGTAGTTGTTGCTGTTTTTGTTATGCGTGGGCTGCACTTTATTTATCTATCTGTCTATCGATTGCTATCAGCAGTGTGGGCCACAAAGCAAATCAAGCGATTGATGTTTAACTTGAAGTAATAAAATATTAATGAAAAACCAGAGAAAAGTGAAAAGCATAAGGACACGTGACTAAAATGAATATACAGCAGTGGTTAGATAACTAGGTGCGATATAATAATATTAAATACTTATTTATGGAGAGCATGTAAAAAAAATGTTTTGATAATATTACAGAGTTTGACAATTTTTAAAAATAATTTAAAAATATGTAAGCTTATTTCCTTGCCATAAACAATACTTGATATACTATACGTTGCTATTATTGATTGAATGATAACGATATCAGCAAATTAATTATTTTTAAAGCATTTATCTAATGCAAACTTAAAGCGTGAAAAAAATATCTTGAAAGCATCGTCCAGATAAAATAAAATGCAGATAAAAAAAATCCAATTAGACAGTATAACAATAACAATAATAATATGAAGATCATGAGAACGTCTACATATTCATGATAATTAAGTTATTTACTTAAAAACACTTCTGTTACTTCACCCACTTTGCTTTCACCCACATCAATTCACACATACAAACACACACACACATTTCGTTTCGTAAATGATCCTGCCGAGGTTATCGAAATCTTCAAATTGTTTCTTTTTCCAGCTGTGCCTCGATTTTTGTTTATTTTTGTTTTTGACTGTTGTTGTTTTTGTTGCCATTTTATGTGCCGCTGACAACCGCCAGAGGGTGACACTTGAGTATAAGTGTTCCACTCGTTTATTGCCTCTTTTGCTTCTTCTCAACAGATTCGTGATCTTGCCATCCAGAGAATTCTTGCATTTCTTATGCCCTTTACATATATATTTTTGTACTTATTTCATTGATCGCCACACATTGTTCAACTGTAGTTACAATGACTGTAGTTATTATTATAGTTGCTGTTGCTGTTGTTGTTGTTGTTGGCTTTACGGAACTTTCAATGGGCGCCTCGCTTTTGACCCGCTGACCCAGCAGACGAGAGATTCGTTTACGTTTACGGCGATTTCGACTTTTAACGTTTTCGAGGCAACAATAACACAACAATTGCAAAAAATTGCAAATGCTTTAAACTGCATGCGGAGACATAAAGCTACTATTGCTCTCTCAACCGAATGAGATCGACAGAGGGAGGGAGAGAGAGGGATAGGTATGGTGAGGGTGAGAGAGAGAGTTGTAGGTGATGCCTTGCAGCTGATTAAAAGCGCGTCTTAATGCGATTTGCATTTGGTTGGTGCAGCCTGCGGGTCGTGGCTGGAAAATCTAATTGAGGAAATTCATATTTTTCCCGTTGACCCTAAAAATAAAAGTTGTGGGAATAACTACACTTAAGCGAGCTCGCCTGAGAGAAACCCTGTAATTATTATATTATTTTCGGGATTTATTTATTTAATGTTGACTAAAAACAGAGAAATAAATAACTTTGAATTAAAAACAAAAAAATGTTGGAAATACTTCAACACACCCTTTGTAATCTTGAAGTACAGGGTATAGAAAGTAAAGGAATGCCCGCTCACGTGCCAGGTCTTGGCTGGTCATGGGAGTCGTAACTTCGTCTGGGCCTATGTCATGTGCGTGGCCAATTTGAGTGCTGGCTTCAACTCTCCGCCCCCAAAAAGTCTTTGCTTTGGATTTGGCCGATAAGCGTGTTAATGGCTCATTAGCCGCTTAGCTTGAAGAGTTTAGGCCAAAAGCTATTACACAAAATTGCTTAAAAAATAGTTAACGAGTTTAGCGGCAGACTCTTGGCTTGTTCGGGCGTGGGAGACACCTGATTTGGCCCAAATCGGACGCTGTGAAAGCCAATCGAACTCATCAGCTGGCAGTTGAGAGTCTCCTCGTGTCCATAAAAGTAAAGACTCATAACTGAAGTGCACATCATCAATTGAGTTTATGGAAACAGGAAGTCGTAATGTCTTAAAAACAACTCTAATTGCAAGAGAGATACTTGATTGGATGAACAAATCTGTTTGATCTGTTTCTGCTAATGCCGATGTATCTAATTGTCGAGAAAGCGGAAAGATGACACGAAAGAACTGTATGACTTGATAAGTAAATAAACAGATGATGACAAGGAAAACTCTCAAAGCATGAATATTGAGAATATTAAAATTAGGTCAGAGAATCGGGTTGATTACCATAAGCTGATTTCTTTACACTGGGAAAGTTGTAAATGAAAATGATAATAATGATAATTCCTTTATAATACCGTTTTCTATGAATTGATTTTTCTGGAAAATATGAAAAAACATTCAATAAAAGATTGCTTTATATTGTTTATAAAAAAATGAGCATTAGTTTTTTTTTCTGATTATATTATTTGAAAGATAAATGATTTGTTAATTTTTTATCAAATAAATAATAAGTATATCTTGTCTTGATTTAAAAAAAATATATGAAATAATAATTAAGTCTTAATTTGGACTTACATCAATACTTAATAACTCTATAAATTCGATATTTTTTTACATATTTATTTCCGTTTTTCTGTTATAACATGAGATGATCTCAGCGACTTCTATTTAAAAAACATCTTCCCCTTGACGATTTTTAGCTGTTGATCTTTGTGCTCATTTACAGATTTATACATATGCATATATTTTCAATATAATTGTTCGATCCGTTGCTTCAGTTGCTTGGCTGGCGATCTCAGCGATGCATGACTCATCGAGTTCTCCTCCGTATAAATTTTCAACATTCCCACTAACTGTATAAATCCAGTAATGAATTCCGCAACATTTACCTCAGTAAATACAAATCGTCCATTCTCCCCTCCCCTCAGTCTTTTCATTTTGTACTTATTTCAATTGCGTAAAGCGCTTGTTGTTTATTTCCATTTGGAATGAGCATCAAACGAATCTCATTTGAGGAAATTGTAAAGTATTTGAGTAAATTCCCTCCCACTGGCAGCAGCTTCTCTTTTTCTTCTAGTTCTCCTTCTCCTTCTCCCACTCCCGTTACTCGTTTGGCAAATGGAAGCACTTAAGAATTTTGCAATTATCGACAAGTTGGCAGCCCCAGTCAGCAATATCTTTGCCACTTACAACAACAACAACTCACAGCCATAAACTGTGCTTCGTATTGTTGTAGCTGTAGTTGTTGTAGTCCCGATCTGTGTGCCAATATAGTTGACCTCCTTTTGATTTGTTTACAGCGTTTGGCACTGCGGGAAAATCATTGAGAGGCAGGGGCAGAAGGGACTGCTGTTGTTGTTGTTATTGTTGTTGCCGTTTTTCGTGGAAGGTGTAAAATGAAAATCGAACCGTTTAGCTGTGGCTTATGTTGTTGTTGTTGCTGTTGTTGTTCATATTGCCTTTGTGGCGCAATATTTGACCCACCTTTTGTTGAAAACATATCTCTCTATCTCCTTCACTTACTCGGTCTCTCCCTTTTGCATTTTTTCACACATTTTCCGTTTTGTTTTGATTGCTTTTGATGCGTTTCGCTTTTGCTATTTGATTGATGTCTGCGATATCATTATTAACATCATCATCATCAGCAGCAGCAACATAATCATCATTATTAAATCGCTTGCACTGGCCAAATGCATTTGAAAATGAATTTGTGGGTTCAACTTTTACTTTTCTTTGATGATTTCAACATTATACTCCAACGAACATAGATATTTTTTTCCTTGAGGGATTTTTTCTACTAATATTGTTGTTGTCGTTGTTGTTGTTGTTGGAGGTGCTGCTGCTCCTTGGCATTTTGTGTCAAAATATTGTGTAGACTCCGCCCCCATTGCCTCCCTCAGCTCAAAGAGAGTCTCTTAACAATGTCCGCATTGTTTGCAGCTCATTAATTTCCCAAAGGTTTTATCTGCATTTCCGCATCGCTTTACAGCTTTTCTTAGTTTTACTTTAACTGCACGCACAGTCAGCTGTGCTTGTGGTTTTTATACTCTACTTGCAAGTTTCTTACAATTTTTAATGCTATTTGTAATTCTATTATGCTCTTAAAAAATTCTAAGCAAATGGAACTGTGGTAAAAGGCATTTATTTCAAGAGTATTTGAGATATAAATAATAAATAAGTAAATATATTGGTACATAGATGTAAGAAAATAACTATGGTAAAGTAATTCTTACATCTTTGTGATTAATAGATATAATAATAATAAAAACAACATATAAATGTGTTGTTCTTTTAATTCGAAGGTTGTTATGCATTTACTAGATCTTTTATTTATTATTATTTAAATTTTTATTAAATTCAGCTCAATATCTGACAGTCAACTTGCTTTAGTTAGTGTATTCGATAGTCTACAAGCTAAATGCAGCTTAAAATTTGCACTTGTGACTTGCGGGCGGAGTTTGTAAATTTCACTGATTGCGTGTTCGTAGATGGAGGGGAAGAGGGAGAAGATAGTGGTGAAGGAGGCGTAAACCAACAAACACTGTGACACGCCTACAAATTGTGTCAAATGTTCAATAGTTGCCAAACGATTATGTATGCCGATAGCTGACCAAAGTCAATTGGTAGTTGGAATTTATTGGCAAACTACTTTGGTAGTGCGCATCTTCTAAAAAGATTTGCAGTCTCAGACAGAGACCCAATCTCCCAGACAAGCCCTATTTATAATGTTTCTGTCAACGTCGCTTTGCCGTTTGCATACAAAATTAACCTTGAAATGCGTAAAGTATAAAAAAAAAACAAATTAATTTCAAACCGGTTAACAATTTTTCAGTTTCCCTTTGCACTCTCATTCGCATTGTTAATGCTTTCGTTGTTGTTTTTGTCCAAATAGTTTTGCATAATTCACAAACAGTAAGCGAACGCATTCTGAAGGGGCGCAGATTAAATTATTGTTTTTTATGATTACTTTATTAAATAATCCGCATCTTGTTGTGCAAAATAAAACGTTTATAGGCTGAATTCAAAGCCTAAAAGGCTGACAAATTTTTAAATTAGTGTTGGAATGTTTTAATTTGTTCTCAAGTTGTTAAAAATTTACATATTTTGAAGGTGCTGTCACAGTTAAACAAAAATTGTAAAAAGCTAATTGGACGTGCTTTGAAAACTAATTGCGAAGTTACAAGTATTATTGCACAAGTTTTGGGGAAGTAGAAAAGTCGAAATGTTGGTATTTTTAACATTAGTAGAAGAAATATTTATAGTTAAAATTATATAATATTAATTAAAAATATTGACAAATATTTACAAGCATTTTTAGTTTTTGCAACTCAAAATATAAAAATGTATATTTCTATGACACCTTTCCGTCTTGTTTGCCTTTAATTTTTCTATGACCAACGGCGGAAAATGCACAATTTTTCAATGGTAAATTTTCAAAAGGCTTTTCCTACACGCCGACATTATTGGGGTCATGCATTTGAATAATCCCCAAAAACATTTCCATTGACACAAGCAGACGACAACGTATTTGGGACACGCCGTTGTTGCTAAAAAGAGTTTGCCAAAGTTTGTTGCTTAAAAATAGTTGCAATTAGCGTGGAAATGTTTGTAGTTTTTCTTTTGGGACTGTGCCAACACAACAAGAGGAGAATTTGAAGCATTAATCGACGTCATTAATAAAACTGAAGTGGTATTCAACGTCAGCTGTTAAGGAGTATCTGCAAGATACGAGTACTTGTGCTTAGATACATGGATACATAGAGTAGATATTCATGTCACAAATGCACTTAATGCCACTTGAATGCCTGGAAATGTGCCAAGCCAATGGCGACACTTGCATTTTTCAATGCTTTATCTTTAGAATGTGCAACTATTTTTGTGTATCTTTGTATCTGGGAATGTCTAGCTGGCATGTGAGTGTGTGTATCTGTATCTGTATCTGTGTGTTTTCTTTGGGGATATGCGTCTTCATTTTCTTGAATTAGGCACGCTGTCACTGACGTCGACTAGGGCTGGGCCTGGGCCTGGCATTTGGCTATTCGGCTGCATCTTGTAGATACATTTCAAAGCAAAAACTGCAGCGCGTGCTAAAAATAAACCCAAAAGCCCTTCCATCACAACAACCAGGAGAAACATTCACAACAACAACAACAGCAACTGCAACAACGGCAACAACTATGAATAGCATAAGAACACGCTGTGATCCATTTTTATTATCAACGCTGTTGCAGTTGCTCAATTTATGGGGAGGGCCACGAATTGACGATCATTTTTTTCTCCATCTTTTCCGACTTGTTTCTCATAATCGTCAGTTTGCTTCTTGGCCTCATCTTTAATTGCTGCTCTGCTCTTTGCTCTCTTCTGCTTTATTCTCAACGCTCTCTGAACCACAAATTTTGTTTTTCTTTTTCTTTTTATTTTATTTTTTGTTGTAGCTTTTAAGAAGACACCAGCGATAAGGCGGTGTCTTTACATCTAAAGTTGAGCAGTTTTTATATGTACAAGTTCTGGTTTTTCTTTTTCGTCTTATTGGAGGATTTTAAAAATAGTTTCGAGTACGCCAAAGAAATTGCAGATAAACTTAAGAAGCATGAAGTTCACATAGGGGCCAAGTTTCAGATAAGTTAGGGGAGTCCATTTATGTTTTATGATTTACTGCGCATTCCTGGAAATAAAACGCATAACGGGTCGGGTTGGAATTTCGTTTCAGAGGGCGAGGCTGGCAATGAGATTGCAGTAAATGTTGAAGCAAGAGTTGAAATTTATGAGAAAGAATTCATTTAATGAGCTCACAAATTATTCACGTTTCTCCCACTTAAAGATAACAATCCAAGTGTGAGGTTAAGACTTGAAATGTGTGAAGATATTGATGGAATATTGAATTTTTATTAAAGATGTGATTATGCTCAATTTCAAATTCACCCGATTTAGTGTTACAACTGACCAGCTTAATAATTATCATAATAAATCTGAATATTGAATCTGTTATATCGATTTTTTCTAGTCTTAGATTAAACCTTTGACCTTTGATAATGATGCACTTTCGAGTTTTCCTTAACTCTCCATTAAATACATATAATAACAAAAACTCCTCTTAGGTGTCAGTCATAATACTGAAATCTTGAAAACAAAAGTAAAAGTCCAAATATGCTATATGACCTTTGTGAGGCAGCAAAGAGACACAACATTGGCCCTGGCCCATGTCCAACTTTGCAAATTTTCCGAATTCCCACACGAATATTTGTGTAGGATGCAACGACAAACCAAAAGCTGACTGTCAAATTTGGAATCGAAAGAAAAGCTAAAGCCCAGCTGCTTTTGTTACTGTTATTGTTTGTTGTTTTTATTGTTGTGGCATTTGTTGTTATTCACACGCTATGAAGAATTTCTTTATGCCGGGCCTTAACATCGATTTAGTTATATTTTTTTTTGCATATTTGTTTACCCTGCAAATATGAAATGTATTAAAAAGGTGTGATTAGTTTTAAAAATTTATAAATCAGATAATTTAATATAAAATTTAAATATGCGATAAAGTAATTATAAATAAATAAAAATGTGAAAATAAATACAAAATGTTTCGCAATTATTTGCTTAATGTATTTTTATAAAAGTTTTGCTTTAATTGTTGCATTTCTGAAATAATTCCTGCAGGGTATTCAATTTTCTGCTAC
This sequence comes from Drosophila suboccidentalis, assembly GCA_037043435.1. Lineage (NCBI taxonomy): Eukaryota > Metazoa > Arthropoda > Insecta > Diptera > Drosophilidae > Drosophila > Drosophila suboccidentalis. Next base: position 849,535 of record JBAMBK010002320.1, read on the forward strand.
TCGATTTGAGCAGTTTTCGACTGCTTTTCATACATTTTTTTTGGGCATTTCCAAAGCAGCGAAAGTCGCGGTTGCCATCGTCATAGAGGCAACGTCATGGAGTCTGGGTCTTGGTCTTGGTCTTGGTCTGAGTCTGACTTTGGCTGTGTGCAGCTCCTGCTACAATTTCTGTGTGTGATTTAATGCGCGACTTTTCGCTTTTTTTTCGGCAGCTGCCCGTGGGCTTTAGTGGGTATCTTGAGCTAGGCATTTGCATATCGCATGCACCATCGACTCGAGCAAATAAAAATTTATGCAATTAAGCAAATCAGATGACGACGACGACGACGGCCCGCTTTGACGATGGCAGCATTAGAGCCACAAAGCGATAACAAATGTGGGCTTGATCCTGGGCAGTCCACCTCCTGGTTGCCATATGTGGAGGAGCAGGCGGAAAAGGGGAATCAATAGCCAGGCCTAAGACATGGGAAGTTTGGAACAGCGACAGGGCGTTACGCTTTGATAGTTATCTTTACTGTAATCATCGATAGTTGGGGGAATCGATGCACAAGCAGCTCCCGCAGCTGAATCATAAATTAAAAGTCGACTTGCGCTTGCGCATTTGTTTGCCTGCTTTGTCATGTGAATGTGTGCCCGCCTCCTTAACTGGGCTTAAACTGGAGCTAACTGGGAGTTTGAAATGTTGTTGGAAATTTTGGAACTGGAGCCAACACACCATGTCCATCAATTCTTCACTTCACTTCACTTTCATTTGCTACGTTTGGACCTAGTTGGTTTAGGCCAACTTTGCGTCTATAGTTTGTGGGTGTTTTGGGGCATTTTGTTGTCGTAAATGCAGCTACGACTCTTTATTGTTGTTGCTGTTAATTTGCCTGTCTGCCATGTGAAAGTTTGCATGCCACAAATTGCGCGAACGTGTGAATCGAGGGTTGAAAGGGGGACGCATTGTTGCAGGTGGAGATTTCGCTGCGAGGGTTCAACATTCATTTTTCATGCGGTGATTATCCTTTTAACGGTTTGACCAGCAAACAACCAAAATAATAACAATAATAATAATAAAAAAAAAAACAACAAGCAGAAACAAAACCAATTTTCACCAGCCATTCACAGCCCATAAATCGTTTAAATGAGGCATTCAATCTTGTGGCAAGTGGGCTATTTCAATGGATTATCCGATATCCATTACACTCCGTTAACAGTCAAGGATCCCTGTCCCAAGTCCACACTTAATTCTCATGCTTTATGTTTGCTTTCATTATGCAAATTTGAAAAGTTGTAGGGATTTAATGAACCCAAAGAAATACAAATATGATGGGAAATGATGACTGTCAAAATGACTTTCCGTTTGTCGTAATAAACTGTTTACTAATTACCTGTCAATCCCTCTATTAAAGTTTGTTATACCGTTTTTGGTTTAAAATTTTTCACTTTTTTTCGTTGCTTCCGCTGTAGATTAATTTTTTTTTATTTGGCACTCAATTTGAAACTCTTTTTCGTATTTAAACGTCTTTATTTATGATTATTGCATAACTAGATATTCTCTTGAAAAATATTTGCTCTTTATTTTAACTCTACGCTTTTTAGAGATAATGTTTTTATCTTAAAGTTGAATCAGTTGACGATTTTTATTTCAATATTTATCTATCGTCAAGATAAGATATTGACTAAAAATTGCGTCAAACTTCAAATTCGGTTTACTTTCCTATAAAGTCAACTTTATTTGCATCGCATTCTATAATTTTTTTTTTTGTTACATATTTTTCTTCAGTTTTATTTATTTTAAAAATCTACTTTTATTATATACTCTTTCTTCCCATTCATATTCTTGTAACCAAATCCCAAGCATTTTGCACTTTAACCTCCAATGACAAGTTTCAGCTTAATTCTTGCAATTCAGCAGTTTTCAATTTTCAAATTCAATTGCACAAGTCTTTAATGTCTCAATTCAATTCACAAGAAAAGCCACACCCAGAAAAGATCATTCACAATGGGTGGAACACTATAACAAAAAAAAAAAAACAAACAAAACGACAAACTCAACTTGAGATACTAAAGAATTTAATTGCATTTTTTAACGTGTTGCTTTTAGCAGCTCCAAAAAAGCTGAGAATGGAACACATTTGTTCACAACTTAATCAAGTGTGGCCAGGGGAATAGAGGGGGAAATGGGGGCGATCAGGGGACACATAAAGCCAGCCACATAGGAACGATCTCTGTGACATTTTCTGACATTTAAATTGCATTTGGTAAACGGCAAAGGGGTGAGGTGAAGGGAGCTGCCCACTCGTGAGAATGAAGCGTGTAAATGGGTCACAAATTTGAAACATAAAATCAAAAGTTCTGCGCATAAATTATTGGAAAGAGAAACAGAAACAGAAAAAATAAAAGAGTGCTGTGTTATTATTGCTTCCTGGCTCTGGTTGAAACCGAGAAAGTGTATAACCCAAATATTGAAGCAGGTTGCATGTTGCAGGAACGCCTCGTTGTCCTACTTATGCAATCGCGCACTTTCCAAAAGTGTTGAGCCCCAGGCATCCAGGGCCAGGCCAGGCCAGCCCAGGTCGATCAACAATCGAAGCAGTGTAATCGAGCAATCGGGCAATCGATGATTGCCAATCCTCCCCCTGTGGACATAGTGGACTTGATGCCCAGTTTCAATCACTGGAATTAATGCATATCTTGAGAGACTTGATATTTGCATTTGTCCAGCGATAGATACACATAACTAAGAGCTCAAGTGCTAAAGGCGAACATTGTGGCCTAACGATAATGTGCCCAAGTGCAATAACAAAAACAACAAAAAACATAAGCTGCAACTTTGTGGACAGCAAAGCAATTAGCGCTGGCCATTTATGGCTTTTAAGAGTTGGGAAAACTGGAAGCTGGCTGGGAAATTGTCCAACAGCAGCAGCTGGGTGGCTGAAGAACCGTTACGCAATATTTTCTCTTCTCTCTCTCTCGTTTTTTTTTCTTTCTTTTGTCGTTGCAAAAACGTCTCGCGAAGATCATGCTGCACAGATAAAGTCCACAATTTATGATGCCGCTAATCACCAAAGTGCCTCTGGGGATGACTCTTCAACTTGACCACTTTGCAGTTATTATGTGCTAACTGATAATGATTATCCTTCTAACCCGATCTATGGTTGGACGGAATGGCATTTGGGATTGTTCGCATGGCCTGTAGGCTGTAGACAAGACTCCAAAGCAGTCAATGTTGTTCTTGACAAGATGATTAGAAAGATATCAAAGTGCTGATCGCTTGAGAGCTTGAGAAAGGAATATTTGAACAAGTAAAAGGTGGGCAAAATCAAAAGAGAACTTGAATGATCTTATGTTTGATAGAAATAACTTGTTTGGTGCTGTCAGACGGTAATAGTTTGATTATATAAAATCTTAAAGAAATAATTATTAAAATGGTAGCAGTTCTGAAAGAAAATTTATATTGTCAATAAAAAGGTGGAAGTTGTTAGACTTAATTGCTTGTAAAATTCATTAATGTTCTATTGCAATTACAGTGCAAAAACTTTAAATACCCTAAGGCAAAAGATGGAAAATAGAAGATAATTTCCGCAGGGAAACCTGTACTAAAATCTTTGCAATAATAGTGATTATGGCTCGTTTTTTATTCTTTTCTCATTATTCATTTACCTTTTTTTGTATCAAGACAACAGTAACTTTCATTTATCTTGAATCGTACGTAATGAGATCAATTGTAAAGATGAGTTTTGCCTGTAAATATGCAAGTGTGTAGCAAGTTGAGAAGGAAAGTTGAATACCATCCTAGCTGATCATCAGTCATCAGTTGGATTCGTATTAAGATAAGCATTGCCAGCTCCCTATACAATAATACTTGATTATGCAATGATCCTCTGCCTCATCATTTTGCTGTCTCGATCTGACAACGCCCATAATGGCTATTAGGTGGAGTTGCCACTGCCACTGCCAGAGACTCAGACTGGGCAGCTGCTTGTCCAGTTTATCGCATGTCCAGGAAATGAGGTGAATGCCTTCTTCATTTTCTTGGTGGCAAAGCGACAATCGGAACACGAACGAAGAGGAGTCAACCGAAGACAAAAACAACAACAACAGCGAAATCGATATATTTTCAGGGACGAAGCTTCTGTCAGTTTGTTGCTTGTGTTTGTGCAGTTGCCACTTCCATTTAACGCTTGTTACTCGTATACCCTTCGCAAAGGGTATTTTAATTTTGTCACGAATTGTGTAACGAATTAAAACAAATTTAGTATAGAAAACTTGTCAATTTTGTTTATTTGGTATTGTCCAAATTTGTTTAAAATCGGAGACCTATATCATACTTATAGCTGCCATAGAAACGATCGGTTGAAATAATAAGCATTATTGTATTTGGTATTGTCTAATCTAACCTGACAACATTTTGCTAAAATCAGAGCACATTATCCTAAAGCTGCCATAGAAATTATCGCTCAAAATTCCACATTTACTATGCAACTTTTTTTTTCCTTTGTTAAAATATCTCAACAAATCTCACAAAATATACATTTAATATTGTTCTAGACAATCTGGCTGAATTTGATTGAAATTGGGCGACCTTAAGCATGAAAGACTCTTTGTTTTTAGAGAATTCTCAACCAAACACATTTATCTACTATATCATAAAGTTATCGTAGGAAAGATCGCTCATAAATTTTAATACAAGGCTGTGAAAGGGTATCAGAATTTCGGGGTGTCATTTATTCTTGTTTTCCTCTCTTTCATATATTTCTGTGTCTGTTTCTGTTTCTCCTTGTGTCTGTGTTTCGGTTTTAGTTTCTTTCTTCACTTCGTGCTGTATGCGGTTCAATTTTGTGCTCATTCGGCCATTGAGCGCGTATTTATTGAGGGGCTGGGTTGTGTTGTATAGTGTGTTGAGTGTTGCGGGGGGTGAGGAGGAAGAGAGGGTGGGGTAGGGGTAGGGGTAGGGGTGTGACAACATTGGTGGTGACTCACATTGGCAGAACATTTTTCCAGCTTGCAGTTCGCATATGGACTTTGTGGCCACGTGAAGCCACATCAATCCATCAGCCGACTTTTAAACGTGTCGCCTGCTTGCCACATGCAACAACAACTGAACAGCAACAACAACTGTCAGAGACAGACGGAAAGATTATCGTTAAATGCGTACCCTAGTGAACTCTATAGAATTTAGAATATAGCGATAGATCGATAAGATACGAGAAACATCAAGCAATATTTTGTGCCATAAGATATCAACTGTTTATAGAGCAAACTTGCAAATACTTATGACAAATATAAGATATGATAGTCGCATACTGATAAGAGTTCAGTTCTTAAATTAAATTGTATGAGCCAATCGATTGCGCTTATCGAATCTAGAATCTATAAATGGTTTTAATTGTTGTTATAACTTTTCATATATGTGTCTTATATTTAAGTAATATGAATAAGTAAATTGTTCTAATCGACTAAATAATTTATAAGAGTCTTTTATCGATTTGATCCAACTTTTAGCTAGAAGACAGCTCAAATTTACTCAGTACTTTGCATAGATTGCATATACACCCTTTACCACCATCCACAGAGGGTATACAAATTGGCCAAGTGTCTAAAAGTGTCAATAAATTGTTGACTGTGTCAGTTTTGTGTGTGTTTGTGTGCTGCCAACTGAATTATAGCCACGTCTTATTGCCTGTTGTCTTGTTGTTATTGCTTGTCGTTGTTGATGTTATTGTTGTTGTTGTTGTCGCTTAGCCGCTTATCTGCAGCATGTTTTAATGAGTTTTCATGTTCTTTGGCTAAATTGACAAACTGTAAATTAATGTCGCTGCGAAGCATTTGCAAAGCAGCAGCAGCAGCATTAAACCAATTTAACATTTAAGCCAACAAACAACAAGCATACAATTTGAGCCATCGAACCGCAATTGCTTTCAGGCCAGGCTTAAACCGCTAACAGACAAGACATGCCGTCTCTTCGTCGTTACCTGGAGGCCTCTCAATAGTCAATTCGTCAATTGTCACATTTGTCAGGCTTAATAAGTTTTGCGAATGTTTAAGCTCAATTTATGTTTACATTTTGGCTTTATTCGTATGGCGCATAACTCGGAAAAACTTGCGCACAACCAATTGACGTTAGATGCAATGGAGGTTAAGTGGCTTTTGGGTTGGGCCTGATGATGATTTATGGCAGCCACAGAGACAAGTCTTTTCTGCCAGTTTATTGGGGCTGCAGAATGTTGGTTGTAAAATTTTAAAATATTGCTTTAATTTCTCAATATTAATAGTAAAAGTAATAAGGAAAACTATTTTTGCTCATAAATTATTTAAGTAACAATTGAAAAAGTATTTAACAGCTTTTTCTATTTACTTAATTAAATTATACATTAATACAACAAGTACAATACATTGATTAAGTATTGCATTAATCTCAATATAAAAATATAACAATAATTTGTTTTCTCTTAATTTTCAGGTATGTAACGCTGATTGATAAGTTGCATTAATTAAACCGAAGACTATGGTAAGAAATCATTGTAAAAATATCATATTAAAGTCGTACTATTCTTCGATCAACCTTTTTAAAGTTATAACTCAATTTCTTTTTATTTCCATATCAATTTTTTTTTTTAAATTCTCAGCTCTCCATCTATTTTCATTTAAAGAAGTATGACTGTACTTTCTGTAACATAAATCAAAGAACACTCAAGTAAATGTATGTACATGTTTGAGGTCAATTTGAGATCTTCATATCTGACACACCTTGTTAGGTTAATCCTCAAGCAATCTTCTCCTGGAAGTTGATTTTCCACTCGACTTGCTCAAAATGTGGGCGTGGCATTAACAGTGCAACAAGTGGCGCCAAGTGTTGTGCACTCTCTCTACTTCACTCACTTCCTCTCCCTCTTCGCTTTTCTCCTTTTCACATTTCTCATGCACACCTTGCACTGATTTCCATGGCTTTAATTACTAAAGTGGATGACCAACTTGGCCAACGTCATTGGCCCACATTTTGTGGCTGCTGTGCGTAAGTGTATGTGTGTATGTGTGTGTGTGTGTGTGTGTGTGTGTGTGTGTGTGTCTTAATCCCCCACGGCAATTTCATGTCGTTGTTGTTGTTGTTGGAAGTGCGTAAAGTGCAAGTTGCGTTGATTGCAATTGCGGTTAACGTTACACCCTCTGGCAGCTTTTTTTTTTTTATAAACTTTTGCCAAAACACTTGCAGATGGTTTCGTGTCTCAAAAGAGACAATGACGCATAACAGTTGTTTTTTATACAGTTTAATAGGTAATTGGTTCATAATTTGGCGTCAGTTTTTAGGTATATGTATGTAAAGTGTTTTTGATTCTTTTCAAAAAATTTTTTATAAAATTTTAATTTATTTAAAGAGCTTAAAACCTATTTCAAAATATATAAAATTAACAAAACTTTTAACTCTCTTTCTCAATTACGCCCACAATAATTTAGTTGCAATTCCCAGAGAAAAACTTAATTATATTTTAAACAATATTCAAACCTTAAACCGATTAAAATTGAGTTTCGTATATTTCACAACTCATTTTTCAACTAAGAAATAAAAGTTTATGTGACTATTTCAGCGACTTGAACACGTTCGTCGCGAAGATCAGTGAAGAAAGCCCCACGCACTGACTCAGGGCAATCGTTGGAACCCAGATAGAGAGGCCGGATGTGCAGTATGACTATCGTATGATAATCGAATGATAATCGTATGTAGATTGCTGCGGTCACTTAACGAGTGTATGACCAAGTTTGGACTATAGGAAATATAAATTGTGCGCTCAAATTACACTCAGTTATTCGAATGCAAATTAATAAAAATATTGTGGGAGCTTAAATAGTTTTCTACAATTTCACAAGCCGACAACTTTTACGAAATCCGTTTAGTTGAAAACCAAGAGTCAAATTTCCATTACTTGAATCAAGTTGACATTGGATTAACTGTCAAGTGTTTGGAACTTGGCATTCGTTCAGTTTTCACACTGTATAGCCGAGAAACGAAATTCTTCTTTTATAATAATTTTATTTTTCCAAAAGTACAAACGACTTTTATTCCGATGGCCGACGATGAAGAGGTTCAATTCGATGCCGTGGATTCGGGAGCATCGAAAACATTTCCCATGCAATGCTCGGCATTGCGCAAAAATGGATTTGTAATGCTCAAGGGACGTCCATGTAAGATTGTGGACATGTCCACCTCGAAGACGGGCAAACATGGACATGCCAAGGTTCATCTGGTTGGCATCGATATATTCACCCAGAAGAAGTACGAGGACATTTGTCCCTCGACCCACAACATGGATGTGCCACATGTTAAGCGAGAGGATTACCAATTGACCGACATTAGCGACGATGGATTCGTTACTCTCATGTCCGACAATGGGGAGATACGTGAGGATCTCAAGGTGCCCGAGGGTGAATTGGGCGGTTGCCTACGCACCGAGTTCGGTGATGGAAAGGATCTGCTGTGCACAGTCCTGGCTGCTTGTGGCGAGGAGTGTGTCATTGCCATGAAACCCAACTCGGGGTAGGATAAGTGAGGGATTACGTGGAAATGATAAACATATGTTAAACCAACACCCGCTTAAACATAAAACAAATGAAAATTTTTATTTTCCACAAAAAAAACTGACTGAAATTTTTATTAATTGTAAGGCAACTAAGGCATTAAACCAAGTAAATAATAGATCATATTATATTAGATAATAGTTACATAGGCTTAAACAAGTATTGTACTTATCAGAAGAGAGAGTAAATTAGTAGAAAAACTTGTGATGTAAATCGAAACTGAACATCAAGTTTATCCAATGGATATTTAACATAACATACGATAGCATCGAATTGTCTATTCAGCGGGGAAAATCTTGGAAATTACTTTTTAATTCTTGGATATTTATGGATTTTGCAAAGATTTTGCTTCGTTTTTGTTGTTAAAACAGGAACAATTAGTTGGAAAACAAATAAGAAAATGGCGCAAATAAGTTTTCAACTTTTAGTAATTATGTTTTTAATGTTGTTAAATTCAACACTTAAAGTTGTCGTCAAATAAACAAATTAACTTGGATTTAACTGTCAGTAAACAAGCACAATTGGCAAATTTAAGTAAAGTTGCATACAAATCGTATAGTTTAAATGATGTATCCTCGGCTACAAGCACATCAACAACAACAACTACAACAACAACAGTCACAACGAGCACAACATCCACAACTAAAACCACAACAACGATCATTAGAAGAGATCTTAAATAGATCCCGGTCACCCGAGGGAGCACCTGAACCGGAAGCGGAAAGAAGACGAAGTCCAATCGGTGTTATAACCGATGAGGCAGCCTTGCGGATATTTGTACGAAATGTTTATATTTATGCGGCGATTTTCATATTGATCACATCTATATTTTGTCTGGCGATATCTGGCACGAAGTTTTCAATTTATCCAGATGTTCATGTGCCGTACTTTGTGTGGATCCTGTTGGCATTCATTTTGATGATGATCATGAGTTGCTTTCCGATAACGCGCTACAATTTTCTCATCAATTGGTCGATGTCGATCTGGATACAGATTTTAGTAATCTTGGCTGTCGCTTGTGTAATGAGTTTATTTCACATTCTTTTCGTAGCTGGCTCTATTGTACTCTCGATTGCGATAGTTGGAATGTTTTATACCTTTGGTGCTATCGGTCCACAAAAACTGCTGCCTGGATATATTTTTGTGTATTTTGTATCTTGTATCTTTGGTGTAATTGTATTCGTGTTGGTCGTCCTTCTCTGCTTCATGAGAAATACCGTCTTTAGAGTGGTACTTGCCATATCGGTATTGTGTTTTGCTCTCATGATAATGCCTTTCAACGCCCAGTATATTCATGGACGTCTGGAGTTTGTGGTTCGATTCGATATGCTGCACTGCGCCCTGACCATCTACGTTTATTTTGTAGCTATTGTCTTTGCCATTGCATATTTCAGCCATTCCGTCAATATTAAATTTATATATAATACATAATATAATAATCTTAAGCAAATGATATAAAATAAATATCCCTAAATCCATTTGAAGCAAAATAGGTTCTGAAATAACAAATTTTCATTTAGAAAAAAATTAAATTAAATGAAATTTTGTATTTCGTTCCTGTTTTGTTTCAGGTGTAAGTATCGGAAATAAATTATTTATATATATTATTTATTAGCCTTGAATTTAACTTTTAAATATTAAAGCATATTAAGGAATTAGGTACAAATGTGTAAGCAGTAAAACTCTTTTATTTAAAAATATCAGAAATGTTTGGGACATGAATACGTATGCTTAACTCATTCAAAATTTTTTTAAACCTATTTTCAATTCAAAATAACAAGCAATTTAACATTGAACTTCATTCATGATTGATCTCGCAATGTTTTGATCGTCTAAATCGTTTTTTTTCCTTTGTTTAGACCCGCATTTTGGTCTGGGCTCATTTATCATGCCAGAAGAAAACATAATTTGATAGTCTCGTATCAAATTAATGGGATCTCATTAAGGGGACGCGCCCAGGCATTTGGCCAGTTAATGCTCTTAGAGTTTATGTTGCTGTTGCAGTCATGAGGTTATCGGACAGATATTTGGGCAGCTTCACATGGTGTTCATCATATGTATGTTAGAGTGTCGCTAATTATGAGCTTACGCACTCTCATCCGCCATTCCCATGTCCATGATGGACCAGTTCAATGACCAACTAACCGATAGTTGTAGGAACCGATCACCTGAACAATTAAGCTCCATTTGCAGCAACGTTTATTTCGTTAAACGTCGTTTTCCATTTGCATTTTCATTAATTTTTCTGCTGTTGCTGAAATTACTTGCCTCATCGTTGTTGTGGCGTCTAGCTGGCGGCATGTCTACCTCCCTCTCTGTCTCTCTGTATCTGTGCATCTCGCTTGCTCTGTAGGTGCAACAGCATCTTAGTTGCTCCACCTTTTGGTTGCCGCCGGCGTCTCCTTCATTTCAATTGACAGGCAGCCGTTTTGCTTCCTTGTTTGCCAATTGCATTGGCAATCGACTAAATGCATTTGCATAGGCCAGAAGACTACTTCGACAGGCACTCACTCACACATTCACTCGCACATTCACTCGCACACTCTCTCACACACTCACTCACACACTCACTTACTGATTCATCCATTCATTCCCCCGCCATTTGCCAGTCATTCATTCAAATTTTGTAACTGTTGTCTTTTTTGTGCCTGCCAATTTGACATTTCTGTCAAGCTGTCGCCATTTACCAACCTCCCTCCCTACCTCCCCCTTCTTGGCCTTGTGGGTGTGCTGACTGCTTCCAGCTGGTTTCTAGTGCGTGGTTTTAAGTTTCCCCCCCTTCCTTCTTCGCCTCCTCTAACGATTATTTGTTGCAATTGCGTTGCAATTGAAAATGTTGTCATGTCTGTTAACAAATGCAATAAATTTGCTAATACAATTTAATATGACTTGAGCTCGACACAGGATTTTGTTACAAGTCAACAGCGACAGCCACTCCTTGAAATTGGCTGTGGGAATGAATCAAAACAATTTCGAGGAATAAAAATGAAGAAAAAAGAAACGCTGGTAAATTGCTAGGGAGTGATGTCATAGCCAAAGGCGCCAAGAACTTTGCAATCGTTTCCCGAAATTCAATTAGTTGTCAACAATATAAATAAAAGAAAAAAGATTATTAATCCAACAACAGCCGTTGTGTGAACAACAATTTAATACGGGGGCGGCGCAACCCGCATAAATTTCAGTTAATTTTTTCAATTCAACTCCGAAAATGTTGTTTCCCAACTTTGTCACATGTGAGAATTAAACGTTTTCAAAAAGGGGCACGCAAATGTTTTCTGTGACTGCAAAGCAAATGAATAAATAAACAGAATAAAGAAATGAGTGGAACTGAGAGTAATTGCTAAGCTTGATTGATAATTGTTTGTCTTATTCTTAAATATTTGGAATTTATGGGGGATTAAGTTAAATAAAAATACGAAAGAAAAGAAGTTGAGCAACATTCTTTGGGGGAAACAAAGAGTTTTTCTTTGATTTTGTGTGAAGTTAACAATGTTAACTGCTTTGAAAGGCATTTATGAAAACTTGTGTAAAGAAGTTTAAAGATATTCTTTGATATATAGTTTAGTTAACAAAAAGCACATATATTTCTTGTGGAAAGATGAAATCAAAGTTGTCAAATACAATCGATGTATTTACTATATTTATTAATTTTCTTATGTATTACTATCTAACTATCTTTGAGTTTACTACATGTATTTATCCAGTAAAATCTTATTTCAATGAAATCTTAAATTTTAGATAGTAAGAAAGAGTTTGTGAAATGTGTTTCAACTTCCGTTGAGTCTGTCATTGGCCATTTAAGCCGCTTTCAGTGACATTTGATTGACTTGTGCATTAAAATCGCTCAACTTTCAACGCACACTCCTCCTTACGCCCACTCACTCCATTAAGCTGACAACTAATTGTTATTGATTTCAGCTTTGCATGCACTAGACTTATAAATAAAACATATGCGGAAGACTAAAGGGAAAACTAGTCATTGCACTTGGCCCATGGCCCTGTCATGGGGCTGTCTTAATGTTTTTCCAAGTGCAGCGCAAGTTTTCCATGAACATAAGTATACATATATATTGAATATCACTATGACAATGCCAGTAACAACAATGTGGGGGTAGGCCTAGAATAGAATAGAACAGAAACCATTTCCCATTTCCCATACACAACCAATTTTGCTGCTTCTGCTGCACTTGACCTCCGGCTGTGGCTCCGTCGACTGACAAAGTCGTCTGTCAGTCAATCAACAAGAAAACTGCAGCGTCTAGTCGATTCCTCCATCTATCTGCCCCTATTTTCCCCTCAACTGTCAGCTGCATATCTGTCTATCCAAAACTAATTACACGCTTTAATATGACGGCTGTCGGGGCGTGGCCATTATTCAGCAATTTTTTCTTTTTTCGAGTGTATTTGTAGCGAAGCGGGGCGTGAATGCGTGCATCATGATGATGATGATGGTGGCAGTCATGGATACAATTTTTACTGTTATTTATACACCCAAGCAAATGCATTGCATTGTCGATGTTTATCTAACGGTCATAGGTAAACACGAGACACGCCTCCCTCTTTTCACCCCGCATTCAATTAGAACTCGAGCTCGTGTTTGAAATCAGAAAGGTGACAGTTGCCGGTTTTAATTACTCAATTTGATTGTGATATTATGTTGTTAGATCAATGTGGCTTTCTATTTTGTTAAATCGATTAATGGGAATTTATCAGATTTTTACACTTATTTCTGAGAATAACAAATACGATAAGTTGAACTTGAAATATTTAAAATAATTCTGAAAAAATATATTATAACAATTAGATAAATTGTGTATCTATTGGGCAGCTAAATTTTTAAAATACTTTTTATTAGCAGAAAGTCTAGACTCCTTTAAGTAATAAACTTATTAAATAAAAATTTATTGTTTCGGTATCTAATGATATAAAATATTCAGTTTATTCTTTTATAAATATCTTTATAGTCCTTTATAGAGGACTTTCACATATCTTCGGAAGATATTAAGCTTAGTGTAGCTGTCATATAATCGTTTTGACTTTAATCTCCTAAGAATTTGGTTAAATTTACAACTCACTAAAGCTAATTTTGTTTAATATTTCTTTCATTACAGGTGAGTGTTATCTTTATCATCTACGTCTGACTCTTATGATATATTCGGGTAAGTTGCTCAATTGCTTGCCAGATCCAGATCTGAATCTTATGTGGCAGCTGGCAAAGTGTTAATGATGCAACGGCGCTTTTCTGATTGGAAGATAAAGCCTTAAGTTAATTTGAGTCGCTTGCTTTAATTAATAGCTGCTTGCGAGACACCTTTCGGAGAGTCTCAAGTTGCGTGAGGCAATTAAAGAGATTTATGTGTCAAGTCTCCACCCTATCTCCCTTTGTTTCTCGCTGTCACTTTGAATAGGGCCTGGCTTATGGCTTATGAATATGTGCGTGCCCCTTTGGCTCACTCGATCGGAATAAATGGGTTAAGAAAACAAGTGTTTGTGTGTAGGTTTCGCACTAGATAAGGTGCACACAGAATTAAAGTCGCAGAGTCGCACTTTGTGCTATGGATAATGGGGTCATTGGAAAGTTGGGTTGTATTTTATCTGCATGAGTTTCGAGTTGAGAAATGTGACTTGTAGGCTGACAGGTAACCGTATAACCTGAGCTGTGACACAAGGTGTTGATGGATGTGTTTTAGTTTGACTTTAAGCAGGTGCTTTCCAAGTGGAACATATACGGATCGTTAGAGAAATTTTATTAGAGGCGAAAGAAGCTTGAAATTAGTGTTGCAAGCTGCAAAAGAAGTTGAGCAAAAGTATTGGTGAATTTAAATAAATTCAGAAGATCATTCTGAAAAGAAAACGAGACTGACAATTCCTTATTCATTTAAAAAAATGCACAGAAATAATCCAGTATCACAACACTGTTTCTTAAGAATTAATTAGCAAGTTTTGTTGTTTAACCTTTATGTTCTATATCACTTTACGTTAATGAGTACGATCTACAACTCATTACACAGCTTAATACTAAGGTCAGAGTCCCCGAGCCAAGGTGTTGCCCCCTTCGTCTCTCCCTGCCTCGTCTCCCTCAACTTCTCACTTTGACCATCTTTGCGTGTGCTTTGAAATCGTAAAGCCAAGCCCATTAAAATCGTGGCTGTGAATGAAATTTCAAACGACATTTGAAGACCTTTAAGATAAGCACGAAAATTCGTATGCTAATTGTGTGCCAAGTGCGCTGGACGCCGAATGGAACGACCCTGAAGATGGGCCAAAGCGAGTTTCCACATATGATATTGAAAAAAAAAAAAAAATATGAAATGATATTGGGTAACAAACAAAATAAAAACATGTAAGCAAATAAAACAGTCGAACAACATCAACTGTTTAACGAGTGTGGATGATGAGAGGGGGGATGGGGGGGAGAGGCAGCTGGCAATCGACTCGTAAATCAAATTGCAGCATTTACTGAGGCAACTTGAAATAACGTGGACCATGGACTTGGAAGTGGCGTCCACTCCACGCTCCACTGGCATTTTACAAGGGAACCGCACGCGTTTTAATTGCAACTTTGCATGTGACGACACAAGGGAGCGGGGCGGGCAGAGTGAGCGAGAGATAGCCAGAGGGGGAGCAACTCTTCTCTCCCTCTCACTCTCTCTCTCTGTGGAGGCGTGCGTGCGCGCAATGAGCTCATGAAGTGGCCCCCCAATGGCGACAGGCCACATAAATAAAAAAAAAAAAAAAACGGCGCACAGTAAACAAAGTTGCGACAGTTGAACGGAAAGTGCAGTGGCAGCGCAGAAGAAGAAGAAGAGGGGAGAGGGAAGAGGGAAGGAGAGCAAACGTGACCATTAAACACAATTGAAGCGCCACATTAAACCAAGAGCAAAATGGAGCAGGAGGCGGTAGGATGGTGGGGAATTGCTGTCGGCGCACTCAAGTTAAAGTCTCCATTAGGCGCCTGAGCATGCGTGGGCAAATAGAGGAAGCAGAGATAAAGAGAGAAGAATGAATAGATAAAGAGAGAGTGCATCCTTGCATCCTTTACACACTCCCCATATTAACTTTGTTTTTCTATTTGTTTGTTTGTTGTGTGTGTGTTTTTCGCGTCAGTCCCAAAAAGGAAATTCATTTTCACTGACCAACTTTTTGTTTTCTTTTGGTATTTATATCTGGAAATGGCAATCAGGAAAGGTTTCCCCTTCAGGTTTTTTTTTGTTCAAGTTTTTCTCTATCTTTATTAAACTAAAGTTAGGTTAAGTTATTTATTATTGTTGTTTTAAACTGGTTTTCAAGCCAATTGAGACATAACTGTAGTTTAATACACATTAACATTTTCCTTGGGAATTATGTCAGTTGGCTTTGAGTTTGTCTCGGGCGTTTCCTTAATTCGAATTTGTAGTTAACAACCAAACGCACAACGCAGGCCCCCAGGGAACGGAATAGAAAGAAATGGAAATAGAGAGAGAGAGAAGGAGAGGGAGAGGAAAAGAGGAGGATGCCAGGCAACTCTTCATTATATTGTTGCAC
Organism: Drosophila suboccidentalis; assembly: GCA_037043435.1. Lineage (NCBI taxonomy): Eukaryota > Metazoa > Arthropoda > Insecta > Diptera > Drosophilidae > Drosophila > Drosophila suboccidentalis. The sequence goes on from JBAMBK010002320.1 coordinate 865,618, forward strand.
AAATTTGATTGTTTGTAAATATGAGAAATATACTATAAGATCGTATATGTACTTAAAAGTATGTTAGGCTAAATTGTGGGAATTTTTTTTTAAAGTAGCTCAGAGACTCCCCAGACTGGGATAGACTGTCAATTGTGCATTATTATGAGTTGAAATTGAGGTCATTTTAGACAAGTTACTTTTGGTAATTAATAGGGAAGCGTAGCTGTAACAGTATAAAAATATGCAGTTGTAAGGGCTTTGCAAACTTACTATAACTATTTAGATCAGGGGTGCCCAAAGCCAACATACGAAAGAATTCGCACCAATACTTATAAGCAATCGCATCAATACAAGAAGAGAACAAAAGTAGTCAAATCACATTGAACTTGTTGTTGCTCACTTCTCTTGCGAGCGCAAACAACAATACTCCAATACTTGTATACTCTGCGCCGTGCATGTATACAATATTTTGCCGATAATCAATGGAATGAGCAACAGCTGAGCACCCCTGATTTAGATATACATTTATTTAGATATATCCAGGGAAAGCTGATTTGTTGATTTTAAAGTTATGTTTTGTTTTTATTTTTTGCTTTATTTTTATTTGTTTATTTTTATTAATTTATTTTTAAATATACAGTTGAACTTCCCTAACTCGAACTTCCCTAACTCGAATTTTCTCTAACTCGAACAAAATCGAGTGGCAATAGCGTTTACTGAGCAAATTTCATACAAATCGCCTTCCCTAACTCGAACTTCCATAAGTCGAATTTCTCCGTAACTCGAACAAAAATATTGGCCCGTGCTTCTGTAAGTCGAATTTTTCGGGAAAATCTCCAATAAAGTTTGAATTTTTTTTTCGTTTCTGTTTTATGCTTTTGTTACCGACTCGTTTGGATATGTAATATTGATGTACATTAACATATGGTGATGTAATATGATAGAATATTGCATCAACAATTATTTAGGCTTGTGAAATTGCTATAGGAAAGATGTTCGAAATGTACTTCTTTGTCAGCGCATCAGTGTACAAAAATGTTTCAAGAAATATTCAAACTTATTAGTAGTTAAGGAATTTGAAAGTAGACCAAATAAATTAAAGTTGCTGAAAAATGTGGTATGTCAGCAAAACCATTTTTCATTAAATTAAAAAAAGAAAAATTAATTATGATGACATTTGAATCGGGAACTTCTTCTGGATACAGCAAAAGAGCGAAGAAACCAAATTTTGAGAGTATCGACAGGTCTTGATCAAACTGGAATCCTTTTTTGTTGAAAATGACAAGAAAAATTTGCAATTTGGAATGTATTTATGATTGAATGCATTTGTAGATTTTTTTAATATACTAAAAAAAAAAATTCCCTAACTCGAAGTCTCCCTAACTCGAACTTTTTTCCTGGATAATGGTGATTCGAGTTAGGGAAGTTCGACTGTAGTTTTGTATAATTGTAGAGCTAATGTGTTAACATTTAATTAAATAGTTTATTTTGTTTTCACAATACCTTGTTCAAAAATATTATATCTGAGACTTTGTTTGAAAGCATGAATTATTTACTTATAATTAAATGCTTTATAAAAGAAGTTTTAATAAAAACCACTTTTTTTTACGCGATAAGACCTTTCTATGGTCATATTACTTTTTTGTATGTTTAATTAACTCTTGTGTTAAGCCTGAATCACTTGATTAGCCAAAAATCTTTCTTTTCTGCTTCTGTGTTGTTCAATTTAGTTGCGAATCATTTGTGGCTGTTGCACTTGCTCCGCTTTAAATGAGCACCTTGTTGTTGAAATAACAGTTGAGACAGCCTGCCAAATTAATTAAATTGCCTGTAAATGCAATCACAACAACAATTACAGCAACAACAGCAACAACAACAACAACATTGGGCATCAACTGAAACAACAATCAACAGCTACTTCAGCTTGAAGTCATGATGTCGCTTAAAAACGTCATTAACATTAACATTAAGCTAACCCCCAGACGATGGACTTTTCACCTTGGCCCCAACTGCAATTTTCCAATAATAGCAACAATAACAACAACAACAACAACAACAACAGCAGACGAAACAGACAGAAAAAATCAACTCATTAAAGTTGAGAGACGTAGAGAAATGACTAAGGAGGCAGGAGTGGGAGGAGATGTTGCAAGTCAAATGTTGAGGCACAGAGTTGGAAGGAGTTGGAGTGGGGAGAGTGGAGAGTGTTTGGGGCTAAAGTCAAATCAATGCGGGTGTTGTCTTCACAGTCCGAGTCCACATTCACTTGTCTCCATGGCGCTGAAACAGAAGCAACAACTGCCTTAACATGCAATGGCCAAAATGTGGAATGCGGAGGCGGAGTTAACAGCTGGCCAAGATGGAAATGAAAGAGAAGAAGGAGGAAAAGATGGAGTAGGAGGAGACTGGCTACTGTCTACTGTCTGCTGTCTAGTCTCCTATGGTCAGAGACGCCGTATGTGAAATGTGGACTGTGGCTGGCTGCAACATTTTTTTTTTTTTGGCTCCTTGTCGAGCTGTTTTCCATTAGCTGCAAATGAAATTTATATCATGTAATTTAGTAGACAGCGTCTCCCACGTAATTCACCGGCGCCATGTGTCCCACCAATTGACATTTCCACTTTGGGAAAGTCACTGGTCAAGTGAAACTTCCGAATGTAACTCTTTTTTACTTTTATTTATTTATTTTATTTTTTTTGGCACACCAAATCATCAAGTTCTTCACACACACACACAAATCGTTGACTTACTTTCCTACCTGACTGCCTACCTGTCGACCTGCCTAACTGCCTGCAATTTGTTGTAGTTGCCGTTGTTGCTGTTGTTGTTGTTGCTTCTAACGGTCTTTTGATCATTCTCACATTTTCACCTGCTGCCTGCTGCAATTTCTCCCATCAGTTTTGGCGCATAGCCCAAAAAGTCTTGACAAATTAATAAACAAGCCATCAAGTGGACCCCTCGACACTGTTCAACAACTCTCCAACAACATTTGCTACATATGCTTCTCCTTCCCCTTATCCTGCCCCCCTTTAGACGTTGCAAGCATTTGTCAGCCTCCCGGCGATTTTCGCAAATTGCATTCTTAATGGACACTGCCAGGCCGCGGGCTGCTAAAGTTGCTATGCAAATGACTTGGACAGTTCCAAATTTCCACACTATAGATGTGTGTGTGAGTGTGTTTGTGTGTGAGTGAGTTTTCGTTGAGCGAAAATTTGCTTGTAGAAACCGTTTGACGATGTGTAAAAATAATAAAACCAGAGCTCTAAGCACAAGATTTCATACAAAATTTGGAGAGGTGAATAGTTTTTGAGACTCTCTCCTTTTTTTGATCTTTTAATTCTTTAATTTTTGCGTTATATTATTAAAAGAAGTAACAATAAATACCTGTAACAAATCGAAGAATTTTACTGAAGTTATTTATTTTTTATTTATTTTATTTTATTCATTATTTATATTTTTTTTATTTATTGCATTAGATTTTTCAAGTGCTACAAGCACTTTAATTTTATATAAAATGAAAATTAATTGGATATAAAAATGTAATTAAAACGTATAAAGTTAAATTTTATATATTAAAATTTTTGTATATTTATAAATTTTTTTAAGTTTTAATCTTTTGTTAAATTTACAATTTTATATAATTAAATAAAGAGTAAATATTCTCTGTGGCTTGGCTTCTCTTTTATTAACTCCCCATCAGCTTTAATAAATCTTCTTCCTTATGCAAAATCATATTTCACTTAAATATATTTTTTCGAGCACTTTCCATCTAACTTTGCATCGATGTGCACATTGAGCACAGCATTTACCTCGTTTAGGCCTTGTTTAACTGTCATTAGCAAATACTTAAAATGTGTATTTTTACTTTCAATTCCATTCAATTGAAATCTCATTCATTTGGGCGCTTCAATACAATTGTCAGACACCTTTCATATACATATGTATATGTATGTACATATGAATATTTGGTTTCTTTAATTACCTGACAATTAACAATGCAAATTGCAGAGAAACGCCACCTGGCGGCGGTCGTTGAACGTTACTTGGACACGCTATTGCAACAAACAACAACATAAAATAACCAAAATGCCATTGAGAAATATTAAACATATGTAGACAAACAAAAAATATCGCTGCTGTTATATTAGTTGTTGTTGTTGTCGTTGTTGTGATAATAACGTGTTAAATTTTCACGTGTAGCATTTCGAATATTTATCGCTGTTACAGTCATGAAAGACAGACAGACACCGCCCACAATTCAACTCCATCCTCGATTCACACACACTCAAGTAGTGTTGCTAATTAAAATGCAAAAACAAATGTTTACGACTTTTGTTCAACTAATTTAGGGGTAACTACAACAACAACAGCAATAACAAATACAGCAATAACAACAAGCATAGGCTAAAATAGACGCCGCTTTTGCTTAAACATGGCTAAGACACGCGATGGCCGCGAATTTTGCAGCCAAAGTCAAAGTTTGCATGTTAGAAGACCATAAAAATGAAACGACATAGATGACAAGAGTCCAGAGAGTCCCAACATTGACATTCAGTTGCATGCCACAACTGTGTGTGTGTGTGTGTTTGTTTGTGTGCGTCTAGTGGAGCCAACTGTCCAATGTGGCAGCTGTTTCCCATTGGACATTGGGTTGCCCTTTGATTGTGTTTGTCAACTAAGTTGACCTAAAATTAGAACTAGACAGCAGATGCCCTTTTTATAGCTAGTTTCATCTTCTTATAAAGGATGTAGGGATATTAGGAATATTGTATATATTGTAAATTATGTTAAGTTTATCTATCTGTTTTATCTTTTTATACCCGTTACTTATAAAAATAAGTAAAAGGGGATATTGTATTCGTTGCAATGTATGTAACAGGGAGAAAGAAGCATCTCCGACCCTATAAAGTATATATAATCTTGATCAGCATCAACAGCCGAGTCCATATAGCCATGTCCGTCTGTCCGTCCGTCCGTCTGTCCGTCTGTGTGAGCGCCTAGATCTCAGAGACTATAAAAGCTAGAGCAACCAAAATTGGCACACAGACTCTTATAAACCCTACGCAGATCAAGTTTGTTTCAAATTTTTGCCACGCCCCTTTCCACTTCCGTAAATCGCGAAAATCCACCACACGCACAGTTTTCAAGATATTAGGATTTTTTTTTACTAATTAACGTTAGCTATTATTATTAACTATCATCCTAATAAATCGTAATAAAATCGGACAAATAGAATAGTGGTAATGGCTGATTTCAGTTTTTAAGCAATGTGAGTGCCTAATAGCATGCAATCAAAAATATTTAAAATTAATTTAGATAAGTAACGGGTATCCTATAGTCGGGGACTCGACTATAGCCTTTCCCACTTGTTTTATTATTTGTTTTAAGCAAAAGCGGTCATGAATATATGAATGAGTTTAAAATTTTTTTTCCTTAAATGATTCTTTGTTTCTGCATAAATCCCAATTAATCTTAATAAATCCTAGTTAAAGTAGGAGAATATTCCACATATCGGCCTACTTTTATTAAGATCAGTCTAAAAATCAATGCACATCTAAATATGTATAACTACCATACAAACAATACATATACATTTTTATAATAAAATAAAATTTAACAAATTCTTAATTTTATTGATGCAATCGAATATTTACTTGAAATATGTAAAATTTCACGAAAATAATAAAATAATATTTTTTTATTAAGGATAAATATATTTAATATTCCATACGTGTATAAATTACAGTTCCAAGAATATTAACTTATTCTTATGCTAAAATATAATTTATTGCTCTCTCTTGTAGTCAACACTTAGTTCGATTTAAACAAGATTTCTTTTTATGAATGTAAGGAATTGAGGTCTTAAGTCCCATGTTGTTGCACCTTCAGCTGTTTGCATGTGCTTTTTTTTTGTTGGGATAATTGCAATCTGATGAAATTTAACCCCTATGATTATTAAAGATTACTCGTATTAGAGTTAGGCCTCTGCTCATTGGCACGTTTCACCTGGCCCAGTGCCTTTTGCCATTGAGTTTTCAATGTGAAAGTGTGCAAAGAGTTGAGTTCATGTATCTGATAGATACTTGTATACGTATAAAATGAGAAAGAAGCAAAAAAAAAACATGCATATTTTTGGTGCAGTTTTTTTTTTAAATTTTATTGTGTGGAGGGAGGGGATCCGGGAATATTTGGACAATGAGAGGAGGAGATATTTTGCTTCTTTTTTTTTTGGCCACCTGAGGCGATGTCGGCAATGGCAGCGACTGTTGCATGTCATTTTCTGACCGGTATCTCAATAATTCATACGCAATTGTATTGAACAATAAATTAATCACACGAACGAAAGCTGCACACACGAATATATAAAAACGTCATAAACAATGGCCAAAACACAGATGTAGTTTACACACATGTCTGCATTTGAGCATTTATACCCGAATGTATATCCATTGGATAACAGATACATGTACAGATACATGGATGCATTTGCAAATGAATAAATATTGAAACAGCGTGGCGGGAAATTAAAAGGCAATTTTCCGACCAGATAAAACAAAGATCGAACGTGTTTTCTACAGTGCAAAAGTCAATTAATCATTAAAGAAAATACTGTGTTCATGTGCATGTCGAGCTTGTTACCGTTGCTGTTGCTGTTGTTGTTGTTTGCAGTTGTTTGCCGTGCTGTTGTTGTTGCAGTTGTTGTTGTTTGTGGCACAGGAAACATCGCTCGGCGTTTGTAAAGTAAAAGTAACAAGAGAAAAAGAAGCCGCGACAATGTGCAATAGTTGCACAATTAGAGACATTTCACAGATACCATTCGCAAATTCCAACAACCGACTTCATTTCAAAGGCCGCCTCGTTAGATCTCCTTGGATCTGGGTTCCTTCGTGAAACTTGTTTGCACACAATTTAATTGTTGTGCTTTTCTATTATTTATAGCACCCGCCGTCATAAAAGTTAAATGTCTAGACTCCAGAGTCTAGAGTCTGCCCAATTGCCAGCTCATGAGTCAGTCAATCAGTCGGCTAGTCATTCAGTCAGTTAGTTAGCTAGTCAAGTCAACACCAACACAAACAAAAAGTTGTTTTCGTGTCCAGTTTATGACTCACACGCCTTTGGACGAGGACCTTACATAACCAGTCGACCTAAAAAAAAAATAGTAAGAAATAAACCAATTTTATTGTGTGGATTTATAAGGGAATAAATTAGAGTCGAAGCTTATGAGTTAGTAAACTGAATTTTATTAAATTTCTTCCAGAAATGTATTTAAGTTATTTATTTAAGCAATATACGCTAGAAGAAATTCAATAGGATGAACATATAGATACTACATTGGAATAAATTCACCTTTTCCATATTTATGTCCATTTTCTTAAAAATTGACTTCCAAAATGGACCGTTTGTATTTTAACAACTACACTAAGTAGGACAGTAAGATTGTAACATGAACCATTTTAATTCAAAGAAATGTATTGAAAGTTTAATTTAAATAAGTTTTTCGGGCTGTTTTCGATATATAATTTAAAAAAAGAGAGACAGAAACCACATAAAAATAGTGATGGTAAAAAATGTCCCGTGCGCGATGTCCCGTGCGAATTTACGTCAAATTGAATTAAAAAAAAAGTGCAAGTCATCTTTGAAAAAAATCATAACCATTTTTAAGAGGCATCAATGCACAAGAGTTTAAAATTAGTTGCATTAAAATATTGCCTCTGGATTTGCTGAAATTGGCGTTTGAATTGGTTGACCTCACAATTTGTAAACAATTATTGTCCAAGATCGTTACTGAACATAAAGGGATACGTATTTCATTTCAGTTAATGCCAGACATTAAAAGAATCCACCCAGGTTTTATAAATGGTTCCAAAATAGCTAAGCTTTGTAGAAATTATCATAGAACTCTATTCAAAACTGATTTAGAGACTTACAAGTTGGGAAAATGTCGGAATAATTTTTGTAAGACATTTTCTATTTTCTTCAACTGATCAGCTTTAAATTAATTATCAATGATCTATACTAAAAATAATTCGATACGTATCTCAGCGTTTTTAGAAAATGTATCCTCGAACCTCTTAATTTCGAAAATTATGTTAAACATCTTATTTATACCAACTGCTTGATACTCATTCTTTAAGATCTACATATATCAAAAAGATATTCAACACGTATTTAAGAGTTTTCAAAAAGTATTCTCTGCGATGTGGGGACCGCCTTATCTTATTAAAGATTTTTTTAATAATTCAGTTATTTAAGTGCCGCCAAGAGTTGTTCAAAAATTGCACAAATGTCTTATTCGTATTGAAGTTGGTCACGTTTATAGAAAGAAATCGAAAGTGAATTGCCATGCCAAACAAATGGAGCATCTAATTGTTGGATGTCTATATATTTTGTCACACACACATACACTCAACCACACACAGCATGATATGATTTTAATTGAATTGAAGCAAAAGGAGCGAAAACGCAGTTTGAAACGTGAACGTTAATAAAGCTGTAAACATATCAATTACTGACATTTCAATGCGTTGCCATGGCCCAATTATGGATCTGTCTCTCTCTTTTACTCTCGCATCTTGCTCTTTCTGGCACTAGAGACTTCTTCCTCCTCCCCCCCTGTTGGCTGTGCATTGTTTTCTTTCGATTCCACCGCCGCATTGACAACTTTGAAGATTTATCTGTAGCTCCCATTGACAGCCATACAGAGAGGCAAACCATCAAATGCCAAAACTAAACTTGTCTCAAGTAGAGAAGGGGGTGGGTGCAAAGAGGGGGAGGGGGGGAGGAGTAAGCCGCCTCTTTGGCTACTGTCAGTAGTCGGTAGTCTGTATCTTTCTCCCTCAGCTTCACTCGCTGAGTCACTTTTTCTTTCTCAACTTGTCGCCTGCCATTTTATCAAACGAATCTGTGGCATTTCATTTGCTTCTGCAGCCCACACATCTGCCGCAATGTGTCTTGCAGCGAGTTTGCCACATGAAGTGCAATTGCAACTGCAACTTCAACAACTTGAAGCGTCGTCAATGAGAAGTCCAAAGATATTTTATCTATGAGTTGTGTGTGTGCTTGTGCATTGTTCGTTGTTCGTTGTTTGTTGTTGGACTTTCGTTTGGCTTCGTCTTGTTGCGTCGTCGTCGTCTCTTTCCTGAAAGTGAATCTCAAATATTTCTTGATTATGTGCAGCCAAACCAGAGATTGTGGCTGCTGTTTGCTGCGCCCAAGGTAAAAAGGCAAACAGAATTCGCATATCGGCTTCAATGCAATGTAACAAGGTCATGTGAGAGAGTTCCCCTTCCTCCACTTCCCCCTCTCCCTTCTTCCAACTAACAATGTCGTTGTCTGTCCTCAAAACTACTCTTCTACCTCCTCCCTGTAGCCAAAAGCAAATGCTGGTCATATCACCAGCATCTTTTGACTCATTTGGTGTTTGTCTCTTGCTTTGGTTTTTTTACTATATTGTTTTTACTTTTCTGTCTTTTTTTTATTTTATTTTCCTTTTGCCAACGCATTTCACTTTCTACTGCATTTCGAATGCATTTTTGTAGCTACTGCTGTTGTTGTTTTAGTTGTTGTTGTGACAACAAGTGGGCCGAAATCGACAACTTTGACTTTTCTTCTTGACGCTTTTCACTTTCATTAGCGCATTTTGGCGTTTCCTTTTACCATATTTTAACTGACCATGAAAAAACATATTCATTTCATTTGATTTGATTTGATTTGAGTTTGTTTGCGAGTTTGCAATTCCCATGGCGTTGCCACTTGACATCCGAATCTAACACTGCTCTTATATCACATGTCACGGCTCAAACACTCGACTTGCAATCAGAGTCTCTCTGTCAGATTCTGTCAACTTCTCAACATCTCAGCTTAGCTTCTCAGTTTCTATGTCATGCCCGAGTCACAGCTTTGTTTGTGTTCAGGCAGCCAAAAAAAACTACTTTGATTTGAATTTTTCTTTGCTTTTTCTTATGCGTTTGTTGTATTTACACACCTGACAGAATTTCCGACTTGGTTCCGTGTGTTCGTTCTTCTGTTGCACTCGACAAACGTATTGAATTTCATTTTGAATATGCGCAAACAAAACTCAAGATATGAGAATACTTTGAAATGACTTTTGAAAGCTGAGTCTACTGTTATGCAATTCCGACAAAAAGGTGTGAAAAATTTAAAAAGAAGAAAAGGAAAGAAAACCATCAACAAGTCAGACAGCTATTAATTTAGGTAAAACTTTACTTATTTCCAGGCGGAAAACTCCGTTTGATCAAGATTTGGCCTCTTAATTGATTCTTTACTAATAATGTTGTCCATTTTGAAAATAATATTTAACTGCTAGAGCTTTGCTTATGCTGAATGTCAATTTGATATTTGTTTGAATATTCCTTTAGATTTTTTCAAAACTTCGAACTTCGACAAATCGTAACCGAGTTTAAAGAACCAAGTCGTTTTAATCATTCTTTGATCATTAAATTGATTCTTCATCTAAATTTTATTCATTTGGAATATTTTAAATAGTTAGAAAATTTTCGTTTATTTTAAAAAACTTCAAACTCTCATAACTTTAACACATCATCGTCGATTTTAAAGAACAAAGTCATGTTAATCATTATTTTGTCTCTAATTTAATGCTTTATACAAATTTTCCCAAAATATGCAGTTTTATTAAAACCTTTCCGAATCTTGTACGGATCGTCTATTTGCTCATGATTTGACTTCATAATTTAGTCTTTACTTAATTTTTTCTATAATAATTTCTTTTAAAAAATGTTTGATTCTTACACGAATAATTAATAGCAATTAATTGTAAAGCCCTCTGACATTTGAGTATTTTAAATTTAATTTTTTCACACACGCAATTGGGGGTTATCTGTGTTAGCCATGGTTTCTAGCCAAAAATTCGCCCGCATGTGTCCAAATCTTTAATGGCAAATCTTTGAGCTTAGCGACCTGCTGACAAAAGAGAAAAAGAGCTGAGAATTGTTGCTGAAAGCGGCATAAATTGAATTTTCCCCAAAGCCAACCTCCCACCATATCGCATCGTGGCTGGGAAAGGGACCCAATTATCGCCCGAAGATGTTGACGTCGAAGTCGTCAGTTGGCCAACAACAAGCTAGCCAACTTTGGCCAATTGCCTTGCTTGACCGCTGACGATCGACGCGCTGTAGCGCAATTGTGCCCATTTCCGACTTCAACTTGACCACAAAAAAAAATACAGCTAGCTAAAGCGAGAGTGCTAGAGAGAGATAGAGATGTGAAAAAAGCTGGGGAATAATCTCTCTCTCTCTTTCCCCTCAATCTCTCGTTGTTTTTGGTGTTGCCAAAGTAAATCGACGTTCATTTGTTTTTTCATCGCGTTGTTCGTGCAAATTTCGCTGAGATTTCAGTTTTATTGCCAATTTTAAGTGCAGGTATTTTAACTATTTATTTGGATTTGTTTTTTTTTTCTTTATTACCAAATAAAATTGTTTTCTGGTCTAACAAACGCAATGTTATTCACAAATTGTTTAGCAATTGTGAGATTATGGCCCAAATAATGTTTCAAAATGTCTCAATTGTAAAATTTAGTTGTAAATTTCATTCTTTTAAGTTTTAATACTTTCAATATAATCTGTTAATTTAACAATTAGAGTATTCAAACTTCGGCGCGACAAAGATTCTTTTATTTATGTTTTTTGTTGTTGTTGTTGTTTGTATCTTTTACAAATTGCCCGTAAATGATATTTTCACAACTCGCATCAATCGGTGGCCCCGCAGGCGCCCCCTTCCTTTTTTGGGGGGACCCCAACAAGTGAGAGAGTTCGTTGGGGTTAATACGGCCAATAAATTGTTATGGCCATTTGTTGCTGATTTCTGCCCGTCGTTGTTTTATGGGCCATATTTTTAGTCATGTATTTTTGTTTTTATTTTCGATTTTTGGGTTTTCGTAAACGCCTAACGGCGAACCGTCGAAAGAAATATTGAAATTTTCGCTCAAATTGTTTTCAATTTAATCGACTTGGTTGCATTTTTCATGCTTAGTCGCCGTGGAGTGCAAATATAATTAATGATAATGAATTGTTATGGACTTGGATGGAGTTAAGCTGCCCACCAGCTCCGCATTTCCGAGACGCCCACAAAAGATCTGGGGAAATGTTTTTTTTTTCAGGCGGCAGGCAAATGTCGTGCGACGAATTTTTCGGGAAGCTTTGCAAATTATGTTTAATTTTATTTTAGTTGCGTTTTTTTTTTTTGTTTTCTATGCCTTGTTCATTTATTGTGGGAGTTGGAATTGGAGTTGTAGTTGTGTTGTAGTTGAAGTTAAAGCCGAAACTGAAACTGAAACTGAAGTTGAGGTTGAGGTAAAGTTGATTTATCACTCGAGTGGCGAGCGAAAGGTTGCCATAAAAATGTTGCTAAACAAATGTTGACGCAGCCCCAATGGGGGAACTGAGGTAAAAGTTTTCAAAAGTTTTTCTTTATGGTTCACTTTTGATCGCTTGTTGTTGTTGCCGCATTATGCAATGCGCCTTGGCCAAGTGCTAATAAAATCAGTTAACAATTTTCATTTGTTGTCATTTGTCAAAAATGAAAGACAAGGCAACTTGTTGTGATTTCCGCTCCATTCGATTTTCATTTTGCACACAATTTTCATATAATTTCTGCACATTTGTTTTTAACACGCATTTCTTTATTTATCTTTGCAGAGTTTTTGGCACAGAAAGTGAATTGAAAGGCAATTGCTTTAGTCACTGCGCGTCCCTCTCTCTGGCTATCCCCTTATCCACATCCTCAACATTGGATTGGATTGGATTGGAGCCAACAACAACATTGTTGGTCACTTTTCCCATTAAGGTATTTATTTTGTTAGTTTGTAAATCTCATAAAGAGCTTTTAACGGCAATGCAATATACAATGCAAGCATCTCAATAGTATTCATTTTATTTGTTAATAATGCTTGAATGATGATCATTATAATGATGATTGGTATAACAGACAATGCACTTGACATTGAAACAGTTTCAATCAATAGGAAATATAGGTGTTTAGGTCAAGGAAAAGAATTGAAATTGGAGATCTGTTGATATATAAATATTTTATAAGGGAGTTAGATTTATATATAAAATTATTCGTTTTATATTCTTATTCAAATTTCAACCTAAACTATAACAAAAATTTGCAAAATAAAGTCTTAAAATGTACTTCGTAGACACTAGAGTTCACACCTTTAGCTCAATAAGAATTTCAGTTTATATTTCAAGTCAAAGTGCTAGAAGTCATTATAGTTGTACTCATTTCTATCGGTCCAAAATTGTTTTATTATATTTCTAGATATTGTTTTTGTTCTTTGTTTTCCTTTCTAAACAGCTGCCACATCTAATAGGCAAGTAGTTTGATATATTTGAAGTAAGTGGGTTACAAAAGTCCCCAACATATAATTGGTACTCTCTCTCCTGTTGTCATTTCTTAGACTAGAGTCTCTTTTGATTTAGTTAGTTCACCCAGTCTCCAAAGTAAAGTGTATATATATCATTTCTTCAGACTCGAAAGAGTGACATTCCTGGGGCAGTCGCCTAATCAGCTCTGTCGTATTTGTTTCATAATTTATGCCAAGTTGCATAGAAACTGCTAATTTGGTAGCTTGTTGTTTTTAGTTTTGGGAGTTGTTTACAACCCGAACGAGCACCTGTCGTTTGGCCATAACAAACGACTTCCCTTTGACAGAAACAGGCGATTTATGGGGGCGTGGTCGAATCTCTGGATAGTTTTCTTGTTTTTCTTATTATATTTTAAAAATATCTATTTAGCCACTGTGAAATGGGGGCGCAGAACAAATGGAAACATGTTGCAGCCACAAAAAAACACGACACATTTATCATCTACAAACATTTATGTGTCTGGAATGGGGACCCCAAAATGTATTAAAACTTGTAGACAAATTTGCTGGCCAACCAAAAAAACTCTTTTGGGCGATTAGCGACCACTTTGGAGCGGGAGTCAAGACTCAGTTTGTGGCACGTTGCACGTTGCAGGTGCCTCGTTGTCTTTTTGGGGCGGCAACGAACGGTGTTTGCATGTTCAACATTTGTCCACACTGCTCGATAACTTTCGTTTCTCTGCCTGGACCACGTTCATGTGCTGGCAATTCTCTAATTGCTTTGCAACAGCTCCTCCACCTCCTTTGTCTTTGTCAAGCATTGTTTCCCTTCCCCCCCTCCACTCGTTTCCCTCCCCTTCACTCTGGTCTACTTTGGCCTTTTCTTGTCTCGTTTCTCGCTCTGTTTTGTGTCCATGTTCATGTCGCCCATATAACGTGGTTGCCTGCCTGCTCCCACCTTGCCCCCTTGCCACCTTTGGCTTGCAAATATTTGCCCCAACGCGTTGCATGTATGTTTGTGGCACACATAGGCTAAGACTTTAGCTTTAAATTTACCTAAGGAATTTTGCAATGTTTTCATTTTCAGTTGACATTTTCTCGTGCATGTTTTGAGACTTATTTGAAATGTACCCTATGTGAGTTAAGCTGGGTTTATTAGTTTGATTTTTTGTAATGCCCAATTAACTAAAAATAATTTAGTTTATTTTTTAATAACTAAATATTGATAAGCTTGACAAATAAGCGCTATGAGGAACTTTATTTGACCCAAAGACAATATGTCTCGGATAAATAAAAATGGTTGATGGATTTCTGACAGACGTCTTGCAAACAATTACAAAAGAAACATTCAAAAATATCTTGTATTTGACTTTGTGTAAAAAATCTTCCAATTATTCATTTTAAACTATTTAAAAAATCTTCCAATTATTCATTTTGAACTATTTAAAAAATCACTTTTAGGCAAAGACGTTGCAATATTTTAAATTTTTTTCTGACTCGTTATTTTGTCATTCGATAGTGAAAAGAGATATTACTTTTGGGACACTTTAACTGACTGATAATACTCTGTGATGTGTAAGACTTTATCTAGACATTAACATATCGCTTTTTTTTTTATTAAAAAAACGAAAGTTGTAGCTTAAAAGGAACTTTTAGCCACTGTAACGCCGTGTTTTGGCCCTAATTTCCCACACTAGTTAACAGCATCCTTCAACTCACCAAAAAGTTGTCCAAAGCAACCACAAACAACCACAAATTAAAAATTCATTGTCTTAAGCTGGTAACTTGACCCCCTTTTCCCTCCCTTTCCGCTGGTTGCTCTAGTTAACTAGTTGGACCAAAAGTTGTTGTCGTTGTTGTCGCAGTTGTTGTGGTTGCTTTGTGGTTGAGGCTGACATGCCGCTTGAACCCACTAAAGGGTGCCACAAAAAGGTTTCAATAGTTTTTTTTTGTTTTTTTTTTTGTAATTGTTGATTGTCGAATGATGTTGGTGTTGTTGTTGTTTTTTTTTTACAAGTCAATATGGTTATTGTTATTGTCATTGGCGCATTGCCTGCAATTTGGCCATTTGGTAACGAGAAACGGCAACGACAACTGCAACTTGAATTGCAATTGCAATTGCAACTGCAACAACGGCGACAACTTCACGTGTGTGTGCCCAAGTCTGGCAACATGTTGCCAGGCAGTTAACAATTCATTAGGTGTTGTTGTTGTGGTTGTTACTGGTTGCAAGCGGCAAGTTATAATTTATGGCATGTTGCGCCTTGCGGCTAACTTGATTCAATTGTGGTCAACTTGGCCAACTTGCAGCGCGCCAAATGCGTCGCCAACGATTCTTGGAAGAATTTCCAGAGCTAAAACACAACACAGATCAAATAGATAATTTATGCAATACAATATTCAAGCGGTCTATGGAATGTCGTCTCTGCTCGTAGTTTGTCATAAATTGTCATCAGCAGCAGCTGCTGTTTTTTATTTTTGACCCCTACACACGGTCTACAGTTTGTCTAGTTTGGTTTTTTGGTTTTTAATTTTCTTGTCCAAATACCTGACGCTTAGTCATGTCTTATTGTTGGTTTCTTACGACAAAACCAGATGTCTAAATTGTGGCCAAGTTCTAAAGGCTGATAAGTAGAACAAAGCTTTGGCAAAGTACAGTCAAATTTGGCTTAATGAACATGTTATTTAAGTACATGTGATATAATCATTAAGTTGGCTTGAGATAATGAGTAACTATTGATAACTAAGCGATATACTATACACAAACTATGTATGTTTAGGAGACATTAATTCGAATTTACCAATGACGATAGTTGTAAGAATAAAATCTTTTTAAAGACATCTGTACAAACTGGGTTTAGATAGTTATTAAACCGATAGTCCCAGTAAAATAAACTATATTTATAATGAATTTAGTTAATTTTTCATAAATCAAATACATTACAGACAGTACTAAGTTTCCAATTGACCAAGTAAAGTGCACTGGCGATACTTTTTTTAAAACAATCTAGAAAAGTAATCTTTAAAATCGAATAATTTCAAGCAGTTTATAATTTAGCAAAGTTCTACTGTATTTATTCGCTGAGGCCAATTGATTAGTCAAAGTTAATTGAAGTCGACGGTCCCCTTAAGGCCTTTAGTTAGTTATCTTTATTCCATTGCGGTTCTTAACTAATCAAGAGACACGAGTGCTCAAAGGTCACAAACCGAAGCCAAAGCAAGTCAAGTGGCCGCACAATGGCTTTCAATTATCTGCGGTATTTGCTTTAATTTAGCGTGAGAACATTAACATTTTCCATACAGAACGCAACATCCGCAGGAAATAAACACTAAATATTAGATAATATAAAAAAAAGTAGATCAAAAGATTAATAAAATATTATATAAACGAAATGAAAACGAAAGTTTGTTTTCATTTTCATTCAATTTGAGTTCTATTGTAAACTCGTTTTTATTTTTTTTCATTTATAAAGACAACAAACAACTCTGGAATGTCTTTGCTTTTTGGCAGATTTACGAGTTGTTCATTGTGTGCACAACACATTCAACTCGTTTTTATACTCTTCTGTAATATTTTTTTTTAAAGTTTTTCTTTGGCTTTTTAGGAACTTGACTTTATTTTTGGTTTGTTGATCGCTTTGTTTGTTGTCGTTTTGTCGCTTTGTGGTTTTTTAGCTCTAGCCAAATATTTGCTGTCATCATTTTTATGCCTCCTATTGCTTTATCTTTTTCTTTCTTCTGTTTTGCTGCCTTGCTTTGTTTATTAATTGCGGCCGCATGCGTTTTTGGTCTATAGATGGTTTTTTTTATGTCTGGCATAAACGTGGTTCCAAATAACTTTTCCTGGAATTAAGTCGTCTATTACCGCATGTTTGCTCACTCGGCTTTTAGTTCCAGTGGCTTAGTCTCTTATGCAATGTCCGACCAAAATACAGGTGACTGACGACCTCCCCACACACACAAACACACACAGCGATGCCATGAAGCACTCGGAAATGTGAATGGATTTTATATTTTTTGACTTATGGGCGAAAGGTTAAAGCACTTTTGTCTGCCTGTTAATTTGCTTAAGACTCATCAACAAAAATCTGCATAAATCTGTTGTTAAATGTTTTGTTTTGTCGTTTTACTATTTTTGTCACATTATCGGTCATCTATATTAATTGAGTTGTTTAAAGTTTGATTGATTTGCAGCTAGTGTAACATTTTAATGGGTATTGAAAGGTGATTGTATTAGAGTAAAGACATGTTTACATTATAATACTTAAAAATGAATTTTGATTAAAGAAAATTAACCTTCTGCTAAGACTAACAATAGCCGTTTTTAGAATATGGCATTAAAAGGAATCTTCCTATATGGCTTTTGTAGTCTAAAATTTGATCAAGCCTGAATTTTGACATTTTTTATTTGTTGTATATTTTTTCCATTTCATATAAAACTGTTTAAAATTCTTATATCTTTATTGCCTATTCCAAAACTAAAACCATTTACTATAAATAAATTCCTTATCGTTTCTTTTGCATATTAAGTAGTTTTTAATATATGTAATAAAACTAAATTAAATGTAAATACATAATAATAAAAGGGCACGTCAAGCCTTCAATTTATATTATTTCTTAATGAGTCATGGCCTGGACACATGTGTGAATGACCGAGCTGACGAGTAGTAAGAAAGAGAGGCAGAGGCAATGAAAGAGTGAGAGAGGGAGAGAGAGGTATATGACGAGGTTTTGGTTTGTGCCAAACTCGCGATTTGCATGCATGACAAACAACAGAAAGGGGAAGAGGAAGTACCTGGGTGAGGGAACTACGGTTGCTCTTGACTATTTTTATTTGTTGCTGTTGCTTATGCTTTTGTTGAGTGACAAACCCAAAGTGTTTCTTGAGCTGTTGAAGTGGCTAAAAGGCCTGCCCAGAGAAGTGTCGAGTTCCTACTCCTCTTCAAATGTAATAATCGGCGACGTGGTAAATGCCATAAATACATTATTTATACGTAGACAGACGTATTAAAACGTTAACGATATGTTTTATGTGTGTGTGTGTGTGTTTGTGTTTTGGCCAATTCATTTGGCCATGTGTAGGTTGGCAGTTAAAGTTTCGCTTTCGCTTGACCAAAATCACGCGGTTGTTGCCAAACAATTTTTCGCCAAACACAAGAATTAACAAAAGCGAAAAGTGCAAGTCGAGACACATAGAGAGAGAAAGAGAGATGGAGAGTGAGAGTGAGCAAGAGGCAGACAGAGTCCCCTTTTAAATGGCCCCGAGGCTCAGGTTTTGCCTGAGGCCAAACTCCTAACAATTATAATGGCTGTAAAAACACAAAAATAAAACATTATTTACTGCTTTTAACGGCGATTTGTGTGTCGTGGTACGCCCCCAACCCCTTTGGTGCCACCTTCCCTTCCCGACAGCATGTCGACAATTGTGCCACCCCCTCCCAGTTTTGTGTGGATCATTTTGCGGTTTTTTGGCGTTTTACAGCTTTTCATTGCCTGTTTTACAGCCGTTAGTAAGGTATGTTGGGTTAGAAAATCAATATGATATTTTAAATGTAAAAAAAAATAAATTCAATTAAAAAAAAATATCTTGAAGTAAATAATTATTTGAACAAAATTAGTAAAAATATTATTACAGAATAATTTTAGAGGGCAAACCATGATCAAAATGACATTTTCCAGACGATTGATTTTTGATCAAGCTAATTTACAGGATAACTATTTTAACTTTTTTTCTATTCAAACTCGATTTAAAGTTTGGATTTACATAACTAGTAGTTTCTTAAAATAAAACTGCAATTTTTGTATTAAACAATTTTTGACATTCAATTTAATTTTGGAAAATTGAAAACAGTTATGAAAATAAATTGATAATGACACTTTTTTATTCAACCTCTTCATCGTCTGTAAATATCTAACAAAATTCATTTAAAAAAAAAATAAAAAAATATTTTCATCTTTTAAATGAACGACAAACAACATTAATTATGCCTTTTTAGGGCAAGCTCAACTATCGCTACTTAATTCTAAAAATACTTTTTTGTAATATTAAAACACATTAATAAATAGGAAGGTAAAAAAAAAGAATAACATTTCTTTCAGTTCACTTTCCACTGCCTTACAGGGTATATGCCAGTCTGCTTCTTTAGCTCAATATCAGTTGACGTAATTGTTGTTGTTATAACTACTGCTGCTACCTCATATCTTAAGTGGCTAAATAAACGCTCGCAGCCAATTTTGGATAGCCAAAGTGAAGCGTGCAACTCGATTTGCATACGAATATGGCCCACAAGTGTTTTGGCGACTAATTTCGTATGAAAATTTGATTGCTCGCGATTAGAATCGTGTTCATTGTTTTTGGGTGCCGACTCAGCGACTCCCCTCCGACCACGCCCCCGCCACTGCCCCTTGATCTGAACTGCCCCAACATTGTTGTAAAGTGTTTGGTTTTTGTTTTGGGTTGTTGTTGTTGTTGTGGGTTTCTTTGTTTGTTTTATGGCCAATGTTGGTTCTTTTTTGGAATTAAGTAATACTCGTGATTATTATAATTTTTTTCTATTTGTTTGGTTGACTGCAATTTTGGTTTTTTATGCGTCCAGAGTCGTTGGCCTTCCCCTGTAATTATGTAGTTGTCAGTTTACAGTTGGCTTTAATTGCCATTTACAGTTGTTAGCATTGTTGTGTGTTGTGGGTGTGATATCAGATATGATCCGGCTTAACAACTCTTAACTGTCTTACACTGCACTCGAATAGACCACTTTAATGTTCTCCATTGTCAACTGATTTAATGATAATAGTTGATTTGGTAATCCCAATTAGCAGTGCTCTGATTTCTAGATGAATGAATTACGTGTGTGTTGAAATGTTATGAAAATGTTTGAAGTAAAGGTAGTTCGAAAGAGGAAGATAGAGAGAATATAATAAGAGGTAGAATATGAGAAGTTATCTATTAAACTTAACCAATATTATATCATTTAACAAATTTATTAATTTTTCTACAGAAATTAGACTTAATTGACAATTCAAATTAACAAAATCAGCAGCGTTAATTTATTTTCATTTTTCACTCAATTTTAAATTACATAGTAAATATTTATTTATTTCAAATATATTTTTTAAGCTTTTTATTCAATATAAATGTGAATTTAGTTTAATTTAATTCAGGCTGGAATTTAAATAAATCGTTTAAAAAAAGAATAGGACATTTAAAATATTTAAAATCAATTCTGCTTCTCTTTCATTCAATTTATTATACTTTCCCAGATAAATTTAAGGTATTTCCTCTAATTAAAAATCTTTTCAAACTTTTTTCGTGCTCAAAAGTTTGATATCATCATACAATTATTTATCTTAATTATTGCCATTTTAATATTTTCCTTTTAACTAATTTGCGTTAAACGCTTTTTGTTGTTTTTTAATTACAGTGAAATTAGCAATTAATTTTTTTTTATCAAAATAACGAAAAACGTATTTTGCATAAAAGCAAGCGAACGGAAAAGCGAAAAGGAGAAAAGGGAAAACGAAAACGAAAACATTCAAGAAACCGAGGCAGGAACTGGAACTGAGCCCACACACAACAAAGGTCGTGATTCACACAGCGGAACGGTGGCATGAAACGAAAACCAGCAAACATGATGCCAGACATGCAAATTAGTGCATTTTAAGTGCAACAACAACAACAACAACAACGAGGGAAACAACAAAGCAACTTTTAAGCAAATTAATTAAATTAACATACACATGGAAATCGGAACCAAATAACCAAAATAAAAGCAAAAACAAAAACAATTAGCGCCAACACTATGGAAGCTGTTGCCACAAAAGCGATACATGAAAATGGAACAGAAACAGAAACAGGAGTAAGAGAGGAGCTTGAAGAAAGAGCAGCAATGACAGAAACGGCGTCATTTTGTAGCAACCAAGAGACTGAAAAAGCGGCCATGATGAAGTGCGATGGTGATGTTGCAACTGCAACTGCAACTGCAACCACCGGCAACACCATCGAAACAACAACAACAACTAAAACAACAACGACTACACTGAGATTGGATGATGTGTTTGCATTTGTCATGCCGGCAGCACCACCACCAACAACAACAACAACAGTTACACGCACCACCAAATCGGGCAAAATGCCCAAAGCCACCAAATCAGCTGGAAGCAGTCGCAGCAGCTCGCTAAAGAAACAACGACGTGGTAACAATCACTTGGATATCGAAGATGCTGCCAGCGGTTGTGGTGGAGTTGCTGGCGGTGGTGTTGGTGTTGGTATTGGCCAGCCAAAGGGCAATGGCAACGATATGAAAACATCGCAATCGATGACCTCGCTGCCAGCGGATGAATTGCAACAGGAACGCCGTGATGTCATTCAGGCCAAGTTGCATCTGGAGCGGCCCTACAACAGCCTCAAGGTGAGTGTGGTGCAAGTGGTGCAGGTGGTGCAGATGATGCAGTCGCTGCAATTTGCTGCTGGTTTCTCAATGTCTCTCTGCCGTGGGCTGTGCGCATAAATTTGCAATTGAAAGTTGAATATTTCTCAAAATTACAGAGAGAAAAAAATCCAGAATTTCGAAAGAAAAACTAAACTTTAAATTTGTTAATAAACTTAATTTTTAAATATATTTTAAATGCAATATTTAAATATATAAAACTTGTATTATCGTTTTTGAATTGGCGTAATTTATTTTAAAACTTGGTGTTGACTAATAAAAGTTGACCATAATTAATTAAATTTAAAAAAATCAATGCCGAACGGTGTCAAAAGATATTTTTATAATTTTTTATGATTGAGATTGATTTGCATATTTTAACGCTGAATAATTACAGAATATTCCTTCTTAATTTAACAAAAATATTCTAAATACATACTACAAATTTAAGAATTTTAAACTTTAATTTGAAAAAGGTTTTTTTCTCTGTATACAAATCTTTCTACCTTCTTCACTCAATCTGTTTCTCTTTCTCTCCCTCACTCGTAGTCTACTCTCGACACGCTAACGAGTAGTTGATCTTGTTCAAGAAGGGGGAGTGTAGAGCGGCAGGGAGGAAGGGGAGCGGGAAGGGGGGACATTGCTCTATTCATGGTCATGTCTCCATGGCGGCGACTTAAATGACAACCTGCCGTTAGAATATGAATTCTTGTCCATGTTCTGGGCGCTTGTTCTTGTTCTAGTTGAAGATTTTTTTCTCTCTCTCTCTCTCTCTGTGTCAGCGGAAATTGCTTTAATAAATTATTAATAAAATTTTCATTATTAGCATGCTATTAAAGGCGACATAACGGTATCGAATTTGCAACACGTTTCAAATTCTATTGCATTCCACAAGCGCTTAGTCAACATTTAAAAAACTTAACAAGAGCTTTAATTAAGCAATTTTGTGATATTTAGTTACGAAATGAAAGCATTTTTTTAAATTAATATTGATTGTATACATGTTATATTTAAAAAAAAATTCTTTTAAGATGTGTTGATATTTTAAAAGATTATATTCAATAGATAAAACTGAAACTCGTCAAAATAATGTAGATTTAATACCTCTCAGAAATAATTTTTAAAATTCACATACACTACTGGCCAAAATAATAAGTACATAAGTATCGTCCAACTTTGATATGAAATATATCAATATTTTCTGAATGCATTGCTAAAAATCTTTTTTTTTTTAAAAAGGCAACAGTGTTGTTTACCATTTAAATCAAAAATCAAAGTGGCTAGCCCCATTTATACCATTGTAAACTTAAATTTGTGCAGAATGATCATATTTGGTCTGGCCAAAATAATAAGTACAGGGGTGTTATTTATCAATTCTAAAGAATAAGATCAGGATTTGCTTAAAGGTTTGTTGGTTTTTATTGACTTCTTGCATATTTTTATAGATAAGAGTTAAAAAAAATTCTTTAGATGGGCCGCAAGAAGCATTGCACTGCTAAAGAAAAAAACATTGCCATGAATTTTTAGAATGAAGGGAAAAGTCCCCGAGAAATTGCGAAAAGCATTGGACGCCCAGCTTGTTTCGTTCAGAATGCCTTGAAATCAAAAGAGCTTGACAAAAATCGAGGACAGAAGAAGAAATCTTCCCGAACAACGGACAATTGTATCGTCAAATTTGCAAAAAATTAACCCTTCATGTCTTCGAAGGCCATTTCCTCCGAAACTGGCAATGAATTATCATCCCGAACGGTTCGTCGTAGGCTACAATATGCAGGCCTACCAGGACGTATAGTCCGAAAGGTTCCTTTGCTTCGAGGAAAAAATTTTAAGATGAGGAAACAATTTGCCAAAAATCATTTGGCATGGTCTGGGCTAGACGGTTACAAAAAATGGAATAACGTATTATTGAGCGACGAGACAAAAATAAATCTATTTTGCAATACGTCTAGGAGATATGTACGATGTCCCAAAGGCAAAGATTTCGACGTCCGGTACACCAATAAGACTGTTAAGCACGGAGGCAGATGTATAAAGGTCTGGGGCTGTTTTTATTGGCTTTGCGTTGGGCCGATTCATCGTATAACAGATACTAAGACCGAATTCGGGTACAAAAACATTATGACTGATATTATGCAACCATATGCTAAGGAAAACATGCCCTTAAGATGGGTCTTTCAACAGGATAACGACCCAAATCACACTTCAAAGCTGGTCAAGGCTTGGTTTACGAAAAACCAAATTAACGTTATGAGTTGGCCAAGTCAGTCTCCTGACCTCAACCCAATTGAAAATCTTTGGGTGGACTTGAAACCCCGAATAGGAACGAAAACGTTCAAAAATGTCGAAGAATTGTGGGAATTTGTTCAAAAAAGTGGTATAAGATTCCAGTAGAGTCTTATTAACAGTATGCCGAAAAGTATCACCAAGGCCATTTAAAATAAGGGTGGATATACTGGTTACTAGCATAAGATAACTAATGATGAGAAAAAATTTTGAAAAATGTTAATACTTTTTGAGCTTTTGACCTAGAAGAATTGGTGTACTTATTTTTTTGACCAGCCCTTGTTTATGTTTTTTTGATAAAGTTGATCGCGCAATCTATATTTGAACTAAATACTTCCTTTGTTAAATATTTTTATAATATAGTATAAATAAGAAAAATAAAAGTGATATTAATTTTTCCTTAGTGTTTATTACAAAGGTTTTACGGGACTTTAAAGAAAGCTCATAGGCGTGTACTTATTATTTTGGCCAGTAGTGTATATTAAAAGCTTTTTAATTGTATATTTTACTATTTGTTCTACAAAATTGAGACTTAAAGTGTAATATTTATTTATTAATACGTAATTTTAACTGCCATTTTCTGTGCTAATTTAATCTATTTTTTTTTTCATTTATAAAAAATTTACATCCGTCCCAAGAAATTAACTTTTTTAATAACGATAGAAAATCTGTAAAATCGCAGTTTAAAGTGCCTAAACCTTTTTGTAGTGAAATGCTGGCTTTTAAAGCCTTAACACTTCTAAATTCTCAATTACTCATAAATATTAATAAATACGAGTATCAAATTCAATAACTTGTTACGGAAAAATTAATAAAAATCACACGTTCCAATTCCAAATGTTTCTCGTAAATAATTATGCAATTCAACCGTTTGATTTAAAGATTTGTTACGCATTCTCAACCGTTTCGCAACTGTAAAATGCAACTGTATGCAAATTTACTGCTGCCACTGTAAGCGCTGAGTGGGCGTTAGTAAATATTTCGCAGGAAAATCGAGTCATTCAGGGGGCCTGGTACCCCGAGCTGTTTATTCAATGCAATTTAATTAATTACACATGGCGCCGCCATTTAAACAATTCAACGATTTCTCAGATCAAACTTACAGTGAGTATTTATTTTCGGCATTGTTTGAGCATTACGAATTTGTGTGAATTAAGGGGCATTTACACTAGTTGACAAGCTGGTCAATTTCATCTCAGTAGGCTGAAAATTTTGATGACAACTTAATCAACTCTAGTGTAAACGGTGGTCAACTCTAAGCAAAAGTGTGTTGACTTGGTAAAAAGCACAGCCTACTGAGATGAAATTGACAAGCTTGTCAACTAGTGTAAAGGCACCATTAGGAATTTCCTGAACAACGAATTTGATGACTGAAATTGTGATTGGTTGTTGTTTGATTTATTTTTTCCTGAGCAGAAAAATAAAAATTCAATAATTAATTGCGCGCGCTTTGCAATTTGGAGCGTTGTGAACCGGTTTGGGGAATTGAATTGAATTGAATTAACCAAAGATGGTTAAGCATATTATCGCAACCATATTTGGCAGCTCAAATTACTTATTTATTAACAACTTTTAATGCTTGCCTTTCCTCTCTTTCTCTGCTTTTCTACTCACGCAGAAAAACTCTCAAAGCAGCGGCGGCAACAAGTGCAACAACAACAACAGCAACAGCAACAACAAAATGCATCGATACTCTTGGGGCAGCGGCCACAGTCATAGCAGCTCCACCAGTCTGCACAGCAGCGCCACCCTTGGTCTGGGCTCGTCGGGCAAAGACGACCTCTGGGCGGCCATACAGACAAACTACAATTATATTATGGACACAAACCTGCTTGATACGTGCAAAGAGGCGAGGTTTGAAATTGAGGAGGCGCAGCCGACTTCACGTGAATGTAAATTTACGGGCAGCCAACTTCATGTGAGTTTAAGCGCCATCTAGCGTACGATAGCTATAACCTGGATTTATAATACAAATCATTGCATACTTTTAGCTGTTATTTAGTACAATTTAGCCAAGTTGCAAACCGATTTCATATTTTTTTACCTTTGTAGATTTTGGATGAAACCCAACGACAAGAAGGTCTTTGCGAAGATCCCAAGGAGTTGCGACGTTGGCTACGCGACATGGAAAACAAATTGGAGAGTTCACCAACTATTTCGGAATTAACTTTGTATAGTAATTCGGAGTTGCAGCGCCATCTAGCAGTACACTCGGTAAGTGTTGATGTTTTATAAAAATTTATGTAACATAAGTTTAGGCACAGATGTTGCTGCAACATGCGTATTGCGGCAACATGAGGCAGGAACAGAAACGATTAAATTTGAGTTTGTTATAGCATTTCATGGAAATATGTAAGTTAAAAAAAATATACCAAAAGTATATCGTGCAGATTTCTAACTAAAAACCTTAGCCTACCAAAGTTATGAGTTACATTAAAAGCTTGTTATTTCCTTTATTAACTTTCAAAATAAAGAAAATAAACCTTGAAAGATACATAACGTTGATAACAAGCCATAATGCCGGACCAGTTAAGACCAGACCCAAATTGAGATACTAATCGTGGGTAAAAGTGTAACGAAGTGAACAGTAAAAAAAAAAAAAAATAAATTACACGCATTTCATTTTTCTTTTCATTTGCAATGACTTTGACTTTATTTTTTTTTTATTATTATTATACAAATACAGATTTGATTTTCGTTTTCCGTCAGTGCGTGGCACATGGAGCTAAAGAAAACTGCTGTTGCCACTTGTTGCCACTAAAGTTGCCGCCCATTGAAAAGCAAGTATCTGTAAGATTGTGTAACCGAAACTCAGACTCAGAGATACAACCCAAAAAATAGGGGGGGAACAAGTAGAGAAACAAGAAAGCAAAGCATAAAGGGAAACAATGTTCCCTTGTTTTCATTATTTTCATTGGCGTTACGATAATTTATTGTACTGAAAGTGAAAATTGCTGGCCAAGAAAAATAAAAAAAATAAAGTAAAGTTATTGTTGTACATTGATAACCTGCAGCTTCAGTTTTTGGCCCGCAGAAGTGGACGACACTAAAAGTGGCAGCCGTTACTTGCAACACCTTATGGAGAGGAGTTTGGCAAATGTTGCCTAAAGATTTATATTGTTGTTGTTGTTGTTGTTGTTGGCGAGGGGGATTATTATCTATCTGAACAATATGTTGGCTATATGCTGCATTTGTTTTGTAGGTGTTGCATGCAACGCTTCATTGCGTGGCTTTGGGCTTGCAATTATGCAATGCAAATGCCTGTGGGAAAAGCACTCGATGTGTGAGGGGAAGAGGGAGGTGAACAAATCTAAGACGGAAGAGCTGCTTGAGCCTTTGGGCTTGGCTTGAGTCATTGCATTTACATTGGCTGATTGAACATGACCATGACAGCTCCAGACAGACAGCTGCTTGAGTATTGTGATGTGTGATTCAGTGTGTGTGTGGGAGTTATATAAGCAGGTACCTCAATATTGACAAGCATAACAGGAGGTAAAAATTTCACTAAAAAAAACAAAAAGTGTTTGTTAAGGAAACACATCAAGTTGCATTGAAATTGAAAGTTCTTTATTGTGAAAGCATAATAAATTTCCGTCTACAATATTTGATTCAATGTCCAGCTAAAGTCGTTAAAGAGTTTTTAGCGTAAACTGTAGTAAAAAATATAAAATCATGTTTAAATGGAATTTGGAAATCGGACCTTAAGAGATTTTTATTTTATAAATCGCTTAAAGCTTAAGAAATATCTACAGAAGTATATAGACACTTTATTATAGAGCAAATCCATTAGCTTAAGGAATTCTATGAAAAAGTGCTCGTCTGAAAATATAAATATATTTATTTATTTCTTTTTTATATATGTATTTTACTTTTCTATAGTTTTTTCAATTCCTAGTATATTTTTAAAGGAAATTTCTTCAAAACTTCTCAATTTAGGTATGATTCTTATAAGCACATTTCAACTTTGGAAATATTAGATTTAAAAGCATCGAGTGTAACTTTTTAGCATCGTAATTGTATAACAATCTTTTGCTTTTTCGATTTTCCTCTCAAAGTAAAACTCGCTAATTGAACATTCCTTTAAAGTACACTTGGAATTTTGCTGCTTCATGCTTTTGCCATCTACTAGGTACTCTTTTTTCTCTCTCTCTTTCTCCCTCTCTATCTCTCTCTCTGTTTCTTCCTCGTTCCCTTTCTCCCACGCTGTTTACACTATGATCTAAGCTCCCCGCCAGCTGTTGTTATTTGCACAGAAAACTCTCTTCGGCCACGAGCCAAATGAAAGTAAATAACAAACAGACAACAACAACAACAAACAGGCAACAACAACAACAAACAGACAACAACTACAATTGAATGTGGGCTGTTAACCAAAATGCTCCATTGGCCAAAAAAGTGCAATCACCTAACAGTCAGCGTCGCCTCCGTTTTGGCCCACTGATTTACGACAATTGTTTTGTCACGTAGTCGATTGGGGAATTGGGAGGCAGCTAAAGCAGCGAAGAAGGTGGCAGAAGGGGCAGGGTGGGCTACCAGGAGAGTGGTGAGTGGGGGAGGGGAAGGGGAAGGGAGATTTACAGGGACTGCCAACAAGCAGCAGCCGAAATGTCAATTGCCCAAAATAGTTAAACATATTTTCAATAAGTTGTTAGGCGTTTGTCTCTGTCGCTTTTCGTTGTTGTTGTTGCTGTTGTTGTTGCCACTTGCAACACGCATCTACACCCGCAACTTGCAACTTGCAACTGCCAACTGCACCTTCCCCTTCCATCTGCCACCCTTTCCCTCATTACTTTTGCCAAATGGAAAGGAAAAAAAAATTTGTCAGCCAACGGCGTCGACAGTTGCCACAAATATGAAATACAAAAAAAGTTGCCACTTTTTGAGGCAAGGATGAGTTGCTGCTTGCCCCTTCGAGCCAGGCAGCTGCCAATTCGATATCGAGCTCATCGTTTGGACTTTCCAAATATCAATGAAAAACAAAAAAAAAACAAAGCATTTCATTAAATTGAAATTATTATATTAATTGAAAGCTCTATGGGATTCCTTCTCGTTGTTGCCACAGACAACAGCGCAAACAACAATGTTGCAACAGAAAGCAAATGATGTCTCTGTTTGGGCAAGCAGCCCAAAAGTAGTACTAACAAATTTTATATTTGAGTTGCCAGACTAACACATACTCTCTACACAATACTGATTCCTAAATTTCTGAACGTTTTGATTAGAAGACAGATTGTAGGTTTATTTTTGAAATACTTTAGCTTTTTACAGGGTATTATACAGTAAAATCTGAAGCAAAAAGAGTTGATGGACTTACAGCTATCCTATGTTTGCCAATAATTTGATTAATAGATCGATTCTTAACTCTTTTTCGATACTTTTGGTACTTTACAGGGTACAAACAAAATCTTTAACAAAATAGTTGATAAACTAACAGATACCAGATTAGTAGAATGCTCTCCAGCCTATTTTATATCGTTTTTGGCTTTTAAAGGGTGTCCTCAACACAGTATCGTAATCAAAGAAGTTGATAGACTAACAAATACTCTATTTTTTAATGTTAACTCCTGAGTTTTTACATGATTTTAATTCCTTTTTGGTTCTCATTGTCAGCTACATGGAAATTTGAATTGCTAGACTTAGATCTACCCTACATCCAATAACAACTCTGTAATTTTTAAGCGCCCGTCAACTCCATTATGAATTCCTTTCATAATTACAGGGTATTTCCCATGCAAAGTCTTAAATAAATATTAAAAAAAAAGTGAAGGTGGCGCAATTTGGTTGCTGCGATTTTGTTTTGGCCAAGAGCCTGGACCGCCGGCTGTCTGGTTGTTTGGTTGTCTGGCATCTGGCATATACAGGCTGTAACCTAATGACAATGACAATTGATTATGCGGGTTGCAGTTTTGGTCGCCCAGGAAATGGTCGAGTTTGTCGCTAGTTTGGCTTTATGGCCGGCCATAATTTAAAGTTTGCCGCCAATTCGATTTGGATCTGGCCAGTTGCCAGTTGGCAGTTATTTTGTCGAATTCTACCCACTAACCATTGTTGTTGTTGTTGTTGCTGTTTTCGATGTCCTCCATTGAGTTGCAATCTCTGCTCGATTTGCATAACAATTGCTGGCCCAAACCTTTCGCCCAAGTTAAGTTACAGGCTCCAGTGGACACCAGTGGCTGGCTTGGCCTGCGGTTACCATATGGCCCAGCTGACCAATAAAACATTACCGAATTAGCTGTAAAATCTGTTTGCCACATTTGATGCACTTTCAAGAGAGAGCGAGAGCGAGAGAGAGGGAGAAGGTGGAAAGATTGTGCCCCAACCAAATGAACCTTAAAATAAACTTTCCATTTAAAAGCTTATTTTTTTTCTGTTTATAATTTTGTTCAACTCCAGTTGTTGTTGTTGCTGGTGCTTTTCACAGATTAGCAACATAATCGGTTTATATTGAGCTGGAGTTAGACTACTGCATCAATTTAACTAGTCATGGATACTTTAAACTAGGATACGAGTGTGTTACTCAAGTTGCTTAATGATTTGACAGCTTATTGTAAACTAAAATTAGTTACTGCTCATATTTGCACTAATTTGCGACTCTAGATAGTCTAGTCGATAACACACTTAAAACGCAGCTAGGGTTTCCCGCTAATCTCTTGATCAATAATTGTTAACAAAATTATCTTACTTCCAACGCAATAATGGTCGCCATAAACAGCGACCATTATTGCGTTGGGAGTAAGATAATTTTGTTAACAATTATTGATCAAGAGATTAGCGGGAAACCCTAGCTGCGTTTTAAGTGTGTTATCGACATCGAAAGCATATAGATAAGTTATATATGCTGGCAACCCTATGGCTAATTTGTGCGCGATCGATAGAATGCAAATTTTGATTCCTTTAAGCAATCAATTTAAGGAAGAAGATGACAATTCTAAAATTAGTGTGTTATCGATACATTATCGATAACACTAATATCTGTGTCAACATGCTGGAGTTTTTTTTTGTCATCGATGAACAGAACTACTTTAGAAGTATTTAAAATCGAAACAATTCCATTGCTGACAACCCTAGAACTGACATAAAATGTATTATCGATAAAAGTTTAAGATCTTTGAATTATCGATTCTTAATAACAAAACTGTATTTTTTTAAATTTATTTATCTTTTCATCCTAAATATTTGTAACCAAATTTTTATACACTTTGCTTTCCATCAGTCATCCACTCTGACAATCAATCAGACACCACTTTCAATATTTTAACAACATCAAATCGATATTCGATTTGCACTTCTAGCGTGATAAGAAAACAATTCAATCCAAAACCAATCAAACTCAAGACAAAAAACCTTTCTCCTGGCTGCCTCACAAAACTTGACATTGTTTTGTATTAACACGCCCAATTCATAAGAGAATCTCGACAGGAGGAGGAGAGATAGAGAGCGAGAGAGGGGCTGCGATAGAGAGTGGGGGGTGTATATCGTATCAAATTTCTGCAGAGTTTCAGAGTTTCACTTTTCACCATTGTTAATCATCTTGCAATTATTATTACAACTTTTTTTTTTTCTATTGTGATTTAAATTAACAATCAAAGTCGATAATTAACAAAACAGCAACACAAACTGACACACACGCCTCCAATGAAAATACGTAATAAAAATAATTAATAACAATAATAATAGCAACAATTTATCACAAGTTACCGTCCAATTTCCATGAGCCATTTTTCAAATAATTTGTGTAACCTCAACTTGAAATCGAACAACAAACGCGATGACGACAACGAGCCACAAAATGAAGTCATTACCACGGACAACAAAAGCTCGACGCGACCAAACCCCAATTCGTTGATGAGATCTGACCCAAAAGTCGAAGCCCAAAACCAAAACTAAAACCGCGTCATATATGAGCAAATCAAAGTTGATTTCGTCATAAGGTAAAGACGTCCCCAAAGCAATTTTCGAGTCAAATAAAATTTATGACCAAACATAATTACATTTTACTAAAAGAAATAGAAAAAAAAAAAAATATAGAAAGCGCACTCGAAATATTTGAAATAAATTGGTCAAAAGTTGAGGAAGTTAAAAAACGAACTGAACACCAAATTTGAAGTCAATAAAATGCAAAAACAGAAGAAAAAAAAGAAAATTAGGAAGAAGAAAAAGTTTTACAATAAATCTCTAGCAATAAAAACCAAAGAAAAAAAAGAAAATCAAAAGCCACCGATCATAAAACTCACTTTCGAGCAGACAACAATTTATTTTGATATCATTTTTCCGCCATGAAACAATGAAAAATGCATGTACGATCTGTCGAACCGTCGATTCCGAAACTATTCATTCAGGTTCATCATTAGCACCTAAAGCGTTGAGATTGAGGAAAAGGGAAAGGCGGACAGCAAATGTCTGCGAATGTCGCCATTTAATTGGCTCAAACTCAGACTCAAACTCGACTCGAATCAACGACGCCACTTGGATGAGCGCCAATTTCTTAGCCAGGCCGAGGAGGCTGAGAGAAGCGTAGAGAAGTGCAGTCTGCTAGTGGGGAAGAGGGAGTACTCCTAAGGCTTTTTTTCTTTCTTGCTGATTAATGAAGACAATAATTTTGTATTCGCCACCTTGTTAACGACTTTATGTGCAACTCTTTTTATTATTACTATTTTTTTTGTTTGTTGCAAATGACTGTGGAGAAAATTAAATTTATGAAATAGCCCATAAAATGATAAACATTCGTGAAATGACGACTGCAAATTGCCGTTGATGTTGCTGCAAATAGAGACTCTTCTTCTCAGCTAGGGTTATAAATGTGGCTAAGCTTGATATATGGCCCAGACACTTTAAAGCCGTTAATAATACTTGGATAGAAAGTGCGTTGGAAAAAACACTTTACTGACCCATAAAACTATCATCTTGACCTTGGAATTGATAGAAATAATTTAATTTTTTCCTTTATTAACAAGAATCTTATTAGAAAAATATTTTTGCTATATTAGAATATTTATTTCCAAATGTCATCCAATTAAAACTGATCTAAATCTCTTCATTTTCCCTATTTATAAATTTTTGTCTCTACTTTTAACAGTTTATTATATCACATTGTATTTGTTTCATTCATATTTATCATTTATTTAGATTTATGACTAGCCTACATTATTCATTTATCTATTTATATACTTTTCAATATTTTGCAATCAAACTTTTTCTGTTTGTATTATTAATTGTCTTCATTTGTCTTCTCTTGTATAATATTCTCATTTTTGTCATTATTTGACATGTTTCTGCTTCCGTCCGTCTCTTTATTAAGATAAATGGTTAAACATTTGTCAATTAAACACTTCACATCTTTAAATATACTTCATATTTTTGCAACTTAACTAACGAATCAAATACATTCTGTTAATGGACAACGCTTCGCGTTGCTTCGACCTCAGGCTAAGAAGAGTGATGGAGTAATCATCACACTATCATTATCTTGAATATCGTTTGCGTTTATTCTGATAATTTAAGCAATATTTTGGTATATAATGTAGTGAGACTCGTGCCACATCAGCAACAGTCCATTGTCGTCTTCTAAGCAAGCAGCAATACCTTCCAAAATCTTCTGCAATATGTTCCGTTTTGTAAGTAGCTAAAACACTTAAAACTTATCCATATATTAACTTGGCTTTATACCATTCACAACTGCAGCTTGTCGCGTTCTTTGCTCTGGTCTCCATCGTTGTGGCAGCTCCTGGATTCGTAGAGCAGCGTCATGTTCTAGTCTCCACACCCGTTGTTGTCGTTAAACATGTGGCCGTGGCTCCAGTGGTGCCTGTGGTGAAAACTGTGGTTCCTGTGGTGCCAGTGGTGAAGACTGTGGTGCCTGTGGTGAAAACTGTTGCCGTGGCTCCTGTTTATCACCGCACTTATGTGCCCGTCGTTAAATCTTACGCCGTAGCCGCAGCTCCCTATACCCATGTCTATCACGGTTAGATTTTGTCTAGTCTAAAACTTATAATAAACAGATTAAATTGCGAAAATTTTTAAAAACGTCTAAAATATCTTTTTGAAATAACAAAGTTGGGTAAAAGATTAAATCTAATGGCAACAAAAAGTATTTAAAAAAGATTTTTCAATATTCAAAAACTTTTTTTGAACGAATAATCAATTTTATTTGATTTATTTTCCAGTTTCCTAGATTCGATTTTATTTATTGAATTTAATTGTATGTATACCTTCAACGATTCTTTTATATTTGTAAAGTAATGTAATTAATTTAATGTAACTAAGTTTGTTGGCACCCTGCGGCAATTTGAACTCGAATAATGTTGATTCGCTGCATTCTCTCAATATTCTCCCACTTAATTAATGTTGATTTACTGCATTCTCTCTTTATTATCCTGTAAAGCTGCATGAAATTCATTAAAATTACAAAACGAGCAATAGAAAATGCTCATAAAACTTTTCACACTTCTGAAAACAAGCAACTAGAGGATACTCTTTCTCAGAAAAAAGGGAGTATTTATTGAGCAAATATTATGTTGTTTAAGGTTGTGCGACTAGAAGATATTCTGTTCTTTAAAAAATAATAAGGTAATAACTGTGGGAGAAATTTTAAAAATTATTTTTTTCGCTTACCTAACGAATATCGAAGCATTCTCATTTTCTATTGACTACAGAGTATAAGAAGGAAAAAATCTGGAGCAAATATTTGCTTTGATTCCAACAGTGCAAATGTGTTTTGTGTGTGGTTTTTAGCTTCTTCCTCTTGATCTTTTTCTGTTGGCTGCTTCATTCGAGCGTTAAATGATAAAAGCCAAATGCAATTGCGTTCCAGGCACAACATCTATGGTCTATGGTCAAATGCACAGTTTGCAAATGCACGAGATACATTTACCACGAGATGCAACAGTTTTGCGTCAGTCTATAAAAATAATCAGTGGCAGTGGCAGGCACTAAAAAAGAAAAAAAGAAGCTAAAAACCATTTGGCAAGCTGTTAAGAATTGCAGTGTGAACTGGCAACTGATTGAAATTGATTAATGCAACACCTGCAACTGACGGGGGAAATACACTGAGCAAATAGAAGCGCCATAAAAAGAGGATAGAAACAGAGGATGTTGTCATTCAATTTGTTAATCTTTTGCCAACTGAAAACTTCTTTCAACCATTTTGTTTTTATTATTATTCTTGCAGTTTCGCTCAGTGTAAGTGTGTGAACTGGCAATGGATCAGCGGGCACTTCCTCTAAGTTGACCCAAATTTCCCAGACATCTCTTGCGCTCTGTCTCAATCTCTCAATTCTCTTTCTCTGTTTTTCCCTCTAAGCGTTATCTGTTTGTTGGCTTGAAAGAAATTTATGTGCTTGACTTGCTCCCAGAATTGTTAACAACAATCTAAGCGGTTTGCCTAAATGCCCCTCCGTTTACCTTTTCAATTCCGCGTCCCTCTTCTTTTTCGTTGGCTTAAAGTATTTTATTGTCTGACGTTGCCAATTGTTGTTGGTTGTTTTTACTTGTTGTCTTGTTAACGCTTTTTATTGCCTCTTCCATTTGGCGTTAGCTTTTTGGCTAGCCGCTTTATAAGTCTATTTGTCGTAGCCTCGCGACTCCAATGCAGATGTATCTTTCAGATACATTCATTAGCCCGCTTTGCAGTTACAGTTGACTGTTGACTGTTTGCTGTTTGCTGTTTGGTCTGCCTGCTGCCTGATTTATGCCCATTTGGCAACATAATCTTGGCTTGTATTTAGACATTTCCTATGTTGTCACCCCACTTTGCAATCTCCCCTCGCTGTGCTCCCCTTGTTAACTTTTTGTTTTGCACACTTGCTTAAATTGTTTTTTGCTTTATTTGGGTTAATTAAAATAACTAGGCAAATGAGCTGTTACTTAGTTGGTTTGCTATAAAGTGGTAAGACGCAGGGGACAATAGAGAGGGGAGGGGAGGGGCAGTGGGTCAGCTGCCTCACGACGTGTGAACATGGCCAAGCAAATTAAATCTACAAGTAACAAGAAACAACTACAACTTGGGCCTCATCTCGTTATGACTATGAATATGCAATGTGGCTTTGATGAGATTTGCCTACCCGCCCTCTCCCTTCACTTTAGGCAATTTAGTCATTTTCCTGGCTGATTCCAAATTCATTGGAGGCGCGCCTGCGCAATTAGTTGGCCCTGCAGCTGGCGTTTGCAATTTTGGCACGTTATCATAGCAAAAAATAAAACATTGCGGAAAACTCGTTTTTCTTTCCCCACCTCCTTGGTTCTTCTGCTGCCGCTTCTTCTAGTGCTTTGGCCTTCTTCTACTTTGATGTCTTCTCTCTATTAAAGCTTAGTCGCTGCTTTGTCTTGTTTCGTGATTGTTTTAACAAACTCTGTTGGCCCGTTCTGTTGGCGGTTCTATTCTCGGTTATTGTCTTTGGCCCGAACTGGTTGGTTGTCAACTCTTGGCATCATCAAATAAGGGAAAACTTGTCGGCACATTGCATCGCATCGCATCGCGTTTCCTTTGCTCTTGCTTCTTGGAATACAAAAAGAAAAGAATCTGTTGCATTTCCTTGGGAAATATTTGTGGCATTTGTCTTTCATTTGATTTGATTTGATTTGATCTGTTGCAACTGGAATTGGCTACTGTGATTCTCTTCCTGCTCCGGTTTAAAAAACATTCAGTGCCACTTTTTCCCCATTTGCTCTCTGTCTGATCTACTTTATTCCAAGTGTTTGCTTTCTGTGACTCTCTGTGTTTGGACAAAACGAGGAGCTTGCAGCTGTTTGGGGGCAACCGAGGCGACCACAAATCGTTGCAGGAAATCCGATTTGTGGTAAAAGTTGTTGCACTAAGCAAACTTGACAAAAGCTGCGTTTTGTGCGGCTTCTTGGTGTGAAATCTAAGCGAGTTATGTTTTCCAGCATTGTGGGTGGTGCGGTGGTGGTG
Organism: Drosophila suboccidentalis; assembly: GCA_037043435.1. Classification (NCBI taxonomy): domain Eukaryota; kingdom Metazoa; phylum Arthropoda; class Insecta; order Diptera; family Drosophilidae; genus Drosophila; species Drosophila suboccidentalis. Next base: position 902,561 of record JBAMBK010002320.1, read on the forward strand.
CAAAAGTGGTTGGTGCTAATGTTAAGCGACAGCTTACATAACAGGGGTCAGTGGCTTGGATTAGCTTTTTATTGTCGCAAAAAGAAAAGCTAGAAATGGGAGTAAAGGAGAGAGTGAAGTGAGGTTATTGGGAACTTTTAAGAAAAAAGCTAGAAATTACAGTGAAATGAAAAGTTTAGTTTAAAAGTTTAATCAACCACCTATAAATATAACTCTTAACTTATCAGAAGTTTGTACATTTTAAGTCTACAAAAACTTTATAAGCCATGCAACTATCAGCAAGAAAAAGTTAATTCTTTACAATGAACCACGTTCTTAATTTTAATACTTTAGATACGAATATTAAAGACATTTCGGGTCTAATAAAAATAATAAATAATGTTAACTTATACATTTAAGAGATTTTGTTTTATAGTATCTCTTATCTGAAGTTGACTCTTATCTGAGTTCCCTTATAGATTGCAATCTTTTAGGCGGCAAAGATACTGTAAAAACTCTTAAGGTGTGACAAATCGATAGCATATCTTCCGATATCGATAATTTTAACAGTCTTTATCTTAATTTGGACACTTAAACTAACAGTTTTTAATGCGTTGTATATCAATGTTAATTTATACCAATAGAATCGATAAATGCAATTTTGTTGCAATTCATGACATTTGCACATTTACAACGTTGAACAGAGACAATAACAACATGATATTCACATTAAACTGATCATAAATGTTTGGTTAGCACTCGAATCGAGTTGATTCATTAATCATGGCTTGCACTTGCCCCATCTAATGTTATCGATAGCTCTACTCTGAAGATCATAACCCCTCGTCGGTGGCAAGTTCAAGACTGCAAAGACTTGGCAAGTCAACTCCAACAACAGATTCCTGCCATTTAATCTGTAATGTATTCCAAGACGAGAGAGTCTTGGACCGAGTGGGTGGCTGCAAAGTGCCGTTATGCGAGGCAGTTGTTGCACAGCTGCATAAGCTGCAACTGCAACACTCGCTGCTCAAGTGGTGGTGCGTGGGTGGCCCCAGACACCAGACCAAGACGAACGACGAAGAGAGACGAGAGACTTGAGCTCATCATTGTCAGGCAACCATTTGCCGGCTGTGCTTCATTAACACTCGCAAGTTGTTGTGTTGTTGTTGTCGGCTCTTTGTTCGTCGCTTTGCCGTTTTGACACTCAACACGCTGAACTTCAAAGCGCAGCGATTAATCTTGGCCAGAGATATTGCCCGGATACGCTGCGCGCTGCTTCCACATCTTCCATCTGCAATTTGCGTTCATTTCGCTCGCTAAGCCAAGATTCTCTCGTACTTGAATTGGTACCTGGCTTGGAATAACATTGCCACATTTCACACCCAGCCTTGACACGAGAGGGACTGTAGTTTCACTTCTTGCACTGCACAGTGGGGCAAAACGTGCATATGCTTTATACAAAAAAAGATGAAACGAGTATACAATATGGAAATAAGAAAATTATCTGAGCTCACAGATGTTGTGTTAATAACAAAAATGTCACATTCATTTATTTATTAACTATTTCCTAGTGCTACAAGTAGGGATTTTTTTTAAATTAGTGCACTAGATGAGGCAATCTTAAACATATTTTTCCAAAAATTTAAATTTTTAGTTTGACATTATTTTAAGCATGTAAATCTAATTCTTATATACAGCTGTGTTCACAAAAATAGCAGTGCAGATGACCTGCACCTTTAAGACCGATTAATCCTATTATAGATACCATTATCGGACAAAAACTTTTTATAATTGTTAAAAGTATTTATTTTCTCATAACTAACCATATTTTTTTTTTTAATTTAGTCGATATTTTTTTAGTTTTGATGATTAATAAGAAAAAATCGCTAAATTGTGCTGTTCACTGAAATAGCAGTTTTAACAAAAAAAATGGAAAAATCGAACATAACTCAATAATTATCTTAATAATACTTGAGAACATTTTGGTTATGCCCTAACACTTGGTTCTAGATGCATTTTTGGCTATTACAGCTTCGCACCTACGCAGCATGGCAGTTACCCAAGTCCTGCCAACGCTTGAGCGGAATTTTCGCCCTTTTCTCTTCAACAACCTGCCAAACCTGCGACTTAGAAGACCCGAATCGTTTTGAGACAGGTCTGATATCCCTCTATAAGTTTCAAATGGGGTTTGGGCCCGGGGACTGAGCTGGCCATGGCATTGGGTCGATCCTTTCCTGGCAACGCCGGTTTTTGGCCGGATTGCTGGTGGATTTGGATCGCTATCCTGCTGGAATGTCCAGTTTAAGGACATATTCCAGCTGGCATATGGCAGCATAACATTCCTCAATATATTGACGTACCGATTTTGGTCCATAATCCCCTCGATCAAATGTTGTGAGCCCATACTGCTATACGAAAACAAAACCCATGCCATGTGTGAACTGGCCACCGTTCCTAACACTCTTGGCCCTATGATTTGGAAGATCTCCGTATTGGGGGTCAACTGACACACTGCCTAGAGTCTATTCCACCAAATTAGATCATTTGGACTCATCTGTCTAAAGGATATTACGCCATTTTGATATTGGCCAGTTCACACATGGCATGGGTTTTGTTTTCGTATAGCAGTATGGGCTCACAACATTTGATCGAGGGGATTATGGACCAAAATCGGTACGTCAATATATTGAGGAATGTTATGCTGCCATATGCCAGCTGGAATATGTCCTTAAACTGGACATTCCAGCAGGATAGCGATCCAAATCCACCAGCAATCCGGCCAAAAACCGGCGTTGCCAGGAAAGGATCGACCCAATGCCATGGCCAGCTCAGTCCCCGGGCCCAAACCCCATTTGAAACTTATAGAGGGATATCAGACGCAATGTCTCAAAACGATTCGGGTCTTCTAAGTCGCAGGTTTGGCAGGTTGTTGAAGAGAAAAGGGCGAAAATTCTGCTCAAGCGTTGGCAGGACTTGGGTGACTGCATGCTACGTAGGTGCGAAGCTGTAATAGCCAAAAATGCATCTAGAACCAAGTGTTAGGGCATAACCAAAATGTTCTCAAGTATTATTAAGATAATTATTGAGTTATGTTCGATTTTTCCATTTTTTTTGTTAAAACTGCTATTTCAGTGAACAGCACAATTTAGCGATTTTTTCTTATTAATCATCAAAACTAAAAAAATATCGACTAAATTAAAAAAAAAAATATGGTTAGTTATGAGAAAATAAATACTTAACAATTATAAAAAGTTTTTGTCCGATAATGGTATCTATAATAGGATTAATCGGTCTTAAAGGTGCAGGTCATCTGCACTGCTATTTTTGTGAACACAGCTGTATGTATGACAATATGAAGTACATTTTTAGGAATATTAAATATTATTTAAACAAATTTAACTTTGTGAGAAGAGAAAAAAAGTAAAATGATTTAGGAAAAAATAATAATTTTCTTATGTAAAAAAAGTTTGAATATTAAAAAAAAAATAATACTGAACTTACTTTTTTGATTTCATAAAATTTCAATACCTTTTGAAGAATTTAATTCGTTGCGTAAGATAATTGTAGACTTACATTATTTAAGCAAATGTTTTATGACTTCATTTTATAGAAAACTAGCACTAAAGTATCCCTAATTTGTTAACACATTATACACGCAAAGTAAGCTTATTAGTCCCACTGTGCAGCGACTTCAACTGGAGGAGCTGCTCATAAATCATCGACTATGCGACTGTGGGCGTTGCCTGAGTCCATTAGAAGCTTACGCAGGCGCACGTCGCAACTTCATCTCCCTCTTCTGCTTCTGCCCCCCTGTTGTCTCCCTCTCTCTCTCCTGTTGCATTGTCAGTTTCTCCCAACTCATTGTCAGCTGCAGAAATTGGTTGGAACACATTCGCAGGCGTCGCGTCGAGTGATTTGCTATTTTCATATTGTTCCAGATTGGCGTTTTGTTTGCCACTTTATTGTTGTTGTTGTTGTTGTTGGATCTGTCGGAGATTGGCCAGTCTATGGGATTAAGCGCTTTGTGGAGCACTGGGTCAGTCAACAGCAGATTGAAAGGCATTGAAGTGCGAAAATTCTATGAAAATTGTTTATTGTTCAATGATTGAATTCAATTTGGCGTGCGAAATGCACAACCAACACTTTGGATCTGCATTGAGATCTCTTGAGATTTTCAAATCGTTTTGCAGTTCAAAAGTTCACTGGGTTTTGTTATGGGAACAAGACTTTAAGGCGTTAGACTTTTATGCAAATTGGAAAGGAAAGTGCGATTTGAGCTGGAAATAAGGCAATAGAGAGTTGCTTGGGAGGAATGAAAACTCTTTATGTTAAAAAATGATATGATACCGAATGGGATACATTTTCAATTGTTAGATTTAAGTCACTTTTTTCTCCTTTGAGGGTATTTAAATTTAATGATCTCCTTAATACGATTTGATATTCTATTTAATAGATTTTCCCAAGAAAATTTTTACACGTTGTTGCCGAACTAAAATGAGAATAAACGTACAGTTTCTAAAAATGTATCTTTTCCCGGCAGTTATGTTGCCATTAAGTTCATTGAGCTTTAAGTATCTGAAACATTGTGAAACATTGCGAAAACAGTTTGGCACCTGATGTAGCTATCAAAATGCAGAAGGCCTTGTGCTCTATTGACTTCTATTTATTAAAGCCATTACGTTAACTGTATCATTAAAAATGCTAAATGTAATTTCACACTTTATAGACCCAGAGTTGGGCTGTAATTTCCCTCTTCCTGTCTCTCTCTCTCTCTCTCGTTGTTTGATAAATTGATACTCACATTCTTTGGACTTTTGCTCTAGATATTATGCAATTCGTTGGCTTGTTGGCCCGCTCAACTGCTTGGCCAGAAGAGCAACCAGATTTGAGACCATTCTCATTATCAAATTACAATCGGTTTGCCATGGCTTTGCTTTGCTTTGCTTTGCTCTGCGTGTTGTTCGTTCGTTCGTTCGCTCGCTTGTTCGTTCTTGGCCAAGTTATAAACATTCGATTCCAGGTTGCCTTTCATCTATCGGCAAATGGCCATAACTTTCCAACCACGCAACACGGCTGCGGTTTGATTATTATTTTTATTGCAACGTTCAAACCAGGCTTTTTTTTATTTTTTGCTTGGAAAAGCCAACGACAGCAATTGGCCAGCTCCTCCCGCTCCTCCTCCCCCTCTTCATCTTTTTGCTGTTGGCATTTTGTGTTCATGTTTTATCTGTTGACTGTTGTGCTCCTGTAGCTCTGCTCAGCACACGAGAGCCTCGACAGGAAAATGCGGAAAATTGTTGTACACATTGCTGCTAAACTGATGCCTTGAAATGGAAAACTTTACGACGCATTCGCTCTTATCATTTGTCGCATCTTCACCAGAAGGAGACGCCGAGTGAAAGAAACAGAAAAGAGAACTGCTGAGAACCTGAAAGTTTTGCAGATCTATTTATTTATTTATTTATTTTCCAACTGCAGGCAATTCACTTTTCTATTTATCATGCGACGGGGAAAAATTAAAGTAATTGTCTTTTGGCAGCAGAAGAAAGCCAAAGAATGAGCTAGAGGAAGACGAAGAAAGTGAAGAGTGGAAGCAACTAAAACTTCTCATAAAATGGCCAACAATTAGGCAAGAAATCAACTACTGAATGTCAAGTCTCAACTCTTAACTGACAGCTTCCTTTTGGCCAATTTGATAGTCGTGTGGGCGGAGAAAGCAACACAAAAAAATAAAAGAGTTTTGGCCATTTGTTGATCTTTTAATACCCTTGCAGAGGGTATTATAAATTTGTCAAGAATCTGTCTATATAATATAAATGCCATAGGAATGACTTGAAACTTCAAGTTGAAAGCTTTGTTGTTTCTTGAGATATTTCATAATTTTACAATATTTACTATATATACTATATCATTGGTAAACTGAATACAGGACTCTGCAAGGATATTAAATCTTCGTGGTGCCGTGTAGATAACCGTTCTGTCTTGTTTTGGTAACTGTTTTAGTTGCCATCAATTAGAGTGGAGCAAAGGGAAACGAGAAAGAGAGAGAGAGAGAGAGACGACTTCAATTAAACGACTGAGAATCGTGCATAGACCATATTTATCAATCACCATTATTCTAACTGTTTTCCAACGTTGACTTTGCTATGTGTTTATAAAGAAGCTGCTACGATTCCAAATCCGAATCCAAACGCCAAAGCTGAACTCAACTGAACTGGGAAAAACTCATAACAAACGCAGAGTTCATGTGGCAGTTCAGTAGAACGCGCGAGGCATGAATTCGCTAGTGAAAGGGGAGGGAGTGAAGGAAGGAAGGATGGAGGGAAGGAGAGTTGAAACGAGGGGTGTTTTAGACAAACGGTGGCTGGCTGACTGCCTCTTTCGGTCGGTGCATGCCACAATGAACTCGCAACTTTTAACTGTTTTTCCACATCGCGACGTCGCCGTCGTCTGTTTGCGATTTGTGAAAGCTTCTGCCATGGCCGAGGAAAATGAGTTTGCGCTTCGGCTTTTCGAGTCGCTTCTAGTTGCTGTTGTTGTTGTTGTTGTTTCAGTTACCGCCGTGCCGCACTGTGGTCGTCACGGCTCACTGGCAGTTTGCAAGTTGGCCAACAGTTCCAAACAGTTCTATCCCAAACAATGCATAAATTGTGCGCAAAAGGCCAAGCGACATTCACGAAAAGTAGTTCAAACTCTCCCGCAGATATGCAAATACTCAAATCGCAAAAGACTCCAGTTGGTAGAACTCTGGTCAATACCACCGCCTTCCCCCACTCTGTGGACACATCTGCTAATTAACTGCAGATTGCAACACTAATTTGTATTTGAAAACGAAAGAATTATGATCCGAATTATTTGGAAATGCTTTTCATAATATCTTGTAATTGTCAAATGCTCAAATTATTTTTTTTACAATATTTCCGAATTTAAAAAATCTCTTTCTGTTCGATATTTATACGATAGCTTTCTACAACCAACAATATTAAGCTCTCGACTGACCATCACTGACAGCGCCTGTCCATCTCTGTAAAAACCGAAGATCTGTTTTAAGGTTGTTCACAATTTGTCTCACAGCTTTGACAAATGCCCAAAAATCCATCAAAGTTTTACGAGTTTTCCCTTTTCTTTCGGATCAACAAGGCCTGATTTTATTGACTTTATAGCGGCAAATTTGCCATAAACCTTTATTTTTTTCTTTGAAAGCAATTTTACGCATTTTTTTTTGGAATAAATTAATGAGGTTTTTGGTTTGAGAAACGAACGAGCTTCAAGCGAGCTTTCAATGGCTATCAAAGTTTGTGCAATGTTTTACAATATAAATAATTGGGCTTGTTATGAAATTTACATAATTTTGATGGAGACCTTCCTCCCTCCCTTCCATTCTCTTTCTCTCTGTCTTTCTCTTAAGCTGGGCAGGGGTTCTACACTGGGGCATTTATTGATGTTTTTGGGGTCTGTCGATATGTATCTTTCGCTGATATTTTGACAGCTGCTGCGACCTGTTCTCGATTTTCTGGGTGCCGATCATTTGTCAAATCTCTTTTCTTTTTTATTTTTCCTCCTTCTTTTTATTGAGATTGTTTTTGCGTTGCTGTCACCGCCCGCAGCTAGTTTCAATTTGTTTTTTTTTCTTTTAAAAATATATATTTGTAATGCCGTAAATGACTTAATAGTTTGTAAAAATTAATCAAATTGTTAAACAAAATATTTTTGCCCAGTTTCTTGCATAACCACAATTTGTTAGTTGACGGACATCTGGCATTAGTTGATATGGCTTGGATTTCTTTTGTATGATATGATTAATTTGCAAAGATAATCTGGAGAGTTGGCATTAAAAGATCATTAGTAAAGTGCGTTGAAGGTGTGCGGATTATGCAAACAAGACAAAGAGAGAGAGAGAACTGGAGAAGGCGATTTAAGACTGTATATATTACGAGAATTAGAGTTTTAATTGTTGTAGCTGCAAGGTATACAAAGATCGGGGTAATTTGGGGAATTAAAAGGTAGTTTTTGATAAAAGTAAACCATATTTTTGCATTCATTTTGTTATTCAACTATGACTGAAGCCAATAGATTTTACTTAAAGTTTTTTGAATTTATAAATCTAGAAATAATATTTCTTTAAATGTTTTCAATTTTTTTAGACTTAAAATAAACTTTAATTTGACTTATTCATCTTCATTTGCTTTCCTCTATTTAACACCTTCGAGCTGCTTTGCTTAGAGTCAAAGACCTTGTGGTAAAGATCCCTCTGCGTTCGTGAGAATCTTCTCCTATTTGCCAGGCATTTCCTACAACAATGTTAATGCGCGAAATTCCAGGCGCAGAGTACAAAAACAGATGATTTAGCACCCACACACACACACACCCACGAACGCACAGTTATAGATACTTTTTTTTTACAGATACATAGATACATTGTAGCTGGCAATTATCACAGTGCATAGAACCCCGGGGTCATAAAATAACCTAAGCCGCCCGCCCAGACGCTAGAAATATGCGTGAAAAACCTAAAAGAGTGCAGCAAATGTTGCCGTGAAACAAATGTTGCTAAGCAACATGACAATGTTGCGGTCGCAATGTTGCATTGAATTTGTGCGCTTCGAACATGTTTGAAGCGAGCGCAACTGAGTTTAACTCTCCGAGTGTGTCACTGTGTGTGTGTGAGAGAGAGTGTTTGTATCTGACGGATACGCGAACGCGCAGATAAACACGCCAGGCCAAAAGGCAGCAAAATGTATCTGCGCAGTGAGCGTTGGCCTCAGTAACACGCGAGCGCTACTCAAATGCAAACGTCGCCACGGACACTCGATGTTTGAATAAATTCCGAAGAGCGCGCGCGCGTTTTGCCGCATTTTTTAGTATTTTCTGAATGATTTTCAACATATATTTTCAATACATTTCTCAAGAAAGAAAAACGGTTGCTAAAAACACGTGCTAAAAAATTAAGCAAACTAATACATAAATAATAATAAAGTGAAAATTAAAAATAAAATCTGATAATATTAATGCATTTACCGGCATTTTATAATTAAATGAAATTGCATTTTATTTTTGAATAAAACAAAAACTGCTGAATTAAGTGAATAAGAACGAAACGCCAGCATAAAAATTCCCTAGAAACATTCACTGCACACACACAGATACTTAAGCATACTCACACACACATAGAGAGAGAGAGGCAATAAACTGTATAAAAGTGCATTAAAATATTGAAAGAGAATTTCAAGCGGCATTTCTGTTTGCCCGTGTATTAGTGTGTTTTGTATGTTTGTTCTTACCCCAACTTCATTTCTGTGTATCTGTGTGTCAATGTATCTGTATCTGTGAGACCGCTTGCAGCTGTATCCGTAGCGAAGCTGTTGTTGTCGTCGTCGGTTGTCGGTGCCGTGTTCTGTGTGCGTGCGCAAAACACTCTCGGACGAAATATACAAAATAAAACACAAACACAACAAGAAAAATAAAAAGGTAAACTACCTACTTTGCCTGTCTTTTGGCGAAGCAGCCGCAAAAGTGTACGAAAAACATACCGAAAAATTTATATACAACAAGAAGAAGACGAAGAAGAAGAACAACAACAGCAAGAAGTATCTCATATACAACATTGCGCTATATATATTAAATCAAAGCGTCTCCGTCTCCATCTCCTTCTGCCTCTGCTCTGATTTACTGCCTCTTTGGGCACTTCCTCTTTATCGGCATCTGCGCTTCGCTTCGCTTTGCGCTTCATCTTCTTCATCCTCCTTCAACTGTTGTCGCCTGCTGCACGAAAAAGTTGCGCACGCGGTCGCATCTTGTGGATACTTTTTCTTCATCTTCATCTTCCTCATCGTCTTTGTTTTGTTTTGTCGATTACTCAACCCGAATTGGATTTAAGCGACATTAACGCAAATCTTCTCTACACACTTGGTATGTCTTCATATTATGATTATTATTATTATTTTTTTGTTACCCACTTTTATTATTATAAATTTTCTGTATGCTTAGCAGTTTTCATTGTGTAGCAAAAATATGAGGGCACATTTTTGGCATACGATTTTTTTATTTAGTTTTGTGATGAGGTTTTACAACTTGATGATGAAATGTGTAGCTCATAAAGGCAGATTTCCTAAATTATATAAACTATTGTTCAGGCTGAGATGTTGAGTTCTTTTGTTTTTTTGGTGAATGTGTGAAAGAATCGAATTGGAATAATAAGGATGAATTAATATTATATATTATAATTATTATTATACATTATAATAATTATACTTTGCCAATCTCAGAGTTTGCTGTTATTTCGAGTAAAAGTTTTTCGCAGTTCTTCGTCGTACAGATGTATATATTTATTTTTTAGTTGCTAATAACGCGACTCGTGAGTGTTCTATATGTAGCACGTCTGTATCTAGATACATTTTTCGACATGTGTGTAAAAAAATCGTGTGTGCGCGTTTTTTAATTATAAAAGTGACAAAAAGCGCAAACACATACACAAAGATTCAAATGTATCTCAATGTGTGTATACTATATGTATGTATATAGTTAAGAGGAACCAGCAAAAACTTTTGCCTCGGCTGGGCAGTTAATTTATAGTTCTTTTTGTATGTTTTGATGTGGAATTTTCTTAGTCAAATTGATTGTTATGAGGCAAACGAGGACGACGGTTGTGTCTGACAACATCTACAATCTAAAGCAGAAGAAGCGATGTTCTGCTTCTTAAAGCTTCCAATTTAAATTAAATTTAATTGGGTACAGTTGTCTGATAATTATTATATCAACAGCTGTAGCTTATTATACAAATCTCGAGTTACTTCCTTACATTAATTAAATCACAATGGATTCGTTAAAAAAGTCAAACTACGTTTCGTATTTCCTCACATATGTTTCCAAAAAAAATTAAATTGATTTCCCTCTATAATTCGATAAATGGTCTGCGCAATTTGCGACCCGGAGCTTAACCCTTATAACTATAAGAGCTGTACAACTTAAGCCGCAACCCCAACAACAAATCAACCATATTATCTTAATGCGTGTTTTGGTTTACTTTTTTGTATTTTATTTCTGTGAACTTCCCGCACGCAAACACATTCAACATCTGCTTTGCTGGCTTTAAGTTAAATTTTCAACATCCTGTTGCACATTGACAACATCCTGACATATCCTGCAGTGCTCAGAATCCATACTTTCATTGACACACACAATCACAATTACAATCCCACAAATTTAACAGCTGAGTCACCCCCCAGAATTTTAGTTTTCCCCCTTGCAACTTTTTTTTTTTTTTTTGGCAAAGCACAACAAATCCAAGTGCGAGTCATTGCATTTAGCATGGCTGCAGCTGCTCACAGAAACAGATTCAGATACATCTGCAGATATAAATGTAAAGATACAGATACTACATCTGCAACTATATCTATAGAGTACTCACAGCTTTTTGAATGACTATAACGACAACGACGCATCTCATTGCGCGTTTCGATTCGTTTGGTTTTGTTTTGTTTTCGATTGCGTGTTTCGGGTCTCGCAAATTGCCATGCGAGGGTTGCTTCAATTCATTGTGGTTGCTGTAGTTGTTGTAGTTTTTCTTGTTGTAGTTGTTGTTGTTATTGTTATTGGCACAACAAAGCGCAGCAATTAAATTTGATGGTCGACAGCAACCTGCATGCCAGCTGTATGAAGGTGTTTGCCATTGTTGTTATACTCTTTCTAAAAAGGGCATTGCCATTTTATTAGAATGTTTGGCAGCGATTTAAAATTTTCATTTTTTTTTTTTTGATAATATGTGAAATATGTATTTTGATGAGAATCTTAAATTTATCTGTGTATTTCTAATTTTCTTTACGAAAAAAAGGATAACATTTTATTCATAAACGTTTTTATGATACTTTAGAGTATGTTAAGTTTTCTAATGCAATTTGATGAAAACTTAAGTTATTTAGAGAATTGAAATATCAGAGGTGCCACAGAAATAGCTTTCGCTTGAATATCACTTAAATTTTTTTGAAATTTATGAAATTTCTAATGCAATTTGATGAAAACTTAACTTATCTAGAGAATTTAAATATCAGGGGTGTAACAGAAATCGTTTTCGCTTTAATTTCACTTAAATTTCATACAAAATTTCATTAAAATTTACGTGAAATTAAAGCGAAAGCGATTTCTGTGGCACCCCTGATAAATTATATTTAAATTATATGCTCTGGTAATCAATGCTGACACTATTTTTAAAGAATGTTATATGTTTTTTTAGAGTATCTACAGTTCGTTATTTGCCCAATAAGTACAATCTCTTGTCTATTTCTGGTCATGGCTGTTAGTTATCGGTGGTTGGTTTAACGCTCACCAAACTTCAATCAAACGTTTCTTTCATTTCTTCCATGTTTTTTTTTCTTTCAATATGTGAGACGAGTGAATCGAGACCCCTGAAATGCGATTCATCGATTATTTTATTACCACTTCAGCCACCCACATGGCAGACAGACACACACACACTCACACGCACACACAAATGTATATAGATAAAGGTACTTTCCCAGACTACAGTAGAGTAGAGTCGTAATTGTTATGAGTGTCGCCCTGTCATTCTACACCAATCTGCAGACCCTGAACTTGTCAACTTGTGCCACAAGTTGTTGCACCACACCAATAATATACCCCAAAACCCACATTTTCCTCCCTCCCCTTTCAACACATATTTTCATTTGGTGTCTCGCCTGTTTGGCGCTTCCTTTTCTTTCGTTTCTTTTGGTTTGGTTATTTGCCCTTTCTTGGCTTGTGCTTCTTCACTAATTTTCGGCCTTTACCTTTTCGTCTTTATCAGCTGCTGTTTATCGTTGCTTCTTATTGAATTTCGGCTCAGTTCGTTGAGCTGTCTCTCTCGCTCTCTCTCTCTCCTTGTGGTCTCCTTCTCTGTTTTGGAAGATTCTCAAGTTGTCTTCACGACAAACTCGTGCTACGTGCAGCTTCTGGTCTGTAGCGTTTTGTAGCCTCAGGTTTTTTGCAGTTCCAAACCAACTGAATTGATTTCGTTAAGTTAACAAAACTTGTTTGTGTTTTCGGTCTCAAAAACTCGTTTTAAGGACGTTCTTCATGCTGCATCTTCATTTCCATTTCCATCTGCATCTTCTTCTTCTGGCCTTTAATTTGCGTAAAGTTTTATGACTCATTTTACCTAGCCACAGATTTATGGTCCGCGAACGGATATGCGGATATGGACAACAGATGACGCGTTCCTAATTAAAAGTAAATACCTGCCTTTGGGAAATATAAATAGAAATGGAGTTGAGGCAACAGATATTGCCGGAGAATAAAGGTTTATGTTTAGTTACGACTGACCTAGGAGAACTTTAGACTGTCTACACTAGGTTGACTCTTCTGTCTAATTTAGCTTAAAGTTATGATTAAATAAGAAAACTTGAGAATGCTTATAGAAAGACCTTTCTAAACTGCTTAAGTTTTTGAATTTGATTGAAAATCATATATGTGATGGAATCTTCTGTCTTATTTGATCTTTCTAAAATTTAATAATATTTAATCACTTTTTCATCACTTACCATAAAGCTTAATTGGAAAATGCATACTTAATATTATAGATCTGTACTAATGTTTTTGTTTCCTGATTTCCCTCTCAATCTCTTGCATCATTAAAATATTTGTCTTTTTTTAAGATGATCCTTAGAAACGTTTGCTTAAGTACTTTTTTTCTATGGCTGTTGATGTTGAAGTTATTAGAGAATTCGCATATGTGCTTCAAACATGCAGATTCAATTAACGCATAAGGTTCCTGCATCCTCTCTGCCTTTCCTCTCTATCCCTTTCAAACGCTTGATTGCTGTCTCCTAGAATGACAAACGCGCATTCGCATTTGGCTGACAGCTTTTTTTTACTTTTGTTGTTGTTGTCTTTAGGCTCTTGCCGCGTGCCGCATGCTGTGGCATGCAACACGTGCCGACCCCTTCGGGCCATTGAATCTAAGTACTTACCTCATGAGAGCCAAGAGCTGAGGCAGCTGGCGTTTTTCTTTGATTTTTTTCTTTTAATAAAACTCATTTGCAGAATTTTTCCAGAGTTTTTCCAGCTGCAAAGCAAAAGTGTAGGCTAAATAAAATGCAAACGTAATCATAAAAGTAAGTGGAAATAAATGCAGCAAGCACTGTAGCAATAAAAACAAATGATAAAATAAAGATACAACATAGCTGCAAGATGGAAGATTTAGTTATAGTTATAGAGAGTGGAAAAGGAAGAGGGAGAGAGTCATTAAGTTGCCACTTGAGACGGAACAACTGCAGATTTTATGATCACACCACAAGGCAAACCAGTAAGAAAAGTGACCAGAAGAACAACAGGAATCATGAAAGAGAGACTGAGAAAAAGAGAGAGACTAACTGCAAAGACAGACAGACAGAGAGAGAGAGAGAGAGAATGGCAGGCTCCAGTCAGGCTGTTAATATTATTTAAATTTCTTGGCATTTATGTTGGACCTCGTCAAAGATTTATGAATATTGCGTGCCGCTGACAAGTCGTTTAGCCAGTTGTTAATGAGATTTGCTTTATGGATTTCCTTCCTACCTTACAGCGTGTGTTGAGCAAGCCTACAATTGACACTGTTTATCGGAAAGAAAAGAAAAGTGAAGCAAACAGAGAAAATGGAAATGGAAAATGCAAACAATTGAAAAATCTCAACTCAAGTCTTAAATATTTACCCAAGACCCGACAATCTAATCTGAAAATACGATTAAACTTCACTCTCTTCGTCTTGGCCCGAAACAAAAGCAATTTGGCCAGCTCCACGCTTTAAATCATTGACATTGAAATCTTTCAAGCCACAAAACTGTTTGAAATTGCCCACAAATTCCATATCAAATTGCTCGGTCAATGAAAAGTGAAATCTTTCGTTGCCATAAAGCAATTTTTCCATTGAAAAGCAAAGGAAATTTGGTAGGAAAGAAAATCAACTACAAATCAAATTAATAATCATGTGTCTAAGCTAAACCTAAACTCGTGCCCCATTCAAATTGTTACTGGAGACGCCCCCATCAAGTCTAAAGCTCTATGAGATTCGATTGGAATTTGCACATAATTTCAGCTCTTTTCTGTTTTTTCTTTTATTATTATTTTTCTGGTGTTTTTTTGTTGATGTGCTTCGTTTTTTGTGGTCAGTGCTGCAATTCGAAACGACCTCATTATTATGGAATAATGAGTTTTCCTAAGCATTCTTTTTTCGATTATTATTTTTAGCTTTGTTTTTCTGCATTTGTTTAAATTGTTGAGGGAGTAGACTCTCTAATAAGATTTGTAAGTGCCTTAACATTACTTTGGCTTTATTTTGCTAACGATGCTTATAATAAAACGTGATGTTTGCATTAGGTCTAAACATATATCAAATAATTGAAGCTATTATTATCTTTTGATTGAAGGTTCTGCTATATATTGTTAAATAAATTGAAAAATAACAGAATAACTTCATTTTTCAGTTTGTTTAGAATTAAAGACAAATTATATTTAGATTAAAGTCTCTACAATATAATTAAATTTATTTATAGCATAGCAATTTTATATTCAATAATTTAGATACTACACATATGTATATGTATTATTAAAAGATTATTGGAACATATTTGTTCATTTATAAACTGATGATGATATTGATGGGATCAAAGTTACCTGACTTACCTTATTTATTGAATCGTTTAGACATCATCTCATTTCAGAGAATTTATTGAGGTACTAATCCCGGCTAATCGTTCCGTTAGCTTTGACAAATGTTAATATCGAAAGCTTACAAACTTTTTTACTTTAGTCAGTTTTAAAGCTAGAGGGATTTTGATTGTTCAACTTACATGTATTTATCTATGAATCCATTAATCATCGATTGATGCTTTAATCTGGCCAGAAGCTCTTGAAGATTTCCAAAGTCAAATAGCCTTGGGGTTTGTTTTTTAGTTCGTTTGGGATTTTATGTAGTACCAAATCGATTTATGGCTTGTCTTGATCGCTATGTTCTGTAATTAGTAACAAAAAAAATAGTAAACTAGTTTGGTTGCAGCGATTTGCTGCAAAATGTTGAGATGTTGGACAAGGCAACATGGGCAACAACATTGGCAACATTGGCAACATGTTGCAATGCGGACGGGCGACAAGTGTGTCGAGATGTGTAAGTCGAAGACGACGTAGTCAAAGTCGTCATGCGCCGTGTGTCTCGAATTGAGTTTAGAGTGTGGCATGTGTGAAGTGTGTGTGTGTGTGTGTCGAGTGTGTATGTTGAGTGTGTGTTGAGTGTTGGGCAACAACAAAACGCGTTCTCGCAATTCCAGGGAACAGCTGAACGTGAACAACGTTGAAACGCGTTGCAGCTGCTGCTCCTTCAACTAACGCGACTTCGAGTCCGAGCTCGAGTCCAGGCCAAGGCAAAAGTGGCGGACAGTCTGCTCTGGATTTATAGCCGCAGTAACGTCAACTTTGCGGCGACGCGTCGCAACGTTTGTCGTTGTCCAGAGCGACGACTCGAACTTACACTCCTCCCCTCGCTCGACAGACTGAGAACGATTCCCGACTGGCGACTGTCGACTGTCGACTTGGGATTCGACTTGACTCGCCTTTTGCCTTGCCTCGCTTTGACTTGAGGTCAATGGCATTTTCTTTACAGCAATTCTTGTTGTTGTACTCATTGTAGTTATAGTTGTTGTTGTTGTTGTTCTCAGCGCATTGGCAGTTGTAAAACAACGAAGCGCGAATTATTATTTCAGCGAAGCGAAATGGAAAATGTTGTAATAATAAAGTGGCTACACTGATGAGCGTCAGACAGACAGACGGACGGAACTTACTAGAAGCGAGCCAAGCCCCAAGTCTATAGATTACTTACCCAATAGCCCAACCTAGCCTAGCCCATCATCATCAGCCTTACAAGCTTACATCACATATCAAGACCAAGACAAACATTTCCGTTAGAGCAGCTACAACACGCAAGCCCAAAAAAAAAATAAGAAAAAACGATAGAAAAATCAAGCAACTACTCAATTCGATGTTGAAAACTTCTTGGAAACCAAAATTAAATTGTGTTCAAGCGAGTTACTTCGACTAGGGATTGATGTGTTAAACTTCAGTTGCAGTTATACGTAGACACAGCTACAAGATACATATATCTATCTACTGCTATAGATACATACTTACATCGTTGTATTCAATTACAGTTAATGCTGCCATTGAGTGGAAAGTGTGGATCTGTGTGTGCGTCTGTCAAGTTTCAGTTTTAAATTATTTGTTCTCTTCTTAAGTGATAAATTACTTACAATTTTTTATCTAATCAGCTGCTGTTTGTTGTTGTTGTTGTTGTTTGGGGAAAGTGACGCTTCGACGGTGCACTTAATGAATCAATTAAGCTAAGTTTATCTGTCTGGCTTCTCAGATTGTTGTCAGTGTGATTTCACAGTGTATCTTATAGAACGCAATTGAATATAAGTAGCTTGAGATTAAATTTTAATTGCCAGCAGAGTTTGTGCTCTGTCGTTCTGGTTGTGTCAATCTGATAAAGCTGATAGTGCAGTGAAAAGCTGTGAAATCTATAGATAATTTCAACTTATTTATAGCTGGGATTATTTTTTTTTTTTGGCATATTTAAAAACTTGTTTTTATCGCAAAAGCAGAGCTGTCAATTTTTGAAAATATATGCCTTTAAATAATTTATTAACGCACCGAATTATGCAATTATCTTTAAAAAATTTTTGGTCGTTTATTATTTTATTTGCCTGCCATGTTGATTTCTACTTAAGTTTCTTTTTAAAGAACTAACGGCTTGACAATTTCTTTAAGCAGTATTTTGACTTTCCAATGGAACTGATTGACTTTTTTCAGCTTTTCAAACACAGTTCTTGCCCATTTCTTTTTATAAGATTTGCCTTTCAATTTTCTTTTGTTTAGTCATCAGTGAGCAAAGAACCATTTCCATTTTACTAATTATGACATCTGATTGACGTATTGAAGTCTGTCAAAATAAACTAAAGAAATATCTCTATTTCTTTTAAGAAACTTTTCAATCCATTAGCTCTTTTGTTTTGGCATTTGATTTGAATTTGTATAGGCCTAAAGTGCGCTCGCTTTTTGTTATTTTGTCTTACCATAAATTTCACTTTCGGCCAACGGATTTCTTGGCTTGTTGTAAAGCAGTTAATTGGTTTATCACGCACACGACTTGCACTTGGCAACACTTGGAACTCTGAAATCATCGGTACCATGAGGTACTCTACAATATTTACATATATCTGTATGAAAAACACTTTCGTTTTTTTTTTTGTTTTTTTCTTTCGCTCTCTGTGTAAAACAGAAACGAAAGTGGCCCTTTTAGGTTGGTTGATTTTTCATAGGCGATAAGAAAAACCCGCAGCTAAAAAGCTGCCAATTCCGTTGACTGTGCCAGGTTCAAGACTCCACGTTCCACGTTCGACTTGCTATTATCACATCAGCTGTGTGCATTTTGCATGACTGACAACATCAACAATAATTTCCAGTTTCATAAGAGACAACTCGTACCTCGCTCTCCCTCTGTTTTGCAGTTGTAATGCTTTAATTGATACCTCTGCACTTTTAATATGTATAATTCAACCTTCAGCCACAAATTCAAATTTGATATGTAGAGCTCTTAACATTCCTTCGCCTTTTTTATATACTGTTTTCTTATTTAGCAAGTAACTGATAGGCTATCCCCCTAAAACAACTGTCTTCCCCTTGGCAGCCTTTCCTTATGATCCTGCCCACAACTTGAGGCTCAAAACATATCAATTTGCCGCTGACTCTTTAACCGCAAAAACAAAAACCAAAACGAAGTATAAAAAAAATTGTGTTGTTTTCTTTTGTCTTCTGTCATAAGGCTGACAAGTTTCTTTAGCCTGTTGCACACTCAAAGTTCCCCCTCCTCAAAGAGGAAAACATCTTTCAGTTGCAATCTCTGCTTGTTGAATGTCTGGGATTGGGCTTGAGCTTGTTGTGTTTGTATGTTGTATGTTGTGTTGTGTTGTGGCTGCCCCCTGCTGTGATTGCATTTTGCATAATTTTTCGAGCTGTAAATGAAACAAAGACATCATCGATATCAAATGCCACGCCAGAAGAGACCAACTACAAGCTCCATGCTTCGACTCTACAATATCTTTCGACGTGCTGGGCAACTGTTTGGCTTCCCCAAGTCAAGACTTGGCAGCTGCCTTGCGGCGGCTAAGGAAAGTCAATAACGCCAACAACGCCAGCAACAACAACAACAATAACTCGGCACAATAACAACAATGCATTTGCCTCTGTTGTGTCTGCATTGTGAAGCAATTCAACAAACTCCACATTTCTGGGTCAAAAAAAATGGCTTAAAAACCTCTGAATTTTGTTTTTAATTGATTATAAAGCTCAGATTAAATGTGTTGCCAAACTTTGCACAGCTCAATTAAATTTTGTGCTAGTTTATTTTGGTTTAGACACACCTAGCACTTTATCTGAGCCCCCTTCCCAAAATTATGGCCCACACATGCATAGACTTTAAGTCTATAGATCCAACACCATTCCAGTTGGAACATTCATGGATCGCGCTTTATGTTGTAATTTTAATAAACCAAATGGTCAATTTTTGTTGTGGTCATTAAAGACAAAGCTTCAAGAAAGAGGCGGAGCTGCTGTTGGCCACAAAGTTTTCCCGTCGATTTTTTTTTTCTTAGTGTTGTTTTTCTCTCCATTTTCCAATTAACGCCAAAACTGTGAAAATATTTATTTTCGATATTCAGTAATGAAATACATTGCCAGAGAAAAGCAAGAGAAAAAATCATTTAACTCAACAAAATCTAACGACAATGGCCCAAAAGACAACGGGGCGGCTGCGCAATATAAAAGCCATAGACTCGATGCTACCGTGTGTGAAGTGACTTGGCTCAATGATGGATGAATGCTATGTCGAGCGAGCGAGTGAGTGAGTGAATGAATGAATGCTGTTATTGGTTTTTTTGGCCAGTTTCATTTGATTCACACATTGTCTCAGCAGTGGCGGCTTTTTTGATTTGCAGCGAAACAAGAAATTGTTTTTGGCTAATGCAACAAAATGAAAGTAATGGCAATGGAAGTGCCGTTTGGCTTAATTGCAAGTCAGTCTATACAGATTTTCATTACCAGTGTTACTAAAATTAATTTTTATATGAAAAAGAGAGGAAATTAAATTGAAATTAAGTTTTTTTTTTTAACAGATATTCCCCTCTCTCATTTATTACCTCCATTACTCTATTTCAGACACATCTTATCCACTTAAAAACGGCATCTTAGTATATCTAAAATCTTTATTTGTTAATTAAAATTCAAAAATATCAACAAAGTAACGGAGAGAAACCCAAACAAATAAAACTAAAGTAACTTGAACAAAACGTGGAATAATTGAATGCATGAATCACATATGATAAGCATATTTATTCAATCTTCATTCAGTAAATAGCTGCACATTTTGTGGGCGTTCTTCTTTTTATTATCATTCACATTAGCTGAGAACAAATGCGTTTTGACGGCGCTTCTATCAACAATTTGCTCTTCAACGCGACCCAGAATTAATTAAATTAGTGTAAAATTTATGCATTGCATTCACATAAAACTCTGTCAAACTATAAAATTCTACTCAACATAGTCGTTAAATAAATTGTGGCTCAACCTCAAAAGACCTTTCCCCTTTCTTAATGGACTTCTTTTCACTTTACGATCTTTTTTTTTGTTTTTACCCTACTCTGTGTGTATATAACATCATTTGGTCTCTGATTTTTAAGTGTGTGCGAGTTAAAAGTTAAGTTTTATGAGACGCAAGAAACAAAAACTAATAAAATTCTAATTTTTTTCTTTTCTTTTATTGCAGGTAAGCAAAAAGTTTCAAATACTACGCAGAAATAATACCATAAAAAATAATAATAATTTGTAAGTATTTTTTGTGTAATTTGTGCAATTGTACAACATAGAGCTGAGCTCGTTTGCCAAGTTTTTAAAGGGGTATTATGATTTTGTCATGAATTTTGTGAAATATATAATTTTCTGTAGTTAAAAACATATGGAATAATTTTTAATTAGATTTAATTAATTTCATTTGATAAAATGTACAAAATTATTAATGTACTCGCTCTATGAAAAATCTGTATTGGGTATTTTGAAGTTTGGTTATACCCAAGCAATAGACTTGGTCTTTTGTTGTTGGCCAAGCCTTTTGGCCGTTGTTTGACACAAACCGCAACAAAATTCCATGGAAATCATTTTTTTTTGTATTTTTTTTTTTTTTCATTGTGTATTTGGCTTAATTTCTGTGGCTTAAATGGTTATCGATAGGCTGCAGTCGTTGGCAGTTATGAAGTCTCGCCATTGCATTTGGCTTTAACAGATTTGTGAGCATTATGTGATTATATATGAATGTCAGAGGGACGGGGGTTAGGGGAATTTGAGTTTGGCGGGGAGGCAATTGTGTCTGCATTGCTCTGCGTGTCCCAAATGAGCTGCCTTTTGCCAAATGCCGCCACGGCAAGTTGCACAAGAGTCTGTTGCAAAGAGTTAACTGTAACTGTAACCAAGTCAAATAAACTTTTGCCTAGACTCGACTCAACTCGATTCGAGTGCGATTTGCGTGCCAAATTCAGCATATACTATATGCATAATGAATGGCCTTAAAAATCTAATTAGACAAGAGCATTGTTGGCTCTAAGTTATGGCCATAAAAATGCTGGCTAAAAAGGCGCACAGAGCCAGAACACAGAGCTAGAGTTGTTGGCTTGGAAAGTTGTTCAGTTCCGGGGCCTGTAGTTTGCTTTTTGCAAATAAAACAATAAAATCTGACAAACTACGGGAAGGGTGAGGATGACAGAGGGGTTAGGAGGATCTATGCCACAAAACACGCGCACTTGTCTTTATTACAATTGTTGTTGTTGTTGTTGTTTTTGTTGCTGCTGCTGTAGCCGTAAATGGCTGATGAGGCCAACTTAATTATACCGTTGCAAAGATCTCTTTGTTTTGGTCTTGTGTCTCTTTTTGTTCTTCTGCTTTTTTTTTGTTTTTGGCCACACATTTACCTCATTTGCAAATTGCGGTACTATCAAAGGGTCTAGGCTGGAGGTGGTGAAATGAAGAGAGGGCAAACACGGCGAATACTCGTTGCCTACTGGCTAAAAAAGTAGAAAGATTGTGCCATTTGAGGCAGCGTCAACTTAAGCGCTTTAATTGCCACTTCTTGACGCCGAGAAGGGCTTCAATTGGTTGGCAAAGGTCTTTAAAACGGTATCAAGTCTCTTTTGCATATGTACGTGAGAGTGTGGCACAGGTTTATAAATAGCACAAGCCTAGAAAAAGAAAAAGAGAGAGAAAGAAAGTAAGAAATAGAGATAAAAAATGAGGCGAATTTTCTAAAGTATTTATTTAAGACTGCTAAAAACAAAAGTTACTTTTTGAGATAAGTATTTATATTTATTCAGTATTTGTGAGAAAGATTTATAAATTAATATTACCATACATCATCTAAATAAAAATATATACATATGTATAACTATAGTATTTTGATTTGCTTTTTTCCTTATTAACAAGTTTGCAATTGGCATTGCAATTTTTCTCCCTACTTTGCTATTTATAGTTATCTAAGTTTAGCTTTTTGCCACTCAATTCATAACAAATTCGAAGAAATAAAAACAACAAAACTTAACTGAAGCAACACTTATCGATTAATATGCAATTCACAGAGTGGAAATCACATTGGGTACGATACTACGAGGGTACAAAGCACTCGGAAAATTGCCTGTGGTGCACCTGCCGTTGGTCACATACACAGCTGACACAAATGCAACGCCCAGAGTACAAGTTCCGACTACATTTATCAGCTAATGCCCTTTATATAGAGGGCCTTATTATAACATGATATATGACGTGCGATGGGGGAGGTTGTCCCAGCGATTGCAGCTGATAAAGAGCTGGGAATAGGCCAGGGAGTTTTTTCATTAATTGACCAACCATATGGCAAGGTTTGCTGGCATTTTTCCTGACCAACCGGGAAAAGAAGTCAACTTTCCACACAATTTCATTTCATAATTTTAATACAAGCTCAGCACTTAAATTATAGCAACAACAAAAAAAGATACAAAAATAAAGCACAAACTGCGACCGGAAACCGCAAACATCTACAGGAAAAAAAAATATAAAACGAACTCACAACTCGCAATGCGTAACGAATGAGAGCCAATGGGTTTAATTTGGAGAATTATCTATGTAGTAGCCGAACTTGCTACAAAACTGCAACTTTATGACAAAAAAAAAAAACAAAAAAATAACAAACTAACTGCCACAGCAATTAACCCACTTTGTTTTTGTGCGCTTCACAGCTGTGTAACATCCATTAACAAAAGGAGACAAGCAAAAAGAATATTGAAATAATCGTAATTAATGTGAAATTCATTCTGTAATTTAAAATTTGGACTTTAGAATTTTTAATTAATTTTTAAGTTTTTTATATAAAATTTCACGGAACACGTTGAACATAATAAAGTAATGATAATTATAAAATTCATCAAAAAATTTAAATTTTCAAATTTAAGTCTAGCAAAATTTAAAAAATAATAAACATCACAGTTTTAACAATTCTAAAATGTAGTAAAATTTTCAAATTTAAGTCTAGCAAAATTTATAAAATAATAAACATCACAGTTTTAACAATTCTAAAATGTAGTTACACTTAATAGAAAAATTATATCACAGTCTAAGCAAATTAAATTGTCTGTGCTCATCTAAAATAAACAAATAAATGATGTCATATGGCAGCTCCGACTTTTAGTTCCGTCTTCTGTACATTTATTTTTACAACAATCGAGACCCAGTTAGGGTCAAGTGTAAGTGCTGGAAAATGCCATGCTGTTCTCATTCACAGTCACATTCCCAATTTCCATTTCCATTCTTATTTTCTCTTACTCATTCCGTTCTCATTCCCATTCCAATTCAATTTGCCAGCGCGCACGCGGAGACTGTTTAATAGTTTCGTTCCAGTGACTGATCTCTCACTCCACAGCGTAAAAGAAAAACTAAAAACAATTTCCTTTTATGGTTTTGCTGCTTGTTGTTGTTGCTGCGGTTCTAATGAAAATTTCCCATTTTGCTTTTACACCACCAAAATTTTTATTTTTATGGAAAAAAAGTCAAGTGTTGCAACGTCAAGTTGCATTTTCATAATTTTCGGGTAGAGTTCATTGTCGCTTGTGGCATGCGGCAGATGCGTGTCCAGTTGCATGGTGCATGCAACTGGCAACTGGCAACTTGCAACGCCGCCCCCAACATTGAATATGAAAAGACATTTGACGCAGCTGACCTTCAGTTTTGGTCTGTGCACCATTGTTAATGTTAATGGATGGAAGATGCCGACACGGCTGACGAGGATCTCAGCTTCACCTCCTCCTTTTCACCCACAAGTTCAACGGAAGCCACTAGGGAAAATTTGTAGACAGGGGTACAACGAGTCTTGGCAACATTGCGTAGTGCTTGTAGCTCTTCTCTTTTGCATTTTGCAGAGATGTCTTGCCGTTGATAACCTCGGGTAAAAGTGATGACAACAACTGCAGCAAACAACTGCACAAAATGGCAAATGAAATGTTTTTCTTATTTTCTTCTTCAGTTGTTGTTGTTGAACTTATCGCCGTGGGGCCATCTCGACGGGGGCAACAGAGCCGTAAAGAAATTAATTCGCCTAACCCTGTCGACACCTAACACAAGGTTGAGCTTAGCACCCACCACACACCACACACCACATTTGTGTCTCTTTTTTGTTGTTGTATTTTTTTATGTGAAGAAGACACTGTCTCAAGGCTTTCACTCTTTCTCTGCCTCTGGCGGTGGCAATTCTCTTGGCCACCCGCATCAAATTCGTGGCTTGCACTTTTGACTAACTTATGCAAATGTGTTTTGTGGCAAGGTTCGTCATAAGGTTGAAGGAGGTTAACTGCTAACGATAACTACTGAATCGACCCCTCCCACCCTGCTGCCTAATTATGCAAAAATCGGCTTAAGCAAACGCAACGTCTTGAATGTTGACTGTTGACTGGTCTTAGCCATGTCCAGGGCCAAAAAGGAAGCCAACCAATTGTCGAGAGTCGCCCTCGCAAAATTTGCATGATTGACGAATGCTATTTGAGCATTTTACTTTAATGCAAAAATAACGAAAAAAAATAAGGAGAAATAATGGAAAAACACCCCGGAAATTCCTTTCGCAAACTCTGCGAATTTCAGCTGGTTGCATGCCCCATTAAAGTGTATGTGGAAAGTGCGGAAATGCAAAACGAAATAGTTTTTCGCAGCGAGTGTGAAAAAAAGTTGAAAATGTTTCATGTCCGTTCGCCTGAATACTTGTGAACAAAAGAAGCAGCCGAGGAAGCAGCTAAAGAAGTGAAAGAAGAAGAATGCACGTTGAATAATATGAACTGCATTGTTCCGGCCGAACGGGCAGTGGCAGGTGCACTGAGAGAAATAACTTTGTGAGAAAGTAGTACATTAGAAATATTTTTATCTATTTACTATATTTAGAAAAGCAAATTTTACTTAAAAATAAGAGTCTTTACATATTAAACTCAAAGTTGTAAGACAAAAAAAATATTATATTCAAGGGTGCCACAGAAATCGCTTTCGCTTGAATTTCACTGGAATTTGTATGAAATTTGAGTGAAATTCAAGCGAAAGCGATTTCTGTGGCACCCGCGATTATTATTTATTATCTAAATAGCTTTAATTTTTGCTTGATTTTCTAAAGCTATCAAATTTTTTAATAAAGAAATGCCTTACTTTTTATTAATCTTAACATTAGATAAAGATTTTATAATGAAGATTTTATAAAATGTAGCCAACATAAAATATAAATAATTATTATTTATTTATCAGGTGTGGCACACTTCCACTTGAATTTGACTTAAATTTGTCCGAAACTTATGTCAAATTCAAGCGAAAGCGATTCCTGTGGCACCCCTGTACAGTTAAATAAGTGAAATTATGACATTTATATACTTTATTCTCAGAGACATAATTTTTATAATGGAATCATGTTTTCAGAGTTGATTTTTGTTATTTTTTTTTTATTAATGTTTGGTTTTTTTTGCTCAGTGTAGCCGAGAAGTTTAGACCGCTTTAGTGTCTAAACTTTTCTCCCTACGTAAACTGCAAGTTGCTCGAATAGTCACAGGTGCAGGGCCAAATGACAGGTGAGCGAGAAAAAGGGGAACATAGAGAGGAATACAAAGAGAGAAAATACGTTAAAGAGGTAAATGAAGTAAATGCTTCCTCGCAAGACAAGGAACAGTAGAAGGAATGTTGGCTAAGCGGAATACTCGCTGATTGTGGCACTTGGACAAGTCATTTGGCTGTTGGCCTGTTGGATTCCCACTGACATTTGGCACCGTGTTGCACCACCACTCGTTGCACCACAGCGGCTGTCCTGAGGGCAGGCAACCAAACCCGCCTTGATTACAGGTTGTTCTCCTTTCGGAATAGAACATTGAATTAGTAGATGAAAAAAGTGCAACAGCTACTGAATTTGCCACGTCTCTGGTTGTTGCAACAACATCAATAGCCCAATTTGGCGTAACAAGCTCAAAGGCATTGGCAATTTTCATAATCTCTAGGAAATGCAACATGGACACGCTTCGCTTTTCACACTCGTTGTCAATATATATTGAATTGGCGATCTTGTCCAGCATTTTGGGCTCAAATTCAAAGCAAATCCAATTGCTTCCGGTTTGAGATTTGTGATTTGAGACTTGACTTGACTGTCTGGTGTCACTGCGGCTGAGAATCTCATGAACGTGACCAGAGAGATTCGACAATGAATCCCAGCTTAGCTCTGCAATTACCAACAACAATTGCTGCGAAATTTTCACGCGCCAACAACAAAAATAATAACAACAACAGCAACAACAGCAATTGCAATTAGAGTTGCCAGCTTTTGTGTAACTGTAAATGTGGGCGTGTCGAGCTGTTGGAAGTGTTGCCAACTGCGTCAGAAAATTGCAGTGCCTGTCAACATACGGGAATTGCTAACCCACCTGCTGCTCAGTCCAAACTCGCCTGTGTTCAGTCCAGAGATTCGTGTATTTTTTTTCTCATTTAATTTGTATTTTTTTGGGGTAATTGAAATTGTTTTTCTGTAATAATGTTTTGCTGTGATTCCGGTTTAAAGTTTATTATAACTGCTAATAATTAAATTAATAAAAACACGAAAAAACATTAATAAAATCAATTGAATTATGGGGAGGAGCGAGTCGTACATTAAATGGGGGTACCAAATAAATAGAAAAATATATTAAAAAAAACAAAAAGCGATATGTGGGCGGCTCCACACTCGACTCGGGCGTTCTACAGCTTTCTCCCGTTTTGAGATAGAAAGCTCATCATCATTACAAATGTGTTTGAACTCGGCCCACCTGGAAGCCTTTCCTTTCGCCATGTATCAAAGTTAAACATCTATTACAATTCTGTTTATCGCGATGCTCTTGAATTACAAATACTCCCCACAAAAAAATAAAGTAAATAAAAGCCAAAAAACAAAGATTGTACCATGATTTGGATGATGGAGGAGCAAATAAAAATGATGAGTTTCAGTCTGGGTGCGGCATTTGATTTTGGGATTGTCTTTGGGTCATATTTATCTAGGCAACTTTGTCTCAAGTTGAAGGCGCCAATAACATTAAAATTTAACTGTTTGGCATTAGGTTAAATGTAAATTGCATTCGATAAGTCATCATCTTCGGAGGTGCGCTGAGTTTCATTGAAATGCGGCTCATTTCGATGTGGAAAGTTTTTTTTTTTAATTTTCAATTTCAAGTATGCGCATTTAACTAACATTTCCATTTTATTGATGATGCCAAAGCGAAATCCTTTAAGCCTTTTGCCCATTATAAACATATCAATTGAAGTGCAATTGAATCCAATCGAATTCGAGAAATCGTCACGCAAACAAAATGACAAAGTCATCACAGTTTCAATTGCAATTTTTTGCAGCATCTTCAGGTTGCATGTTGCATGCAGCTTGTGGGTGAATGCGTCGTTGTTGCATTGATCACTTGGAAGCGTTGAAAACTTTATTATAGCATTATCACATTCAACTTAACAAGCTGCCAGCGAGGGGAGAAAGCAACGAAAGAAAGATTAATTTGTGTCTTTGACAACTCGCGATGCTTTTTTTTTATGCAATTCCCTGCGTGGGTTCAATATACACACATATATATTGATTGGGATATGCCGAAGGGAATCCAAATGCAACCTTTCATCAAACAATGGATCAATAACATGTGCAGCAGCAGCAACATGTAGCATTTCCCGTGGGTTGTTTGAGAAATCATTTAAAAATAATTAAGCTCATGTTGTTTAGTTCCCAATTGAGCAGCAGGGGAAGCACAACCCACGTATTTAGTGTCTCACTCCCTCTCTTACTCTATCGTTCTCTCTCTCTCTCTTTCTCTGTTACTCTTGGGGTTTAGGGTTACGGATGAGGATGCGTGGGGCGTCTGATCATAAATCAAAATGCAACGGAAGTGTAGAAATCGAGACAAACGATTCTGTGTTATACATTAAGATATCGTATTTCGCCATTAAACAGGGCTCTAAATTAATCAATCTTGTATAAATTATATAAATAAGTATATGAATGATTTGTTGCTTTTCTTTTTTACTAAGTATGAATTTATTGAATGAATAAATGAATGATAAAGAAAATGAGAATATCATAATAATCGTTTCACGTATATGATGCCATATATTTAATTAAATCCATTTTTTATTTTCATCTGATATGGGTTTGTTATGTGAAGATATGACTGTAGAATAACTCTTTTTGAACTAAATAAATTACTTTGTTTGTTTTTTTTTTTTTTTTTACAGAATTCTTGACTAATTTTCACTTAAAGAACCTCAAATTATTTATGGGTGTACCAGCTAAAATTGGAGTATTCCTATTTTATTAAATTACTCGGTATATAAATAAATATAATTGTTCATGTATTTTTTATTTTATATCTTTTAGTCAGGCACTTCCAATGCCTTTCGAAATTGTTCAATCATATTTTTAGTAGAACAAAGAAATTTCTCTTATACCAAAAAATAATTAACACTTGTTAAGTATTTTTAGCTAACATTAAAAAAATATCTTTCACTTCCCCTACAGAACTAGAGAAAATTAATTATGAACTCTTATTATTCTGTATGTCTAATTTGGACATTTACTTTGCCTTTAAGGGGAGGTTCTTTTGGATTTGGCCGAAAATCAAGCAAAATTTGAAATTGGTTTGTGGGAGAATTAAAAGACATACGAACTTCTGCTTTCGAACTTTGATTCGTTGTTTATTGACGATTAAAAAAAAAAAGTGATTTTTGAGAAATTCAAAATGGCGGCTTCAAAATGGCGGATCTCGTCGACCTAAACTCTCAAAATATCTCTCTGCTTCTTCAAGTGTGGGGCCTCTCGTAGTAAAGTGAAATGAGAAATGTATATAATTTATTAAAATAGATAAAATTTCCTATGGCTTATACCTAACTTCAATTAATTTTGGTGAAAAAAAACCAATTTCATGGTCGTTTAAAAAAAAAAAAGAAATTTTTACACTTTTTATTACTTTGATCTCGTTTAAAAATTATAAATAAACAATTTTTCATGCCAATTTTAGGTATAAGCCATACAAAAAAGTATATACTTTAAAACATTTTTTGAATGAAGGAAATCGGATCAATAGAACAAGACCTGTACTTGAAATTAGATTAGAAAACATGGTTTCGAGAAAAACGCGTTTAAAGTTTTTGGAAAGTGACAGTAAGTACGCAGCGCGCGTGACATGGGTACGTTTGACACGCCCTATCTCAAGAAATACGCGTCGTATTGAAAAATACATTGGCACATATATTCTATGCATACACTCAGACCAACATTTATTCGTACACCCTTTTTTTTACTATAACAGCTATATATGTCAAGTCTTCACACTAAAAAAAATATATTTGGAAAGGTCGTTCAGATTCCGTTTGAATGATGCAAAACTTTCCTTAACCCATTAAGTACCCATTGAATATTTTGAGTTCAAAAAAACGTCAATTTTTAAACTTTTTTCCTCGATTTTGTACACAAAATATTTTGATGCAGAAAAATTCTTCAAACAATTCTAAGAGTGACTGCAAAAAAAAATTTTCAAAAATATTTTTGCTAGTATTTTTAAAAAATTTTTGAAAATCCTAAAAATTACAATTTTAACCCATTTTTAACCATTTTTACCACTTTTCACACAAAAAGTGCCTTTTTCGCAATTTTCAATAAATTTTTAAAAATACTAGCAAAAATATTTTTGAAAATTTTTTTTTGCAGTCACTCTTAGAATTGTTTGAAGAATTTTTCTGCATCAAAATATTTTGTGTAAAAAATCGAGGAAAAAAGTTTAAAAATTGACGTTTTTTTGAACTCAAAATATTCAATGGGTACTTAATGGGTTAAGGAAAGTTTTGCATCATTCAAACGGAATCTGAACGACCTTTCCAAATATATTTTTTTTAGTGTGAAGACTTGACTAATGTAGCTGTTAAAGTAAAATAAAGGGTGTACGAATAAATGTTGGTCTGAGTGTATATAACTTTCATTTTATGTAAAAAAAAAAATTCGATTTTTTCAAAAAAATTCAAAAGAACCTCCCCTTAAATTAAATCACTGAAAATGGTCTATTCATATTGAACTCTTAATAAATTTACACTTTGACTAATTACAGAGAAGTGAGGCTGATTAAATTGAAGTGAAGTACTTAGTTAGTTAGCTTACAGCGTATAGCTTAGTCAGGCACTCCCTTTTGTCATATTAGTGAAATGCTTTGCCCCATGTTGATTGCTCATTTGTTGATGCTGTTTCAGCTGCTGTTGCGGCTGCATTTGACATGTGTCCATTTGGAATGACAACACAAATTTAAATTACAATTCAGACACCTTTGACTCTCTCAATTTTTTTTGGGGGGCGGTGTGGTGGCTGACAAAGCTAAAAGTGGCTAACCGACTGCTAAACGCCACAGCAAACTGCAGTGCAAATTAGCCAACAAATGTTGGCAACATGTTGCCGCGCAGCATGTTGCTGACTGCGCTGACTGCAAATGGGAATGGGAATGTTGAATGTTTGAACGTTCAATGGGAAAATGGGAATGGCAATTGGAATTGCAGTTGCTTTAGCTGCAGTTGCAGTTTTTATTATATTTCTTTGCTTCTTTCGCATGCCAAATGATATCGCAGGAAATAATTTATGACTTTTAATTTGCCACTTGTGCAAGATTTATGGCAATATGAAAATTGAAATGCAATCAAAAATATTATGTTAACCTCTGACACTGTGTCTGCAAAGCATAAAATTGAAAATGCTGCACAGAATCGCGACGATTGAAAAAATATGAAAACTATTTGGCCACAAAAGTCAGCGAAAATGGTACATAAATCAGCTAATGCAGCGACAGTTTTGGCCGCCTTGTGGCGCCCTTTAGCCATAAAAGAAAACAACAACAACCACAACAACAACGAAGCCAAACTGATTGACAAGCCATGAAATTGCATTTTGGTTGCCTATTGCCTTGGCTCCTGGCGCTGACAAATTTGTAATGGAAGTTTTTACTATTTTTATATTGGTCTTAGAAAGTTGAAGGCTGAACTCTGACCTCCCCATCGTTGATTTGCCTGGGAGCGTAGCGTCCTTTTCTCTTCCTCTGTATGTGTCCTGTAAACAATTGAAATTGCCTTATCATTGTCGCATCTCTGAGGGAGCTTCCACAGTCTGTTTCGATCTCCAGCAGCGATTGCTTTTGCTTCATGCATCATTGGATCAAACGATCAGTTGTTGTTGTTGTTGCAAAATATGAACATGACAACAAGTCTGCCTCACCACCATCTACCTCACTTTATCTACATCCTCCTCAACTTGCAATGCCACCCAAGCATTTGTCTTTAGCAAATACATTTCCTATTTGTGGCCTTGGCTTCCTTCCTCTTGGCCATTTTCTATTTCTATTGTTGTTTGCATAAACATTTTGCTGCATTTTGTTGCAGTTGCCTTTTGTTTTGTTTGTTTATTATCTATCAACGCAATGCGAGGCGATTTATTTGCTTGCAGAGTTCGTCTCTGTGATGTCTTTGTCAGTTTGTTGCTGTTTGTTGACTCGTGCAATAATAAATTTAAAGACCTTTTTTTTTCTTTATGTTTTGCCATTCTGTTTGCCGTTGGAGCGCAACAGACCCTGAAAAAACAAATAGACATTCAAAAACGTGCAATGAATTGAAAATGCGGTTGCATTGAGAATTGGCCAACTTTACAGTGTTTGTTTGAAAAGGCGGTGTAAATGAATAAATGTGTGAATGAATTATTGAACTACTAGAATTGTTTTAAGTAAAAAAAGAGCTGTAGAAGTTTTCTTAGTTTTCAGCCTTCAATTATTAAGAAAACTGTAGAAAACAAACCTAAAGCTGTAATTTTAATTATTTGTCGAATTCGTTTACAAAGTTCTTAAGAAATGATTTGCAATAATGATTTAAAAAAAGATTAGTAAAATTGTATATGAATTAATAACAAAACTGACCTTTAAAGGAATTTAAAACGTAGAACCCAATCAGAGATTTGTCTATACATTTTATGACTTCTGTCTACTTCCCCATTAGTTATCTTATCATTTGATACTCCCAACTGCCCTGATAAATTTATTCCATTTATACAATCTAAAATCTATACATTTTATATGTATATTAGTGGCTTTTATTGGCTGATGTTACCACAATTTATGGCACTAATTAGTGCACTTCAAACCAACTGCGCTTCCTCTGTATACATATATGCCCACTTATCGTTGCCTGTGTGTGGAGTGATGAAAGTGGGCCAACTATATATACACGTATATGCTTTATCGATTTTGATGTTATCGCTGAATCAACAATGCTATCGAAAGCACTTTCCAAGCGTAGAAGAAAACAACAAAATAAAATGAGCCACAGTCCATTTCCAAATGGAAAATTGCTGCAGTTTGTCGCGTGCCTCCCCCGCACCTTCATGCCTCACATACGCCCCCCTCCTTCCTCTTAGACATAGAAAATGTCATGCACCATCGCCACATGCACAGAGCCAGAAAATTGGCTGAAAAAACATATTTTTTGGTCATACATAAATTGTTCATGGCTAGAAAAAAGCTTTTTCTTTCTCTCTCTCTCACTCTTTGTAGATTCAATTAGCATAACAAACTATGTCTCGTTGGACTCCCCCGATATTCTCTCTCTCCAGTCAACACCCACTCTAGAAATTCTAAAACGGCGCCCATTTTTGGTTGCATGGAATGAGGAGAGACATGCATACTTGGAAATACTTTTTCCATATCTGGGAATATTTTTCTTTTCC
This sequence comes from Drosophila suboccidentalis, assembly GCA_037043435.1. Classification (NCBI taxonomy): domain Eukaryota; kingdom Metazoa; phylum Arthropoda; class Insecta; order Diptera; family Drosophilidae; genus Drosophila; species Drosophila suboccidentalis. The sequence continues at coordinate 935,907 of JBAMBK010002320.1, forward strand.
TTCGTTTTGTGGTGGTTGTGTTGTTTGTGTTTCTTTTTCGGCTGTCAATTGGAGATTTGTTAGTTATCTTGTAGGTTGCGTGACTTTTGTTGTTGTTGACATCGGGCGATTATTTGGCCGCCAAGTGTGTCCAAACATTTCACTTTGAATCGATGCAAACAAATCATCAAGTTCCAATTCCAAAGCGCCCCTATTTAAACATAAATTACAAATTTATAGTGAAGGCAATGTCACTTGCTGTCTAGAGAAGAAATAGTAGTGGTTTCCTCCTCTTCTCTACTCATTCCCCATCTCTTCTGTCAACTTTGTCTGCTCTCCATAAATTTTCCATTTGTCTTTGAAGTGTATTTTTAATAACTATACTTTATAAACTATATCCCTAACTAACTTTTTTAATTGTCTTTCTTCTCTTTCTAGGTAAGAATCAACATGTATGAAAAGTGCATTTGCACATATGTTGCGTAAGTTTTTCCAGATATAGATTAATACTTTTTTTTGGGATTTCTGTTTACATTTTGTTTGCTTCCGCAATTAAAAATGCCATTTCTCATGTAAAACTATCAACAAAACGAGATGCAATTTTACACACACTCGCACACACACACCTACTCAATATTCCCTCCTTTTCACTCTTTTCTGCTTCGCCTGCAGCTCGTCATAACTTTAGTTTTGGCATTGCGTGCAAATTTCAATTTTTCATGGCAATTTCCAAAGGGGAGGGGGAAAAATGTTTCGTTTTAACGAATATACAAAAAATGCTACCAAGATTAGCTTAAAATGTATGTATGTATTGTACATTTGTACATCACTTGCATACATCACACACACACTCCCCTCCTCAAATTGTGTCTCTGTCATTCGTCGATTCGTAATTAACATTCATTCGCTTTCACTCATCTTTTTTTCGAGTGCATTTCGACTTCGAATTCGTGCAATGCTTTAATTGTTGCGATTTATTCGATTTCTTACTGCACTTTCGCATTTTTTTGTCTGATTTATTGCCAAATTATCTATAATTATTGTCTCAAACAATTGATATTTTGAGAGCTAATTAAATTGTAACTTTACAATATGTAGAAATCAGACAACTTTGTTCGTGATTTCTTCAAAGTTTTCCTTCTTTTTTCAAGTTAATATTCATTTTCCTATTAGAAGTTTTCGCTTCAGTCAACTTTTCTTTTCAAGTTTCTATAATTTCCACCATCTGTTGTATAAATTATTTTATGAGCAGCTTTTCAGTTTAATGATATTCCACTTGCTTATGCACTTTAGAGTTTTCCTCAGAAGTATTGCTCATTTCACTTTCATACTTCAAAGTGCTGTGGGTTTTCCCATAACTAATTCCAAAATGTTTTAGATGGCTCTATGTGTGTTTTAATAATTGTGTCGGAAGATTTTTATTGAATTCATAAAATATAAATATTTCTTTCTTAGTGGCAATTAATGCTATGATGAATTACTTTATTAATCAGCTGACCTTTAAGTTAGGGTATTCAATGTTCCACACTTTAAAGATAGCTCTTTCTGATTTTTTCTTTATCTTTTCTCATATCTCAATGCAGTTCATTCAATTAGCTAATTACGCAGTCGCAACTTATCGATGCAATCTCTGCTCGCAGATAACTTTTATTATTAGCAAATGCCGATCATCATGATCATCATCGTCATTATTATGAACATGATCAACATGGGCAAGCAATTACTTTGCTAAAATTGAACATTTAGTGGCAGCTACCAGAGTCTAAAACGGAGTTTTTCACAAAGCCTTTGATTATAAGCAGAGAAAAAAAAAGAAGAAAGATGCGCTCGATTGCAGGGCATATGAACTGAAGTTGCCCCATGCCACATGCCCCCTTTTAGCCCCTTTCCCCCCTTTAATGCTGTCTGCTTCTGTCGCTGTCAGATTGTGTATCTCTGAGTGCAACTGACTCTGACTCTCGGAGACTCGGAGACTCTTGTCCGGCTGTCTGTCAAAGGCAGCAAGAGCATTTGGAATATGAAAAAAATAAAAGAGAAAAAAATCAATTCGTTTTTGCAGACTTTGGCAGCGTCTGTCTTCCGGCAATGTTACAATGTTTTTGTTGCATCAATTTCAGTTTCAGTTTTGTTAGCTGTCATTGATTTTTTCTTTTTTGTTTTCGGCCTTTTCTATTTGTTGTTGTTGTTGTTGTTGCATTTGCCAATCGCTGTCAATGCAAAAAAAGGGGAGATTTTGGTCTGCTTCTGCTTGCTGCTCAGCGATTTGCAGTTCGATATGTCAAAGCTTTAAAAGAAAGAAATAAGAAGAGTACAAGGTTTTGTTTCCGTTGTTGCCACTCAAAAGCTGGAGTTGAAGTTGAAGTTAAAGTTGGGCTGGCAATTGAGTCACCACGATTTGGGAACGTGTAACTATCACCTCGTAACTTGCCACCTGGTTGCTTTGAACCCTCATATTTGTTGCGATTTACGTGACAATCTCGACACAACACGACAAAAGGACAGAAACTGTGGGGAAATTATCATAAAATCGCCACGTGATAAATTCACTTTACCTTTTTTTTTTCCAGGTGAAAATTGAATATGCAAATGCTGCAGTCGACTTTCTAATGCCAGGGAAATAAAAGACTTGCCACATGTTGTAGCACAAGGGTGCTGAAATTTGTCTCTCCCACATATGGATATGTGTGATGATTGACCCAAAAATTGATTCCGTTCAAGTTGTGGCATGTGGCGCGCATGATTAACTCTTGTTAAGTCTTGCAACATGCCACAAACGATTGCGCGACATCATAATCCAATGAGCTGCTGTCGTCGTCGCCGACGCGTTTCACTTGCAACATTCAATCATCATGCAACAGTTGCAGTTGCAAGTGCGACTGAATGGAAGGTGTGCTCCATGTGCCTCTCTGCCCACGGTTGTTGCCACAATCCCCAGCACATGTCGCTCGACATGTTGCACTCCTCGTATTATTCAAATTGTCGTTTGGCAAATTGCTAATAAAGTTGCCAACAGTCGCGTTGCCAATAAATATTGCTTTTATTTCGCAGCTTTGACAATTTTAAGTTCGATTACAAGGAGGCGGTTTTTATTTTCTGCGTATGTCAATATGTGTGTGTGTTTGATAGGATGACTTCGTTATCGACCTATTGTCACAGGCAGACAAAGAAGGATCAGCTAAACTTTCACTGGACTGTAGTTTATTCAGTTTATAGATCATCTAATTGAAAAGCAGCAAAAGTTGAACAATAAAATTGATTAAAAAGAATTGGCCTTCTTGTAATAAATTAAAACTAATTTTCAGATATATTTTTTTAAGAGTTTTTGTAAAATTGTTGAGTATTCAATCTACTGATTACAACTGAATTTGAAAATTGATCATTTTTATAGCTTAGATTTTAGGGAATCCAATTAAATTGCCACCAAACTTTACTTTGCTGTCGTTTCCTTGTTCTTTATGAGAAAACAAATAAAATATTATGCTTGAAACTTTAAGATTGATTATAAATTTAGGCTATTAACATATAATTCTAAAAGAGCTGACGATCGGCTGACTGAAATAATTACAGATTACTGTGTGTACTTGTAGATATTCTACCTCTAACAGAAAATCTCCTTAGCCTATACTACCTGTTAGTTACTTTAACCTTTTTGTTAGCCCTTTTGTGTTAATTGCATAAACTTGTTGATCGTTCTCTTTTTTCTTTTGTTACAAATCCAATACTTGACTTTATTTAGCTTTGATCTCAGTTAGTTTTCGCTGCAGTTTCAGTTCAATGTCCTCTAAACAATTGAACATTAACCACGGTTAGCTGCTTGGTTGTTTTGTTGTTTCGTTGTTGGGTTGTTTGGTTTGTTGGACTGCGGTCGGTGGTATCTCTTTCACATCCCATCAAAACGTAATTCCCGATAGACCCATAGACATAAGTTATTTGGTTTGTTTTGAATGTTATTGAACCGAGCCCACATTATTAACGCCCCGAAAGGAAGGAAAGAAAAACAAAAAAAATATATATATACTTATATTTATGTTGGCGATTAAATGGAGTTTAAATAATGTCGCTGGGGTTGCGCACAAATTGCTGTTGGTAGCAAATCACGTCCAAAGTGCACAGTGTACAGGAAAGTGTTGCCAACAATGGACCACGTCCAAGTCAGCGCCAGGTTAAAGATTGAGATTCAGTTGGAGATGAAGTTGGAGATTTAGCGCAGAGCATGACCAAACGAAGCTTTAACTTTTACTTTAGTTTTTTGTGGGCAACCGACAAATGGATGATGTGGTAACCCTTGGCTTTTCATTCAGAGAGGATGCGCCTTTTTAAAAATCAATTTATCCAGCTCTCGCGCACTCTCTCTCTCTGGAAGAGACTCACCCAAAGTGTCTGATCGAATCGTGGCTACAAGTGCACTCACATGTCGTCGATCAACACGGCGTTGATTGTCGTTTATCTTTCGGAAGTGCCAGCAACAACTCTGACAAGCTGCTGCTGTTGTTGTTGTTGTTGGTACTCAGTAGTGACCCCCATGTGACCCCAGTGTGCGGTGAGTTATGAACCCGTTTGTCGCCTAATGAGTTGCATAGCCTGTCGCTCTGGGCAGCAACTTTAACAGCAGCTCAAGGAGGCGGTCCAAGGTATTTGTTGGTGTCTTGGAGTTATGTATGTGCCTTGTGTTTTGATTTTGTAGCTTCTGGGCATAAACGTCAGACTCCCCTCACTTCCCTCAGCATCCACACAAATTGAGGTGTCGTAATTGTTGGAAAACGGAAAAACGCAATATTCGATTCACTTGGTTGACTTCGCTTGGCTGTTGTTTGCTGTTCATCTCCACCTGTTGATAGTGAAAGTCAACCAAAAGTTTTTCCATTGTCTCTCCCCAAACTGTTGTTGGTATTTATAGAGCCAGGCTTCGATTGGGAACCCCCCAGGACTGATTTCGCCTGCCCAAAAACAAAAACAAACCAACGAAATTGAAACTAAACCCAAAGACTCATTTGCAATGTTAACAAAATGACCAAAAATTATTTGTGTGTAGTTATTGATGATAGCTTTCATTAGATACTCTATATATAGACAATAAGCATACATTTTTATTAAATAATTTTTTAAATAAATTTAACAAAGTTGTCATTTTATGTGCAATTTATTTAATTTTTTGTTGTTTTTTGATAAATTTGTTAGCGCATTTAAACATCGGTTTGTCACTTTTAGCCTTTCAGTTACTTGTTTAATTTATTTTCTTTAAACCACAAATTGCTGTCTGCATTTATTTTTTTATTTTTTATTGTCTATGTGACTTTTGGCTAGTTTTTGGTAATTACATTGTCCATTGTACAACTCTTTTTATGGGCACTTAATTTGCCAAATGTCGGTTTTCAATTATAGTTGTTTATAATGCTTGTATTGCCACGCCCCATTTGTAACTTGTCAAGAGAGTTGTAAGTCAAAATGTGAAGATGAAGTCGATGTAAACTCTTATAAGTTGGCTTAGTTAAACAGTTGTAAAGTTCAGTTAAGCTCAAATCAATGATCAAATGATCATAATCTTGGGAAAATTATGATGATAGCTGCTTGTAACGTTTAAATAAACATTAAAGAGGTGTGTTTAATGGTATTTGGAGAGGGGAATTATTGTAATCAAAAATATTACTTATCAATTATTGAAAATATAGTGATAGGAATTTAGTTAAAGATAGAAATAGCAAGTAGATTGTCGATCATGTTTATATTACTATGCTTTTCAATGGCTTAAAGATTGTCAATCTACATTATTTATATTTAAACCGAAACATAAATCATAATTCTATCTATTTCTATCTCTATAAACTTTACCCTGAGCTCAACTGGGCCATAAAAACTCTACTGATTAGTTAAAACAACATTCAGTTTGTCTGTCAGCCACATTTCTTATCATTTTCTTAATGGACATCCCAACATAACAACAGATTAACCCAATCGGTGACCCGCAGTTTTACATGCTCAGATTAATGAACAACAATCTACAATATTGACCTTGACTTGCATACAGTAAAAACTCGTTGCAATGTACGATTAAGTGCAGCCTTCAATCAAAGATTTTAATTGTTGCATAAATAAAAATTGTAATTTGCCCAAATTTAATGTTGCATAATTATTATGTTTATTGTTTAAGTTTATATGCTAATTGGTCAAAATGTGCGCTGCAGTTGAATCATTTTCAATTACCAAATTCAATTGTTTTGACCATTTGCATTTGATGGTTACGCATTTGGTCAGCGTCGATTATGACCATTTGTCAAAGGCGGCTTATGTTGTTTTTGGACCATTTGTTAGCTGTCGAACTGCCAGAAAATTGTGAAAATGCCAAATGGAAAGCCAGCTTAAAAGCTAAGAAAAGTGTCCCCTCTAATGCGACTATAAATCCATGTTTTTGTTCGGCCTCCATTTTGGTTATTAACCATTATGGAAAATCAATCACAATGGATTTGAAATCGGATTTGGATTTGTGCAAAGCGGAAAATGTAGAGTTATTTGATTTTTATACACTTTCTATAATGACGCTGAAAATGAAAAATTAGTTCAAGTGTTGACCTTCTGGAGTTCAGTGAACTTGTTCACCTAAATCTGACACCACTTGTGAGACGCTCTCGAAACAGATCAGATTACCAAACAAGGCCCCAATAACAACATTACTGATGACCACTTTCAACACATCAAAACAACTGGTCGGTCGGTCGGTAAGTCGTGTGGTCTTTAAGCCAACTCAAGTGCAATTAAGTGCTTGGCCAAATGTGGGCTATCAAAGGCAGCGCCAAATGACCCAAAACTACCAGCAGTTTTATTCAAAAGCAAACATCATAATGGTTTTTGGCCAAAATACTGACAAGGTCAGCCTGTTAGCCTGGTCAAAATGAAGAGTACTTACTACTTTCATTTGAGAGGTTGTGTTTTAATCTTTATTGCCCAACGACTAACTAAGTGAATAGTTAGTTGAATTCGGTAGTCGAAAGGTATTCATTTTGTTGGTCTGTCTGCCAGCCTGTGGCAATTAAAATGATATTATTACCAGCGGCCTTTTTTCTCGTTTTGTTTCTTGTGGTCAATGTACCAGGTACCGCTAGCTGGCTACTTGGTAGTTGGGGAGATCCCAAAAAACGCTTGGGCTAACGACTTGTTAATTGTGCAATAAATAGAAAGCGACCCAAACTCAAACTCAAACTCATACCAAGACAAAGACCTCTCTACCATATCCAAAAGTCAGCCCCTTGATGTTGTAATAATTGAAATTTAATGCTTCAGTTGTTGCGCTTAGCCAGAGAGAAAGCGGCGACAAAGGATTTTCGAATGAACCACAAGAAAATTTTGAAAATAAAGTAATTAATCAAGGCAGCAAAAGTTAAGAACCCAACAATAAATAAAAAGTAACCAAGTACAACTTAGTATTTCAACTTATTTTTTAGTTACACTCAAAATATTAATTACATAAACAGTTAAAGCCAACAATTTCGTAATCAGTTTAAGCATTAAAAAAGCATGTAACATGTTTTTAATGAGACCACAGCGAAAAGTCAAAAGGAAAAACTTTACCAAACGGTTGACAAACAACAAAAGACGAATGAAACTTGTTCTCAGTGTTCGGGCCAAAAGCTCAGAGTGTGGACCACATGGGGGCCTGGCCAGCGTCAGCGACAAGAACGTGATGGCAACAAAAGCATTATCATCTTCATCATCATCCTCATCATCATCATCATCATCATCATTGTCGGCAACTTCGTCTCGGTCGTCGTCTTATCGTGCTCCATTCCGAACGTGACACTCGAACGTGATTATGTCAACCGTGTCGTTGTCGTCTCTTTAATATCAACCAGCCTCTTGCTCACCTCACCCCCTACCAACTGCCTCCTCTCACATCTCTTTATTTGTCTGATATGTTACTCAATAGGCCGTGTCGAGCCGGGTTTTAACTGTGCTTGGACGCTGTCTCTCCCTCTCTTTCCATCTCTCTCAGTCTGTCTCGCATTCCTAGAACAGTTTCCAGAATAATTCTCTTTGCCTTTGTGGGTTAATTCCCAGTGCATTTAATGCCATCACGTTGCAGATGCGCTGACATCATTTCCACTGCCTTTTTGGCCTATTTTTTGGGTCAACACTTGGGTCATTTGTTTGTTTTGAACGACTCCCAGGCAGATTAATTGTCAAACATCAGACGCGAGAGTGTTGCACTTAACACCCAACACACGAGTGGCTTAAATGCACTCATTTCCTATGACGCCCCACCTCAATATACCCTAGATTCAAACCTCTTGAGGTGTATATCGATCTAGATTAAAATTGAACTTGAACTCTTTCTAAAATTGCTAATTCTAATTTTAAGCATTACTCTAGTTAACGCTTAATATTCTGAATTATTTATATGGTATATGTGTTGAGAATTGTTTGACAAGTAATTGAATATTGTGAGCAGTTAAATTTAACTACCATCGAAATTTCTCTTAATCGCATATGAAATTTAAATCAATTATTAATTTTATTTTATTTTTCCGATGCATCTTAAATAATCTAAAAATTTTTAATTTAAATCTATCTTTAATAATTTCTAGCAATATCTCAACTTGACAGTTTTTTACAGGGTATCTCGTAGTTAAACACCCACAAACAAGTTTTGCTTTATTTATTTTTTCTCACACCTCGCTGTCGCAAGTGTCAATTTCGTTGTCTCCGTTTCCATTTCCATCTCCATTGTTTCCGCTTGTCATTTGTCATTTACCTTGTCAATAGGGACAGAGAGAGAGAGATCTCAACTCCCCCAACACAACATGATGTTGCAGTGTCTTGTCCAGGTAATTAGAGTCATCGCATCTTCGAGTTGTGCGCTCAAATTAGTCTTCCAAAAACAAATGAAAAAAAAAAAACCAAACTGGGCAGATTTTTCTGTAGTGTATTTGGTCTATTTAAAGGCGCTTTCGATGGCGATTTGGAAGTGTTCCAAATGCCGTGACTATTTCACTTTGAAAATATTTCCGTGTGAGCAAAAAAAAGAAAAGAAAAAAACTGTGCGCGTTCCAATTTATGTGACATGTTGGAAATGTTTGTTGTTATTATTATTGTTGTTGTTTTTGCTCTCTTGGGGATTCGTTCGTTGACTTCCTGCTGTGGAAATTCTTTAGCTTTTTTGGCATGACATGTTTAATCCATAAGTCGATTGTCTAATTCTTACAACTATAACTTAAGCGCGACTTGTGAATGACATTTATGAATACAATTTTTGTAGTCACGAATAGCTGGCGAAATGATTCACAAAGAGAAGCGAATCATTTGTATTTGCAGCTGGGGCGGAGGCGGCCTCAAAATAAAAAAGAAGAGAAGTCTAGGGGCGATCAAGAATTTAAGAAACGCGGTCGAGGTCACGTACTGACATTTTCGATAATGAATGATAATGTTGTTGCTATTTTTATTGTAGCTGCTAGTTAATGATTGTTGTTATTGTTGTTATTGTTGCAACAACGATTGCTCAACTAACTATAGGCACACACAATTCTGAGTCAACGAACCTCACACAACAACAACAATGTTGTTGCTGTTGTTGGGTCTGCCAAAGATCTAGAGATAGAGATACGTGCCCAGTATTTTGGTTTATAAATAGATTCCGCATTAGAAGATCTTTGGCCAGACGCACCACGATTTCTACAACTCGCACAACATTTGCATGAATGTGCCCCGAATAAAAAAATAAAATAGAAAAAAAATAACCAAAAAGATTGTGCGTCATGATGGTGGCAAAGCAGACAACAATTGGAGGACACTGTGTGTGTGTATGTTGCAATCGACCAAAAAGCGAAGACGGTGTGGAATTTATGTCTGTGCCCCAGCACATTTGCCCAATTAGCATTTAGCTGGCAAACTGTGGCAAAACTGTGTAGTCCAAGCTCATTTTTCATTTTGGGCGCCAGCTGGAAAAATTGCTCGAGTTTATGCTTAATGGACGGACACACACAAATCATAATCAAGCTCAAAAGTTATGAGAAATAATAAAAGAATGCTTGCAACGTGATTAGGGCGCACTATAGAAGGCAAATTGGGCTTATCACGTATACGACGCGTTGTGCGAAATGTATAAGCAGGCGTAAATAAATGCGAAAACTAAAGGAGTATAAAAATTTAATTAATAAGAAAAGAAATCAGCTTTTAATTAATCAACAATTATTAAGTTTTTACACAACTACTATTTTCATAATATTTCAAACTAATAAAGAATATTTAACCGATATTCACTTTATTTGCTCCATTTTAGTTATTATATCGCCCACTGTGCATTCACTTTTCTCTAGCCATAACTTCTCTGAGTAACTTGCCCGCTCTTGTGTCGCTTTTCCGACTTGCGTCTTAAATATAATTTTCCAATGGGCGCCGCTGGTTGAGTGTCTCAAAGTCTCAATTGCAATCACAACAGTGCTGAACATCTCAAGTTCAGTCGCCGATTAGTCACGAACTTTTTGCATAAAGAGATTCTGGCTCATATTTTGTTGTTTAGCCCAAGAGTTTGTTCTTTGCTTGGCTGCAGCTTTTGTGTTTGGTGGCCCAGCTTTTCAGGTGGGTGGGTGAATTGAGTGAGCGTGTGCAAAATGCATTAAGAGGCTCGCCAAATTGCCAAGACCGAGAGTCGTGCAAAGATTGGGAGTGGTGGCAAGCAAAGCCACCGCAAGGCAGACAACGAAACTGAACTGAACTCAACTCCAACTTCAACTTCAAACTCAAACTCAACTAAACAAAGAGAAAGGCGTTGCTCTGTGGCAGCCACAATGTGTCTTGCCTCGTGGCATGACTCTATAGAGTCTTATTGTTGTTGTTGTTGTGGCTGTTGTTATTCTGACTGTTTCGCTCTCCTCTTCAGTGCAGTAATGAGCCGCAACTATCGCAAATAAGCAGCCGCTTTTTGTGCCACACCCCCAGCCGCCTCCACACACCTGCCCAGACTCCAGACTCCGCAGTTGCGCTTCTTCTCAAGAACCTCAACAACTTGCGATGACTCGACTCGACTCACCTCAAACCCAAACCCAAACACAAACTCAACTAATGGCTACGAATTTGGCCGGGCGCTGAAGTTAAGTTGATTTTTATTTGGCCAAGCCTCTAAAATTGAAACTCCCCTTTGCTTCTTTCTGCCCTTCTCCGATTTATGAACTATCCCCAACAAGTTCTTTTGTTTTCACTGCAGAGTCTCGGCTTGCAGCTCATAATTAGATATAATGATAAAAAAAAAAAAAAAATATCATAATGCAAACAATTTCAACTCGTGTTGTAATGACGCAGAAAATTGTCTAGCGGAAAATTCCAAACATTGAGAACTTCGATTTTCGCTAAAAGTGCCAAGCAAAATGTGCAGCTCGTTTAAATATTTACTTAAACTGACGGCGATCAAGATTGTTAACTAAAGCCATTGAACTGAATGGGAATGTTGTGGAGGCTCTTTTGCTAGTGGGAGGAAACTTGCTTATAAACATGATGGGAAATGGTAGAAAAATGATTTCTAGAAGATAAAAATCCTATTTGGATAGAAGAAAATTGAGATGTGAGTAGAACAGACAGCTTACAACTGACTTTACTTAGAAATTTATATTTATATAATATAGTTTCTTAAAATTTTAATATTTCATGATCGTAAAAAGAAACAAAATAAATCTTTAAACTTGTCATTTGTGATTGCAGTCGAACTTTGATAAGAGTAAAAGTAAACACAACCCATCAAATTGATCGTCAAAACTTTCCCGCGCCAGACTTTCCATAAATTTTGGTCGACTGCCGCTTTTCCAGCAGCAAACAAATCATTCTGTCTGGGAGTTGAGGTCTTTGCCAGTGTCAGTTTTGGCCAAGGAGTTGGCTAGTCCATTGGCCAAGGCAGCTGTCGAAATGTTTGCCAAAATGTCAAAATGTCGATGGCAATCATTTTCATAAACTCACGAAAAACTGCTGAGAGCGGGTTTCAAATTCGATATACTTAAAACGACGATCGCCTTGTGTGACATTTCAATTTGTTGAGAGGGCGATGCAGGGAATAAGGTATTAATGGAGAAGGGTCTTTAACAGGTGAAAATTGATATTTATGACTTGAGCATTTCACCAAAAAGATACACATTCAAAGGTGGGCAAGTTCACAACAGTCACTGCTATAAATAAACGTCCAGGTGTTGTGGAATTTTTGCAATTGAGTTGAAAATTCATATATTTGTTAGACGCTTCATCATATTTATCGATTTCTAATGCTGAACATGACAACCATTATTGTTGTTGTTGTTGTTGTTGTTTTTGTTGTTGTTGTTGGTGGTTACTTAGCCAACAGACAAAATGATGCAAGAGTTCATTGAGGTTAAACTGTTGTATGAAGATCAATGTACGATTACCACCGTCTGAGGTCTCATGTGTGTGTTTAGTGAGTGTGTGTGGTTTGCCTGTCGTTGGCTATTTGGTGGGTGTCATTGTGCGGCATTTGGCACTGCCACGCCCCCACCCAACTCTGCGCCGCCTCCTCTAAGGTCAACTTTGACCGGTGCGTGTCAATTACATTGTAATTATTTTTATATTTTTTGATAAATTGAATATCGCACTCCGACGACTCTTGGGCCCAATGCCACAATGCACAATGCGGAAAGCCAAAGCCTTTTCGCCAATTTCAATTTATCGATTAATCTTCAAAGCAAAAAGAAATACAACACAAAACAATGGATGGATGCGCGCTTATGCAATATAATGTGTGGGATTTGACCTTTGTTGGTTTTGGGGGCGAGAATGACAAATGAGTGATGAAAATCTAAGACAATGCTGCTGCCTGTAAACGGAAATGCAGACAGTCCAAGGAGGAGCTGACTACACTTGAAAAAATTATGATAAATAATTATAGATTATATTTATAAGAAAATTCTTTTTAAAATAAAACCAACTTGATAAAATTAAAATAATTAAAAAATAAAATAAATAAATAAAACATAATGTACTTATACTCAATTATTAGATAAGTTATTTTTATTTGCCTTCAAGCTAGTTTATTTTGTTCAGTGTATGAGGTGCAGCCAAGCCATTAGAGTTCTGAGTTCTAGTCTGCGCTCTAAGCTGCACCCCAGAAAGACAAAGGCAAGTAATAGGGTTTTTGTTTTGCTGGGAAAACCCACGCAAAGAGCACCAACTTCATCTGCAATGTTCAGCTGAAAAGTCAGTCATATTAAGTATACGTCATGTGCTTGCTTTCCAATTGGTTGTCAACTTCAATTAAGACTTTTTCTCTTTCTATCTTTGTGTATTTCCAGGTGTTGTACCATGAAATTGTATCACACGCTCGAGTTGTAAGCGCTTGCATACGTGCCGCCTCTGAAAGGGAACGGGAACAGTCACAGTCACAGTCACAGTTACAATCCCAGTCACAGTCACAGCTACAAACACAACAGCCCGCCTCTCTCACCAGCAATTGCTCGAGTGAGTCGACCAGCGAATCTGTGACTAAATCAAATAGTCTTAGCAGCGGCTTTGCCTCCGATGCTGCAACTCCATTGACCACGCCCAGCACAGTACAAATAACAGGCACTGTGCCAGCAGCAACCACAACCACAAGCACAGCTCATCCAAGAAAAGGTGAAGGCAATTTGGAGCGTCTACGCGATCGTTATCATCTGCTCTACTTGAAGGCCTTTGAGCTACAACTCTGCCTGGACAATCTACTGCGCAAACGCAGCTCCACAGCGGTAAGTTTATAGCCAATAAATTAAGTATAGACTCTGCACATAAAAATCTCTCACCTTGAATTCTGTTGACTTGAACTTGCACAGAAATAAAAAGCCCTCCATTTGTCGTAAAAAAAATGCACTTTTAGGATTAGCTCCGTTTTCTATTTGTGTATACATAGAAAATCAACCGAAAACGCGTTGCATTTCTTGAATTCTTGGAAAAATCAAAAGAAATATATAAAATGATAGAAAATGCAACCACTTTAATGGCTCATTTCAAGTTGTGTATTGGCGCCGCTTTCCTTTTGGCCTTTTTTGTGTCCGCCTCTGCCAAATGCGGGCATTTCTAATTACAAAAGTGTCTCTGCTCACTGATTTAATTAATTCATTTGGTGAAAATGCCGACGATGCGTTTGCCAACGAGCCACAAATGCCTCAAACGCAATCAACTTGGCCAACGAAAGATACTCCAATCCTAAGACAATGAATGCATTTCTAGATAAGTACAATTTCACCTTCTGGCAACCACAGAGAAAGATAGATTCTGTCGTCAATTGTTTCGTGATTGTAGCTAATTAAATGATTTATCTTTTCGTTGGGGAATGCACTTTGATGGATGGTTGATTTAATAGCTTGAATTAGCAGAATGTCCTAGAGAATGTCTGTAAAATAAAAGGCAGAACATTGTCATGAATTCACAACAGGAGACAGTTAAAAAAAAAAAGATTATAGTGAATGTTTTGCTGTACAATTTGAACATAAGAAGTTATAGTAAACAATTTTTAAATATTAATGTGAAATTAAGAATTTGAAAATAGGAAGGGAAAATAGGAATAGGAATTTAAATGCAGTAGAAATTTGGATCATATCAGTTTTGACAAAATTATGAAAGCAAAAAGTTAATATATCGACAACTCTATTCTTTTTGTCAAAACTTCCACAAATACAAAGTAAGAAAAGAAAAAATTTCCAGAATTTAATTAATATATTTAAATAGACTCGCTATTGACAATTAAGTTACCAAGTTCAAGTTCTAGATTTACATTTACTTTTACTTAGAACACGACAATGAAATAGATTTTCCACTTTCTATGTGTTGTAGTTTTTTTTCGACACGAACGAGCCTTTCTAGCCTTTCCACAACGACAAAAACAACAACAACAACAAGAACTACAACAATCTCTCAATTTTGCGTTGTGCCCCCAAAACTCTCTACTTCTATGACTTCTACGTGCATGCATCCCACTCACTTGACAAACAGCTGGTAGTGAAAGTTTTTTTTTTTTCCTATAATCACATTGACCCAGTTGTGTAGTTCTCTTTTACCCACTCCACCTACTCCTCTTTTTTATGCCCAGCTTTTCCTCTGGCACAATGCTCTGATTTAAAGCACTTTAAACGCTTCCTGGTCCAAAGTTCTGAGCTGCTTCCCTGCAGCATTGTTGCTCATGTATAATTGCAATCGCTTTGTAAACGCTCGGTAACAACATTTTAATTGTGTATAATTTGTGTCGGAGAGCAGCAGAGAGAGAGAGAGAGGGATAGATATAGTCTCTACAGAGAATAAAGTGGACTACCTATTCCCGGCTTCTGGCTTCCGACTCGTGCCAGATTATTTACACTGAATGTCGTAATTCATGCAACGCACGCACATCTCTCAGTCGGCTAAAAGCCAGCGTAGCCGCTTTTGACCCACACAGCAAACTTGGCTGTTTCTCTCTTTGTTGTTGTTGTTGTTGCTGTTGCTGTTGTCTGTCTGTCTGTCAAGCCTGCGGCTTTGGAGCAGTTCATGATGCAGCTTTAGATCGCTTCATTTGACTCGAGTTTCTCCTTGGCTTCAAGTGCTGCAGAAACAATTTCATTTTAGCCGCTTTTTCGCTTCGCTCTCTGATGCAACAATTTGCATTTGATCGCCTGCAGCTAAGCACAATTCCCCTCCCCCTGCACCCCTGTACCTCCTTTCCACCGCCCCCCCTTATTCATATAGTATGACCAATTGACGCCGCCTCTGCATGTGGACACGATGTTGCCTTATAATTTGCAACACTTTCCTTGGCGATTTTTGTGCTCCACATTCAGCTTTAGCTATTCGGGATAAGCCTATAGATTAGTCGCCATATGTGGCAGCAACATGTTGCAAAAGCGTGTGGCAACACGAAATCAACAAATGTCAAATGTGATCATTAATTAGGTGCTGATTTTTTTTCTGTTTTTTTTTGCCAGCTGTCAATAAACCAAGCAGAGTCATTTTAAACAGCTGCCAGTGTTGTAAAATGTTGTTAAATAAAATTATGCCCAGTATAAAATCAAATTACATACAGTCTTTTAAGGGGGAGAGTAAAAGTGAAATTTATGGCGACCCGATGCAACAACCAACTTGGCCCAGAGGTCGACTCTTCACCTACAACTTACCACTTCGAACTTGCCACATCAGCTGCTGCAGCTGCCGCCACAAAAAAAAGTGGAAAGTGGCCAAAGGAAGAAAACAAAAATGTGGAAGAAGTTGGGGGAAGAGAAGCAAAGAAAAATAAGCACAACAAATGAAAATAAACCAAATCAAATTTACGACGTGCCCAGCGAAACCATTGCGACTCCTCATAAAATGCATTTTGCTGTTATGTTATGTTATGTTATGCATTTTATTTCTTTTGGCCTTTGTCTTGGCTTCCCAGCACTCCCCCCCTCCTACTCCCTTCCTCCCTCTGAAGACTCCTCGTCCTCCTCGATAAACAAATGCAGTTTGCAGTTGAATTACATTGATTACACTTGATTATTATATTTGCTTTTTGTGGCTGCTTCCCCTTTTTTTTTGGCCCTTGTCTTATTGTTTATTCTTGGCCACAAATATTGAGGGCCAATGCACCTTTTTGATTGATTCATCATCAGTTAGCCGAGTTGAAGGCCACAACTGCACAGCAGACATAGACAAGCGAGAAAGTGTTGAAAGCAATTCACATCTGGCAACAGCTGTATACAAATTGTAACAAATTTCACATCGGGAAAGCTTCTCACCGTTCAGTTAGTCTTAAAATATAAGTTAAGCAAAGGTCGATCATAAAATAATGAACAAGTCAAATAGTATGTTTAAATATGATAGCAAAAATAATTTAAAATATATTTACATTTAAATAAAAATAAATATAATGTTATTCTTGTTGTTATTTTTCGCTGGCAGTGAAACGTTTGCAAATAAGAAACAAAGAAGACTCAGATAACTCAATTTTATTGAGAGATAAGCGAATAAAAATGCCATTGACTTTGTAACGTTTACGAATACGACAGGAAAAGGAATCGCGAAGGGTCATTAATAAGTTTATATGTAGATACTGCAGACACTAGCATAAAAATAACCATAACAACAGCAAACAATTGAACGTTTCGTCAAGCCTTAAGCATTAAAAACGTTTGCGAATATGTAACAAAAAAGAACAGAGAAAAACAGTCAGAAAGCTTTAGATACATTTATTTTTCAGCGTTAAACATTGAGATTTTTACACAAAAGCCTTGACATTTAAACGTTTGCGAATATGTGTCATAAATCACACCAGAAAATCAAATGATTTTGAGATATGAAAGTTTTGAATATTTAAACAGACATTCGACACGACGTTTATCAACACTTGACGCACAATGTGCAGCTAATTGGATTTGCAGTGTGGAACAAAACGAGCGGTCAATTAACGTCGATCAATACAAAATACAATTAACAATTTATGAATTTAATTGGCAATTCGTGAATTAAAAAAAAAGGCATTTAAATGTTTTCTGCGGCACATCAATCAAAGGCCAAAAAGCATAAATCAGACTTGTGATTTCAGCAAACGGTGGCGACAGCAAATCCAAAAATAAAATACATAAAAAAAAATGGTAAGAAAATGGAATATGTAAATTAGAGTGGCCAAAGTAGCGCATGTTTAATGGGTATTTATTGCTTTCAAAAGGCACGAAAATGAATGAATGCGCATTGAATAAAAATTGACGTGCAACAAATGTTTAGTGGTTGTTGTTGTTGTCGTTGTCGTTGTTGTTGCATGCAAATCGTGTTGGGAATATCGGAACTGTATTTGCATGTTGTTGCCACCGACAGTTACAAATTGTGACTATTTAATTTGTGGGTGTGTGTGTGTGTATGTGTGTATTTTGTGGCAGTTCCCCGGAAGATGCGAGTGCCGCAAATTAAATCACAATAATTATGTAAATTTTAAGTTGTTGCCTGTTGTAGTTGTTTTTGGGGCGTGCCACCCACAACAGCAATGCGGAAGCACACACACACACATTCATACTTTTACTTGCTTGCCACATGCCACAAAGTTTAAACAATGGCCAAAAAAGCTTAAGTTTCACTTTCAGCTGACGCGCGCGTTGCAAGGCCGTTAAAAGCGTGTTGCAGCTGCCACACACACAATGCAACACAACAAAACACAGTTCAAGCCAAAGTAATTACCACACGAGTCTCACTTTCTGCTAGCCAGACTCGGTAATTAGCCGCTAGCCAACACTGACAGCAACAACAACAGCAACAACAACAATGGCAGCTAAAACAGTTACCAAAATGGCTCATGTAATTGGAAATTTGTTGGTCGTGTGTGCGGTTAGCAGGCAAATTGGGTGGGTTTTTGTGAGAAATTGTTTTATAATGTGGCCACATCCCCACACCACATGATACTGCAACACACACATACACACACACACAAGCAACAACAACAACAGTTGCTGCAAGCCGTTAGTTGATCTACTTTTGGTGGCACTTAATGATGCAGCTTGAAATCGAACTCAAATTGTGGTGCAGTAGTGTTGCTGTTGCTGTTGTGGCGTTGTCTTATGTCTTATGGTCTTATGGTGGTGCTGTCTCCAGTCTCTTGGCTCATTTTCAATTACCCAGATAATGTGGGCTTCCATGTGCCATTTATTGTTCATTATTCGTGCAGATTGGCAAACGGCGAGCTGTGATTATTAATCAAACTTCATTGAGCAGGTTGTACATTATCTGATACAATATATTGCATATGGCCGAGAGGGGAAAAAATGTATTGAAAGTTGATCAATGAGAATAGAAATATATAAGATAAAATATAATTTAAATATCAATATGTCAGTTGAAGTCTGTTAAAACTTCTTTCTTGTGATACATGAAAGTAGAGATCTATTTTAGTTGTTGAAATTGAAAGAATTGTAGGTTTTAGTTAATTGTTAAGAATACAATAATTTATTCAATATGTCTTACTATTTCTAGAAAGTAAAACTTATGAAAGTACTTGGGTATATCTGGATTATAAAAGTTGTATCATTCATATTAATATCATTGGTATTAATAGAATGTGCGTGAAATTATATATCAATGCGACTATATATAATTTCACGCTCACTTCAATTCGATAAAGAATGTAATGAGAATAAGTTAATAGAAATTTTTAACTGTTTATTTCTTTAACAAAAAATAAAATCTAACTAATCTATCAGTCCACAGTAGTAATTCCAGCTAAACTAGCGATGGATTCCTTTTATGGATTTTAGTAAACTACTCAGAAATCAGAAGAATTAATTGTAATATTATATCTCAAAGTCAATACTTATTTCATACTGAAGTTTTTGCAGCGTCTGTTGATATTTTGCTTTCTCTTTTATGACCTTTCAATGGATGTGAATAAAGGCTATTAAATAATCAGAATTGCAGTAATTTGATAATTTTTATTTTTTCCTATATAATAATAACTATTTCGATTTATTGCTGAATTAGTTGTAAATTAAGTATAATAAACTAAACCAAATAAAATAAAGAAACTAAGGAAGTAATTATCAGCATGTTTTTATTGAGAATTTCCAGTTAGAAATGCAATTCACAAATGATTAATTGCAATGGCAACAAGGGGTGACCGAGGGGGGAGGGATATTCCCCCACATGCAAACTAGCCTGGATGATTGCCATAAGCCATAAAAAGAAGCCCAGAATAATAATAACACAAGTAAAAGCAGCAGCGGTGGCAACATGGCCAAATTGCTTCATTGTGGCAGCAGCTGGTAAACACACGACTTTCAATTCCTATAATCCCCAACAACAACAGCAACAAGAGCAACAACCACAACCACAACAACAACAAAGACGAGCACAAGTCAAACGAGATGTGGCCACAATATAATCAATGGGGGGAAATTACAATGCAGAAGTTGCAGAGAGGCTGCTGAAGCCAAAATGTAAACAAAAAAGCCAGCAATGGGAGCAGCAACAACAACAACAACAACAACAACAACTTGCAACATGTTGCCGTTGTCAACGCCGACCAAACACACACAGAGAGAAAAGAAGCGAGATAAATCAATGGATAACACAAAAAACAATGGCAGACAGAGACATCTTCAATTGCAGCAATGTGGCAAATGCAACAAGAGGGTGATGGGGCAGGGGGGGCACGTACTCCTGTTGCAATGCCCTGTTAGTTGATGCATTTATGGCATATTGACATTTTGGCCAAAATGTCAATTTGCGGCCTTTGTTTTTATATATATTTTGTTTTGTTTTGGGCATGTTTAACTGCTTTTTATTGGGCTGCAATTGTCACAATGATGTGGCAAGCTGTGCCACAAATGGCATACAAAATACTGCGCTGTTGCCATTAATCAACTAGCAACACCTTAAATGCAAATGTTGCTGCCACAAAGGCTCAAAGGCACACGCGCCGCCTGAGGAACATGAAGAGAGAGAGAGAGTGAGAAAGAGGGGAAGAAAAAGGGACAAGCATCAACAACTTGCAAATTATGAGCAATTGCTGCGTGGCTAAAGAATCGTTTCGCTGCTGCGTGGGCAACCAGAGTTGGCGTCGACTGGCAACATGCTGCCAACACCCACACAGCCAGCGTGTTGCTGCAACATGTTGCCAATGGCAGGCGCTGTCAACATATTCGGGTCATGCCAAAGCCATAACAAGAATTTGTCACAGACATTGCTGAAATATTGTCGCCATTCTGTCGAATGTTGCACCGCTGCTGGAGTTGCTGATGTTGTTGTTGTTGCAACGGTTGCAACTGTTGCTGCTGGCGCAGCTTGGGGCAGACGCTTGGCTAAATTTAGCGTCTAATGCGATTTGTAATATTTGCGCTAAATTGTGGACAATGTGGATGTTGAAGTTGCTGCAGCCACTGTACCAGGAAATGTTTTGTCTGCAACAGCAACAACAACAACAATGAAAGTAATAATATTGTTGCTGCTGCGGGTGCAACAGTTGTAGCTTGAGTGGAGAGAGGGGGAAGGCAAGTGGCAAGTAAGCTTTGCATGTTGTGTTTTGCTTTTTTCTCTCTCTGTCTGTCTTTCATTTCTTTCTTTCATATGACTTGGGAAATTTTCATGTTGTTGTCGTCCAATGTTGCCTGTGGGTTGTCAACGCGTTTGCAGTTGTTGCAACAGTGTTGTCATTTGTTGTTGTCGTTGTAGCTGTGGTTGTTGTTGTTGTTGTTGCCGTCTGTTGTCTGCAATTTTCGTTCGCACCATGGAGACTTTTGCATGGCATTTGTTGACGCTCTGTAAATGGGAATTTGAATTCCAAACGAATTATTTAATAATTGTGGCATTTAAATCGAATTGAATGGTTAGATGTGATATAAGGCATTTATTTGTGAATACTATATAATAAACATTTCTTACTTGATCAGACAATAGAACCTGTTAAGTGCAAAGCAAACAATAAGAACTTTACATGTCGTGTGGGAAAACTATTTTACACTGAGAAGTAAATTAGGGTTAGACGTTGAAAGTCTAGCAAATATTTGAAAGAATTTAGATTAATAAAGAAATTATTCTGATAATCATTTTCGATAAAACTTTTTATTTGTTTTGAAATAAAATAAAACTAGATAAATTATTTTTTAATATAAAATAAAAATATAATTTATTCGTAATATTAATAACATTAAACTAATCTAAATAACCTTCCTTAAAATTTATTTTTTTGAGCGTGGAACACCAACAAAGTCTGAGCTGTCAGCGAATGTACATGAGCGAATACATGTATTCACTTGTTGTTGTACTCTTTAGTCATTCATTATACTACGAATAACAATTTCAAGTTGCAGCTCACGTTTTTATTGCACGATAATTATACACACACACACACATACCTAATATGTTAATAGAGGTGTTCCCCCCACATCGATGACACGAAAGTGTTTAACGATAATTAAATGTCGGCGTGTGAGAAATTCATAATTTTCAACTCAAAACAAATAGACTACAAAATATAGTAAGAAAAGTGAATAAAAAAAACGGTAGCCAAAACAAACAAACAAACAAATAGAAACTTGACGAAATTTTCCCACCAAAGAAATAGAAAAAGCAGAAAGACTTATCGAGTAATCGGCTTGTGTAGTACCCTTAAATAAAGTTCTTTGGAACTTTGAGAAATGACATGAGAATTGTGACAGAGCGAAAGATTGCGTGTTGTTGTAGTTGTTATTGTTATTGTTGTTGCTGTTGTGGCAGATGCTTATCGAGCATGCCCCAAAGGTAACACTAATGATAGTTAACCAGAGCAAAAGGAAACAGACACACAGAAAAAACACTGGGCTCCAAGTTACCCGCAAATGAGGTGCTAAGCTGCCAAGACAACAACGTCACGTGTCC
Source organism: Drosophila suboccidentalis (assembly GCA_037043435.1). NCBI lineage: Eukaryota > Metazoa > Arthropoda > Insecta > Diptera > Drosophilidae > Drosophila > Drosophila suboccidentalis. The sequence goes on from JBAMBK010002320.1 coordinate 958,185, forward strand.
CGCTGCAGTGCCACGCCCCCTGGCTTATAGATACGCCCCACAGTCGCAGAGTTCGCGTGAAGTGCGTCGCGATAAACTTGAACTTAATTTCCAACTAAAGGCAACACCCGCCACGTTGCAAGTTGCACGTTCAACGTTGCATGTACTGTTGCCGTCTCCAGTGCTGGTTGAAAGTGGCAGGCGTTGCCCGTGTCTTGATCATCGCGTCTAAAGGCATTTTGCATAATAAGTTCATAAATTGTGTAGAACCAAGACGAAGGTTGAGATCAAACAAGACTCAAGCGTCTGCGGGTAGATGACGTTTGAGTTGGAAAAGTGTGTGAGAGAAGCAGCAGAGAATTTCAGTGAAGAGAAGAAAAGAGAAGAGCAGAGCAGAGAAGTTTAACTGACTTTTGGAGTTGCGCAAGTCGCAGTCGTGACACGTTCTGAAAAGTTTTTAGATTCAATAGGAAATTAAACATTTATAAATGAATTCTGATTTTAAATTTTATTAAAAAACAAAATATTTATTGTTAATGATTTTTATGCTTGCAATGAACTTTTAAAAACACAATTACTATTATTTTGACCGCCCATTTTTCAAACTATTACAAGAAAAAAATTGCTAAGTCGAAAAATAATAACTGTTCACTATCTTTGATTTCTCAGATGGATTTACAATATAATAACGTATCTTAAAAAAATTAAATAAAAAATTTGGATAAATTAAAAGTCTTTAAATTTTGAGTTTTTGTAAGTTCATTGCAAGCACTACTATTTTTTTGACCGCAGCTTATTTAATTATTAATTAAACTTAAATAAACTTTTAATTTAAAATAATTATAAATCAATAAAAAGGGCCTAGCTATATTTTCAGAAAAATAAAATAAAATAAATTCTTTTTTCGTAATCGTTTCTATTCAGAACTCAACGGTTCTTCAGCTGAACCTAAAATAGAAGAAATCTTTGGTCGTGTTTGGATTAAGTTCTCGTATGTCGTCTTTAGCAGCTTGTCGTTAGATTTTATTGGATTATTGTCATGTTTTTCCACCGCCTTTTTTCGTCTTTCGGTTAATTTCGAGAGCGTTACCAATGCGGGTGAGCTATGTAAATTTGTAGAAAGTGTAGATGCAGTTGGGCAGATGTTCAGATTGAGCTCAAACTGAAAAGTGTTTACAGGTTGAGAGATTGTTGGTCTGTTGTTACATTTTGTTTATCATTAAACTGATGGGTAGTGTCCAGCTGAAAGCAATTTACAATTCCCCCTGACTTCTTTTGTTTGTCTGACCGAATTTCACCTGCTGTTTTCAAAGGAAAAAAACACTGTAAAAAACTGATGTTTTGTTTACCTATAAACAAACTCAATCAAAAGGCGCCTCCAAGTGTCTAAAGTAGCCTGAATAACATGATTAATCAATTATTTTGAATGCCTTGAAAGAGTTCGAAATGTAGAAGCGGGTGCGAAGAATCGTTTGACCTTCAGAAGGCCTCGTTAACATGAAAATTCTTTTGGTCAGCATTACGCAAATCCGCTAAAAGCCAGAAAAACTTGTTAATGCGCAAGGCATAAAATAAATCGAATCGTTTGAATGTGAGGCAATAATGAAATGCTATGTTTATTATTATGAACAGAAATTTTTGGGAAAATTGTAACAGCATTTTAGAAGTGTGGATAAAAGGGTTGAGGGGGGGCTTGAATGAGGGGCGTCAAGGTCAAATGAGGTTAAGATGCCAACAAGTTGCTTTCCCAAAAACAAAAAAAAAGCTTTAAAAAAACTTAACACTTGTGTGTTCATGTTTCAAGGGGGCGTCAAGGCCCGCCCCCGCATATGATGAGTACGCGCCCCACTTTTCCCCTCTCCTCCTACCCCTCAACCGCCACCCACATGAAGTGTGCGCCTCGTTTGCCTCTTTTGTTTTTCCACTACACTGTTTTCTTTTTCTTTTTTTTGGATTATCTGTCATCTGTCTGGCCCAACAACTGTTTGTCTGTCTGTCTGCTCATTTTCCTTTTATTTTATGTCTGTTTGTCTGGCTCTTGGCCCCGTGCAATTGAAAGCAATTATAACATATGTGAAGAAGGAAGCTCAAATCATGCCAACCGACCAGGCCAACACAACAGGCGAGATGGTTACGTGATGGCCAAGCGAAAAGCGTTGAAAAACCAATGGGAAATTTTGTGTGAAAATTGTGAAAACGCTCCAACGCTGACCAACAACATTTATGCTTTTTCCTCAGATCGCTATCAAGTTGACCAATTAAAAACTGAAATTCATATTGCCAGACTAATAAGCTGCAATAATAAATTGAGGTTAAAATACACTGTAACTGTTGAGAAATGTTAAATGAATTCAGTTTTTCTTGAAGCAACTTTATAATTAAAAACGGAATTATGTTAAGAAATTTAAAAATCTGAATATGGACACAATAAAATATAAATTTTGATTAAAAAATTTAAGTTGGAGTATGAAAAAGAAAAGTCTAAGCAGTAAAAGTAAATAAATAACACAGATCTTTCGAAATTCTGTATTATACATAGTACAAAGATTTACTTTTCTTATTTTTCACACATTTTTTCTATTGTTAAGAAAATTTAAATTGCTGTATTTACAATTTTTAAGCAAACAAGCAATTGTTAAAATAAACAATGTTAAATAAACATTTGCTAAAAATCCAATAAGCTTCAATCCTAATTATTTATTTAGCAGCAAAGCGTGATAACTATTTTAACTACCATTTCAAGTTCAAGTTGACCTACTATTTATACATATTGATTAGATCTTATCATCAGAATCTCAAACAGTTATTCATGCAACCCATTTTGTGTCTTTTTCTTACCACAGACTGGCTTGGATGACGACGACGATACGGAAGACGATTCATTTGGTTACGAGGGCGAAGGCGACGCTGCCACCGAGGACGATCTAAACGAAGTGGGCTCCGATTTGGATCTGGAGTGCGAGAGTGTTGCACCCAGTCACAATTCGGGCGAGTTGTTGCAACGCTGTCAAGTTGCTGCCACGGAGATTGTCTCCGCCAACGTGCCAGCTGAGGATCAGTCACGCGATTGTATCGCAACCCAAAAGGTAAGCAAACCAAAAGCTACCAAAATAAACCGAATTCAATTTGCATATATTTTTGTGCCAAATTTGTGCGTTTGTTTGTAGTTGTTGTTCTTGTATTCTTCTTGTTGTTGTTTTTTTGCTAGTTAGAATTATGCATGCCTTCTACAGTATTGTCAACTTCTTGAGTCCAAAAAAAAAATGTAATAAAAAACCTAACCTAACCCAAACCGTTATCCTTAAGTCCCAAATTGAGAAAGAGAAGAGAACACAAAAGAAGAAAATTTGACTTTGGCACGCCAAAGATTTGATACTCTTGCAGAGCGCTGTATAACATAATGTTATAATATAATAGTCTGATTTTATCCGAAATTATTTATAATGTATTTATATGATAATAACAAATGGGCAATCTTAGAAAACAAAATAATATTTTTAGCTAAAACTTGATTTTTGAGACAAGATTTATGTGGCAGATATATTCATTGAATATTCTGTGATACTGTCTGAAATATTGGAAAAAAACATTTGTGTTTTTCAATCTAAGGCCCGTTTTTTCAATGTCTAAATAAGGTGTTTGATAACTATTGAAAAGAAAATTTGACGTAAAATGTATAGAAATAAATGTCAAATTTGAAATTATTTGTTGAATAAAACTGATATGTACATTGAAAAAACGGCACTAAATGTTAGTTTTTAAAATATCTTTCCTATGGCAGCTAGATGATATAGTCATCCAATCCGTACGGCTCTGACATGTGTACTGCTTACAGCAAAAATACGGAGCTGTACAAAGTTTCATCTCCAAAATTGAGAGACTAGTTTGCATAGAAAATTAATCGACACAGTTCGTCATTCTGATCAAGAATATAGTATATACCTAATGGGCTCTGTCATGTGCTACACACTTTGTGACAAAATTGAAATACCCTCTGCAAGAGTATAAATACGGAAACTACCAAAAAAAAATACATATATTCAAAATTCGCCCGAGTTGGCAGCACTGCAGCAGCATGTAAATTGTTATCGTGTGTGTCTGATTATCTGTGTGTGTGTGTTTGAACTTTTGACCTAACTGCCTGCAATTTTGCATTTGCCTAACCATAACACACATACAACAAAAAAAACTCTCTCAGCCGGGTGACGAGGCAGACGAGGAGCCCGAGGAGGAGGACGACGACGACGGTGCAGACGTTGTTGATTTTGTGATTGCAAAACGCGGCTGGCGCCCGTCGAAAGTCAACAGCAATTTGCCCACCGCACCGGCGACACTCACCGACTTTGAGGCCGACTCCGAGAGCAGCGATCTGGAGCAGGTGCAACAGCTGACGAGACGAAGTGGAGGTGGCATCATAGCTGCAACTTGCAGGCAGCATTATCAACATCATCATCTTCAGCAGCTGCAACATTTGGTTCATGTCGATATGTCGCAGACTAACGGCAGCAGCAGCAACTCCACGCCCAATTTAACAAATCTATCGCTGTTGCAGACGCGACACGGCAACAAAATGTTGCCGCCACAGTGCCACAATCACAATCACAATCATAGTGCAAAGCCCAAAAGCATTGCTGTCGCTGTAATTACACCCAATAATACCCATAATCATCACAATCACAATCACAATCATCATCATCATAATGGTCATGGACATGGTCATGACCTCAACAACAAGTCGCCGACGGTGCTGAGAAAGTCGAAAGTCGGCCACAATGACACCTCCAAGTTCAATCGTTCCAATCGCAAGTCCAAGAATTGCGCCATCTTCTATTTCAAGCATCTGGATACGGATAATGAGACGAGCGGCGCTGGGACGGACGGCGGAACGACGACGGGCGAGGGGGAAACTGATGTAGCCAGTGCCAATGCCTTTGCCGTTGCCCAGCAACAAGTAAGTACCGTTATCAGCAGGTGTTGTTTTTTTCTATTACCTGGTGGATCGGTCTCACTCACTCACTCTCAAAAAAATCTCTGGTGTTTGGTCTTCTCATCAGCAACGCAAAATTCGTTGCGCTTATCGGTGTGCGACCTCGACTTATCGACAATCGACACACAATTCGATTGCCACCTCATTAGCAACCATGGAACATGAAAAAAAATCAAAAATATACATCTCAACATAAATACATTCGTCATGAATGTGTCCCGCTTTTTTTGGCCTCAACTAATTTGCATGTTTTTTTTTTTTGCATCTCTGAAAATCGTTAATTTATTAACTAATTTATATATTAATACATATTATCGAAAATACATTTATACTCGCATATCTATGTAGTCTTTGGCATGCCTCTAACAATTTCTTAATTAACTTTGTTTGCCCCATTATCTGGTAGTCATAATTATTATGCCGCATCATCATTAATCATTAATCATCAATGGACTTTCATAAGGTTCAACTTACAGTCCGCCTGCACCTAAGGCAACAGTTTTTTGAATCATGTCAGAGGCCAATAGTTTGTTAGACTGAGCTAAAAAACAAAACACATCTAGTTCCGTGTTTTTATTTCAAGGTATCGTTATTTAGGGCGCGTTATCAATAGAAGATTAGAGAGAATAAGATTTAATAACGCCAAGCAACTGAATTGTGTAAAATGTTTGCTTTCAAGAGATCTTACAAAGAATGTCAGATTATGTTGATTGTTAAATTTAGTGCAATAAATGAGATTTAAATTTTCTTCGATCTACTTAGATCAAATTGTTCAAAATCCCAGCGCTTTTTTGCCCTATTTAAACTCAAGTGACAATAAAAATATTTAATTTAATAACTAAAAAATGTAAAATGAATAATACATAAAAAAAAAAGAAAAGAAAGAAAGAAAATATTCAGCTTTACTTTGTTGATAAAATTTCGAATAATAAATTCCCTTGAATATTTTGTCTACTTTTTCATAGAAAGCGAAAAAGTTTCAACAGCTCTGGGATAGATTTGCTTATAAAAGTTTCGTTACACTTTCAAAATGCAGCTAATAAAGTACACTTATTTGCATGGTACAATTTGGACTTCTTGCGGCAACAGTTGCTGTTGTTGCCTCACGTGCAACAGGCAGAGTAACGACAAGTGCATTGGCTGCACATGCAAGTGGCAAGTGGCAAGAGGCAAGAGGCAAAGCTAAAGCCTAAGGTCGCCGCCTTTGCCAACACAATCCAAACGAAACGTCGCGGCATTAATATAAATTGCAAACATGGAGAAAACGACAGCGGCAACTGTTGCTGGCACTACGTTGAGGGCGGCAACATCTCCTCCCCATGCTGCTGCCATGGCCAACAGTTGTTGTGGAGAATGGAGCTGGAGGATGCAACCGGCATTTGAGACGAGGCTCAAAAGATTTTTGCCACTCATGCGACTCGCTGCAGCAGCAACAATTTGTAACTACAATTGTTGTTGCTGGTGCGACTACAAGTTACAATTTGCCATTTTGCGCAAGTAACGCTAATTAAACTTCATTTTCTACTACTTCATCTTCATCTTCATTTGTTGGCATTGCCATTGCATTGCATTGCATTGGGCTACAACTTCAACTGTTGTTGTCTGCATCTTCACAGCCCACACAACATTTTTGCATGTTGTTGCTGCTTGATTTTTAATTTTCCATACTAACTAAATATATGTGTATTCATTTTTTTTTTTTTTTGCCTTGCAACCTTTAGATACTCAAATCGGCTGATGCCTCTTCGGATGACGACGACGAGGGTTGGCTCTACACGGCAGCAACATCGACAACAACAACAACAGCAGCACCAGCAATAACTGCAACAACAACAGTTGATGGTTTGCAGTCGGCTGCCATTTCGTCGACAACCTCTGGCGCCACAGGAGCAACAGCAACAGCAACATTGCCCAGCGACGACTCTGATAAGGAGAACAAAGAGACGCTGGTGACCACATCGACAGCAGCAACAGCAACAATTGCAGCAACAACAACAACGGCAATATCTGCTGTTGGTGTCGTGCTAGTTGGCAGTGGGAGTGGCAGCAACAGCAACAGCAACTACGACAGCAGCAGCGCCTGCTCATCGTCCAATTCGAACGGTGTTCATACTGAGACCTCGGCAACCTCGCGAGTCACTCAAATGCAGCGCAGCAGCGTCATGGACATGGACATGCAAATCAATGGCAACGGCAACCACAACAACAGCCATCCAAGCAGCGATGGCAGCAACAGTCGCTTGAGCAGCAGCAGCAACACAAGACACATCATTAGCAACAATTGCTACAAACAACTGCAAAGCGACAACAACAACAGTCAACAGTCACAGCAACAACTGAATGCTAACCACATCAACAACAACAATAACAATAATCACAGACATCAGCAACAGTCGCGCTTTGACTCTAAACAGCAACAGCAACAACAGCTAGAGAACTTTGATGAGGCAACTGCTGCTGATAATGCAAATGGAAATGGAAATGCAGCACCACAGGTGAGTGAAGTCAAGTGATTCTTTTGGGATTTGAATTTCAATGCAAAGTTGATGTCGAAATGGAAGATGATATTTAAGAAGAACTCAGGGAATGTGCAGTTAGAAAAAGGAATGAGAAAGGTCAACAACAGGTTTTAGAATTTAGATATTAGAACAGACATTCTGAAATATTTTACCAATTTACTTAAATGTGATATAATCTAGTATCAGCGATAGTTTAAATTTTAAAATCAACATGGCATAGCTAGAAACATTCCTAAGAAACTTATAATAAAAGGTATAAATTGTTTTAATATGAAACACATTCAGTTTTTCATGTAATTGTGAAATAAAACAATGCTTTTCATTATTTTAAATAAGTTGTTATCGATATTACATTTTTTTAAGGTTTTTTAGAAGACTTTTCTTTAGCACCTGGCTAAGAATTCATCAAAGCTTCATTATACACATATATTAAATGTCAAAGGTAGTCAATTCATTTAAATAATATGAGAACATTGTCTTTAATCTCAACTAATCAGGCTTGGCTTGGTTTTGACTTTGGCCAGTTGTCGTAATGGGCTGATGCATCAGCTAATAAGCAAAAAGGCACTCCAAAAGTGAGCTGAGAACTCAAGTGGATGTTGGTCTGCCATTTATAGACCACAATTCGCAAATACAAATCACAGACATGCCACAAGTTGCAAGTTGCAAGTTGCAAGTTGAGGGTATTGCACAGTTTCCCACAGTTGCCACAGTTGGCTTAAGACTTGAGTCTGCACGTTGAGTTGCATTTCGATTCGATCACTGTCTGTCTGTGCAGGTCTCTTGACTTGTGTCAATAAAGTTGCTTGGTTTATTTCTTGCAACATTGTAAGCCCAGCAAAAGCGAGAGAGAGAGAGAGAGCGAGAGAGAGGGAAATGTTGAACTAAACTGGTCTAAAAGGGGGGCGCATTTTCAATAAATGGCTACCGCCTCTTATTGCCTGCACCTGATGATTAAGCAGTTGGGTTAATGAAAGCGAATCATGCACCGACAGCAGCTGCCATTCAAATATTGCTTACCAACTACCGTCTCCCAATCCCGAAGACTGACAGACAGACAGAGAAACAGACAGACAGGGGAGTCAGTCAGCCTGTCTCTGGGTCCAGGAAAAACTAGTGGAAATTGAGCAGCTCACGTCAAAAATGGGAAAGTACGAAATTAACTAAAAACGTGTGATTTATTTCTTCATTGCGAGACAACAATCAACAACAACAACAACAACAACAGAAAACTCCAAGAAATGGCAAACAGTTTACAATTGAAAGGGACAACAATAGACAGAAGACAACGACGAGGACACGTTTGTTCATTCGTTGGACTGGCCAAGATTTATGGCGGGGATTTGGGGCCAACATGGCAATAAAGCCATGCACACGAATTGCAGCACAGGAAGTGCTCCCAACTCCTCTCAGCTGATTGATTATAGAGAAAGACATTCGCTTTTCCCAATTTTTGATTTCGTTTTTAATTAAAGCAAATTTTCCTTTTCCTATTTATTTTTTATTACAGCTGCACAGCAACAATAATTGTAGTTTCTACAGTCGCGCGGACATTTGCAATATTAGTGTCTGGCCCAGTGAGATGAGCAATGGAAATGTTCATCCAAATGCCAATGGCAACCGCTTGCCGCCAAGATCGCCAGCCAAGTCGGCCAAATCACAGGCGAGCAGCAGCAATGCCACAATGTCGCCATCGAAGGTAAGTCTCGATCTCTCCCCATATAGATACTTTGTTACATCTATCATTTATATAGATAGCTATAAAAATCAGCTAAAGGAAGCGGAAGCATTTCCTGTGCTCAAAACTGTAGCACTAAGAGGATTGACTTCTTAGTCTGCTTTCTCTATGTTTAAGTTGCAATTGGGTTCCACGCTGACAAATGTTATTATGCTTAAAAAGAGTTATGCACTGAGAGAAACCAGGTCATTAATTTCTGTTGAACTTGAAGAAAAATTGGCAAGAGATTCACAAAATATATAATGTGACTAGTGACTAAAATAAAAATGATCTTTCTTAGTAAGACAAAAGTAAATAAAATATAGTCAAGTATCTCTTACTCTCTATTCTATATTGTAATGTAATTACTAAACTTTTTATTGAGTGATAAGACTGAAGTCAAAATTGAAGCCTTCTAGCTCTTACCGTTTGGGTTGTACTTCGGTCACCGCTCATTATTCATTGATTTTTGTCAGTGTAGCTGCCCACAACTGAAACGTTTTCCCTTTCAACGGCCAAAGTAAAATTCACGTGCAATTTGTCATCAGATGATGGCCGACTCCGTTGCGAATCCTCAATTGCGTGTCGCACGTTCACACAACCATGACCATGCCCATGCCCAGTTTAAGTTTAAGCCAGGCCAACGATGGAGGCCGGCTCTCGATCAATGGATTGTCGACTCACCAACTGGCCAACTAGCCGGCTCGCCTTTGTTGTTGACTTGGCTTAGAGGCTCTCATGGTTTCAGTTTCGCTTGAAATGCATACGAGAGCAGCATTCGATCGATCCATCGAAATCAACTCAACTGGCCATGTTGGTGGTCCAATGCGCACGGTGGTGCGTGTGTGGATTCGCCTCAAATTTCTCTAAGCTCTTTTTGTGGCTTTTTTGTGTCAATTTGCTGGTAAACATGTCCCCAAACATGTCCACTGACAAGTTGCTGAGTGTAATGGGCTGTAAACGATCATCTTTTGGTAATTTAAGACATTTCATTGGCGCCTTTTGTGAAAAGCAGCGGGTGGAAATCAGTAAAACTGGCAAATTGTTGTTCGATTTATAAATGTTGACACAAATGGGAAATTTTAATGTGGAGTATATCAATGTGTATCAATTTATTTGTTTTTGGTTTGATCATGCCGTTAAAAAAATAATAATACCACAACATATTACTGGGGAAAGAAAGAGATAATTATAATAAAATTTAAATTGATTTTATTTTCATATTAGTAGAAATGTCGAATGTTTATTGAAGATCTTGTCTTATTATTATTATGATTTCCCTACACAGTTTTTATACTTAGGCTCACTAGATTGTCTAGTGTATCATTTTTTCCTGCTCTTCTCTGTAAATTATGAACGACATATATTCTGATATCAGTCCTATATTTTTCTGAGATTATCTATATACGTTTTTGAAAAGTTCAGCGTTTCGAGCGTATGCTATACTCTTTTTTCTCTCTTTTGCCTGAAGTAATTATCAACGTCTGAGTTATCCAACATGTTTTGGCACTCGTTTGACACTCTCACTTTTTGGCTGTCCCCACACGATCATCGGTAACATTCATCAGCAACATGTCGCCGCGTGCAACATATATCGGCAACATGTTGCTCGGCTGCTGATCGTGCGTTGTGTGCGTCGCATTTGCATTTGTCGTTGACAAGTTGAATCCCCTCTCTTATATAGACACTGTCTACGCAGTTTTCACTGTCATCCACCCGAGGGCAGCTTCAACTGCAGCTCCAATTCCAACTCCAACTTCAGCTCCAGACTTCTCCTGTCCCAAGCATCCGCTGCGTTGATTTATTGAGAGTGAAATTTACTCAACATTTGATTAATAATGACAAATTTCGGATATACTATGCATATAAAGTTGGTTGGATTCATTTATCGTTAATTTATGCGTTTATGCAGTGCAGTGCAAAGTCGTACATATATCAATTGAAACGCCTCCCATTGCGATTAGTTCGAGATAAGCGACAAATAATGAAATAAAATTAAAACCAAACTCAATCGATGACGTTTGCCTTTTGCCAAATGAAAATCAAATCAAATCGACGCCTTATCTAATCGCAGCGCACTCAGTGTCACACATTAAAATATAAAACGAGCACTAAATTGACTTGTTAACAAAAAAAAATCATTAAATATTATAAAAAAATTAATGACAATTTTAAGCAAATAAAAGGAAAGTTGCGTCCGTTAATCGATGACGATCGATGATCGATCACAAGACCTGTGCAAATTTCGATTGTAAAAATTTTGCCAATATATTATATTTAATATTTGCCGACTTTTATCTTATCGGTGGTGGTGGCACCTGTTCCCTGCACCACCGCAACCAGATCAGGTCGGTGGTGCCATTATCAAACGCATTTGACTGTCAGTTTGATTTGAATTCACAGCAAACTTTCAGTACGTTTTGCGACGTCGCGGTTAACGGTTGAGTTACGGATACTCACGTACAGATACAGATACATTCAGAGATACAAAGATACAGATACACAGTTACAGTTACAGTAACTGTTGCAGATACAGATACAAAACGTAACAAACAATTGTCGCGCAACAATAGAAAGCCCCAAAATAAAATTAAAAAAACGCTGAAACATTCAGCTATTGTCAAGTGTTTATTTTTCTTTTGCCCGCTTTTGTTGCAATTTATTATTGTTTTAGCTATTGTTATTGCTATTGTTGTTATTGTCGTTTTCGCGTAATTTGCATTTAGCTTAAAAAAATATATAGTGTGTAATTAAGCCCGCTCAACGCTTGTCAAACTGTGCGCGCACACTCATTGCGATTAAATTCGCGATTTCGCGTTTGTTTCGCGACTTTGCGATTTGCGTTTGACGTGCGTGTCGCAGTGCAATTAAATTAGTTTTTATTTTATTTTGGCCATAAAAAACAACACGGCCAAAGAAACGACTATTGTCAAGGCCCCCAAAGAGTTAAAGTCAGCCGAGTTTCAACAGTTTGTCAGCCACTGTGTGCTGCCAATTGTCTGACTTAGAGATGGACGCGTGTCAAAGGAAATTTTCAATCTAGTAAGATATTAACTTGTAGACATTTTTAGCTCTTTCAATAGGTTAAGTACGAATGAAAATTTGATAAATACTAACGTTTAAAAGCTTAGTTTATAGTAATAGTTTTTTGCAAAATTTTAAAAATAGTTACTAGAGACTTACCTTCAGAGAAAATTATTTAAAAATTGCTTAGAATTTTACTTTCTGCTGTCCAAAATTATTAAAAATATTTTTGTTAATTTATAAATAAATTTTCATCTCTCATCTGGTTTTATAAAATATCTCAGAAATGGCACAGAAACTATCGCTTAAGAAGATTGTTTTCTCTATCGTTCAATTCTTAAACTATCCATACTATCGCTTAAGAAAATTGTTTTCTCTATCGTTCAGTACTTAAACTACCCATACTATCGCCTAGTTAGACTAACTAACGTGTTGCCAGCTCTAGTTGGCAGTTTAAGTTACCAGTTTGCTTAATTGGCCATTGGCTAAACAAAAAGCCAAACTCATATAATTGCCTTTAATTATCGCAAACGCCCAATCGCAAAGGCCTTTCAGCAGTTGCTCTTGTAGTTGTTGTCTCTTGTAGTTGTTGTTGTTGCTGTTGCTAGTTGAGTTGTTGTTGCTCTTGTTGCAGCTTCCACTTTGGCTGCAAGAGTCGTAAAACGTCGACATTTTCACTGGCACAGCATTTGGAAAATTGTTTCCGTTGTGTGTGTGTGATTGTATTGCAGTTTGACAGTCACTAAAGTGCAGCTCAAACTGTCTGCAAGGCGACAGGAAACTGTTAATTAAATTACACCAAAGATTAGCAATAAAGTCAAATGTTCAATCGACCAAGACTCTTGACTTTAACGTGATAAAAAAAAATATAAACAAAACATTAGATAGACATGGAGATTTTACATTATTTTGTTTACTTGTGACTCATTTGAAAGCCAAATAACTTTGAAATTGTTCAATTGTGCAATACGATTTGCAATTAACCATTCATTCATTACATTTAATGACTTTTTGTCGTAAGGTTAACCCCAATGTTTTTCGTTTCAAATACCATTTTCGAGTAGCTACAAGTTTTGTAATATCCACAAACTACAAACAAAAACAAAAGGCAATCGAATCATTATCAACGCTTCACTGAGTTTCTCTCTCTCTCTTCAATTTTCTGTAATTTTCGATAGTCTTTTAAGTTTTAGTTCTATGAGCAATCTTGTGTTGATTATGTCAAATTAACATTGGATTGTCAAGAAAAGTTTCCCAGCGGGAGGTCAAATGATATTGAAGGCAAGAACTGTTGATTTCCTTTACAATTGTTGACCTATCTTAGGTTGAGTCTCTTTTTTAATGAGTCTGTTTAGTGATAATATCATAAAGAGATGGTAATAGGCTTAAAAAATGAATAGCTGATTTCAAAATCTTAAACAACTTTTCAGAGTTAAATAAAATCAACAGAAAAGTTATCTTAAAACACATTTCTTCAATTTATTATTATATACCTTGTAGTTAACTACAATTATATTACAAAATTATCATAATTTTTCGTAGAGTGTTAAACGAATTATTTAAATCTTCATTTTTTCATCTGCAGAATATAAAAAAAACTAACAAACTTCCTAGTAACCGTATTTTTATTTTTCTTTATGGTATTTAAAATGATTTAATCAAAATATAAAAAAAAGTTCAATCTTATAAAAGACCCCAACATATATTAAGATCCAGCTCATTTACTAAACCCGATTACAGGGTATGACAATTGAAATCACATTTATGTAGACAACAATTAGGCAAAGCTTGATTGAGGCGTTAAGACACAACAGACAGCGAGAACAGCAGAGATAAGCAAAAAGAAAGAAAGCAGAAATAAAAAATGAAAAGAGTTGAATGAGTGTTTGCCAAGTGAATAATAATATGAATAATGAATGCACTAAACAAACAAATGAGTATATAGAAATACAGAAAACTAACTGAAGCGATAAGCGAACCTTCCCCTAGAATTTGCTAAGAGACTGATAAGCAGTGGGCGAAAGAAAACGAGTGAAGAGAGAGAGAGAGATTGCAATTGCATTTCTACTCTTTCTCTCTCTCTCTCTCTCTCTCTTCTACTCTTTCCCTCTCTCTCTGTCTCTGGCTGTGCGTCACTTTGGGAAGTGTGACCTAGGCGAGGGCATTTCAATTCGCCATGCTCATTAACTTTTTACTCATTTGTTTTTTTACTTTATCTAACTCTCCCGCTCACACTCTTCTCCATTTCTCTCTCTCTCCCTCCGTGTTTTAGGGCAAGGTCTCGCATGATTCAATCAAGCAGCTTGTACTCGAAGCGGAGCATTTGGTGCGCGACGCTCAGGAGGCAGCACTGAAGACGCCAACGAAGCAGAAACATTCCATCATCAAGATTTCCTCGACGGTCAAGAAGCGCGACATCATCATGCCCGGTCCCATCAAGCAGCGTGTCGAGGTAAGTTCCCAACACTCAACATTCCCCATATATATAACTCAACTAATCATCCCTAATTCTCTACAGGAATGGCTGGAGCATCAGCCTTCAACACCGCAGCTTTTGAACCGTAATCATCATTCACATGAGGCGCCTACAAAACCAGATGATTGTGAAGCCTCCGGTGAAGCTTCGGAAACAGATTCCATGCCACAAAAGGATGCAGTTTGTGGTGTTGGCTCGGATTCCTCGGAGGGATTCACCGACTCCATTGCCACCTGCATGCAGACGAGCACGAATTCGTACGGCAACTCAACGGAACGCATTGGCGGCTCCGCTGAACCCATCGGCCAGCCAGCGACTCCCCTGGGCTTTGGCAGCAGCAATCAGAGTCTGAACGTGAAGATTGTGAAGCGTCCGCAGACGCGTCGCAAGTCGGAGCGTCCGTGGTCCGTGTCCTGCCTGTCGCAGTTGACCACAGACACTGCCCAGTTGACCACAACCATTGCCGCCGTTGGCCAGAGCTCTCCCCCCGGCTTGGCCAGCCATTCGATCAGTGAGAGCGCCTTGGATTCGTTGTCGCCGGGTCCACGGGCTCGGGCTGCCTCCTCCTCGGGCACGGGCAGCAATGCCGCCCGCAAGGCGGACAGCAAGGGATCCTTGCGGCGTCGTCGGGCGCGCAAGAAGCGAATGTCTGCTGCCTCGGGAAGTGGCAGGAAGTCCGACTCGGGCTCGGAGGCACATGGGGATCTCACACAGACCCTGATGAAGTCCTGTGAGTCGATGTCGTCGCAGCAGCTGCAGGAGTTCACCAATGCCCTGCTCAACATACAGAAGGGCGGCCAGTCTCCCTCGAGTCCCAAGTTGGATGAACTTCTGCCCGAGGGCGAGACAGAGTCGTCCCAGCTGATGGTGCCCAAGTTTCGAGTGGGTTCCTTCACCACGGCTGCCCTGATGGCCAGTGAGATTCGCCTGGGCGCCTTGGCAGCACTCTCCAACTATATGAATGAGGATGAGCAGCAAGCCGGTAAGCAGAGTGGGAATAGGATTAAAATGAGACATCACTTGATCTTTTAAATTAATTGGAATAACGCTTTTGAAACAATCTTGAGAGGTTACTTCCCTAACTGCTTAAAGACATTAATGATATCATCAGCGTCGTCGTCTTATCTCTTTTTGAGAAATGCTTTAAAAATACTTATTCATCAGAGTATTTGAGGAAAAACAATTACTAATCTTAGAGTCATATATGGTCTATATATAAATTTGTCCACAATTTCCTTTGTTTATTACATTCAACGAATATCTTAGGTAGAGGTTATTTTTTGCTTATCAGTTTAGAGAGATATCTCTGCCCGTATCGATACTAGAGAGTGGAAAAGGTATAGTAAAAAATGCTCTTATTTCTTATCAATAAAATGATTGATTAAGATTGGGAGAAATGCTCTTACTTCTAATAGATTTCAGAAAGATCCTTCGATTTAAACAAATCTTAATTATAAGATTTTAAGATAGCTTGCCATCAACTCTGAAATACCTGATATTCAATAAAAGATCTAAGTTATTTATATTTATAGATATGAAACTTGCTTATTGTGTTACGTATAGTTTGAGGGATTGTCCAATTCATATAAATGTGAAATTATTATCATTGGAATATCTTTAGTATGATAGATCCTATGCTTAAGATCTCTTTTATCTCTTTAAAACATTAAACTGATTAAATTCTCTAAACATATCTAGGGTCAAGAAGCTATTCTCTAACTTTTTTGTTAAATTATGAACAAGTTTCTTATAGAAATTTAAATATTTGACCTAAGAATATATTTATAATCTATTGTATACAAATCTTTCTCTCACAAGCACCCACACCCGTACCCAGGCAAAAAGGTACCACGATTGCACCCTATCCAAGAACTTTTAATGCCCTTCTGCAATATTTTAATTTACTAATCATCTTTATAATTATTTTCTTTGATCATAGAACTGAGCACTGAGGATCATCATAGCAGCATTTCGGAAACTGCTTGGGATAATTATCAAGAGAAATACAATTCGGAGAATTATTCCGAGGGCTTTGATTCGGATGCAGCGCGTCGTCTGTTGGAATTTGGCGATGACTATCGGTGAGTAGAGAAAACTGTCCTCTCTCTCTCTATCTCTTCTCTGTCTTCTCTCTTGGTTGACCTTGATGTGGATATTTATAGTTGGCTCATAAATGATTATAATATACTTTTTGTCTGGGTTGCAGCAATTTCATTGATTCGCAGTCGGACTGCTGCAGTTCGCTGTCGGCGGCCAACAATCTGGACTCGTTCTCGCCACCTCGCATGGATTCACTGCAGCAGCACGAGCTGAAGGCGCTGCACATCAACCAGGAGACGATCAGCAGCAGCGTCGATCACGCTCGCCGCCAGCGGGCCCTCGAGTTGCAATACGAGCGACGTCGCAAGACGCTCGAAGTGCGTCGCAAGTCGTGTCAAGGTATGGCTAATCCTCGCCAGAATTTAACCCCATCTCATGCACATGTTTTGCTTACAGACATGGCCGAGGCCATCAGCTCGCAGAAGGAGCAGCAGCAGCAACAACAGGTGACCACCGCGAATCTTTCCTCCTCGGCCACCGCGCTGATGACACCCAAGAATCCAACCACTCAGTTGCCAGTGGCCCGCAATGAGTCTGTGGGCCGTAAACTGGAGTTTGGAGCCGGCATGAGTCACTCGGCGCAGTCGCTGCTGCGTCGCACCTCCGAGAGCGACACATCGACACGTCGTCGTCGCACTGTCACCGCCGACGAGCGAAGACGCTCCTCCCGCAACCTGGAGAAGTGCATCAAACTGATTCCGGCCACCTCCTCGTCGAGTGGCGATGACTCCGAGGATGGGGAGCAGGAGATGCGCTCTCTTCTCCAGCAGAGTCGCGACAGACTCGAGGATACGCGTGCTCTCAAGATACGCTGTCATCTGCTCAGACCTGAAGATTATGTAAGTGATTGCAGTACGGGGAAAGTTTGCTAGAGATGGGAGTGTGAAAAGTGATTTAAAAATATGATAGAAATAGTTTTAATATAGCTATAGAAATGTGAAGAAAATGATGTTGAAATGAGGCTTGTCAATTAAATTAGGTTAGAAATGAGAAATGTTACAGTTGAGAATTATAATACTAATTTAATAGAAAATAATAGAGTAAAGTTATGGGGTAACAAAGGAATGCCAATTTAATAGGGTAAGAAATGAATGGGATTAAGAAAAATAATGTTCTAGTAGGGAACTGAGCGTACAGATTAAAATGGCACTTGATTTGTTTAAGTTAACAGGAAAATAATAAATATTATTACAAAGTAATTTAGAAGACATCTCAAGTAAATTGTTTTTAAAATGAGTGAGAATAAAACATGGAACTTTATTATTCGATGAGCTTTTGATTAATCCGACAGAGAAATATAATTTAAATAAGAGAAAGCAGAGAAACATAATATTTCTTACTTAGTTGAGCTGAATTCATTAAACTTGATAAATTCAAGAAGTTGATTGAACCTTTTGTTGCTTAAAATATTAATTTACTAAAATAAAGGCACATTAATAGCCTAAATATATAAGTAGTGTGTTGAAAGTTTTTTTTTATACTGGGAGCTTTAAATTTATGAAGAATATTAAGCTCAAGTTAAAGATAAAGCTTATTCTTGCACACTCTCGCACACCCATCTCCAGTCTAACTTAATCCAAAAGTAGGAAACATATTAATCTCTGAAAACTTTTGTCACATTTGCTGCAGCACGAGATTATCAACACTTGCCGGGATAACATCCGCTGCCTGGAGGCCGTGCTGAGGGGTCCGCCTGGCACGGTGCTATCGACACACTGCGCCGGCCAGACAAAAGGTGAGTCCTTGCCAACAAGCTGCCGCCGTCTGATTGTGCGCCTGGCTGGTGGTGGCACTTCATCTGCATCAGCCACAACTAGAGCCATAACTAGTGATACAACCACAACCACAACTAGTGCCGAATTGCAGCCAATGATGATGGTCGAGTGCAAGTGTGCGCCCATCACACGATTTGTGGCCCGTGTCATCGAGTTTGTGTTGGATGTGGGCAATTTGCTGGAGCATTTTACTCTCTATAGATTTCTGGCCGGAACGTTGAGGTCGCTCTATGCGCTGGTCAATCGGCCAATGGGGCGACTGGAGCGTTTATTTGGCGGTTTTCGAGGTTTGCTCTAAGAGAGCAGTGCCTCTCAAACCGCTGCGGCACAGAGAATGTGAACGAGAGAGAGAGAGCGAGAGCTTTGCCTTATTTTTGCCAAGCGAAGCAGCAGCTTTTAAAGCTCATTAATTTTTGTATTATTTTTTGTACGATTCTGTATTATTTTGTATTATTATAATTTGGAAAAATTTTGTTTTTGCATTTGACAAAACGCATTTTGCATCGAATTTCTATTTTGCATTTGTTTAATATTATTAATTTTAAAACTACAAAAGAAAATTATTATTTATTTTGCGCATTTATTTCTATTTTTGGCAAATAAAAATTACCGTTTTTTATATCAAGAAAATACACCAAAAGCATTTAAAATTGTTCTCTAGTTTTGATTATTTTATTTTATTTTATATTGTATATGATTATATTTATAAACATATTTATTAATTTGGTGTCATTGTTTCGTTAAACTACTTGTAATTTGTTAATATTATTATGCTTGTGTTTTTGTCAAATGTTTAACCAAAATTAATTTAGTTTTTTGATTTTAGTTTAGTTTTTGCTCTAACTCATTTTGTAATCGTCATCTTTACTAATCCATTTAAACTTTCGCACTTTGGACCTGGTTAATGGGCCACAAACTTGTACTCAAATCTTTATTTTAAAAGTTTGATTTAATCAAATTGCATTAATCACAGCTGTGAAGTGACTACATACAGTTGTGAAACAACTGTGACTTGGCTAAGGTTGTAGTTGCACTGTGCCAAACATATTTATATAGTATCAAACTGTAATCATAACAAAATGCGTAAAAGAAAATTTATACTGAGCATTAAGTATAGGAATGTGATAAATTTACTTAATGTTATGGATTATATAGACGCATTAAGAGAACCAGCCGCTTTGACGCAACCGCAAGAGCAAATTATTTTGGCAGCTGACGTCATTTTTAGCAAAAGGCGGAAAAAGTCTAAACAAAACGAGAGATGGGTGAAAATTTATTGAAATGTATGTTGAAGAAATGCCAAGAATCTCATAAAACTGCTGAGCTAAATAATTTATTTGTTTTGGCATACGTTAGAGGTCAAGAGTACCAGAAAGTGACGCTAGATGTCGCGCTCAAAGCGCCGCTCCACGTTGTTTGTGTTGTGCTTGTCCAACTGTAGCTTGAAGTTTGTGTTTTGGTATTTGTGGGTCGCCGTCATCTGTTATTGTTGTTGCTCTTGTAATCTCGCCATCATCTGCTTTTGAAAATGACGTCGTCGTCGTCGGCGTCTCTTCTATATATTGACGCATGCGCTGCTGCTTTGGGCGCTCTCTTTGCGGCTCCCTTGTTTGTTGTTGCTGCTGAGCTGCCGAAACTACGAATTAATGAGTAAGCTTACACACACACACATACTTAATCCGAATAGCGTTGCGTGTGAAACCAAGTTCAAAAGTTGACTGTGGCTGTCGCCTCTCCCTTCGCCTCTCGCTGTCGCTCTCTCTCTTTGGCTTGCTCTCGCTACCTGAAAGCTGCTGCGCCAAAAACAATTGAAACAACGGACGCAACGTTGACGTCTCAGTTCATTTTTAGCGTGCGTTCCAAGCGGTTCTGCTTCCGTCGTCGTCGTCTTTGTCGTCGTCGTCGTCGTTGATTTTAACTGTTATTCAATGTGCTTCCGCGAGCTTTAAGAACTCACACTATTTTTCATCGAATCTCCATATCCATTAAACACATGCCAGTAACTGTGATAGCAACAACAACAAGAAAATCCCAATTAGAGCTCAATAAATCTCCTCAAACAACGAGACTTTTGCCACCATTCATAAAAAGTCGCGTGTTTTCGTTTTGCGTATAAGGGTGTAAAAAGTGTATAAGAGTGCATGTATTATAAGAGTCAGTGCAGTGGAAAACGTTTGTTGGCCTTTCTCATTGTTTACAATTTGGGTTTCCCAACTTTTCGAGGTCATCGCGCTGCGTGTAAATAAATCTCTAAAAGAAACTTATCTCTGTGTGTTCAAAGTAAACAAATTGAAATGTTTAAATACGCAAATTGATTACGAAAATTGATTTTAAGTGGCGCCGCCTGGCGAACGCAGCTGGCAAAAGCAAAAACACTTAAGTGGGTCACATTCAATCGCTAAGGGTTGCCAGGAGCAAAAGAGATAGCGAGAGAAAAGCTCCTAACAATATGGGTAAAGTTAGTGTGGCCATTCAAACGGACATTTCTGGAATGCTCTCCTCGACCAGCTCATCGGCCTCCACATCGCGTTCGTCATCGGAGCAAGGTAAATAACATGGACATGGAATACACAAACAAACAAAGAAGAGCGATACCGTTATGTGCATAGAGATGAGCTTATGCTAGAGAGCAAACAGAGACAGACTACGAAAAGTGAACTTATCATTTGAATTGGAAACAGGTGTAAATGATGTAGACAGAGAGAGAGAGAGAGAGATAAGATGAAAATGAATAAAAAGCTAATTGGACACTTAAAACGGAGGAAAGTGAAATATAAACGGGAGATGAAGGGAAAGAGCTGTAGAAAGGGATAGCTATAACTAATGCATTATTCATAAAATAAAAAATACAGCAAGAAAAAAAGATAAAGCTAAAAAGTTGAACAAGTTCTTGATTTTCCCCTCATAATGAATTGGGAATTAGAAAACTTATAAAGGGAAAGCTACAAAGTGTTGTAGACCCTTGAATCATTATTTGAAGTACCTAAAAAGCATGATCATAAACTCATTTATTTATTTACATCATTCCAAATAAAAACAAATTAAGTAGTTGTTTTTATTAAAATTTAATTGAAATTTAAAGTGAAAGATGATCAAAGACAGCAATTGTGATGTAATCGCCATAAAAATGAATTGGGAGAAACTCGTCAAGAAAAAGAGTGAAAGACTCTATAAAACTTTTAATCATTTTCAAATGTAGTTGCAATTTATGTGCCATCATTAGAGCTTTTATTACCTGATGCATCTGCAGTTACCTGTTGTGCCACATATTTTTTGTGTTGTTGTTGCTGTTGTTTGATAGACAGTTTGGCCGACTTTGGCAGCCACTTGTTGCCCCATTGGGTTGGCCTGGTTCTAGCCACTTTGCAGTTGCAGTTGCAGTTGCCTCTTCCCGCTGCATTGCTAATTAAGCAATGCATTGTTGCGAGAGAAGAAGGAGGAGGGGAATGCACTGGAGTTGCATGTTCAGGGCGTTGCATTATGGCCACATTGCTTTATGGCCAACAGCAACAATTCGAGTTGTATTCACTTCGCATTCACGCTTAGCTTGCCACTCTCATTAACGGTACACGGGGACTCGGCTTTTATGGTCAATTGTAAAGCGTTCCGCTTTTGAAGTTTTATGGCAAACTATGGAAGAGACGAAGAAGAAGAAGATAACCGGAACCCGGTTCATCGTGGGTCACAAAACAAAACAAACAGTTGCCCGTTTCAGGCAGGTTCTAAAACAAAAACAAAAAATTAATGCTGTTATACAAATTGTGGCGTCATTTTCTATACATTAATTATAAATGAAACTTTATTATTATCTTTTTTTTTTCGCTTTGCCCCCATTTGTGGTTGACCTTCAATTCGCTGGAAATATTAAGTCATTCAGAAATTGAAATCAATTCGCATTCGAAACTAGAAAAGTGTTGATAAACGGTTTACAGTTACAATCTTGCGGTTGTTGAACTAAAAAAATGATTGGAACACACCTTTCCAATTACCATAATGGCAATTGCATTTATTACTCGAGTTTGTAGGGCGTGTTTCCGCCCCATCTGCCGGATTGCATTGCATTCAAGCATAAAACAAATGAATTTACAGTCGGGGTAACGACTTCTCCAGAGTTGCGACCTCTTGCGCTAATCTCAATTGTATTTCACAAATATTTCTGTCCCTCTTCATCTTCGTCTCTCTCGCTAATCAGCATTTCTTAAACATATCCAACAATGCTGCTATTTATTTTGTATATATTTTTCGCTAATTGTATATAATTGTTGTCTGCGTTGTTTTCTGTTGTTGCTGTCACACATAATTATTCAAGATTATTTATTTTTTTTGGTTTTTTTGTTGACTCTTAAAAATGTTGGCAACTCTGGCGCTTAGCTCATCTCTGGCCCGCTGCTTCATTAGTAAATAAATACATATGTTTATTCGGTTTCGTTTACATTTAGTTTGTTTATTTTAAAACAAGTAAGACGGAGGAAGAATCGTTATCGTGCCTGGCAGCAAATTGGCACCGCCTTCCTTTTGGCACTCCCTTTTGTCGCATTCCCTTTTACTTATGGCTTCTTGTCACGCAGGCTCAACTGAGAATAGGACAAACAGCCCAAACAGTTCCTTGAGCTATTTACAAGGTTCTTTAGTTCTATGAAGACTGTTTTTACCCAAGTTAACTCCAATTGTCAAAGGCATAAAGAGGAAAGTAATAAGGTAAAATATAATTTGCAATCAGAAATTATATAAAATGGATTTTGTTATATAACTTCATATGAATTTATTTGAATTTTCCAGGCAGTTTTTCATGATATTTGTTACTATAGGTACTCTGTAATATTTCAAAAAGATTTTACTTTTCGACGGGAACTGTAAGTTCTGGTAGATTGCAATTTCCTTGCAGTGATTTCCTTGAAATGAACCGCCTACAAACTATGTACTGAAGAAATAATTGATAAACTATATTCTATATTCATTGAACTTAGGGAATTGGATACTGTTCTTTTCTTATAAATTTCAAAAAGATTTGATATGACTAATATTTTGTACTACAATACTAAATTAAATTTATCATAAACGTTAAGAATGGTATAACATTCATTCATATAAAGCAAACCATATAAATAAATAGACTTTAAGCTGAGTTTAGTTTACAAAGAAGTACTTCCAACTTTGATAAGATTTCCATAAAAACTAGTGACTAGTTAAAGACCTGTGTTATTCAGTTATTCCTAGTTAAAGCTTCGAAGGCTGCATAAAGGTGATTGTACTGCATTTAATAGAATTTAAACAGCTGGATTTTGAGTATAACAACAGCTGTTGTGAATCAAAAAGGAATGATGCAAGAAAGAGGAATAGATAGGCAGAAAGAGAACTGAATATCAAGAGACAAAGAAATATTCTTTGGCAAGTGCATGTGAGAGGAGAGAAAAAAGAGTATTTGGATTAAACCTCCCACACGAGCGAATTTTGTTTGAATGTTTTGCCAAGTTTTGAGTTTGTATACACACAACAACAACACACACACACACACACACACACACACATACATGTCAATGCCCTTGCTTATTTGGTTTTTTATAGCTGCAGTTGCATTTTATTGTTTTGCGGTTGAATTTGCATATTTTGTTTGCCTTCTTTTTTCGTTTTGTTTTATTTTTATTTTTTTTTGCTATTTTTACTGCGTGACGAAATGTAAACAATTTTTCAATTTCACTTGTCAGCCTGTGATGAGTTGGCCAAGTTAAGAGGGCAGGAGCAGTGGGAGACTGCACAGTAGCCGGAAGAGATTTCGCGCTCTCTCTCTCCAACTGTGACTGCATTAGAATTTGCACTTTAAGCTCAGTTCAGGAAAATCGCTGCTATGGGCAATTAATTTCTGATTAAAGTGAAAGTCTTGTGCAATTTACATTTTCATTTCCATTTCTGCTAATGGCTAATCAATTTTATGCACAATACGCCCCAAAGTCATTAAGTTGCTTAAGCGTAGATTATTGAAAATATACACTGAAAGTAGTCATCGTGACGCCCCTGTATCATTTTAAGTGGCCGGGTTGATGCCTGATAATGTCTTCCTGCTGAGAGAGAGATTTCCCCTTTTTCTGCTTCTCCCTCTCCCTCTTCTCTTCTATCGTTGACCAAACCTGACCGCAAGTTGTGCAATCCATGAAGATTACGAGTCTGACTCAAAAAGTGCGTAGTTGCAACGCATCCAAGTGGCAATCATCTAATGCAACATGTACAAGATTTTTCAGTTGAGTCAATTACCTGCCTATATTTCTTTCTCTCTCTTTCTCTCTCTCTTTCTCCATCTCTTTCTCTCTCTCGTTTGCTCGATCGTTTTGTTGCGCTCGAGTTGCTGCCATTTGTTTGTAGGTTGTTTGCTTTGCAACTTTGCAGCCACAAGTTCAGTCAACCAGTTACGTTTCAGCTGCCAACAAGTTCGGTTTTGTCTCTAGACCTGGTCCTGTTCCATCTATAGAGTGTGTACTGTGTGCGTAGTTCGTGATTAGCTTGATTAAGTGCGTTGCATTATCAACACAAACAACATAGACCCAACTCCACCTGTTGCCGCTTGCAACTGAATATTTTCGGGTGAAAGTAATTGCAACGATACATCGATAATTCAATTAGTTGTGTCGCGTCCTTGCATCGAGTCAGTTGCATATTTTGATATTGTTGATAACTTTGATATTTGTGCGCGTTTTTCAAGTAAGTTCTTAATCGCAACTCGCACTAGATTTGTTGCTGAGTTGAATCATTTCCTGCCCTTTTTATATATTGCAAATATTTCCAATGCCAGTCCGCCCATTGTGGACTCTTGAATCAAGTTTAAGAACTGCCCACCCAAATGTGTTGCAATGTCAAAGCTGTGATTGTGTGTTAGAGAGTAGCTGACTAAAGTGTACCCTGTAAAAGCTGTGATTGAAAGTGATTAGTGATTGTTATTATGTGAGGAGGCAAGATCAAATTACAATTAATAAATATACTTCCATTGCTTCTACATACTTTTAATTGGTATAAGCTTTAGTTACTTCATCGTGAGTTTTATCATCATTATTTCATTCATTATAAAATATGTTAATTATATTCGTTAGCAGCATATTTTATTATTATTTTTTCTATGTAGAAACTAATCACCCAAATATGAATAATATTTTAAATCGTTAGCAAACAATTTTAGCAATGATCTTAACAAAAATATAAAAGTGACTAATTATATTAAAAGAAAGCATACATAATTAATTTGGATAAACATAGATAAAGATAAAACGTGTTGAATGGGCTTGTGAATAACATATTTCAGATGTATAATAAACGATTTGTTTATTTTTAAAGCTACAAACAGTTAAGCTACATTATTACGAAAAGACTTTTTAAAGAATCCGAATATTTGGGTCGTCTTACTGAAGTTTGACTGTACCTGTACGATTTTTTCTAAAGAATACACATGAATTCACAACAAAATCGAATGTAACTATTGTATTTTTTATTAGTTCCACTTTATATATTTAAAATGTTATCTATTTACCCGCATGATTGCATTGAGCATATTTCATTTTGATTGCTAGCTAACTTTATTAACTTAAGTACATTTACAATATACCCTCGCGTTCATGCGCTGTTCACAGGGTATTACAGATTCTTTTTGCCATTGGGCGTCAACTGGGGCTGTATTTAAAGCCAATTTTTGTTGCAATTGAAAAACCGCTGCTCCCACACAATCTCCCAGTTTTACATTACCACGCACACACAGTCAACACACACAGCCACACACTCAACACACACACACACACCTTTGCCTATCTGCAACTGCGCTCAAGCGTTTAGTGGAAAACTTTGTTTGTTTTGCTGCTTTTTGTACCTCGTTTTTTTGGCTTGCTAAACAAATAAAAGTTTCACTTTTCGGCTTTTGGCTGTCAGCAAGAGAAGCGAAAGGTATTTATTACCTAAAGGGCTGGGAAATGCCATTGTCGGAGCGAATCCGCAGACAATTCACAAACTGAATCCCATAATGAATCTGCCCCAATTGGAGCCATAATATGAAATCAATTAACAAGAAATGGTTTGGCTTTCACTCCAATTTAAAGCGCACTAATAACTTAATATATAATGACGATCATCATGTTGTTTGTTTGCAGATCTATTGGCCGCCTGGGAGGATCTGCTCAACTGGAGCGAGAATGCAGCCGCCGCACGCAAACTGCAGCAGGAGATGAGCGCACTGAAGCTCAGTCTGCGCCGACTCGGCGATAATGCCACACCCGAGTTGCTCGACACCGAGCCGGCCATTCAAATTGCCGTCGAGGCATTAAAGGTACGAATCGAAAATTATTTGATAAAGTAAATTATTTATCTTTCGAGTGCTCAAATTTCAACAACTTTGCAGTACACTAAAGCAAAAAAATAAATAAGAATATAAAGTAAGCTTATTCATGCCAAAATATCAATACTTTTGCAGATCACTGTAGATTTGTTTTTTAAAAGTTTTAATAATGTCTAACACTTGCCAACTTTTTCCAGAAAAAAACTTAACTTAAAAGTCAATACAAATATTCTCATAAAAAAAATTTCTTAAAGAGATTATCCTGATTTAAAGACTACTTATTAATCAATTATTGTTTTTTTTTTAATTTACTTATTCATTTATTTTTTTTTATCCTTAAGTTTTCTTATTTTATAAATAAAATATAAAACTCTTTGTCCTGACTGACTCACTCACTGACTCAGAATCAACGTGTAGCCCAAACGGTAAAAGATAGAAAGCTAAAATTTTCACACAGCGAAGCGAGCAAAGGGCGGAGCCCCCTAGTTTTATAAATAAAATATTTTAGACGAATATTCTTGATTTAAGAAGTTTAATTGTCGCTGTTCATTATTTTGTTTTACATAAAAACTGTACACATTAGTACAAATTTAAAATCATAGTAAAACAACCTTAATTTTGAAATATATATACAAATTATTTTATATCTTGTCAACCAGAAACTAACGTATCTAAATATGAATTTCCAATTCCAGCAAGAGCAGACACAACTGGGCAGCTATCGCACGAATATGTTGCGTCTCAATGCCTCCGTTCACAGCTGGCTGACGCGTCAGGAGCGGCGTCTGCAACAGGAGCAACTGCAGCAGCAGCAGCAGGAACAACAGGAGTCCGAACAACTTCAACAACAACAACTACAAAAGGAAAAGCTTAAAAAGGAGGAGCTACAGCAGGAGAAGGAGAAGCAGAGGCAACAGGAAGAGATTGCCACTGGAAATGGCAATACAAGTGCTACAGTGGCTATCACGGTGACCGACAGCAATGGCAACCAGGTGATGGAAGCCTCCACTGGCACCACTTGGGATGTGCACAGTTTGGTCAACGCCGAGCAGGAGTTCCACAAGCATCTCAAGGACGAGGTCAGCGACATGTACAGCGCCTGGGACGAGGCAGATGCGAGGTAAGCTAAAAAGCAATTTGAAATCGGTATCGATCTTTTATTTATTCAAAACTTGTTATATTCCCCACAGAATCAACTCGCAGCTGGAGATGCTCACAAATTCACTGATTGCCTGGCGTCAACTCGAGTGCGGATTAAGTGAGTTCCACTTGGCTTTGGGCCAGGATCGTGGCACACTTAAGGGATTGGAGGGCGCCTTGGACAAGGGACAGGCAACGCCTGTGGAGCTGGCACAGAATGTCAAGCTCGTGGCCAAGCTGCTGTCCGAGAAGGTCAACGTTAGCCAGGAGCAACTGTTGGCCGTGCAACAGCATTTGGATCCCAATCATATCTATCACATTGCCAAGTTCACGGCCTCCAATGGCTCTCTGTCCGATTCGGGCATCTCTGACGGCGGTGCCACCTCCGACGGTGGTTTGTCCGAGCGGGAGCGTCGTCTGGGCGTGTTGCGTCGTCTGGCCAAGCAACTGGAGCTGGCACTGGCACCTGGCAGTGCTGCCATGCGCTCCATTGCCGCACGCATGGAGAGCGCCGAGGCGGAGTTGAAACAATTGCAAAACACTTGCCGCGATTTAATTGTGCGCACAGCTGCCTCACATCAACAGAAGCAACAGGAACAACAGCAACAACAACAGCAGCAGCAGAAGCAGCAACAAGTGGAGCAGCAGCTGACCAATGGACATGTGAAGCAACAGTCTGTCAAGTCAGCGAATCCACAAACACAATCCTCGCCCGGCAAGCGACGAAACGCGCGCAAAACGCGTCAAGCGGCTGAAAAGTTGGAGTTGCAACAACAGCAACAACAACAACAACAGGAGCAACAGGTGGTGAAGCAACTGCAGCGCATTGTTGCAGCTGGCGGTGATCCACCCGAAGATCCCGAAGACAATGAAGCCGCCTTGCTGGACAGCTCCGATGATGAGACCGCCTCCAAGACGCAGCGTCGCGGATGGGCGTGGCGCATTGCAAGGGCGGCGGTGCCGATGCAATTGGCGCTGTTCACCTTCTTCTGTGCGGCCTGCATGATGCAGCCCAATTGCTGTGACAATCTCAACAACTTGTCCATGAGTTTTACGCCTCAGCTGCGTTATATACGCGGCCCTCCTCCGATTTGAGCGACGCGAGTTGCGCGCGTTTTGCACGCGCGCGTTTTTAAGTAGGCATCAAATAATTTACAATATGAACGTAGTACGTTAAGTGATCTACAAGTTGGATCTAAAGCGGGTCAACAGCCAGATATATATACCCGATATACAAGGCGACCTCTCCACAGTGAGGCGACTCCCGCGCGCGTCTTGCACGCGTTTTGTGCGCGCGTTTCCTTGGCAAACGCGACTTTGAAGCAATCGTAAGAGAAAAAGAGGATTTAAGAGATTTTTTTGGTTGTCTTTTTATGAAATGGAGGCACTTAGTTTTTTATGCAACGCAAGTTATACTTAAGCTATACTTAAATAGATTTTGATTCGTTTGATTAATTCATTTGGTATTTGTCTTAGGCATTTAGTTTGCGGCTCTTACAATAATGTGTTTTATTCAACTGAGAAGAAGCGTTTAAAATTAAGTGCAAGTAAAAAAGAATACTTTAGGTGCAGACAGATCGAAGGATCATTGCATGTGAACATGAATTCGTTATGTACTTACAACCAAGTTAATGGGAGTACTTTACCCGTCCCGCCCCCATCGAGTTAGAGACCCATGACAAGCTCCAGTTACTAGAAATACAATTTATAAAAGAGACAGAATCATTTCGAATTTCGTAGATTTTTTGTATACTTTTCGGTTTAAAAAACACGTAAAGTGCCTACAAGACCCTACGATAAAAAGGGCTCAGAAAGAGAGGGAAGGAAGTATAAAGAGAAAGAGAGGGAAAGAGTGGGAAACAGAGTGCATATCGAGCCAGGCATATAGAGCTAAACAGAAGCTAAGCCAATCTATAGAAGGCACCAGAAAGGCCTTGGGCAATAATAACTTCAACATAAACCAGTTGAGAATCAGAGTTTCTATTTTTATACAACGCAAATGCAAGAATGCAATTTATATATGGAACGAGCATTGGTAACATTTTTTGTCCATCTTAAGCTCTACTTAATTCAGTTTTATGTCTATTATATTAATAGGATAAATTCAATTTAAAATACAAAACAAACAAAAAAAGAAAGTAAAAGTGGCAAGAAAATCAACTAAAAGGAGAAGAACAGATAGAATATATAGATTCATAATGTATCTGAAAAGTTGTTCAAACACTTTTGCAGCAGCTAAATTATATTTAGGATCTACTACTAAATATGTACTACTTATTTGGCAAGAAAGCAATTAAATTATAATCTACTTTTAAGTTTCGTATATCTTTGTGCGTTTTTTTTCTTAATGTTTTGAATGCAAAAACAACAAAACAGAAAATTACAAAAAAAAAAATCTATATGAAAAAGCAAAAAATAAAAAGTATTAAAAAAGAGACGAAAACTGTTTTTAATTAACAACGGGAGGGAATTGAGAACCTTTAAAAAGCTGGGAATTAAGTTTAAAATTCTGACGATTTAATAATATTTGAGGGCAAAAAGACATTTGAATTCAGAAGATTCTGAAAAAAACCATACAAATATTAATATTATTTCCAATTCGTAAGAAAACATTTAAAATTCCAGCAGGTTCAACTTTATTGAACTTTTTTAGGTTGATTTCTTATCTCCAAATGAAATGGATTTCCATTAGATTTTACACTTGCATTGCGTGCAATTTCTTTTTTTTGGTTTTGCTGAAATCCTTGCACTCGACAGTTGAATCCGCCGACAGATCCGCCACAAGCTGATGATAAACACCCTCGGGCACAACGGTACCAACAATTTTCCGATTGTCATCAGTCTTGACGCGAATCATTTGTATCTTGCGACCATCCTTCTCGATGATCAACGCAATGCGATCCCAAATGGGCAGCATGAGACCGGAGAGGACATGATAGGTGCGCAGTCGGAGACCCACGCCACATTTGATGCCAAAGGGGCATCGGCGGTTCCAGTAGATGTGGGAGCACATGCGCAGGCACTGATTATACTGCGTGATCCAGAACTGTTGCACTGTCTCGGGATTGGCTTTCACATAGCGATTGGTTATGGAGCTCAGTGTTTCAGTGCGCACTTGGGGACCTGTATTCGGTCTGTAGATCTTCAGGTTGATCTTGGTGTGATCGCTGCTCTCTTCAGTTGCCTCCGACTGGGCATCCAGGCAGAGGATGGCGCAGTTGTTGTTATTGCGCTCCTGTTTGTAAATGTAGAAGCCCTCGTGCTTACGGCGAGCATCCTTGTTGTACCTGTGTGAAAAATGTAAACAATAAACATATAAAATAATAAAGTGAATACTCAAGGGAAAAAATTGAAATAAATTAAATAAAAATGAAAACAATTAATAAAATATAAAAAAATACAAAAATAAATATGTAAAAAAGTAAATAAATAAATACATCAATAAAAAATGACATTATTTATTTATTTACTATGAATATGAGTTTTTATATTAATTATCCAGGGTGCCACAGAAACCGCTTTCGCTTGAAATTCACTTAAATCTGTATGGAATTTCGCTTGAAATTCACTTAAATCTGTATGAAATTTAAGTGAAATTCAAGCGAAAGCAATTTTTGTGGCACCCCTGTATATTGAATACATTTTAATTTTTTAAATTAATGTCAAATAAATACATAATAAAAATAAATATGCGAAAAAAAATATGTAAAATATACAAGGGTGCAACAGAAATCGCTTTCGCTTGAATTTCAGTAAAATTGCATACCAATTTAAGTGAAATTCAAACGAATGCGATTTCTGTGGCACGCCTGATAGTGAAAATACTTTAACAATTTGTACGAATGGCATTAAGGTAGAGTTTAGTTATAGTAAATGAATGAATAAATTAGAAATAAACAAATAAATTAAATAAAAAATGCATCAAATAAATAAAAATTTAAATAAATAATCAAGTATTGAAATACATTTTCAGATGACAGTCACTTGGCCAGGGCCATTCAATCAATATATGTAGGAATGAAATAAATAAGTAATTGAGTAAATAAAATAATCAAATAAATAAATAACGAAATAAGTAATTAAGTTTAGAAATGAAACATCAGATGACACTCACTTGGCCAACGCCAGATCAAAGCTCATGCCACGCACCACCTGCATCGTGTGCAGCTCTGTGGCAGCTGTGCCCGTGGCATGCTGTCGGATGAAGCGAATCAGCTTGATGGCCGTCACATTTGCGCCATGTGCATCCAGGTCCAGGATGCCCAGGTCAAAGTGTCCCGAACGCTTCATCTGCAGGATCAAGGAGTACATTTTGTTGAGGAAGAACTTGAAGAGCGCATTCTGAACTTCAACGCGACAGCCGAGAATGCGATTGAGGAACTTGGGAATGTTATTGCTGTCCTTCTCGATGACGAACATCTGTTGTCCCTTCGTGTCCTCCGAGACACTCAGGATGCCGACACCCGACAAGGCCACACAGCAGTCAAAGCTGAAGTCTCCCTTGTAGTTTTCGGGCACATGAATCGATTCCAGCGGCTTCTCACCCGTAATCTGCTGGAGAACGCTCTCCAGAGCGCTGCGTCCGATGTTGTTGTCGATGTTGAACTTGGACAGATCACGGGCGTCGGTGGCCCGACGATCTCCCTGGGTCAGGGCACCCAAGCTCTCCAAGCGCTTGGCAACTGTCGCGGCAAAGCGACTCTCTCCGCCCAGATCCGAGATGAGGAAGACATATTCCGGGGCATTGGCCTGATTCGATCGATGTGTCCTGCCGAACTGCTGGATGGCCCGGTCCGCACTCCAGGGCAGCTCCAGGGTGATGTGCAGACGTCGTCGCTGCACGGAGAGGCGTCTGTCGCTCTGCAGGGAGATGCCACTGGATGCTGCCTCCGAGATGATGGCCACATGCTTCTGGTCCTCCATGAAGCGTTGCTTCTCCCTGTAGTTGACCAGATCCATGGTGGTCTCCGCCTCCCCGCGCTGCTCGTACCTGAAGGTATTGTCGTCTGTCTTGATGACACGTCCCCGTCGACCCGTCATCTCTGCCACCACCTTGGTGCCCAGCTTGGAGATGATCTTGTCGAGCGTATTCGGCGGCATGCGACGTCCCAGATGCTCGATCTTGTCCAGCAATTTCTCGCGCACGGTAATGCAACGCTCCACATCCCGTTCGGTTATTTTGGCCGCCTGCGATTTGTTGGGATCGAAGCCACGTTGTTCATTTTCGTGCTTGGCATTCATATTGTTGCACAGATGCTGCAGGATGCGATCCTGCATCGTGATCTTCTCCACTGAAAAACAGAGGAATGTGTATTTTTGTTGTCTTTCTACGTCTCAAAAGAATCTTACCCTTGTCTGGCTTCGGGGGGCGACCGCGTCGCTTGCGTCCGAGCTTGAGGCGATCGTCGTCATCGTCGTCCACGTTCCAGCCGTTGTCGATGTCCATGTCGCTGTCGCCGGCATCGGCGTCCATGTCGTCGTCCGACCAGTCGGAGATCAGGCGGGCACGCTTCGCGCAGAAGGCGGGCCTGGTGCGGGCCTCGGGCTCGAACTTGCCAGTGTTGAGCAACTTGTAGAGGGACTCGCGTGTGGGGGCCGGAAAGTATTTCTCGACAAACGATTGGATGATCATCTTCGAGGTGGACACAAAGTTGGTCAGCTCGCCTTGGTAGAGCTCCAGATGCTCCAGGGTTCTGGACTCCCCCGTGGACTGTAGGCCAATGACGACAGCCTTACCTTGAAGGGCCGCCTCACGGACCATCTTGACCACGTGATTCACCTTGGAGGCAATGCAGAGGTTCTTGAAGAAACGCTGATGTGCGGACCAGAACTGACAGGTGATGATCTTCTGGACACGATTCTCGATGCACATCAGGCGACAGGCCTTGAGGAACTTCTCGTTGATCTCGGCCCAGAGTTCGGCCGAGTGATTGTAGAGCTTGTGAAAGTCCCGGGACATTGGCACCTCCTCGATGCGAAAGCTGACATCCTTGAAGCTCAGCTGCCTGGCGATGTAGGATCCCCTGAGCTTCATGTCCATGGCCACGATCTCCATGGCGCCAATGCCGCGCTTCTCCACGGTGTTCACGAACTTGAAGAACTCGGAGTAGGAGGTGCCAGGACCCCAGAGACCCAGTCGCACCATATACGCCATATTCCTGGGCTCCGAGGCGCCTGTGGCCGAGGCATAGACCACACGGGCCATGGGCAGGAGCTGCTGCAGCTCCAGGACTGTGGTGCCGGTCTTGGTGGACTTGCCGGCATTCATCAGACTGAGATTCTTGGCCTTGTGGCATTCGTCGAGCACAATGACGCCGGCAAAGTCGGTGCCCAGCCAGTTGATCAGTTGGCGCAGTCGCGTGTTGTACTTGGGATTCGCATTGGCGGATTCCCCAATGAGGGCCGTGTAGGTGCAGAAGATGACGCCCTTCTTGAAGTACTCGTTCTCCTCGGAGTTGATCTTGCTGTACTTGAACTTGCTCATCGAGGCCACCTTCAGGTGCTTGCTCGCTCCAATGTCCAGCAGATCGCGCTCCGCATCGAACTTGAGATCGTTGGAGACGGATATCCAGAGGGCTCGTTTCCTGCCCAGCAGATAGTTCTCGTAGATGATGGCCGCAATCGTGCGTCCCTTCCCCACCCCGGCGCCATCGCCGAGCAGGAACCCGGCGCGTTGTCCGCTCGGCAGGAGCTGCTCGTGGGCCTGGCACGCGTAGGTGACCGCCTCCAGCTGGAGGGCACTGAGGCGATGCGAGTTCTTCACCTTCTCGGGCAGGGCCAGCTCGTAGGTGATGTCCGGCAGCTCGACGGAGGAGAGTGTGGCCGTCTCCACGACGGGATCGGGATGCTTGGAGCCGCCTTTGAGCTTGCTCGGCCAATACGATGAATACGTATCCGCCACGCCGATCTCCTCAAAGTCCACCTCGTCGTCCTCCACAAGTGGCACGTGCATCGGAGTCGCCTCCCGTCGCACCGACGGCTGACGCTCCATCTTCAGCTGGTTGAGGATTGGCTTTTGCATCTGCATTTGGGCGACATTCCTCAGCTGGGAGGGCATGGCGCCCAGGTTGCCCTTGGCCCTCATAAACTCCGCCATTGCCCTGGTGTTACACACAGAATTGGCACGTGGTGTGCTGTTCCTGAAGAGCTCGCGCATCTGAGGATTCATAACCATGTTGTAGGGATGCGATTGAGGATGAGCAGCTGCCCCCAGTTTCATCTGCGGCGCGAACTTGGCTTGCGACTGCAGCTTCAGTTGCATCGCATAGTTCTGGAGCCTCTGGGATGCACCTGAAGCATCGCCGGCAACTTGAGCCGAGAACCTGGGTGCATTCTGAACCGACTTGAAGAACATACGATTCGGTTGTCGTTGTTGCTGTGACTGCGGCTTCTCCTTGGGCTCCACTTCCGGCTCTGGCTCCACCATCGGCAGCGAGTTCAGCTCCTCCAGAAGTCTGGCATCGATGTCTGCATCAGCTTCCTTTACTGGATTACTGGAACCAAGCTTGAACAGTTCCGCAAGCTCCCCTTGCTCCCCCGATTCCTCTGAATCCAACGGCATCGCATCCAGCAGAAAACTGAGGTCATTATCAGTTTCATTGGATCGTTCGGCTCTTCTTTTCGATTCCTTCTCAAGCGCCCTTTCGATCTCCGCGTTGTACAGCTTCTTTTGCTCTTTGGTCAATGGTTCAATCTGCGTGACGAATACAGCTTTATTATTATTATAAATATCGGATTATACTAATATATGAACTACACTTAGATTTTTCTTTTTAGAACCTAAAAGATACATCTATCAAAATAGACCACGTTTTTTTTAAATTTAATCCAAGTGACTTAGCCAAAGTTTATTCCAATACTTGGAGACTAATATACTAAGATCCCTACACTGAAAAAAAAGACCACTTTCTAAAATCAAGAAGATTCATCTTAAATATTTTGTTCTTGAAATAAGAATATTTTAAGACCAAATAACTAAAACTAAGGATATAAATCTTGGAAATCGTAAGTTCTTAATATAAGAATAAAATTCTCAAATTTAAATATATTGTTCTTAATATAAAACCATTTTAAGACCAAATTACTAAAACTAAGAATATTATTCTAAAAAATCGTAAGTTCTTAATATAAGAATATAAATCTTAGATCTAATATCTTTTTCTCTTAAAATAAGAACAAAAATCTTAAAGTTTTGTCACTTTTTGAGACCAAAAATTCACAACTGGTTCTAGATCTCAAGTTAACTGAAAATTACTTCATTCTTAATCTTCATTTGAGATTTTTTTGTCTTGAGTACTCAAAACTTTATGGTCTTTAAATAAGAACATATAATCTTAAAAAAAAATAAATAATAAAATAATAAATAATAAAAATAATAATTTTTATTCTTATACTAAGATTTGTGGTCTTGAAAATATAAGAATTTATGATCTTAAAAATAAGAACTTGGTCTTAATTTAACTGTTCTTAGAATCAAGATGTGTTTTCTTACTTAAAGATTTTCATGTTCGCGACGCATTTTTTAGACCAAAGCTCCTAGTTCTGAGACCAAAATCTTGATTTTAGATAATTTTTTTTATCAGTGTAGGAAATCTTTTAAATTTTAGATATTGCTGTTGCAATATTACTTTTTTATTTCTAATAAATTAAAAATTAAAGCCAGAATTAATTATTATTCAAAATTTTTAATATGGGCATTTCCAGAAAAAGGTCAACCTTGCCCAAAAACGTAAAATTGATCAATAACTCAAATCTAGTGAAATTTTCTTCCAAAAATGTATTCAAGTTATTTATTTTAGCAATAAACGTTGAAAGAAATTCAATAGGATGAACATATAAATTTTACATTGGAATAAATTAATTTTTCTATATTTATGCCCATTTTTTTATTTAAATTTACTTTCAAAATGGATCGTTTGTATTCCATCGATTACACTAAGTAAGAGAGTAAGATTGTAACATAAACCATTTTAAAATATTAAAATACATTGAATTTTTAATTTAAAACAAGTTTTACAAGCTATTTTCAATATATTGAATAAAATATGATGAACAAATTCTTGGCACAAACTAGGTGGAAATCTTGTCACGTTCGCGATGTCGTGTTACAAATTACTAACAAAACTTGTTAAATAAATAAAATGATAGTAACAAATCAAAATTATTTCTAAAATGGAAAGCTACTTTATTTTATTATGGTTTAAGAGTATTTTCATCCAAATTACTCGCCACATTTCGCAGACTTTCGCATTTATCAAGATGAAGTCAAACATGACATTCATTTCTCGTCGCGTTCGCGATGCATTGTTGTCTATAAATAATTCGAAAACGACAGAAAACATTTTTGAAAATGTCAATTTTTGCCAATTTTTTTTTTTTCATTTAAAGACGTACAAATGTCGCGTTCACGATCCTGGAAATACCCATATGCACATTAATTTTAAATATATTTGAAGACCTTTTTTAACAAATTCCATCTCATTTACCTCGAGTTTAACAAGAGTGTCTGTTTTTTTTTTTATTCTCTCCGGCTTGAGCTCCTCCATGAATTTATGATGTCGCTTCTCCGACATTTTAATTAAAATAATTTACTTGTATATCTTCTCAGTTAATTAATTTAAATTTTTACTTTTTCTTTTTTTATAATGTTTTACTTTTTCGGCAACATTTTCAGTTACACATAATGAAAAACATTCCAAGCAAAGCCTTCTTTTTTGACACTGACAAAAAAAGTGTTGTCAACTACAAAATAGTGTTGAGTAACGTCGATGGCAAGTGTGCTTTGCTATAAAGAACAATTTGAAAGGAACATGTTCACTTGTTGAAATAATTGTATTTGATTTATTTATTTTTTAATTCGATTCCCACTGCCAACGATAATAATTTTTTAGATCTAGTTTTTTCAATCTTATAAGAATTTATCTAGTGACGAAACCGTGTTTTGAGATCCCTAAATTCTGGGTAAACTAATTTATAGTCCATAATTGTAATTTCAACGATTTCAATATTTAATGTATAAAATTCACTTGATTACTTTGCGTTGTTTGTCAAACAGAATGAAATTTTGCTGACAAGAAAGTAACTTTTAAATCGTATTTGGGCTGTTTGTAGGTACAAGACATGCAGCCAGGAGGACGGGGACTGAGAAGCTGAAGTCCTTGCCCCAATGCGTCCAAATGAAGGCTCATCGAAATGCCCGACACGGACAAGGACAGCCTGCTCAGCTTCAAGGCTGCCCAGCAATGGCAGAGGAA
Organism: Drosophila suboccidentalis; assembly: GCA_037043435.1. Taxonomy (NCBI): domain Eukaryota; kingdom Metazoa; phylum Arthropoda; class Insecta; order Diptera; family Drosophilidae; genus Drosophila; species Drosophila suboccidentalis. The sequence goes on from JBAMBK010002320.1 coordinate 996,463, forward strand.
GGTGTCGGAGAAGCGGGCAGATGACGCTCGACGGGCCGGACTTGGAGCTTCAACGGACAACTACGCGGAATCCACACGGCGGAATACACAGACCTCACGAAATTCCAAGATCGATAGCGATACCGAAAACGACTCGGCAGCCTCGCTGGAATTGCATAAGAAGAAGAGGAAGACCCTGGAAGCCACAAGGATCAGCAATGCCGAACACGGCTTCGAACTCTGCTATCATGAGCCGATTAAAGTTCGATTTAAATCCACCGTTGAAAGACCCTCCACCTATTCGAGATCAACTCTACTCTGATTTAATACCTTTTAAATGGATAACGACAGTTTGTTCAAAGGAACAGTTTATAAGTCAGCTCAATGCCCTTTTAAATTTATATGTACTACTTATACTTATTGTAACTAACTTATTAAGGATCCAAACGAAAATCTTTGACAAATGAATTAATAAAACATGAGGAATTATGTAATTTATTTTTATTATTATTTGAATACCTTTCATTGACCGCGTTCACCAGAACTAATCAATCAGTAATCATGTATCACAAATCAAACAAGTTTTGATATTTTGAGGCAAAATCAAAGTTGTCATTTCTTTTTTTGTCAAAGGTGTTCATATTTATTTAGAAAATTCAAAACAATTCGGCGCAAAATGCTGAATGAAATGGGAATCAGCACAGGAAAAATCCACATTTAATATAATAGTTGATATATTGGATTTATTAATAATTAAGCCAATATTGTATGCGCATTTAATACTTTATATGAGAAAGTTTAAAGCACTTTTCTTAACCATATCCCTTTAAAATAAGCAGATTCCAACAACTTCTTTGCTTTTTTTTAAAAAAAGACCTAATTAGTTTTAATTGTGTGGTTTCCTCATTAATTTATTTTATTTTATTTATTTATTAACTTGATTCTAAGCATTCCTAGTTTTGTCCTATTTACTTTCAAATCTTGTGCTCGATTTGTTGTATCGATAACAAAGCATCACAATCAGAGAATTTCAGCGTACTATTTTGATGATGATTTTTCATTAATCATAATCACAAAATTTAAAATCATGATTGCTAATGGCTGCCGTTCACACAAATTGATTGATTGATTGATTACAATCACTCCAACTCATACCTAGACTTTCCCTTCAAAATCTCAGCTGGAAAATCATTTTCCCAGTCAGTTTAATTGTTTTCAATATGTTAAGAAATCAAAAAAAAAAGAAAATAGTATAAATTAAATTGTTGTTTGGCATGCATCCATGGATCGTTCCGGCAAGGCGCCCTCTCTGAAGCGCGGGCTTCCGGAGTTGGAAGAGGCGCACTCCAAGAAGAAGACGCTCCTGGCCGACAGCAGTCGCCAGAGCGTCCGGGAGATCGTCGACCAATGGCGCAAAGTGGCAGCCGAGAAGCGTTTGAGCCAAAGTCAACAGGATGGCGAGCTCAGTATCCTGCCCAGCGTGGCGTTAGTAAAAAGGGATGCAGATCACAAGGGCAGTGTAAAACGAGTTAGTGGCGCGTCTAAAGGATCCTACTCGAGAACCGTTATCGTTACCAACTACCAGCAACCGCCCAGGACCAGCATGAACGCCACTCAAATCGAAACGGACCAGGGAGCTGCCCTTTATTACCATCAGCCAGTGAGGGGAAGCTTGAATGCGGAAAGTGCCAAGAGACAAACTGCACTGAAATCAGTTGAAAATAAACCAAGATAAAAAGTCGGCACTCGAATTTTTGTTTGTTGTTGTTGTTTGTTGGGCAACCTCAAGAGGTAATCCAATAATTGGTAATACGCATTATTCACGCCCGGCAATTTATGGCAAATGCATTGCCAACGAATCCATCCATAGTTCATAAATAATCTATGAATCAAACCTCAACCCTCCTCCTCAAAAACAAAAAAAAAACAACACAAAAAGTGAGCAAATTTATGCGGTTTTTTTTGGTGGCTTTTCTTTTGATTGTTGCAAGGGTTGTTCTGGCTTTCAAGTGGTTTTCCATTTTATTTTGCGTGTCTAACTATTCGCAGTAGAATTCCAAGCTCTTTTTTCTATTTATTTTTGATGTTATTAATCGTTTTGATGTCCTTTCTGCTTATCGACTCATCACAATCTGCAAGTCGTATGTAAACTTGAACGTCTGCTGACGATGATGGATTTGTGCGAAATGAGACGCGTTCTTCCCGGCGACAAGTCACCCACAATCAAGTGGACACCTTGTTGTGTGTGTGTGTGTGTGTGTGTGTGTGAGCTCCAAGTTCGCTTTTGTATATAGACACTTTCGCCGCAGCCAATCAGAATACGCGCTTGTACATAGCAATTTCCCCTTTTTGCTGTCATGTATAGTGCGCTCTTTCTATCGCATTGTGTTTTGCGTGTCAATGCAGCTGCTTGTGCTGCTCTATTGCGCAGCGCTGTCTAATGCTATCCTTGTCTGCACACAGACGCCTTAGCCGGGACACAAACCACTGCATTATGCATTACACTTGTTCATTTATTTTTAAGAATTTAAGTAATTTGAAGATTTAGAAATGTTTTAAAATAAGTTTTATTGCTATTTGATTGTAAATTAAATAAACTAATAACATTAATAGTTTATTTATTGAAAAAATGGCTTTGCACTGTCAATTATAATTGAAAAATTTTCAATTAGTTTTTGTTAAACACTTTACAAGAATGCGATTGTCCTAAAATTGTAGAAAAACAGATTTTTCCAAAAGCAGTTTCCTTTAAATATAATAAAGGAATCTAAGATCATTAATCATAAAATCAAGCAGTTGACAGTTTTCAGACCAATAAAAGGACAAACGTATAAAGTATTCTGTCGATGTCAGTTTTCTAAGTAAAATCAACCCCGATTATTGGATGCTTAATTCGTGCTCTGTTTTTGCCTGCGGACACAGCTGATTCGACTTTGAATTGAGCAGCAACAACACTAATAATAATCATACGTTGACTGCCGAAAAGAGGGCGTGGCAGCGCAAGGGCGAAGGCACTGGGAGAAATGTTCGCGTGCCAAAACGGAAGTGTCTCAAAATTGAATTTGCATAATGTTTAAAAAAGTGAAGGGGGAAAAAAAGGTAGCAGGGGAAGTGGCAAAAAACGAAGAGAAGGTCAAGTGTGAATGTTGTAAGCTGTTGTAAGAAAATGAATTTATAAATAAATTATAGAAATATAGAAAAGTAACTAATATTATTTACATTTATAGAATTTATGTGGAAGAAATCGTATAGAAATTGGCAGACATACAACCACTCCCTTTACAGGGTATAAAAATAGCAAGCTAAAGTCCTGGTCTAATCCATTCATTAAACTTTGTGATTACACTGACCACAGAAAGAAAAAAAAGGGGATGGCAAGGACACACACACACACACACGCCCCTGCTTAGCTCCGTAACCCTTAGGTCCAGCCACAATCACAACCCCCACCACAAACTCTAAGCCAAATTTCCTATGCAAGCAGATGAGACGGAGACTGAGACTGAGGCTGAGGTTGTTCAGCCAAGTGAATAAACTGACTGCTGACAGGCTCATTAAATGCCGCATTCAGTCAGTTGGCCCTGACCAGTTGAGGATTGTTTAAGAGGAGAAGGAGCAGGATTCTCTCTCTCTATTTCTCTTCATGTTTGTTTAGCAACTGCGTCCAGTACTTCAGGCTGGTCACACTGGCCCCGGGGCCAAAGTCAACACACGTCAAATTGAATGCCTCTCCCGTTGCCGTTTCAACAACTGCTCTGTTATGAGTTTGCCACGCCCACACGCCCACTCACCGAATATGGCTAATTTCCAGCAGCGAGTTACAGCTTTAAAGAAAAAGAAAAGCGCATAAATAATGCGAGGAAAATTGTTAGAAATTGCCAAAACAATTTATGTTGACATTATCTCAAGAGACATTTTTTTTCTTTTCGTGCCCCTCAGCGAGAATGATTAATTACCGCAGCGAAGTCGGATATTTGAATATGAAAAGCGATAAAGTCGTGATAAGTGAGCAAAAGAAAATGTGGAAAAATGCAGAACAGAACTGAAACTGAAACTGAGGAAGAACTTTGCTTATTGCTCCCCAGTTGATGATAAACCTGCACGACGCTTTAATGAACTGAAGCATTTCATCATTTCCGGCCAAGATTTCCACGCCAACTGTCCAGTTGTGAATAAATTAGGCAAGAGAGAGAGGGAAGACGGAGAGGAAGTGAGAGAGAGAGAGAGTGGTACTCATTGGTATGCCTTAAAGATAACTGCAACTGAAATTCACAGTTGACATTTGGGATTCCAATTGATTTGCCCGTTCGATTTGTGTTTGCTTTGCTGATTTTCGCATTTTGTTTTTGTTGGTTTTCTATTTGCCTAAAAAATTGCAAATTTTCCAAATGAAAATCCTTGTGCGAAATGTATTCAAATGAGCGAATGAGAGAACTGAAGAATATTGACATTTGATTTGCATTTATAATGGAAACGTGATGGGAGATTTCAGTTTTCAGTTTTGAGATTGCAACAAACAAAAAAAAGAAAAGCATTAACGATCTGTGTTTATCACAGCAAAATCATCCTTACCATCGAATGTGTTAATTTCTCTATCTCATCTTTTCTCCTCTCTCTCTCTCTCGCTTCTCCCATACTTATTTTTGAGACATATTGCGCATAGAAAATTGAACAACTTGGCCTCGGGATGTTTTCACCATAAAATAATCTTTTTAAGCCGAAAACAAATTACAAATAAGAGCCCCTCCATATAATTTGTTCCCATTTTTATTTTTTCTTTCTTCTTCCGCCTGTTTTACATATTCTCTCTCGTGTTTTTGCCTATGCATTCCCATTCCGGGGTGGCTCTTTCTCTTAACAAATTATAATGTATTGAAAATTGACAGAATTATGTAATGAATAGAAAATTATGCAAATTACAGTGCAGTTACATTTAATGGCAAGACCTTTTCTCTCTTCTCTTCTCCGTTCTCTCGTTGTTGGTTAAGGGCAAATCGAACGACCCGCAAGAAAACGAATCGAATTCCAATTTTATTGGCAGCTCGTAAGATGTCGAACCCTTAGAACCCTGAAAACCCCCATAAAAGGTAAAAAGACCTGTCAAAGCAGAGGTAAAGCTGATGTCGGAGAAAGCAAATGAAATGCAATGATAACAACTTGGAAAACTTGAAAGAAATTACATTTAAATTCAACAGAAATTGTTTAAAAACTAGTCTTAAAAAAATAAGAAGTGAAGTACTAAGAAATCTTGTATTGACTTTTATATGAACTTCCGCATTAAGACGAATGTTAAAAAAATAATGACAAATATCGTTTAAGATACTCAATAGTAAATTCAAAAATATGCTCCAATTTTGTATGTTTCGGATTGTTTTAAAACTCGTATTTCCCATTCTAAGAACATGTTAATCGTAGAGCTCAAAATTTTGATAATTCCCAGAACTGAGTCGATTTACACGTGAAATAATTTCGGGTTGAATTCAAGACAAAAATAAATTTAAAATTGGTATGTTTTGCCTTAATCCTTACTTAATAAAACTTTGGAAGCTACTGTGTTATTACGTAAACCAACTAATTTGGCAGCATCTTTTAAGATCCTTGGACTCTCAGCAAGGTGTCAGCTTGTGAACTCTACGTGCCGAGTGAGAGACAAGTAGTGTTGCCACTTGCACCACACCCAGTCAGACCCACCCACAACCCAGGGCACCACAACTCACAGCACCATCACAGCAACTAATTAGCATTTGCAGTGCGACAAACTTGAAACTTTTGGCAGATGAAATTTCCCAGGGACGTCACACACAGCACAAAGGAATAAAGAGGAAGGCAGAGGAGAAAGAGGAGAAAGGGGGGCAGGATTGTCATGATACCTGCGCCAAGTCAGCAAAGTTGCCCCAAACTTCGGCTGTGGCATAAAGAAGTTGTCAGCGAGCGCGGAAACCTGACTGAGTATCGAGAAAGAGGAAACTGAAATGTTTGATGCCCGTAACATGAGATTTAACCAAAAAAAAAACAGAAATATGAAATAAAATAAAATCTGGACTCTTGGGCCATGTTCATTTGCATTCGTGACTGAAATCATGACAGGAGACAACGCCAGCGACGCGAGTCACGCGAATTGATTCAGCAACAACCACAACAACAACAACAACAACAAATAACAATAACAACAATAAACTTAAACACATATTTTAAAGGCATAAAATGCTCATAACTCTGTCAGAGGTTTCTCGGCTTGCAACCTTAAAATTATGATGTTCTCATTGAAGTATTTTTCAAGCAGAAGCTGCTGCAACTTGCCAACTTGTTCATCATCATCTTCATCATCATCATCATTGTCATTGTCATAATTATTATCATTGTCATCATGTTGTGCGTCATCATGTGTTGTCCTAATGGAAGACAAACATTTTATGGCTGCCTCAAGAAGTCACGGCCTCACGTTGACCTTAGACCAGTTCCTTGACTTCCCTTTCTCCATCCCTCTCTCTCTCTCTCTCTCTCTCTCTGAGCTCCTCCGCTTCCTCTTCACATATTCGTGCACTCGTATTCATTCATTCAATTACATTTTTGCGCACACTCAGCACTAAAGGGACCTCATAAAGCGTCAAAAATTTCAGCAAATGAGCAACTTCTGTCCGCATTCGAACTGCGACCTAGTCTTCTCCTTCGACCTCCTTCTCTCTTTACCCCCTCGTTTGTTGTCCTTCATTAGAAACAGCTCCCGTGGGTATTGAGTATTTGCGCGTCCAAATCGATGACCAACCACACGACTTCAACAACAAACGTGCAGCATTCAACAACATTCAACGGCCATCAAAGTGTTCGCCTCTATTAAAACCGACAGTTGCTGTGTCCTGTGACCCCACAGTGTCAACATTGCGGCTTCGTCAATAGCTTATGCAATCCAGAGTGTCCTTAGACCTCATTCTACTATTGCTACTGCAATTTCAAACTGCTGACCATCGCATTTCCCACAGGAAAACCAAACACTTTTACAGGAACCACACACGATGCTCCACTGCGGAACAACATTCAAGGATAACTGGAGAAACACTGGCCCCCTCAAAGGACTCCCTGATTGTAGGTCAAATTTGGAGAACTTATTGCCTTCCAGAAGTGTTCAAATTTGAGTGATGGCTTACAAAAGTTAGGAAATTGTTATACTATAATTATTTTATAATATTAAATGAAGAGAATTAATTTGAAACAGAATTAAGTTGATTAGAAAATGTAACAATATTTTATGTTCTGAATTATTTATCAAGATTATATGAATATATTATGGTATTTTTCAGTTTTTAATTTTTGAATTAATTTTAGTCGATTTGTATAATATTATATAATCAAACGCGCATCACTGTTTGGATTTACATCACTATTTTAAATGTACTTGCATTTGCTTTTTAATAAATTTACGTTCAACTCTCACCAAAATTTCAGTCAACTTCTTAAATATATCTTGGCAAAATTTCATCACGTTTCGAGCATTGCGGGATTAACTAATTTCGTTCTGTAATTTCAGCAAGGCCTCTTGGAACTTTCAGAAGTTGCTCTCATCTCTCACTTAACTCCTTCATTGAAGTTTTCGCTTCGTCACGCCTGAAATTGCACATAAAAAACGAGAGAAGGAAAATTTTTACGATTTTCCTATGCAAATTTTCGTAAGGGAAACTGGGCAGAGTTTTTTTAGCTCGCAGTTTTTTGGGGTACATTTCGATGTTTTTTCTTCTTTTTCCTAATTTTTTTGTTGTTTTGTAACTCACAGGTGGATGATTTTACGATGCATTTTATGGACTGAGAAATGTTTTTCATTTGGAGCGAATGCAGCGAAATGAATTTGTGAATGCGATAAATAAAAGAGAAAAGTCAATTAGAATTCGTTACAACGTGAAGAAATTAATGGAATTCAAGTAAAGGAAATCCAGGAAAATCTTTGTGCTTTGCACTCGTGGCATGCCCCCAGAACATGCCACACATTATCTGTGATAATAACGCAACAAACTTAACCCTAATAAAGTACAAATGGGAGCAATTCTATTTCATTATGGAGCTCGGCTTATGCAAATTTCAGTTGTAAGAGGACTACACTTATGAGACAGAGAGATAAGCCATAACTGTGAGCCATAAAATATGTCATATTTTAGCCAAATGTTGCAGCACAATTACAATAAACTCATTCGCCATGCCAAGGACTTTCCACTGCCAGGACTCGGCTTCTCATATGGGACAGATAACGACGACTGTAATTAACCCATTCTTCCTTTTATCCATTCCTCTTTTGAGAGTGGCGTGAAAACATTTGCCGCACAAGTTTTCCAAGACAAACACATACACATACACAATTATCCTTTGAGGCAGCAACATCCTGTCATCCTTGTGCCCCGTTTTGGCAAATAAAAAGTGCGCTCAACTCAAGTTAATGCTTTGCAAATTGACACTTGGCCCAAACGAAGGCTCGCCTCGTCATCCATCCAAAAGGGACATCAGTCGAGTCCATCACAAAGTGATGAATGTGCAACTTCCTGGACCTCAACGAAGTGTCCAAGTTCATGTCCGGGCCAAGTAAATTGGATTGCATATCATTATTTTGCACTTGTCTGAGCAAATTTTCACACTTGCCAACTGCAAAAGCAAAGAAAAGAAAAGAAAAGCCAAGGATAATTTATGCGCCTTCTCGGCCAGTTTGAGTTCCCTTCGCCTTTTGATGGACATTCCCAGCAATCGTCCTGGGACTTTGCCAAATTCCTTTCGCAATTGAACGAAATCCAATAAATAAAACTTCCAGCTACCCAAAAATATTCAGCTCAGTTAAATTTCAGTTCAGTTGAGTTGAGTTCAGTTCAGTTTCAGTTCATGTGTGTAAGATAATATTTGTCTGGCGCTAATCGAAGACGATCTGGAGATGTCCTGGACAACCCTCTTGGGCCACTGAGAAAATGGTAGAGACACTTGGTCCTTTTAAGAAGACTGACAAATCTTATTTGTTGAGCTTCACTGGGATTCTTTTAAGTCTTTTAGAAACTAAGACTTAATTTAAGCAAATAGTAACTTACAACATAATAAATCTCATATGAGTTTTAAGAACTAGAATGGTTACTTAAAATTCTTAATTTAAGTTGGTCTTAATTTAAGCTGAAATGCTTAGACCAATTTGGACAGATTATGATACTGTGGAGTTCATAATATTCATTTTATAATTTATTCATTTTATGTTTTATTTGAAATAGACATATTCAAGAATTTTTTGTCTAAACTGACTTTAAATTAGTCAAAAGTATAAAAACAAAGAAATTACTTTTCTATGCAATTTCTCTTAGTGTATTTTGCTTGTAAAACTGTCGAAAACAATAAAAGAATACAAGACGCAGTTCAATTAACATAAAAAAGCGATTTATTTGCCAAGAAGTCGAAGCAAGATTAATGGAGTACTTGCTCTTTCCCTCGCACTCCCACACACTCCACCCTCTCTCTGTCTCTCTCTCTCTCTTTTCCATTTACTGCTTCGTTGTCAGGTGTCAAAGTTTAAATGCCCGCTGTGGCATTTAATTGGGCGTGTCAGGACCTGGCTATAATTAATATGCTAATAAAATATCTCATGACAGCTGAACAAGAACTTTTGACAGTCTTCCCCTCCCCAGTCTCCGCCCCCTTCTCTTGCCACTGTTTGTGGAATGTTGTGCAATAAAGTGCTCGGCATGTTTGACTGACATTCCGTGCTACATATTGAGTCTGGCTGTAAATCATGATTATCTTTTTATTGCTGACATTTGCGGCCTCTTTATGAACTTCTCTCTCTCTCTCTCTCTTCTCCCCCTTTTGAGGGGGGATATTCGAAAGCTGGCTAACGAGATTTGCAATGGTTTTTTCTTTCTTTTGGATGGCACTCTAATGGTTATGGCTAAGCTTTGGGGTCACTTGCAGGACTCGCAGGACTCTCAATTGACATTGCCATTGCCGTTTCCATTGCCATTGCCATTGCATACCTTGAGGCGCACTTTGCAGTCGCTGCCAAAAGGCATTCCAATCGAATGCCATTCGATGATAGAAATCGTGCTACACGCTACACGTTAATCCAGTCAAACATTTAAACAGACCCATTGCCAAGTCCTGCCAGGAGCAACAGCAGCAGCAGCAGGACATCTTACATTGTCCAGGCATGAGGCCAACTGCCAAAGATTAGTGCCAAGGGACGGGGGACGGGGCCAAGAGTGAGGGGAATGCGCCGAAATGGACGTCCTGTCGTTTGCCAGGCTCAAAGTGCCATCCGGGCGACAATGCAACATTACAATAATGTGCATTTTTATGGACAGTTAACGGCTGCAGATGCCATAAACGCATTATCCGACAAACATCAATGGAATGCCAATGCCAGGACATGTGAGAGAGCCAAGCTGACAGCCAAGTTAACAGCAAGAAACTTTAAGAAATTCCCAAGAATCTAAACAGAGTTTGAATACCAAAACTTGAACTTAAAAGGCAAAATTACAAATAAATAAAAAATAGATTTTTTAACACTGAAAATTAAATCTATAATATTTGTTGATTAAGTTGAAGTTACATATAATTTAATTGATCGTTTTGATCGATAGTTGTGTAAATACTTTTACCTGTTTCAACTTTGTCAATATTAGCCAAATTTACCAACATATTCCTTACCAACACATTTCCAATAGTTGCTGGAGCAATAAAATCTAATCTCATATCTTAATGGTGTTAGCTGAGTGAATCATGACTTGATCTATAGGACGACTCGGTGTCCCAAATGGTGACCACAAATCTCTCTGGCTGTGGAAGCAACAGTTAAGCGGCTCCCACAAGTGGAGCAGGACAATAAATAAGCTGAGAAGAGACAAAGGAACCATCTAAATTAATTATTTATAGGATAGGCGTCCACTGTGGTGCAATTGGGCTGAATAATAAAACGATTTGCAAGTCCGAACTGAACATGAATTATGCCCAAGGATAAGCAGAAATATTACCAACTGGCAGATAAGATACGAGTTTAAATTATGACGGTTAAATGTTAAATGGAGCCAGAGTCAAACTTCATGAGAGACTACTTCAAAGTTATATCTTAAAGTGGAGCTTGTAAGGTTAGGATAACAAACCCAATAAATACAGGAGTAGAGATGGAAGGAGGGGATAGAAACAACAAGGACAACGGGTACTTTTGAATGGGAGTAAATCTAATTTTAAGAGCTGCTTTCCCCCCTCAGGGCGCACCCACCAATTATATTAATACAGTTACTCGAATTTATGACTCGACAGCGGGGTGGTTGGAACTGTAACTGAAAGGGAAAGAGAGGGGAAGGAAAGTGTCGCCAAATTGAATTTGCATAATTTTAAAAGCCGACTGCGGCTTCCAAGTGGCTAAGTGTGTTGGGCATATTGACAGGACACGCTGGCAGGACTCGCTCTCACTCGAATCCCGCACGGCGCAATCGGAATGGAAATGATGTTTTTGATTTTGATTATGCAAATTTAAGTGTCGCAACAATGTTGTTGCTCATTCGACTTGAAAGTTGACGCTCCATGAACTCTCAAGAAAAGCCCCCAGCTAAAAAAATATCTTTTAACAATCAGTTGCAGCTTAAAGCCGAGCATGTTAATTACAAAGTGGCCTCTCAAGATGTTATAGATATATGTCTAATTTAGTCGACAGTCAACATACTTACTTGCAGCACTGTTTAATTGAATGCGACCCTCGAAACAATTCCTCACTCTGAGGTCAGCACGCTTGTCAACTTGACTGAGTTCTTGGCGACAGTTTAATGGTCACCCTTAAAGTCGGACTCTGATATTAATCCATGATTTTCATATAAATTACTTCATTACAGCCGTCCTTCAGTTGCCTTTCTGCAAATGTTTGCAATGAAAGTCCAACTGGAATTTATATTTATTTAGTTTCTAGGGAAAGTGTTGACATCATCGCCATATAACTTTCTACTTAGACCAAACCAAATTTATTCTTAGAATATATTATAGCAGATAGCATAAAGTTAAGAAACAATATAGGGTTTTGTTAATTAAAAACGCTTTTTATATATTGTTAACTCAATTAAGCATTGAGTAAAATTTAGAATTGCTTGTGTTATTTGAATTTATATCAAGAACTGAGGCGTATATCGACTTTCATTCTTTCTTTCCTACAAACTTTATTCTCTGCTTATGTTCTCTGTTTTATAAAACTTCTCCATATCTCCCAAAGATTTTTCAATGTTTCCCAATGTTTCGTAAAATATGAATTTGTTTCCTTATGTAAGTTTTAAACCCAGTAAGTGCGACTTTTAAAGCTATACACTTAAAAGAGCATTCACCTTTGCCATTTTTAGAGCATGAAAAGAAATTCTTTTGTTGAAATTTAAAGCGATAGAAATCGACAATCAATGGGAATGCGTTTCAATGAATAGACTGAAAAAGACTTGAAGTTATCACAAAGCAGAAGGCTGAAAGTGTTTGCATTTGTATTGACAGATTTGCAAAAATATTTCATTGCCGTCTCTGTCTCTCCAGGGTCGCATCCTGGGCACGGTCACGTTTTATACGAATTTGAACGGCAATAATCGATCCCTGTGGCACTTTTAAAAAGAATAAATCCGATTTTCAATGACACAGAGGGTTGAATTGCTCTAAAAAGGAACTCGGAACAGATAAAGAAAGCTTAAAGTTCAGGTTTAAGGTTAGACAAACCCTCGAATTAAGTGACAGCATGTTTCCAAGTTATTTTTGTACTTATATTTGTTCTCTACTGTTGACTCTTCATTGTAGGCAAATCCGAAAGGATTAAAAACAAATCCACTCGAAATTGAATACGATTAAATTCGAAATTGACCTCTGGCTGACCATATGCAAATCCCTCTCCCCTCAATGAAAACCCTCATTTAATCGAGCTGTGAAAGTCAGAACAACCCACAGAATTGGAGAGAGAGAGGGAAAGGGGGAAATCCTCTTCTACAGTTTTCATTGTTGTCGCAACATTTTAAAATCGAATTTTAGAAGGGTGTCTGCTTCACATGGTCACGGCACACACCGCAATCGACGGCTTCTCCTTTTTTATAGACATGCAACAATGCGAAGGGTTGCAACACTGGCACGAGTCGGACTGGGGACTGGGAACTGAAGGGTGCTCTCCGACTCTCTCAAAACATAATTACGTATGTACATGTAAACAATAATTTAATTTCACACTAATGCAACAAATTTGTGGGCTGATTGCGGGTTTTGTTTAACAAGACCATGTGGCATGCAACACTGGCGAAGGTGTTTGCCACCATAAAATATATGTATCTATAGGGTATGTTTCGTGTTCCATTTATGACACACGCTGATTGCCTGTTATGTTAGATTTATGGGGCTACCCTTATGATTCCCGTGAATATCAATCCTTTTTCATATTTTCAATCAATAAATAATAGCAGAAACAATGGAATTTAAAAGTAAAAGTGTTGGAAAACGCCAAAATATTTAGCTACTGCTTCAAAACTTATATCTGGTGCGACTTACAAAAAGAATAAATCCCATTCCTTTTATTAATGTTAATAACTTGTATAAAAGATACATCTTATAGTGTTGGAAAATGCCTAGATATGCAGCTACAGCTACAATTTAAGAACAAATAATTGTATAAATAGTAATGGAAGTATTTTCTATTGATTTCTATTACTACCCTTATGATTTACCATCCGATCAATCCTTTTCTGTCAAATACACAGCTCGCAGTGTTGCAAAATGCCTCAGAATACAGCTAGTACTTTAAGTTAAAGTCAAGCCAATGTTGTCACATATCATTTAAGGACCAGCACTGATTTTGGCAACTGTCCTGGTGGGCGTGGCAGACGTCAATGCCAAAAAAGCAAAGAATTTCAATTGAAAATCATTCAATTGTGGAAAATCTAACCGAGGGATGCATGGATGGTCCCCAAAAGAACACACAGAACAGAGTTCAGCTCGATAGTTTATCCATCACAATCACAATCAGAATCCGAATCAGCGACAGGGAATCGCTTCTGCTTGAATTAAGCTAAATGAAGAAGCGAGTCCTGGAACAGGATGTTCATTAGGTTCGCTGCATTCGGTTATTAAATCTAGATATCGCACCAGCCTCGATGAAACATCGATGAATAATACATGAAACGGTTAATGATAGAGAAGTGCATGGCTCCAGGATTAAATGATTATCTCTCCACATGTGGGTGGACGGTATTTAATTCCTTCCACGAAGGGGAGTCGTAATTACCCAGACCAAAGTTCGGGTGTTAATCAGTCGAGAACCGGAACGAGTCTTTGAGCCTGGAACTTTGCAAAATGATTTACTGCTGCGGCAATATTGGAAAATGAATTTGTGCAAAATATTTGCGCAAATTAGTGGGCAACCAACCTTCGTTATTTGCGCAATTCATCTGGCCACAAATTGTTGTCCATTTGTGTAACCGGATGCGACAGTGTCCCTGCTCCAACTCCTCTTTCTCCCTCTCTCTCTCTCTCTCTATCTGTTGCTGTCTCACATCAGCATACGTAATCCAATGAAACGAATGCTTTATTGGCTTAATGGAGCTGACGAGGAGGAGAAGGAGCAGAAGGACAGCATGTGGGCATCGCTCTGGCCTCCAGAGGATTCGAAAGTGTATCGAAATGAAAAAGGACAATTTAATTTAATTTGCCGCAGCGGACAGCCTGAAAGGATATGCGCAAATGCCAAAGGACTGCGCCCATAATTCACACTTGTGGCCAACATATTTGCCCTTCCCTTCCCTTCCCATCCCCTCTCATATGTGGAGATCTCTGGCAGCGAACCTTAATTTATGGCCACTAATTACGGCGATGATAAATTTCATTTCGAATTATGACTGCGAATTAATGCTCCCGGAATTTTATAATCCGACAGGCAGCAGGGAGAGAACTCGCTTCTCCCCTCAAAATGTGAGCAATAAAAAGATAATCATGATTTACCGACAGCATCAACATTTTTGGAATTCCACTTCGGAATACTTATGTCAGAGCACTTTATTAGATGTCCTGGCTGTCAGCATGTCCTTGTTCAACTGTCACGCGACATTTTATTAGCATATTAATTACAGGGGGAAAAGAAAATGTGGAACTTGGACTTGGAACTTCAACTGGAGCAATTAAATGCTCCAACGACCAATTCAACTTTGACACCTGCCAAGTCTCTTTGGGCAGGGGAAACTTTTCATTTGCTCACCTTGGGAAAATCTCATTAATCTTTGTTCCTCCCACACTCCCAAAAGCAGCAGGCGGGGTAGGTGTAAACACAAACAAATCTCTTTTTTATGCTAATTGAAGAAAGTTACACATTTTTTTATATTGGTTTAAGCATTCCTGTATTTTCACAGGGAAACAATTCCAAGCTCACTTATCGATTTCATTTAATTATTTTTGCATAAAAGAAACTAATTAAAAGGCTGTCGAGGGTCACATGAGTTTGTGTGAGTGTGTGTCTCTGTGTGTGTGTGCTCGGGGAATTACCCAACTCAACAATTCCCGAGCGGGCGGTAAACTAATTTGTATAAACTAATTGAGAGATTTGTTCGAACGAAACAACTTCATTTTATGACGTGTCTCTCATTAGCAATAAAACCAGAAAAACCTACGCATATAAATACATACGAATATACATAAATGGGGGCCATAAAATTGGGCTGATTTGCCAAAATAGCAGTGCAATTGTGGACAGTACTTAGAGCAGGAACTCATTAAGTTGCGCTTAACTAGAACTAATTGCCAAGCTGAAATAATATTGCGAGAATTAAATAGTTTTGGGTTTAAGCTTAGGGAAATCATAGGGAAACAAAAGAAATTAATTAATATACATATGTTACAGATATGCATGCTCAATTCTTCAATTCCGCTTTGTGTTGTATTCGTAAACGTTTTACAGACTGCAGAAACTACTGGCGAGTATACACATTTCTATTTTCCTTATTATCTGATTTCTTATTAATTATTTAAATATTATAATTATGTTACAGATATGCATGCTCAATTCTTCAATTCCGCTTTGTGTTGTATTCGTAAACGTTTTACAGACTGCAGAAACTACTGGCAAAATACACATTTCTATTTTCCTTATTATCTGATTTCTTATTAATTATTTAAATATTATAATTATGTTACAGATATGCATGCTCAATTCTTCAATTCCGCTTTGTGTTGTATTCGTAAACGTTTTACAGACTGCAGAAACTACTGGCGAGTATACACATTTCTATTTTCCTTATTATCTGATTTCTTATTAATTATTTAAATATTATAATTATGTTACAGATATGCATGCTCAATTCTTCAATTCCGCTTTGTGTTGTATTCGTAAACGTTTTACAGACTGCAGAAACTACTGGCGAGTATACACATTTCTATTTTCCTTATTATCTGATTTCTTATTAATTATTTAAATATTATAATTATGTTACAGATATGCATGCTCAATTCTTCAATTCCGCTTTGTGTTGTATTCGTAAACGTTTTACTGACTGCGGAAACTACTGCCGAGTATACACATTTCTATTTTCCTTATTATCTGATTTCTTATTAATTATTTAAATATTATAATTATGTTACAGATATGCATGCTCAATCCTTCAATTCCGCTTTGTGTTGTATTCGTAAACGTTTTACTGACTGCGGAAACTACTGGCGAGAATACACATTTTCCTTATTTTCTGATTCTTTGTTCTTTCTTCTTCTTTTACAAAATATTATTTTAATCACTATCTTTCTCTTCTCTCCATTATTTTCTTAAAGGTCTCACTGGCTTCATTACTATTTTATCAATTTTACTCATTCATTTTACCATCATAAGCTTTTCTTATTCTGTTAACTTTAACCAAAAATTTGACCATTTAACCATTTTTCTATTGTTAACCTTCTCTTACATTAAAATCCTCTTTACTGTAACTTGAAAGCCAAGTCCTTCTGTTATCTTTGTATCTACATTTATGGACTAATAGATAATGTAACTTTTGAAATTGTTTCCCAGACAGAGGCAGCTCCTTCTCCCGGCTGTTCCGCTTAATTGGAGGCAACGCACCGTCGACATTGTCCTTGTTATCCGACCATGTCCCATATGAGAATCAGGCCAAAAGCTGCTGAGGTAAGTGGAGTAGAGGGGGGAGGGGAGCGTGGCGAATGGGTTTATTGTAATTGTGTTGCAACATTTTGTTAAAATATGACATATTTTATGGCTCAGAGTGCTTTTATCTGGGCCCACATGTGTAATTTGCATTTGCATTTTCAGCCAAAGACAGAAAACAGGAATTTCCACCTAAATGAAATAGAATTGGTCCCATTTGTACTTTATTAGGGTTAAGTTTCGGTTCGTAATGAGCCCAAAGTGAAGCTCTCGCTTCTCTTTCTCTGCTCCGATGGCAATCGAGACACATTAGAGTCACATTTCAGGGCCATATGCGAGCTTGAAGTTGATTTTGTACACTTTTGTCTGATTGATTTTTTTATTGGGTCTGTTTTTTATTTTTTGGATGGTCTGCTCGTTTGGAGGGAACATTTCAAATTGCAAAATATGCGCGGAATTTCTTGTACTCGTGGTATAAAAATCTTTTTAGTTGGCGTCTTTTGGGTCTAAAGAAAAACTCAAATATGTTTTCTGTTCAGTTTTTTGTTTGAATGTCTGCGATGTCTTTTGGGCCCTTTAGCGCTACTTTTGTCGAACGCTGAAAGCGTGTACCGGGTGCCTCGGACGGACGGGTTCGGTCAGGGGCAATGTGCAGGTGAATTGAATCGAGTCGATTCGAATCGCATCGAATCTCAACAAAAGTATCTCTCGATAAATTAAATCAAATTTTTTACATTTTTCTGCATGTTTAACGCGTGCAAGGAGTGAGGACAAGAAATATAAACTGAAATAAGGCTGAATCAGTTGGAGAGATAGAAGACTGTTGGTGGCAGGACTTTTATGTGGCTAATGTATTTTTACTTTGATGATTTTACTTGAGTTCTTATATTATATTTATCTCAACTATCCCTCTTTGATATTTGCTCGTATCTTGCTATTTTCTGCTCTTAATTTTATAGCCTTTCTTTCTTTAAATATTAATTATTAAACCACTATAGAATACAACTATAGATTTCAACTCTTCTATATTGTAGCTATATTGTTCCCATTTCCTTCTATCTCACTCTCAGCTTTAGATTCCCTTTCCATTTCTAACTTCCGTACTCGCATAATCTCTTGTCAGCATTCATCTATGCTTTCATCTCAATTGTAGTTATGCTTTCTAATCAAATCATCAGTTCACACCAACGCTTTAGCGCCTGCAACTTCAACTTGGCTTCCGTCTAGATTCCAGATTCCAGAGTCCGTCTTCCTGCTCAGCTCAGCTTCTGGTGATTTGATGATTATGCCCAGAGCGCAGGCTTTCATGTGTGTCATCGGAAATTGCTTTGGCAATTTCTTAACTCGTTCCTCTCCCCCCTTTGACTTGCCCTGTCGCCTCAGCGCTAACACGCCTCATCATTGCCGCCGCACGCTCGCTAATAAACCCCGAGAACTGGGACGTAACCCTTCCCAAGGGCGGAGGGAGGCGTATCGTCTATAAGTCGTATCTGGGCATGTCATCGCTCAAATAAATGTGAAAATGCTAATTTAACCCTTTTTATTATTCATAGTCTTACACTTGGCCGAGCCTCGAATCGTCTCTTGTCGTCTTGTAGATGCGACGATATCATCATCATCATCCTTCCCCGGGCCACAAACTCTATTTGCATTCCTTGAGGTCTAGTTCCTTGGGGGATCAGCAGCCAGATGAAATTATTTTAACTCATCTCGCGTGACAATGTTGCAGTTTTGCTTATTAAGACATTTGTCAACTTAATGCCAAGCCATTTAGTTAAGATTATTAAACTTCAGCTCCAGGATTCAACTAATGAAATGCCTTTCTTTTTTCTTTACATATAACTCTGACTTCCTTCCCTTTCATCTCCTCACATATCCCTAATAGAGTCGCACACGCCCTAAACACGTGTCAATCTCACGGCATTTCCACCACAAAAATATCTGCCCAATTTTTGCCTCGAATTTCATGTGAATTAGTCGTGAATCGAACGAATCAAACGAATGCCACAGCGGCGCGTGTGTGTCAATCAAACAGCAACAAAGAGAATCTATTGTGAATAATTTACTTATGACATTTGCGGAACTTTGACAGCTTTATTGAATTTAATGCCGCTTTTTATGCCAAAAAAAATTGCCAGCTTTTAGTAAATAGGCATTAAATGGGGGCTGTCATATATGGGAAATTAGTATATAATATGCCAAATCAAAATCGAGAAAAGAGATGGTAACTAAAATTAGTTTCAGTCTAATTTTGTACCTAGTGAGGAAATAGAAGGCGGCTTTACTAAAATAATATTTTATTATTGACGAATTCTTTTCAGATCTTTAATATAATATATTAAATATATTTATATATTGCATTTGAATATTTGTTAAATTTCTACTAAAACTGTTACTTCTGGAATTAAAGTAAAATCAATGTTAATTGCGCTCTAAATCAAATCTTGTGGTTCACTTAGTGAAAGACATTAACACTGTTGTTTCGCTTCATTTGTCGGCGATGAGCGGAGTTTTCAATGCCTACAAGGATTGCCCATTAAAAATGTTAATTAGTTGCACAAACATTGAGCATCGGTGATTGCAACGACAGAAGTGGCAAGAAGTGTGTGGAATTTGGTAGACACACGACCACGACCACGACCAGGAACAGGAACCACAAGGCAAAGAAGGCAACTGGAAACTGAAAACTGGAAGCTGGAAGCAAATGCCGACATCGCGTGTATGCAAATTGAATGCGTGGCCTGTCCCCTGATCTCAGGTGTCCCCCAATTGAATGGCAATTAAGATAAATGTTCGCAGCATGTCCGCACTTAAGCCAGCCACCACTACGAGTACAAGAATGAGTGCGAATACGAGTTTGAATGCGAATATGAATACTGCATCTGGACGCTGCTCTTAAAGTGATACTAAACGAAAGTAAAGCCAATAATTATTAACTAATTTCAATGACACTTTGAACTTTAAGCAGAGGCTGTAGCATCGCTTTTGGCTTATTTGAGCTTCATTCTATTGCCGCCCTCGCAGTCTGCATTCAATTCACGATGCTCGTCACGTTTGCGATGCTGTCTGAGTAAAAAATCGATATGAATGCGACCGACCGGACAGAGGCCAAGGCAAAAGCAAAAGCAAAAGCGAAAAGCGGCTGAACAGCTGCTGCAACAGGGGGCAACGCCACGCCCCCCTCATGCCCCTACGCCCACACGTGTAACGGTGCATTGAACCAAAGGCCTGGTGTAAAACTCTTTTACTCACTTCTCTTGACTTTAACTCGAAATGACAACCATTAATTTTCTTAGATATTTCGCTAAGCGTTGCAAACTTTTTATAATTTTTGACTTTTGACAAATCACAGAATTTCATTTCTTGGTCGCGTCATTTG
Source organism: Drosophila suboccidentalis (assembly GCA_037043435.1). Lineage (NCBI taxonomy): Eukaryota > Metazoa > Arthropoda > Insecta > Diptera > Drosophilidae > Drosophila > Drosophila suboccidentalis. The sequence goes on from JBAMBK010002320.1 coordinate 1,016,913, forward strand.
TCAAAAACAAGTGCAATATTGGAATCTAACCCCAAAACTATGCAACCAACCACTCACACACACATATGTATCTGGGGTCAAATGTGCGATACTTTCGTCATGGACCAAAGTTGAATTTTTGGGGCGATTTCAGCTGGAACATAACAAATGACCTTCTTTTTCGCCTTTGAGGGCCAAGATGAGTTATGGTCTGCACTGTGTGAAACGAGAGAGGCATTGGGACACTTAATGTCCCCCAGAGAGCGATATTACGCCCTGCTAATATGCCAGGACACGCTCACAACCCTTTGGTCAACTTGATTAGCTGCATTTTTATGAGAGCAAACAAGATAAACATAATCAAATTTTGGCATATTTTGATGGGCTACTGTTATAAATGAAGAGGAGAGACAAGAAAGGGAATCAGAACTAAAATATTAAACTAAAACCAAGTTCTAACTGCTTAGAGATATAGAAATACTTCTTCGTTTTAATTTAAAATCATTTTATTTATAATATTATGATATTGGTATCATTTTCCTTAAAATATGTTAAGTTGACTACAGGAAACAATTTTATAAAATACATACTCATATTTCTATAAGCTATACTTTCTTAACATTTTATTAATAATATAAATTCATTTTCTTCATAGTTTTCATAGTAAACCTCCCCCCTAACTCTATGATATATCGATTGTTGCAAATATCAAGAACAAGTGGCATTGGATAATTTGCAACCTGCTTCTAATTGTGCTGACAATTTTTATGGCTGTCATATAAAATATTGGAAAATTATGCAGAAATAATGTGTGTGGCAATTGGATGTATGGGGGGCTTTCCATCTGCTACCCGAGAAATGAAGTAGCTTTTATCAAAAAATTAGAGCGTGAAATAAACCGAGCAATACACACAGGCAACTCAATTTATTGGCAGTAATAAATCATAGCTGAAACTGGGATACAAGCTGCAAGTTAACCTTGGCAATGCCGGGGGAGGAATGAAGATGGAAGAGGACAAGTTAAGAGTAAGAGTTCGAGTATCTACGGATAGGTAGAGAAACAGTTTCCTGTTGGATACATTCAAAGTTCTGAGTAGTTTCAAATGTATTAATGAAATTTATATATTTAAAGGTAACCAAGGAGTTTTCGTTTCACGTTGTTTCATTCATAAAATCCAAAGAGCTGTGCAGCATTTTAAAATGTGAGGCACGTGCAACGTCGCGCTATTTGCTGTGGAAGTTGATAGCATCTCAGAACTTGATAAAGAAAAACAAAAAAATACAAAAAACGAAGTGAGGAATCATAAATGAAACAGAATTTAAGATAGAAATTAAGAGAAAGAGACGAAAAATCACGGGACAGAACGGATAAAGGTGCGGGAGTAATTGAAATCTTGAGAAAAGTGAATGAAAACTTTTTTCGGTAGGTGAAATTCAGAGCGCGTGCTGCGACAAGATTGGAATCAACATGAAATCACCATGGAATCAACATGGAACCATCATTGTTCCCTAGACTTGTTAATTGTCGCGCTATGAAATTGAAGAGAGCCCCAGAGATGGCTTCATTCATAAGAAATTTCTTGAGTGGCAGGTAGAAAGATCTCTGGAAATCGAACTCGAAATCATCTTCAGTGGCAGCGGAAATTGATTATAGAGGAAATGTTTATCAATGAAATACTATCGAGCTGTAATTTATAGAGATTTACCAACTTTCAGCCGAAAACTAAGATAGTCTATAGTCAGGCTCACAGTATAGATTAGTCTGAAGAAATTGTATCAAAGTCTGACGAAATACAAATATTCTCCTTAAGGAATCGATTGTCGATCTTTCCTTCCCTTAACTGTATTCCTTTCAAAACTTAATGACCTGATCTTGAAAGCGTTGAGTTCAGATAACTCTTAAGACTATCTGCATCGCGATATCGAGTATTTCCATTTCAATTATTGGCCAAATTTGGCTGAAAATGCGTACGACGGTGCGGCTAGAGAGTTTCCATAAATTAAAATAGAATTCCACGTATGATCGTTGGCATCCTTATAAGCTGATCGCCGTGATCGAGCCATTTAGGGATCTCTTTGCCAGAGAGCCTCCGACACAGAGGCAGACAACTTCTAAAACTGGCGTCCAGTGATGGACACGTGCCTAGCCGCAGTTCTGTAATTTAAATTTTAATTTCCTTTTTAATTGCATTCAATTAGCGAGCGAACTGCATTTGGATCGCAACGGATCCACACTGTCAATCATCGTCATCGAATGGGGCTAATAAACTGTCATAATGGTTGTCAAGTGGCATTAGTTTGAACTGATCGAGTTGTAGTAACTATTAGATTCTAATCAATACAATATCATCAATTTATTATGTTTTGTAAAGGACTTTTTTTAGTATAATTCATTATCCTCAAATTGAACTCGATCGATTGGATCATTTTTAAAACTGATCAAGATGTATTTTCTTTGAGAAAAACGATCATAATTTTATTCAAACATAATATTTTGGGTACAACTTTTTGTTAACAACTAAACAACTCAAATTTCGACTTCTGCTTCGGGTTCAATTCCATTTTCTTTCAGCTGGTTGAAGGCCTGTATCTGTGTATCTGTTGTTGTTCTCTTCTCGCTGTCGACTTGTGGCCGTGGGTTGTATCATTCTATTGACCATTTATGGTATGGAACATGTTTTTACCTTTGGTCGTGTAATGTGACTAATTGGAACTGCTGCAACTGGAATTGTTGCTCATTGTTCAACATAATTACCCAGCACTTGCATCCATCCAACAAGTTTTCACTGACTTTGACGTTGACTTTGACTTTGACTTTGATGTTGTCATCCCACAAAACTGAATCACAAATGAGTTTAGTCGATCAACTTAAATCAAGTGAAATAAGAACTTGTTCCATTCGACACGCTCAGGTAGATCTGTCTCTGGCAGGTGTCTCAAACATTTCTTTCTTCTCTTTTTGAAATTTATGACATTATTGTGTCCATTTTACCTTTCTCTGGAAAATTATTTCGGTGGCTAACAGGACTTGTTGTAGTCACAGCAGGACATTTCTCAGTCCTGCAGTCTTATTACAAGTGTCATAATATTAACAATACCATCACAATAATCGCAACTACACAGATCTTAACTGTTCTTTCAGGCGCCATAATAAAGATGTCTTGGTAAAAAATATGATTTTTCTGAATTTGAAAACAATATAAGAGTAAGAAATTAGTCAATAAAAATGTGATTTAAATTCTGGTTAAAAATTTTGTTTGCAAAGAGAAAACTCCAGCAATTTTTACAATTCTCCATTGTGTCGTTTCAATATGTTCGCAAATTCGTTTCAAATTAAGTATTTGAATAATTTTTTCATTCAAAATTTATGAGCAGGTTAAAAGAAAATGCTCCGACCGGACTCAGCTGTAGTTGAGTTACAGCCAAATTGCGTGCAAAATGGAGAACCTTTCTGGCAATTGTCGATGGCCCAACCCTGAGTTTGTAGGTAAAGCCCAGGCAATTGGGTAAAATGAAGTGTAGTCAGATCCTTTGTCAACATTTTAAATGCATTTTTATTGAGATTCATATCGCGAATTCGCAGACTGTGCAAAGAATTGAATGCGACTTTGAATTGACTTCAAATTCCTTAAATTATTGCCTACCCCCAATGGAAGAGTACACCCACAGGAGCACATATGCTGAGACCAAGGAAACCCACTCCGATTTCGATTCGATTCCGATTGTAATTCTGATTTTGATTCCTAGTCCTATTCCAATTTCAATGCCAATTCCGAACACTGTCGCCTGTTTGCCGTTGCTCGAGTTTAAAATCGTTTTGGCAACTCGCACGTTTTATGCGAATTTGAACGGTAATAATCGATCCCTGCGGCATTTTAAAAAATAAATCCAACTGCGAGACTTGCTTTCTCCTTTGGGGTGGTTGTGGAGTAGAAGTCGGAGTGGGAACACTCTTTGAATTATTGCACTTGGCTTAGTTTTAAGCAGGCAGCACACATGGAACCCGAATCGAGTCGAGTCGAGTCGAGTCTTGGCCAAGTTTTATGCGTTTCTTATCGCAATTTGATTTGGCAGCTAAACTGCACTAAATTAAAAAGTGCAAACAAAACACTTTTGATAAGCATGTCTCAAAGTTTATGGGGCTCTTAAACCTGAATTTAAACAAGCAGCTACTTAATTAGAAAGAGATGCCAGATAAACGCTCGAATATGTTTCGATTTCAAGTGAAAGTGTGAGATGGAGGAAATAAAAGTATTTTTAAAATGAAAAGTTAGGGTGGAAGAGTGAGTCAGAAATTCTATGAACTGTTTGGGAATGATAATTAAGCGAGTAGAAGATATCGAATATATTACCAATAAAGAGACACGATTATTAGGGAAGGCAGAATAAGAGAAAAAAAAGATAGAGATACATCAGAAAATTGAACAACTTAATCAAAGTCAGAAGAATTTTACTTATAATTTAAGATATCGATATCCATCGATATCTTTCCAAAATATGCATGCTTTAAAAAATTAAACAGAAGGTTTCTATCTTTTAAATAAATCTCTGACAGATTAGTCAATTCCATTGCCTTTATTTTATTTTTAAGTTTATTTTCTGTGATTACTTCAACTGTCGTAATTCCATTGTCTCAATGTTTGTTTCGGTAATTAGTATAAAGCCAATAACAAAATTCAAAGTCAAAGCTAATGAATGTCAGCAGCACTGCATGTCCTTTCAACTGTTTTTTCAGCTCCTTGCCGCATGCAAATTCGGCATTGTTCACATATTGACACCCAGAACTCAACCCTCGGGACATGTCAACCCTTTTGTGCCTTCGGCTGGTAACAATTTAAGGGCAGGACAATTGCGCCCCCTTGGCAAAATCGAATTTGAAAGGGAAAGTTTTTGCATAACTGTGAAGTGTGTAAACAATAATTTAATTTTGCACTAATGCAACAAATTAGTGGTTTCATCAGGAGCAGAGGGTAAGGGTAAGGGTTGGAGGGAAGTTGAGACTCGGCTCTGATCCACGTTGAATGCTAATTCAATTGGGGAGCGTTGATAGAGTCGTAGCTGGTCGTAAATTGCGAGAGAAGAGAATTTCTGTCTCATTAATGTCTTTTCTGGGGGAATTCTAGCAATTAAAATACTTTTGGCATACAAATTGATCACGTTCGATGCGCAATCATATTGGAAGATGATGTTGGGATGTAAATCATGATTATCATTTTATTGCCGACACATGTTTTCATTAACAGTCCCCTGTCCCCCTTGAGAATGGGTCAATAACATCCACCCAATGCTGACAAATGATGTCCAGTTGCCAATTTTCCATAATTTCGCAATTCTGCACACTTGCTGTACTTATGACCTATGACCGTAGCAAGGGGGCAAAGTTCAAACGGGATTTACATAATCTTTGGTGGCCATCAATCAAATATTGCACTATGGAGACTCATAACAGCTGGCTCCTTGAAATCACATTTTAATGGGTTAAGGAAAATGCTGCTGCTGGAAAATCCATAAAAATGTCCATTGTGCGTTGCGCTAATTAAACAGCAAGTGCCGCCGAATGTTGCAAGTGAAACGATACGCAACGCGAAAGGGTTAAAGGGTCAAATTAGCATTAATTGGTCATTGAAAGCACTCAAAGGTTAACTTTTAAGTTTCGAAACAAGCCAACAGTGTCTGCCAAAAATGTTGCCCCAGGGAACACTGCAAACCGAAAATGAAATACAAATAAAAATAAAAACTAAAGAATTCATTCGATTGTCCTTTAAGGATGAGACTGGAGTACACAATAATTTGACAAGTCATAATATTGATTACATGAACCAAGATTTATGGTCGACATATGCGATTTGAGGTCCTTTTTAGGGTTTTAGCCTGCGATTATGGCTTGTAATCGAACTGTTCGACAATGTGGGCTATAAATCTTCCGATGACTGCGGCCTGTTACATTTTAAATCGAACTGGAGGAAGATTTATTTCCAGCTACAAGTGTACCCCCTTTTCCTCTCAGCTACCTCAAGTGGATTCTAGGCAACATATGTGCGGGTTTTCCTTTTTTTTTCATCTTTTTTCTCTTTTTTCCCAAACTCACCCCTGGAAAAAGGGTTGCTCAGGGGGAGTGGCAGCTGGTTTGGTTTAGTTGAACTAATTTCGTGCATTTTTTAACAGTTTTTATTTGCTGCCTTTCACAGACGATAAATTTAACGCAATTTCTCAACAATTGTTGGGTTCGCTTTTTATTCTTTTTATGTCATTTTTTTTTTCTTAAAACGCCTTGGAATTTATGCAAATGGGCGTGAAATAGTCGTGGAATTGGTAGCTACAAAAAATGCTGAAAATAAAAGAAATTAACAAACATAAAATTAATGTTTGCACCCAACAAATTTCAGCGACAGGACAGCGGGAATACAGGACTAAAGGACTCTCTGTGTCCTGCACGTGTTTCCATTTGCTGTGTTTCCGATTCGATTCCATTTGCCGCATTCGACACTCACAGGCATTAGCTGAAATTGTTTTCTTTTTCTTACACTTTTCTGTCTTTCACTCTGCTTCCATCTCTCTCTCTTTCTCTCTCTCTCTCTTGCTGTTGCTTAAACTGTCAACTGTTGTGTGATAGAAATCAGAGAGACACACATGCGAATCCTTCGAGCTCATCTCGTACCTGAACGGAATGCACATCAAAATGCAGAGATTGTGGCCAAGTGCCAATAAGAGCGTCAGCTGAATTGGCCAAATGTGCAGATAACTAGAAAATGAAGGCGTTGCAATAGCACAATAAGCACATAAATACATCTATAACGGCGCACAGTGATGATGGGATTAACTCGACGACGACTTGTGCCAATCGATAAATTTGAGCTCGAATCGCGATTAACGAATTTCGGCAGCAGCAACTTTAATTGCTCTTCGATGGGGGGTCAGCATGTCCAGTCTTAAGCCCTATCTCCCTCTCTTTCTCTCTTTCTTTCTTTCTTTGTTTCTTTCTTCGGCCAACTAATGACCAGCAAACAGGAAGTTCGTTAGTCCTGAGCCAAAAGTAGACAACGTTAAATTTTTCTTTATTAAATTTTGACTTGCTGACGACGCGCTCAGACAAAGGGAAAATATTTCGGAAAAACAAAATGAGGAAAAATGTGTGAAGGCGTGTAATGAATAATGCATGAAATTGTTTCAACAAAGCCTTTTAAATGAAGCTCTGGGAAAGGGGATGGGGAAGGGGAAGGCGGCAGGCAGTGATTATCTGTCTACAAATGTGAGTGAATGAGCGTGTGTGTCATTAAATGTTCCTCATCCCCTCTCTCCCATTCAAACCCCTTCCTCACACACTCCTGTTATTACTGTGTGTAAGAGTATATCGTTGGAATAGCAACAATTACCCAAGCAACAATTTCCAAAACTTCAAACTCTTATTACTTTAATTATGATTTAAGCTTTAAATTGAACTTGCATCTAAATTTTGAAACTTTACTTTTTTCTTAAATTTTGGCTTTTTTCCATACTCACCTCTTGTTATTTTTTGGACATCTTCAAACTTCCATAGCGGAATAACAATTTAATCATGATTTGCAATTTGAATTGAATCTACACTGATAAAAAAAAGGATCTAAAATAAAGATTTTGGTCTCAGAACTAAGAACTTTGGTCTAAAAAATGCGTCGAGAACATGAAAATCTTGAAGTAAGAAAACACATCTTGATTCTAAGAACATTTCAATTAAGACCAAGTTCTTATTTTCAAGATTATAAATTCTTATATTTTCAAGACCACAAATCTTAGTATAAGAATAAAACTTATTATTTTTTTAAGATTATATGTTCTTATTTATAGACCAAAAAGTTTTGAATACTCAAGACAAATAATCTCAAATAAAGATAAAGCTTCTTAACATTTTAATTAGAATGAAGTAATTTTCAGTTAACTTGAGGTCTAGTAATGTCAATATGACACTAAACAACAAACAAAACACTTGCACTTGGCTCGGTGTAGAGCTGTTTCAAGAGATGTCAATCTCTATCATCAGCACCGTTGTGCTGACTTGACCAGCGATCCAAGCCTGATGCCATCTTTGAGAAGCCAGAACCAGTTGTGAATTGTAAGCCTCAACAAGTAACAAAATTTTAAGATTTTTGTTCTTATTTTAAGAGAAAAATATCTAAGATTTAAGATTTTTATTCTTATATTAAGAACTTAAGATTTTTAGAATAATATTCTTAGATTTAGTAATTTGGTCTTAAAATGGTCTTATATTAAGAACAAAATATTTAAATTTAAGAATTTTATTCTTATATTAAGAACTTACGATTTTCAAGATCAATATTCTTAGTTTTAGTAATTTGGTCTTAAAGTTTTCTTATTTCAAGAACAAAATATTTAAGATGAATGTTCTTGATTTTAGAAAGTGGTCTTTTTTTCAGTGTACAGTTAAGTTATATTAATTTGCTGAGGTTCCATTTATTCGCTCTCCCTCTCTCATTCCGTATACTCTCATGCTGTACCTTCCATTATAGTTGTTATTGTTTCCTTCTATCTTCAATTAGCCACAGAGCAGGTTCCGCTCATCATCTGAGCGCGCGCATTGTTTGCACAAATTGACTGACACTGATGTCTCCCCTCCTCCCCATCTTCCTTCCCCCACATCCTGCACACTGACAGCAAACTGACACCAGTCGAAGCTCAGCTCTCATCCTCCTCCTCCGCCTATACACACACACACACTCACTCACTCACACACAGGGACACATGTTACCAATGTTGTACGTGGCACGCAACTTGCAACTTGCGTTTGCTCCCCATCTACATATGCTTTATTAGTTTATCCATCCCGGGGGTTGTTGTTGTTGTTGTTGCTGGACGAGCGCTAATATTAATTTATTGTCAATGTTGCCAGCTGCCCCTGCCACTTGCTACTGCCTCTTGCCACACACACACTGATATGCATCAGAATGAAAAAGGACAATTTAATTTCATTTACCACAGCAACCACACGAGGCAAGGACTTTGAAGCAGGACAAATGTGCCATTATTAACACTTGCGACCACAGAAAGTCGGTCAAAAATTGTGGCAACTGTTTTTCGCTTGGAGCCAAACTCTAATTGCGGAATGATGAATCTCGTCTCGGGGCCAGCGAGCCGAAAGAAGTCAGCACATGTGGCGCCCAATGCTGTGATGCCCGCCCTCTTTCCCCCTCTCTCACTGAGGCGGACAGTGTTTCATAATTCATTTTGAATACTCGCAGTTTTGCGCTTATCGCTGAGGGAAAGATTTATGTCTGGCACTTTGGTAACCCGATACCTGGGGGCACTCAGGGCTCAACTCCTTATCCGCTCGCAAATGATTTAATGCTCACTTACAGCACAGTGGCTACTGCGCTCCGTGTTCCGTGCTCCGTGTTCCTCGTTTCCGTTCCCTTTCGGGCTCCAGCTCCCAGTGGCACCATTAAATCTCATTAAAAAGTTGCCTCCGTCTTGGCAATGTGAAATGCGCCCCGGGATGCAAATGGAGCACGAGCTGAAAAGTGCGGAGTATGCAAATTATAAATGTTGTCGCATTTCTTCGTGTCGCCACATTGACATTGCAACAAAGCTGAGAAAAACTGGCAAGAGTTTTTCACGCTCCGAAATTGATGTTGCCACTGAGTTTTCATGCATGCGGCATGTGCAACTTCATTAGCTATGCATGAAACTGAAATGATGTGGAACGATGGCCATCATTGATTTCAAATTGACGAATGAGCTTTCAATCGGATTGTGTGAGGAGGGGGAATGGAAATGGAATTGTGGCCATTGTTGAAACTCTGGAATCGAAACATGCGTCACTGTAATTGGAATTGAGACTGACTCAGCGTCAACTCGGTTTATTAATCATTAATAAATGTTTTCTTTATTATTAAAAACGCAGTGACAGCACATAAAAATCAGCATAATAAATCCACGCAAGTTGCCCCCGCCCCACTGCCCGCTCCCCACCCACTCAATGACAAAAGCAATGCAAACAAAACTACATGCATGTAAATATGTGTGTGTGTTTGGCCACAAAGAGAGCGCACTGCTGATAAGGAGCGAGAGAGCATTTTGCATTAATATTTCAGTCACATTTCAAACGAAGAACGAGAAAAAAAAGCAGACGAGCATACATAGAAAGACAGACTGAACGGCAGACAGACAAAACAGACCGCCCGAAAGTAAATAAGTAAACAACAAGGAGCAGCCAGCGCATAGCATAGTGAGAGAGCCGAAATCGAAATGACAGACAGAGAGAGTGTGAGAGAGAGCGAGCGTATGGAACTGTGAGAGACGTGGGATCCATGTTAACGCTTCGCTTTACATAAGCAAATAGAATCGAAAACTTTATGTGCATTCCAGCGAGGGGCGAACGGGCGAGAAAAGGACGGCGCTGTTACATACATACCATGCTCACTGCTTATATACATGCTACTAACGCACTCCTAAATACATACATGTATTATACATATATATAAAGCTCAGTCACGTCCCGCCCATTCACTTGGAAAGTCGATGCTCAATGTGACTGATTACTGCGTCGCCAGTTGCGCTGTTGTTGCTGCTGTTACTGTTATTGGGCTGCTGCTGCTTCTTCCCCCGCTGCTGCTGTTAATGACACACAATGTCTGCCATTTTGACAATAGATCGAAATTTTGGTAGAAGGAAAAGTCCGTCACAGTTCATAATAAGTAAAAGTGGAAGGTCAAGTCTAAAAGCTGCAACAAGCAGCTGAGATTCGATAAAAGTAAATTTACTTAAAGCCTTGGCTCATAACATTTAAATAACATTTTCTATAATTTGTAACTTTGAAATTGATTTTGACATTTCTTTGTGTAGCTCAAAGCTTTTAAAAGAGACTCATCTAAAAGTGAAGACTCTTAAATACTTTTCTATCTTATAATTTCAATGCTTATAATCACTGCGGACGGCAGTCCGCGCTAGTGACGAAAGCAGCACGAAGGGTGCGAAGTATTTGGATATTCTTCAAATTGATTCTACAGATAGCTTAAAATAATATAAATGGAATGTTAATATATTAAATCTCTATATTCTAATAGAAGTATACATATTCTTTCGTTAATTCCACATTCGGGCAATTGGAATTTGTGAAAAGCAAACGAATCATAAAATCTAGAGTCCGCTTCTATTATTCCGCAGACAGGCAATCTATTTACCTAGAAATACACTTAAAATAACAACGTTTTTTGTTGAATTTCTTTACATGTTCAATACAAAAGTTCATATTATTTCAAAAGAACTAATTGTTGCTTTTTAATATGTAGGCTGCGTTCTGCTTTTGGGGTCTTCATTTGAATATTTACCTCTGCTTTGTTGCCTTATTCTCAGTACATTGCGGTAATTTGTCTGCGGATCAAACAATTGTTGAATCAAACACCGAAAACAAGCAGAACTTGAACGAAAAAGGTTTATGTAAATTTGACAAGAAAAAAGAGGCCAAAAAAGCAGGTGGATTCCAAGAATCAACAATTGTGTTAATGTTTATGGTTGTTTTTGTTGATTTATTCATCAGGCACTCGACACTAATCAAGCAAAGTAACTAGAGGAGGTTGAAGGATGCGTGCAGTCCTTTCATTGAGCAGGAATTATGCACTCGCCGCAGAGGGAAGCACAGAAGCACATAAAACATTCCGTTGCATAATTGAGCAAGTTGGCAGGGCTGCTTGCCGCAGTGGCAAACAGTGTGGCAGGACGACGCCAAACGAATTTATGGCAGCACCCGCCCATATGTCTTTGGAGACTTATTTGTTGTGCGGCTGCTGTGCTGGGTGTGTTCTGGGCATGGGTGTGTCTCTGACTGTGGAATGGGACAATTGTCATCCATGACAACTTCCTTCTTCTTCTTCTTCTCCTCCTCTCTCCGATGCCTTTGCATTAAATATTTTTATGGTCTTTGCTACTTGAGCTTCATTGTTTTATTGTCCTGCTGCTCATCAGCGTCATGAATATTTCAAAAATCTACGCAGCACTATGCCAGCGAATCGGGTACTCATACTTCAGCATGAATATACTCACAAGTAAACCGCATTTTTTGCATAGAAAAACTTAATCTTTTTAAGTAAATTCCTTGCTGAAATTAAAGTACAAGCTGCTTTCTTTGGCCCCGGATGACGATGGGCGGGCAGAGGCAAATGAGGTGGGGCAGTTGTAATACAAGCACACACACACACACACACATACGCACTTGAGTGTGTTGCATGCAACGCTCGTAGACAACGTCGATGGCGGCAGCTCCTTTGCCAGAGACAGAGACTAACGTTCCGCGCACGTGACGCGCATTTCCAATTAGATTTATGATTTTAATACTTCGTATTTTTTCATAAAGTCTTTGAAAATGAAGCAGCAGCTCCACCAGCTCCAACAGCAGCTAAAGTCTTTGGCTGGAAAATTATGGCTGCTTCTGGCGATAGTATGAAATTTCCTAGTTAAGCCAAGCGAGCAAAAGTATTCAGTTAATGCGAATGGGTTAGCACTAAGTAAAGATCTTTAAGGAATCTCCTCATCTGCTCAACGCTTGTCTCAAGAACACTCTTATATGGTTATACGTATTATTTACAATCCAAATTTGTCATATTAGAGGCTTTATATGAGTTAAGTCGATGGAAATTCGAGCGAAGTGTTAAAGAATTTCAAATTCCGATTTCGTTTTTAATCTAGAATGAGAAAGAAAGCAAAATAAAAGTAGTCTAATAGTTCTCGTCTGACTTCATTAAACACAGTTGCTTTTGATTGTAATCTCTAAGAAACGGTTCACATAAGTTATTTAAGATCGTATTCCCCAGCATGATCGCTTAAACGTACTTGATATCTGTCATATAATCCGTCTGCCCCGTCGACCCTCTTAATCATTGGCCTCACATCGAAGGGGTCATAAAATTTGTTAATTTTCCACAGCAAAACCCCAAAAATACCTAAAAAAGTGAGGAAAAAAAAAACAGATAAAAAAGAAACAAACTGAAAATCAGGGCAAATCTAAACGAGAGCAGCTTTAGAGTCTGTTTCTCGGTCAGTTGGAGGTTTCTCGATGGGTTTTAGCGGCGCACAGAAGCACGAGACGCGGGGCAAGTACTTTTGTATACAGTGAGTAGAGTAAGTTATACCGCACCTTATCTCAAATGGGAAATCATTACCGCGTTTTTATTGTTTTACAGTTTGCAGACAAGCAACAACAACACAAATCAGAGTATTTTTTTTTTTTTTTTAATGTCGCAACTTTTGCTGTAAAAATATTTTTAACAGCATTTCACGTAATTTCGACAACAAAATAATTACATTTTTAAGTGCACTTACAAAGTATTTCTCACATTTGGAACGTAAACGTGAAGAAATCGAGAAAACCAAGCAAATAATTCGACTTTTAGATATCCTAGAAAAGTGCTTCTCATTTTGATCACAACTCTGCTAAATGTTAATAATCGCATAACATCAAATTAACATTGCTCGAGGGGAGGGCAGACAAATTGCAGTTTTATTTAAATATCTCAACAGCGCCCCAAAATTGGCAAACTGAATAATACGCCGTGAAATTGTCATATATATAATGTAAGGCGGTAGATTGTGGGTGTGGGACTTTTACTCCCGATTCGCGACTTGATAAATTTGCAACAATTTCGCACACTCGCGTCTTTTTTCCTGTTGTTTCCGTTTTCTGTTTCGTTTTGTTTTTTTCTTTTTTTTTGTCAACAGTTGCCCGGCGGAAATTGGTGACAGTTGTTGTTTATTGACATGCCCGCAGCCACCGTGAAAACATTTTAAAATTTGTAAAACATAAAATCAAATCACTGTGGGCTAAAAAACGCTGAGAGGACGAAAGGAAGGCAAAAAAAATTCGCATAATATTTCACACCATTTATTTTAGAGCTCGGGGCTTGTTTTGTGTTCTTGTAAGCGGCTTGTTCCGGGAGGGAGTTGGGCGGGGATGCCGGAAGATACCCAGAAACATAGATAGATCGAGGCATATGTTCGTGATGGGAAGCAGCCCTTAAACTTACCACAAATTGTTGCAGAGATTTTTAAAATTTATTGCAAAATATATGTGATTTTCTATTGTCGAATTTTTATATATTTTAGATTTAAATTTATTGAAAATAGTTTGCCTATATAAGACATTAACGAAGCTACATACAAATTTTAACGAAGCTACATTCAAATTTTATTAAAAGTTCCGAGTTCAACAGTCACACATGATTTTCAAATAATAGTGTATTGGCTTGGAAATCTAACTTTCTTTGAATGTACTTCTTAGGGTTGCCATCTCAACATAACTAAAAAGGTTATGCTTTTATGTATATTTTGTAAATCATAAAAAACTCATTAGGCATGCGACATCAACTGAAATTCTTTCTTCTAATGGAAACTAAATGGCGTTCTCTACTTACCTTGTGCACATAATGCTTACTCTGAAAACTTTCACCTAAGATGCTTTTGTATCCTTGTATCCTTATGGTGTTTGTCTCACATGTCGAGGGCAGCCTTTCAATTAGAAATTTGCGCAGAGTCAGCACTAAAGGGACATTTCCACTGCTCCTTCTCATCAGACTCATCACTCGAAGGACGTCATAAAGCGTCAAGGAAGGCGTCCAATGTTTGGCCTCAAAGTGCGTGACGAGTTGAGTTCGAGGAGCTATGAAACTATTCCCTCGGGTCCTCAGCTGTGACAAAAGCAAACTAATGGTCAGAGTGGACAAGGGATGGCTTTTGGGTCAACACACAAAGTGCAGAAAGTGCTGAGAGCTCCGTCTCCATATCGTATAAGAAATACCAATTCTCAATCGAACTTATAAATCGGTTCAGCACGCTGGATAATTGCCCTACGAATTTTCGGCACTTCTAAATAATTAATTTCAATGGTCAACTAAGATTTACATCGTGGTCAAGTTATTTATGTTAGAATCTGAATTCGAATGCGACTCGGAGTTGTGGCTACTGTTTGTGGTTTTCTCTCTCTATCTCGGGGGACAGTAGCAAGCAAAAGTCAGTGTACCGTGTCTGTGGTCATTTAGATGGAAGATTAGTTTTATTGCCCAACTTCTTGCAAATTGTTCACATAATATGTAAATCGTGATGTAGGCCCTTTGACGCAAATGTTAAGTTGCTTTGAATTATTTTAAACTATGATTTACGATTTGGGAATGTTTATAGATAAAAGCACATACTAAAATATTAATACAATATAATCTCAGATCCAAGACGAGGGCCAGAGCGACTTTTCGTACTTTTTCTTAGCCAAGTTCGAAATTTGCATATGCTGGCAGAAAGGCAAATCAACTCGGCTCACTTTGATGTTGTTTGTTTTTGATGTGGAACGCTTTGCGAATCTATAACTAGCTCCTCCTCAACTGTCTCAGCTGTCTCGGGCTTATCTCTAGAGACAACACTGCCAGCTCCAGGTTTGTTTATTCGCCTCTTTTTTATTGCAGCAGATTAGCCCGATTATGGCCCACAATCCGACAGCCAGCTTTAACTTTACCCAATTTGATTTCTATTGCCGCGCTCACATTGATTGACCCCTGAACCCGCCAAAAAAAAAACCAAGAAATCCTAAAAACTCATATGTGCCAGCGGCATCGAAGTGTGTGCGGACAAGTGAAGGTAATTTGCTTCCTGGCCAGGACCTTCAGGACCCTCGGGCCAGAGAATCTCCATGAAGCGGAGTCTAATGAGGCGGAAGACATCAGGCAGGGCTGCAAATCCGGAAAATCTCTCTATATTTTCCCCAGCAACAAAAACATTATTGTGCGGCAAATGAAAACACTTTGACAGGCTGTTGATTAAATAAGAATATACCCTGTAATCAAGGGGTAGAAAAGGGATAGGTTGCTGGATAAATAACTAAAGAAATGAATATTGTCATAAATAAAGACATATGTAGTTTTACATCTGTATATGTATGTAGATAAAGAGTATTACAAACTCAGGGATAATTTGATTTTTTCTTCATATTTATTAATTTAAATTTAAATAGTTACTAGGTAACTGTGACTGCTACTCAATCAGCTACTGCGACTGTCTTTGGCGATATGAAAAACTGAGTTGATCGCATCTAGTTTTAAGTATATGTTGATAAACAGTATTCCAAATTCAGGCTTACCTAACTTTCAAATCATCATTTAAATTGATGAAACAATGCCAAAAGGATTAAAATTAAATTGAAATGGTGACTGGGTAACTGTGACTGCTACTCAAACTGCTACTGCGACTGCCACTGTCTCTGGCGATATGACAAATTTGGTTAATCGCATCTAGTTTTAAGTATATGTTGATAAACAGTATTCCAAATTCAGACATACCTAACAATTTATAATTATTTAATTTGATGACACAACACAAAAAGGATTAAAATTAAATTGAAATGGTGACTGTGACTGCTACTCAAACTGCTACTGCGACTGCCACTGTCTCTGGCGATATGACAAATTGAGTTATTCGCATCTACATACAAGGTACAAGGGGTTAGGGGTACTCGTACTCGTATTCGTACTCGTTGCGAATATATTTCATTAGTATTCGTGACACTGATTGCATTTTAATTAACACGGCGCCAGCCCATGGACCTCCAACCCCTCCAAGAGGGGCTCCAACCCGTTTGATTGAATTAAAGCCGAGAAGCGATCCGAAGCACACGAAAAAATGAAAGAATCTTTTAATAACTCAATTTGTGCATTTTGTCTGTGTAGCTGGTTATTAAATTGTTAGCAAACTAGCCAACAATTTGTGTGTTAACTGCATCTTAAACACGATCAGAGATATGGGGGTATTTTTAAAAAATATATCTGTATGCTAATTACATTCATAAGAGACTTCTAGCTGAAGAACAGCGAAAAATACATTGAATTTCCCAACTGCTTTAATCAACAGGGGATGATGAGGAAGATGTTGATGTTCTCGATTCCTGTTTACTGTTATTGAACATTCGCAGTTGTCGATGACCACCAGCAATAACAGAAACAACAACAACAGCAAACAAAAACATCATCGAGTATTCGAAATGTTCGAACTGGGAATTTCATCGATCATAAAAATAAAATGGAAATTGCTACTTCAATTTATTTGCGGCATTGCCAACGCACATAAAAGAGTCATGAATTATTAACAGGTATGTGTTAAGGAGTGTCCGAGTCGTTGGTCAATGAACCACTCAAGTTGCAGCTCTTTTTGAATTGTATTGTAGGAAAAAAAGGAAAAAGAAAGAAACTTAATATATATTGATTTTGGAACAAACAAAAAGGCAAAAGGGGAAACTGTTCAGGATTAAAAAGGAACTGATATGATAAAAAATTTTATATTGGAGCAAACTATTTAAAAAAAAAGGAAAAGAATTCTTAAACTTTCCTAGATCTACAGTGGTTTACAGCTTAAAGTATGCAGGTCAAATTTTAACATTTAAGGCTTATTTGCGCCGTTATCGTTAACATATTGGCATCGCTGGAAAGGTCATTTAAGTTCCGTTTGAATGACACAAAACTTTCCTTAACCCATTAAGTACCCTTCGAAAATTTCAAACTTATGTAAAAGTCTACTTTTTCAACTTTTTTCCTCGATTTTTTCCAAAAAATTGACTGCAAAAAAAATGTTCAAAAATATTTTTGCTAGTATTTTTTATAATTTTTTGAAAAGTATGTAGACTTATACGAAATTTCTAAATTGGAGCCAATTGTGATTTAAAATTCGCATAAGTTTCTCTTAAAACTCATTTGTTTTTGTATTTTATTATTTGTTATTATCATAGTATCAATATTATGGTTAATTTATATTTTCAATATTGAATCCTTTGGTTTCTGATACTTTATAAGATGCAATTTCTTTTTACATTTATTTATTTTCTTTTATTTTTTGTAAATATTTTGGAACTCCCAAGTCCGTTTGACTTTCCACACTTCCCAGGATAAACTATCTCCCACCGTAAAACAATCGTTTATCTTGCTCAAGAAAAACCATTTTGATTGCCGTTTGATAAAGGGCAAACGCCCCTATGGACAATGCCAGAGTTTGTTTGTCCGTTTCAGGTGTTCCTTTTGACACTTTATGAAATTTATGACATTATTGGCCTTCTTTATATTTGCTTTCCCTGGAAAGTGAATCTGGACGAGTAACTGTAAAAACCTGCCCAAGGACACACTCGCAGGACACTCACAGGGCAGGATACTCAGAGGCAGGCAGTCAACGATTGTGTCTGGCGATAAGAGCTCTCCGTCCTGTCCAAATACTCGTATTATTCCGAGTGATATATTTCTCTATTACAAACGGCAACCGCAACCGTGTGGCAGCTGGCAACTGGAACTGAAACTCAAGTCGGAGTTGAGGTTGAAGATCGGAGATCGCAGATCCGAGATGTTGATGGACACATGGAGACGAAGCCGTAGAGCTCTGTCTCGAGCCCTCGAAGCTCTCTCGAATCGGGTCTCAAAGTCGCCGCTCGTCGCCAGATTTGTTATCTACAAAAGCGCGCCCGCTTTACGAGCATATGACAACCCTAAATCAAAAGCGCCGTCGGCAACTTTCATGCCAAAAGCCTCCGTCTGAGTTTGTCTGCCGCAGGCCCGAAGCGGAAACTGCAGAGAAGCCGCATAAATTATCAGGCGGCATGAATCTAAATTAAATATAAACAAAAATCCAACAGCCAAAAGCAACAACAGCAGCAACAACAACAAGAGCAAGAACAACATTTGACATTTGCCAACGCAAATCCTTAAAACACAAACAAAACGCAACGAGTCGACTTTAAATTTGCCTGCGCTGAAGGACGCCTGTTGTGGCAAGGGGCAGGGGACGGGGCAGCAAGGTGCGGCATCAGTCTTAGCCTGAAGTTTGCCACTGTGCAGCGTCTTACAAGGATTCACCATTAAAAATGTTAATTAGTTGCGCAAACATTGCAAACATTTGCGATTGAGCATCATCCGCGACTGTTACGAACTGTTGACAGTGGGACGAGGGCTATTAAAAATGTACAACACAATTGACAATTTACAAAAATTGACAATATTAAATAAAAAAAAAATAAATGAAGAATAAAAATAATCAATAGTTAATATACAATTAGTTAGGTATCTTTGATAACAGATACAATTATACTAAAAAGTCTACTATTACAGCTTCTATGAAAAATATACTCACAATTTGGACAGATGAAATAATTATATAATAACGATCTGTAGAATGTAAAATAATAATATTGCTTATTGGATACTATCCAATGGATAGGTTTCTAAAATTACAAAATGAGTTTTCCTATATTCTAATGCTTAGGATATAGACTAAAAGTTGGAAAGTTTGGCTTATCTCAGCTTGTGTCAATAGTATCGGTTATATATTGTCTACAAAATTTAACTTTCTTGTGTTTCATTACTTTCAATGCAATTGATTTTTAATTTTGCGGGCTGTACTAATTTAGAAGTAACTACAAATTATATATTTTAAAATTTAAATCAATTTAATGGATTTATCTTATATTATTTTATTTTCATCAAAAATTGATGACATATTTTGCCGCAGTCAGACCACTGTGCAGGAATTTAAGAGCGTGGCCGCGACTGAAGCATCGCGTGCATGCAAATCGCAGGCGGGATACAAAGATTGAACGCCAATTAGGATGAATGTTTGGCTTTTGGCGCACGCCGCTCTCTGCAGCCAAACGCCCCACAGTTCCAGACTGCATGACGCCTCGTGCCGCATTAAGAGAAAAGAGAGAGAGAGACAGATGGGTGAGGGAGAAGAAGATGCTCAAGAAGTGACTCCCTGTCTTGCACGCCTTAGTTAATTGCTAAAAACTGTTCACACGTTCTGCAAACGCGACTTTTGCATACAACACCTGAGAGACTGAGACTGAGACGGGGAAGGATGGGGAAGGAAGGGAAGCTGAGCCTGTGATGAGGACCCGCTGACCATCTGATGGTCACACTTGCCACTTCTCATGCTGGTCACGTACTCATCAAGCGCAAGACTCTTTCGGAGCAGGAAATCAATATCAAGGGGCCGGTTTCATGGCCTGGGAGCTCACCTTTCCTTTCTGTTCCTTTCCGTTCCGTTGCGTTCCTTTTGACAGAGTCTCAACTTCCGTTGCATCCCTTACAGATTAAAGACGCATTTCTTTTTCGAAAGTTTCTCTCGTTTTTTTTGGGGAAAATTAAGCATGTATGGTATGTCTGAGACCCAGTTATGCAAATCCAAATCGAAAAAAAGATCCACACTCATAAATATCGGCAATTCTACGAATTGTGTTTTTGTTGCCGACTCCAAGAGAGTCTTCAAGACCCTGGTTAAGTTTCAGTCTGGTGTGCGCTTTAAATGCACGGCATCAACTACCGAAATTGTAGGCCCAACCGGGTAAACCGAGTACCGATTACCGAGTACCGAGTATTGTCCAAGTCGCTGGTCGGGATTTAATATTATAGGCACGTTCCCATCCAACGATTCAACGGTTAGGTCGTTAAAACCGCGACTCGAGTTATTTGTTTATTTCTCCGACAGTCCGTCCGTTTAATTTCCATTCGACTTTCAGCGAATCAATCAAGCAACAACACCCCAGGGAAGGTCTTACAGTCTCTGATCCCAAAGATAAAGCTGTCAAGCTTGGCAGGTGCATAAATCAAGTTCGTATAGTTTTTTAAAGTTTCTAAATGAAAATCGCAAATGAAATTTCATTAAACTTTTGTGTGACCAAAAGAGAAAATCAATACTCGTACTCAACTCAACTCAGCTCTGGCAGGAACGAAAATGCATACCTTCCTCTTTGAAAATTGTAATCCTGACGTGAAGCTCTTAGCTTTCCACAGTTTTCCACAGTTTTCCCATCCAGTATGCTCATCACGTGCCAACGGCGACGTTGGCAAAGTTCCCAGCAAATATCCCATCAAGAAGTTTTGTGTACTTTTTAGCACATATTTCGAGAGTTTGTCTACTCGTCGTTATTTCACAGCCGATATGAAATGCATATCCATCTATATACATATAGATACCATAAATATATATATATACGAGCATATAACTTGGCTAGTTACATGTGCCGATTATGACTTATGTATTTCACTTATATGAAACCATAACTTTACTTCACGCAAAGCTGTTCCTAGGAACTTCCTATTTATATATTTTATTTCTTACATATTAATAGCGAAA
The DNA here is from genome assembly GCA_037043435.1 of Drosophila suboccidentalis. Classification (NCBI taxonomy): domain Eukaryota; kingdom Metazoa; phylum Arthropoda; class Insecta; order Diptera; family Drosophilidae; genus Drosophila; species Drosophila suboccidentalis. The sequence continues at coordinate 1,038,024 of JBAMBK010002320.1, forward strand.
TGGAAAAAGAGTTTTGTATATGTAAGCTAAAGACAGGAGATATTATTTCTAGAGACATTTATAGAAGATTCCTTTTAAACAGAGATTACAAAAATAATTATTCATTTTGACCTCTTTTTATGCGGGGAAAGCAGACATGAATATTTGAAAATAAATATTTTATTAAGAAACAAGTTAAAATGTTTGTTTTTAATACTATAAAATTATTCCAGATTTAATACTTAGTTTCAATTTGCATTAGTTTATTATTATTCGAAATTTTCATTACAGATTTTTGTATTTTATTCGTTTGTTTTTTATTTTTTTTTTTTTTAATTTCTGAATTCCCATTTAACGTCCATGTGACCTACTCTGTTGGTTTTTTCACAAATTTAAAACTAGATTAAGTTGCCCCAAAAGTTACAGAAAGCCAGTAAAATATAATTACTAAAAAAAAAAAAAAAAATTTCTGAAAGTTTTTCTATCCCTATTTTCTATCTCTATTCCATTTATTTTCTGCATAAGTAGCAAAAGCTAAAATTAAACTCTTCTGTCTCCAAATATTTTGATAGTCAAAAACCTTTAGTGATTTTACAATCTAATCATGCCAACACTTTGAGATGCGACATTAAGAACTGGCGATTAAATGTTGATGCCGTGTAACCGTTGACTTAACAGTCGGGTAGCTAAAGTAGATATCATTTTCATTACAATAAAAGGTCAGCAACGATTCGGATGCTGGGGGCAAGGCCTCATTTTGTGCTCTGAGGCGCAGCAGCAGCCAAAGCAGCACGCTCCAACCACATTTGCCATGTTTAGAATTAAGACTTTACTGAACTGAGCCGGCGACAAACAAGCCAAAGTCGAAGCCAAGTTAAAGTCGAAGTCGAAGTCAAAACAAACCAAAAGCATACCAAATGCAAGGCAAGTCTCAATTCTCAGTTCTCAGTTCGCAGTTGTTGTTGTTGTTTTTGTTGTTGTTGTTGTTGTTGTTGTTGAGCCTCGGGCCGAGTCATGTTACTCACGTTCCAAACGAGCTTTTGTCAACTTGTCTAAATGATTTTTGCACACTGTAAACAACCCAAGACAGTGGGACAACAACGACAATTGGACAGAGGACAGACGCTTTGAGTATTGACGTTGACCCTGCACGACTCCCATACAGAAGTTTCAGCTCTCTTACTGTACGAGTGTGTGTGTGTGTGTATCTGTGTGTGTGTGCCAAGGATTCAACCCAAGTCGTGTGCGATTGCCGTGCCAAAAGAAGCTGCTGAATCAGAGGCAAAGCCAGAAAGAAACCCGAGATGAAGACCAGACCAGAACAGACCAGAACAGAGACACAGACACAACCTGGTCCTCAGTCGTTCCCCGTGGGAGTCTTTTGTTTGTTTGGCATTATTATTGTTGTTGTTGTTGGGCTGATCTTCGATTTTCGTCGTCGATATTGTCGTGTAATCACGAATTTATTTTATTGAAAATCACTTGACAGGTGGCGCCTTATTTAACTAAGTTGTCAGCAGATTGGCCCCTCAGCGGGGGGAACAACAACAAAGGGGACGAAAGGAGGGTGGAGGAAGCTGGAGAACTGGAGTCTGAGAGTTGAAATTGAATTTTTGAGTTTGGGATTTGATTATGAATATAAATGCAATGCTTGGGAATTGTGGCGATTTTGCTTATGGCAATGGAAAATCTTATAGGAAAAAATATTTGAGCAGAAAATAAAAAATATATAACGTGAATGTAAAGGAGAAACTAATGAGGAAATTAGTTCTTATAAATTAATTGATAAGACAAAGTTATAAGCTGAAAGAATTTAAATAAAAGATATTATTTATTCATTTATTTAACATCAACTAAAAATAGACGACAAAAAATTATTTAATACTTAAAATACAATTAGAGACTGAGATTTTAAACTATTATTTTAAATTCGTTACCTAGAATTTACAATTTAAAGCAGAAAGTTACACAAAAGGTTTAATTTCTGGGAATATTAAAAAAAAAAACATATATATTTAATAAGCAGACGGGAAAATGCAATAATTCTCAGGTCAGTATGTTATATTTGAAATAATAAATTATAAAATAAAGTTTTTAAAAGTAAATCTATATTTACATTTGATATTTATCCTATATTTGTTTTTCTATAAATCGCACAAATATTTAAATAGCTCTAAGATTGAGAAAAGCTTTTCCATAATCAAAGGAATCTTTGTTTTAATAAAAGAGGTTTAATTAAGTAAATTGAAATAAGTATCTTAATTCTAGTATACCAGTATTGATAATAAAAATCATTTATCTTGTTCAAAATAAACAAAAGGTAGTAGAGGAAGAATAAAAGCTAGAAGAGTACTTTATAACACAAGCTGATAATGTTTAAGAAGCGTAACTTATTAACATAGATCAAACAACGATCTCGATTATCATAGAAAAACAGATTTAGATTTACTCCCAATGCGGCAATTACAATATAAAAAGTTGAATAATACTTAACAATACTTAACAATACAGGTCTTGAACAACATTGCAATTCCCACAAAAACCCAAAAAAAAAAAAAGAGAAGAGAAAAAATTGGAAAAAGGGGAAGAAGAAGAGGAAGAGCGGCAATGGCACAAATGACTCCCCAGTAGGTTTGCTTATCGCCAAGAACACAACTCAATGTTGTTGTTGAGGCAACGAAATCTCCAGAGGATGCGGCATCCTTGGCTACCTGAGAAGCTCAGCAGAGAGTTGGCGAGAGAGAGAGAGATAGCTGGAGAGTGAGAGAGTGTGCAGTCTTATGTGAAGCTGAAGAGCGCACAGGTAAGTGGCAAGTGGGGCGAGAAGCTGCAGAGTTGTTGTTGTTTCGCATTGCCATAAACATGTGGCAAGTGTTGTTGTTGCTGTTGTTGTTGTTGTTGTTGCTGTTGTTGTTGTTGCTGTTGTTGTTGTTGCTGTCGGGAGAGTGTCTGCCGATTTGTGCAACACTTTGATGGCAAAAACAGCCAAACGCAAAAACAATAAACAAAGCCAAAAAGCCAGCTCTGAGAGTGTGTGAGTATGTGTGTGTTTGTGTGTGTGTGTGGATGCTGCTTGGATGCTGCTGCTGTCGCTGTCGACGTCGAGCGTCGACGCAGCGGGGCTGGCCTGCGAGATTTGCGAGATTGCGAGATTGCTCTCCGAGGCAGCAACCGTTGGCTGCGCTCACTTGGGGACTATGAGAAAAACCTGCTCCACCACCATTTGCAGCATGCAATCGTTGTTGCAGCAGCTGCTGCTGCTGCTGTTGCTGCTGCCTCTGGGAGCAGAGCAGACGATGATGATGATGATGATGATGTGGAGACTGAGGCAGAGGCAGAGACAGCGGCAACCCGCAGACCAACCGAACCAAGTCCAAGTGCCGACCAAGCGACCATGTTTCCTGATGCGAGGCGATAGTTTATCGCCAATTTTCGTGCCGTGCAGAGGTGAACGCGGACCAAAAACGTGCGAAATCCCGAATCGAGAGACGAAAGCGAAAAACGAGAATCGAGTGTCGAGAATCGTTCAACGAATCGTCGCTAAAATCGTCCTGTTCTTTTGGTGGGGGTAGGGGAACCTACAGTAAAAGCCATAAACCGACGGCAGACGAAACATTTCCATTTGTTTTGGTTTCCTGTGTGTGTTTGTGTGTAAGTGTAAGTGTAAGTGTGTGTGTGTGTGTGCGAATTCGCCGTCGCTTCGTTAACGTCATCGTCATCGTCCTTGCCGTCGTCGTCGTCGTCGTCGTTGTCGCGGCCATGCGCGTTAACGGTAAATAATGGCCGCCATCTTGGCGTGCCAGTTGTGTGCGACATCAAATCAAAGCGATTTATATAGATATATATGTGTATATAATACATAAGAGATATATATACATAAATTTAAGAGTTTACAGTGCAACCGACTAACGACTAACGATTAACGATAACCGATAACCATGGATCATCATGGCAGTGGGTTTGTCGCCTCACCCTGGGCAGCTGTCTTGGGGCATCACTCGATGGCCTCCGACGCGGGATTCGCGGCTGCAGCGGCTGCGGCGCATGTCCAGAATGTGGCCGCCGCTCATCACACGCATCCCATGCATCCCGGTCACCACCATCATCCGCACTCACATCCGCACTCGCATCCGCACACACATCCGCACTCGCATCATCATCATCATCTGGCGGCGGCGGCGGCAAGTGGAGGGATGCCAATGGATTTGCATGTGCCCCAGGGATTTCCCTACTATAGGTAAATAACGCCACAATTGCACATGGATACGAGTACCAATAAAGTATACGTATACACACATACACAGGTGCACTCCATGTCTATGTGTGTGTGTGAGTTTGTCGCCTTTGTTTTGTGGGCGTTGCCGTATATTCAAATTGTCCTGCCAATCGCAGGAAATTCAACTGCACTACATATAGCAAATTATTCCACTTAAATCCCTATATACAATACTAACGGACCACATCAGAGAATGAGATAGAGACAGAGCTTAGGAGTGTGAGTGCGAGGGAGAGGGACAGACAAATAAGTGCAAATTGCAAATAGATTGGGCTTTAATTGATGGTAAATAAATCAAGATTATGATGGAGGGAGCTATCATACATATAATATAATATGATTAGCAACTTATAAGACAGGAGATTTGGAAAATGAATTATTTATCTGTCAAATTATCAGTATTTCAGTATTTCAAATATTAAACCTAAATGTCAATTTTTATGTTAATTTTATATGAAATTTATGATTTTATAACTTTATGTTGCTTTTATCCACTGTACCCACAGTTCATAAATGACAATATTACTTATTGTATAGATATCATTTTACCAAAATTAAATAATTTTGTATATTGAAGGTTTAAAAATAAATTGGCAGGGGACGTTAATGATAAAATATAAATATAAAATATAAATTTTAAGCCTAATTCATGCTCTTCATTATTCTTTTTATTTATTTTATGAATCATAGAAAGGGTACTTGCAAAAGGCCTAGAATTCAAAATATAGGTGTCTAGTTAGCTTACTAGAAACCAATACTCCTATTCTAAAATCAAATCGAATTACTTATAACAAATTTATTAGATGGGATATTCGTCTTAATACCTCCATTCCTTAATGAATGGAAAGATCTAGTTATATGTTGAAGTCTTCTTTACATTTTTTATAAATTGTTGCAGATTGTATATATTATCTTAATATATAGTGTCTTTGTAGAGCGATCGGTTTAGCTAGAAATCGATTGGAGTTCAGAGTCTCCTTGTCCCAATACTAGATCGTTTTTATTAGGGATAATTTAAATTAAATAATTGTTATATTAATAACTTAAGGCTTAAAATGAAAAGTCTCAATATTTGACGCCGTTTCTCGAATACGAATCAAATTAACATTGATTTTCCATGTTACTTTCCAACGATTAAAGCGCAAATTTAAAACAAAGTGTAAAATGAAAATAATATCTTAAATCTCAGATATGGAATGGACTTGTGAAAGTTTTCTATAAAATTAATAATGCGATAACTGCTTGAATAGTTATTTTATTATATACATAAGCTTAATTTGAATCAATTTAATTTTTAATTAATTTGGATTTTTTTAATACCAAAAACATCCAGTCAAAATAATGATTAAAGCATCATGAGCTGAGGCAATTTCTCAATTTGCAGTTCAATTGAATGGGCTGTCGAGTATTGTTGGAGCTTATTAAACATTTAGCTTAACTGGCTGGCCATCGTGACCATCGAGTTACTTCACCCACAATCATAATCATAATCAGCCACTTTTCCTTTGGAGCCACTCACAAAACAGGCAAAACCCGAACCACCCAAGTCCAATTTGTAGAACGCGATAAACTTGAAATGAGTTCAAAAACTTGCGCCTTATGATTGAATTTAAAATTTCCGAAATAATAATAATGAAGAGGTGAAAGGAGGAGGCAAAGAGAGAAGGAGGCTGGTAACAGGACAGAGAGAGAGAGATAGTGAGTGGGAGAAGGAGAGAAAAGGAGGAGGTAGGACCGTTACAGAGGTGCCAACATCGATGAAACTTATAATTAAACTAATTGAATTTACGTGACAATAACACTTTCAACGAGTGAGAAGCGAGTGGAGATTGTCACGAGATGATAAGTTGAACTTCTCCACTTCTCACACTGTCTCCCTCTCCCTCTCTCTCTCTCTCTTTCCCTCTCTCTCTGTCTTTCTCTGAACGAATTGCCTGATTCAGTTAGGTTCAAGCTCTCGTAATGCATGGTTATTTTCAATATCGAAAAATGAAATCGGCATCAAAGAACATTTTGCCGGCAACAGGAAGAGAGAGACGGGAGAGAAGCAAAGTGAGAAGCGCAGAAGGGCAGACCGCATTAAAGACATTCCCATAACAATATGGCGATGTCGATGTAATTCATGAACTGTGATTGGTGGCGCGTCCATTAACTCAGGGCCAGAACCGAGACGGAACCGAGACCCCGGCACTCTGACTCTGAGATCTCAGAGACTCCCCAGCCCAACCGAGAGCTACCAGTGCCAACTGCTGTTCTTCCAGGCTGGACAGTTAGTCAATCTGCCGCCTCGACTCTCCACTCGATTCGACTCTCAACTCTTGACTCTGGAGCCGAGTCTTGACTGTGGAGTTGCCTCGACACAATCAGCGTCTATCAGCATTTTTCAATTATATCGAAATAGCGTTATCCGTGGCTGGATCGCGTCAGAACGCATAATTACTATAATCACCTGAGTTATTACCTTGGCGAATATTGGCGAAGACATACGAAAACGCCAAAGTAATATTAAAAGCAACAACAACAACCGACAACCGACAACAACAACAACGACTGAATACAGAAATCTAAACTGTGATTGTTGTGTTTCCCCTTCTGCGTCTCCTCCTCCTCCTGCTCGGAGTTGCCGCTTATTGTTGGAGCTGCTTCATGTGGATGCCTCAATTTCATTTTAGTCTTTTTTCCCATTATTTTCATATATTTTTTATTCTTTTTCTCTCTTTTATTTTTGTGCACTTTTCTTTGCACAATTCGTTAAAGCTGCACATTAAAAATTACACTCAGCGAAATGCGAGGCAACCAAAAAAAAAAAAAAAAGAATCTAAGCTGGAATTGAAGTTCAAGTTAAAGACAAAGTCGAAGTCGAAGTCTATGTGATCTAACTGGAAAATTGCTGGGACGTTTGTTTTTCATTAAGCTATGCCGACTTTGATTTGGGTTGGAAAGAGAGAGGAGAGGGGGAGGGAAGGAGGGAAGACTCCCAGTTGTTGAAGTTCGTGGCAGGAGCACGAACGGCATTTTCATTCCGCAAAGCGATCGCCGTACAGCGCCACACACAATTTTCCACGGCGTTGGCCCCAAAAAGATGGTCAGCGTATTTGCGGTTTCGAGGTCGACTTGGCCATCATCATTCCAGCCAAAAGAAAACGACTGAGGTGGGGAGGGGGTAGGGGGGTTAATGCAGAAACTGCAGCAGAAAAACCATCATTTCCACAATTTATATTTCGAACGTGATTGGTGGAGTTGCATTGCATGGAGAGATCTGAGGGGGGAATCGACACTCTAGAGGGGCGAGGTGCAAGTCGGCCATTAAGAAATTGCAGTAAAGCATAAAGAGCAAAATGAAACCGAACAACGGCCAAAAGCAACAACAACAACAACTACAACAACATTGCGAGAAAATGAAATAAAATGCTGAAGATTATGATTGCGATTATGTTGGAAGCTCAGCGAAATGAGGTTTTCGAGAGAGTTACGAGGAGAGAGGGGAACGGGTGGCAAGGGGGAGTTGCCCATATGAAGCTGGGAATAAACATATGTGATAGCTATAGGTGTATATGTGTGTGTAACAGTACAGCAGTGGAAATTTCGATGGATTGACCTTATGGGAAGCGTTTTCAATCGATTTGGGTTGCGGCATTGAAGGCAAATTCACAGCTCTCATTCTGCCCACATATTTGAATGGCAATTTGCTAGATTTTTGCATTGGAAAAGGCAGTAGGTGTAGACGGAATAATAACTAAATTATTTACATAATATCTTAGGAGTTAAATATTAGTTTATTATTAGTTTATTATTAAATTATTTGTAGAATATGCTATCAGTTTAATAGATTCTTGATATAAAACTTTACCAACAGCCAAAAAAATATATTATCTCAATATTAAAGATCGTTTTAATATTTCATTTTAAAAAATGTATACGTTTTAATATATTATATTTCATCTAATAAAAACCGTTTGTACCTTTATAAACTCCAAAATTTATTAAAGTAAGGCCATTTAAATTGGTTTTCAAACAATACATGATATTATTTTTTAACCCTCTAGTGCCCAGGCAAAAAAAGAAATTTGAGCATTCACTAATTTTCAGACATAGAAAATTCGTAGTAAATCTCATCGTAGAGCGGTAAAAGAAAAACTGGCTGATGGAATATTTAGTTATTCATAAAGTTTTGAAGCAATATACTTTTAATTATAAATCTAATATAATTATATTAATTTTTAAAGTTTTAACTAAGATTTTTTTTTACCCCGTCTAGAGGCGGTCTTGGGCACTAGAGGGTTAATGATCTTTATCGAATTTCAATTAGCTTTCATATGTTATGTATGTCATATTGAATGTCAAGTAATAAATAGTTAATATTTATTATTATACATATATGTATATGACTTTAACAATTAAGAGTTCCAAGCTAAAAAAGCCCCAAATAAATCTTAAAGATTCTTCCACATACTCAAAAAATATCTTTACCAACTCATTTATTGCTATATAATTCATTTATTGCTATATAATCATATGCTATAAGAATTCATATCTTAGTTAATTATAATTTTCATTCGATTCATTTACCTTTTCTTATTGGCAACTCAGAAACAACTAACGGTGCACAGTCCTTTGAAATTGCCCTTTTCCCATTAGCAAAGCGTATTTTGATCATAAAGCTGAAGGTGTTACAAGAGCTCCACCCCAAATGCATTTCCAGCTACACTTGTTTCGGCTGCAAGTGCCCAAGGAGTCTCGGGTTGAGTCTTCTTTAGCTTCTCCATCTTCATCCGAGTCTCAGTTGGGGTCCAGCCTACGTCACATTCAATTAAATTATGTAAATGAAGCGCAACACTTGAGCCAGAACAAAGTCCGGCACTGGAAATTGACTTGGCCAAGAGCAGAGCAAAAAGAGACAAGAGTAGAGAAGAGAAGAGTAGAGACTAAAAGCCAATGCCGAAGCTGAAGCTGAAGCTGAAGCTGAAACCAAAACCAAAGTCACTCCACCCACTCCGCCAGAGGCAGCGACTGTTGCTGGGAAAGAGCCAGGCCAACGACGTTTCAGCCAAGTTTGCAGGCAGCCGTCAAGTAGAGTAAATTACAGCTTCAATGTTGTTGTTTGTGTTGTGCATTTGCCGCGGCTGCCGTGGCGGTTGTTGCTTGATGAGCTTGATGTTCACACAGCCGCCAGGCATGAAGCTATTACACACACACACACACATACATATAGACTTATACACACATAAGAGTACTGACTGATGTCCTTGCTGCCGGCAAATTCAAAGTGAGCCAACAATTTCATCAACGCCAAGCGACGATGGCAACGTCACCAGCCAAGTTTCCTCTCCCCTTTCCCCACCCCTTTCTCCCTTTTGCACCCACCACCTGCTGCAAGTACTCGTTGTTGTTGTTGTTGTTGTTGTTGTTGTCTTCTGGTAGCGCGTACAAATTAATTGAAATTCATGCCGTGTTACAATAACAATGATTAAACGGCACACACATGAGTACAACATTGCCAGTGCCAAAGCCAGTGTTGGCCCTTGGCTCTGAACCACACCCCCTGCCCCCTGCCCACCCCCCCTCCTTGGCTGAAGAGGTGCGACCACCATCTGACCACCACCTGTCCTCCAGTTGCACTTTTTCTAACTGCAACTGCAACACACACCCAAAGTGCAAAAGTACAAATCCCTGTTTGGAATATCAAATGCAATAACTTACTTAAACTTAACAAAGTTTATTGTTGATTCATAAATCGCATTAAACGGATATTGAACATTGAACTTACTCAAAAGTCTTTTGGAATTTCGACTCTCGTTCTCTGTCTCTCCCTGACTCTCTCCCTCTCTTTTAGTAGTTCCCTTTTGCGATCAAATAATTGAGATAAACATTGAGATGCCATGAAGAACAGCCTAAAAATCAAGCAACATTTTAGCTAGTTAAGGTTAACCGATTTAGAAATACTCTACACTAATATATTTATTGCACTTACAAATCAATATCATTTATGTAATTATAATTTAATGATGTTAGATATTGAAAAGTTACACTTTACTTAAATGTTTATATATTTTCATTTAATTCTTGTTTCATTTAAAAAAATAAAATTTATATTCTACATCATTATTTGAATTATCCATAAATATTCAATTTTTTTAGGGGTTATTTTTTTAAATTATGCATAGGTAGATACTTTTCTATTATTCATTCAATTTATAGTTTTTCTATACGGTATTGATAATAAAAATAAGACAAGCTATACAATCATCTGCCAACAAACACTCCTAGCAAACCTATATACTCATTGCAAACAGGGTATATCCGCACAGTTGTGGGCAGAGCTTTACGCGTTTCGCAAAACTTTGCCAGCTTATAAATATGTATGAGAAGTTTCGAAATTGTTGGAATCCCTGCCGACAAGCAACAAAACAACAACAAAAAACCTACAACAACAATAATAACAATAAGAAGAAGAGGAACAACAACAACAACAACACAAGGTCGGTAAGAAGACAGGCGGCGATCGGTCGATGATCGTAAGAGTCGATCAGTCGAACAGTTCAGTTCAGTTCAGTCGATCATCAAAAAGTCAGTCAGTTCGTCAGTCAACGACTTGGACTTGGACTTCAATACGACAGACAGACAGTCGAATGTTTCAGTGAAGGAATGAGGGGAAAAAGGAACGAAAGGAGGGGAAGGGGAGTGTCGATGCAGGAAGGCAAAAGGCAATCATTGATCAGCGGAATTTAGAGCGAAATTTTGATATTAAGGCCAAGAACCAAAAAAACAAAAAAAAGGAGGAAGCAAAAATATAAAATAAAATGAAAATAAAAAGAAGAAAATCGCACAAAATTGTTAAAATAAAATTAAGCAGAAATAAACGCTTCAATATGAGTGCAGACTTTGACGTACCCTCAGTGAATTGAACTGATTGCAGCTGAAATTGCAGTTGAACTTCAGTTCTGTCCCTGTTCTTCCTAGTTCCCTCTAGGTCTATCAAACCACGAGTATTCCCCGATTGCTTGCGTCTTTCGCTTTAATATAAATAATTGTTTACGGCAACCGCAAGTGGATGTGGCAGCCACAAAGTGGATCGGCGACATTGCAACAGAAGCACACACTGCATCTCTTTTGGGCACAATCAATAATGATAGATCAGCCAATTGGCTTCCCCTCTTCTTAATTCTGCTGCGGACGAGGGGGTGGCTGTGGGGTGGAATCTGGAGGGGAATCTAGAGGAGGCCTGTCAGCAAGGGGGCAACGCGTGCGATCAGTGTCTGACCACAAATCGCTTTGGGGACTTTGACAGCATCATTCAAAAAATGAACGCGAGCTGTTGATCTTCCAGACACCAACAACTTACAGTGGAGCAGTGTTGCAAAACTACATCGAAAAATCGACAACTCTATTTTCGAGGAAGCGATTTTCAAGTACTTTAACTCGATAATTTTCTCGGCTCTCAATTGAGTCGATAAATTCTATTTTTAAGGAAAATCGACATCTCACTGGATAATTATAACATGAGGAGTTAATTAAAAGTTAAAAGTAAATTTTTAGAGATAATTTTAGGCATTCGGCTCGTATGTTTGAGTTTGATTAGATTTTCTAACTAACATCTTATAAGTCAAAATTAACGCGTGTATTCTTTAGTTATAATTATGTTTTCTTTTAAATATTTTTAAAGAAAACTCGATACATTTTATGGAGATATACAGACAACTTGATTCATTTTATGCCGATTTCTAGAATTCGATATTAAACTCGATTTACAATTTGGATTTACATCGCCTTTTATTTCCTATCATAATTAGAAGGAATCCTATAAGCCTGTCATAATACCATAAAACTTGAGCAATATCTTGAATTTAATAAGTCTCCGTCTACAGTTCATTTGGCTGCATTTAGATTACTCGAAATATGAAATGTACTTGCTGATAACTTCTCGCATAACTTCTCTGAAGTATCTGCAAGCATTTCAGTAATCACTTGTCTAGGTTGAAAGAGGAACAAGGGAGACTGAGGGAGCAATGGCAAGAAAAGGGGACTATTTGTAGATGGTCAGTTAATTGGTTGCACATTTCGTAGTCTAGTTAAATGTGGAGATTACACACCTTATTATTATGAAATATGTTCCATAATTATGGCCACTTTGGCTGTGCGCCGTGTTTGAGTTTTGAGTCTGGGACAACCTCTTAATAGTCAGTTGGCAGACCCCTTATGTAATTTTAACTGCCAACTTGAAATGAGCCCTAGCCCTCAAGCTCAACTGGCAACTGGCAACAGGCAACTGGCAGCAAACTTTGAGCCATATACGAGTATTGGCAATGCCGGCGTCTCTGGCTTGGCGACAACATCTCAACGACGTCGCAAAGCTGTCGATGAAGACGATGACGATGACGATGACGTTATTGCCCCCCTTTCTCCGCCAGTTCTCTACCAAGTCTCTCAAGTCCCTAGGTCTGTGTCTCTGTCTGCGTCTTTGTCTCAGTCTCTGTCTCTGACTGTGGCTCCTGTTTTGCTCATGCCAATTTATTTATGGTGCGGTACAAGTTTTTACGCACTCAAGTGCTCTGAGACTAATTGGGCACGAAACGCAATCAAAGTGACGACGACAACGTTCAGAGAAAGACAGAGAGAGCGAGAGAGAGAGAGGTAGACTTGGCCAGAACCAGACGAACTACACACAAAAAGCCAAGTCGATCGACTTGGTATCACGAATCGATCACTTGAACTTTATAACGCTGATGAGGCTTTGATTTGTGGCTTGTTGCAAGATCGCATTGTGACCAGCACCAGTCCCTGCCCCCCTGTCTGCCCCTCCCTACAACAATCTCAGCCAAGTCCACATAGTTGTGGCAAAATAGTTGGGCCATGTTCTACACAATTATCTGTTATTATCAGCGTTTTCAGTGGTCTGGATTTTTTATACAGCGACAATGACATCTCATTGTTGACTGCTCCCCTCCCTCATCGATCGCCCCTCCCTTGGCCATTACGAGTGAACCGTTTAGGCCAACTCTTAAAAATAGCTGCCTCTGGAGATGCAATTGCCTCTCTATCCATTCGAGAGATCGATCTGCTGTTGAGGGAGAACACGTGTCTCTGGCCAAGTTGAGTTACAGAAAAGGGCTGTGGTGGCAAGAGCTGTTGACTCTGTTTCGACATGGTCAAAAACATTGTGGAGAAAACTTAGAGAGCCGAGTACTAACCGAGTAACCGATCCAGTACTAAATTTATTTAAATATTGCGAAAACTGAAAATATTGCTACATTTAAAGTTTCATAAAGAAAATTTGAGTAAAAAATAAATTTGACTTATTTATTTTTTGAGCAGACTAAAGATTTCCATTTTACAATGTAAAATAGCATTAAGATGTGAATAACAGAAGAAGAAATATAAGATAAGATTAATTTATTTATTTATTTATTTGATTTGATTCCTAGCGCTACAAGATATTGTATTGAACTATCTATTATACGGGAAATAAAAGACTCTATAGTAATAATATATTTATTTAAGCTTTTTTTTAAAAGAAATATAACATAAGCTTAATTTTTACAAGTATTTAATTAGCTGAAACTATCGGAAACTATTTTAAGTTTCTAAAAGTGTAATATAGTCTTAAGAAGGGTATCAAAATATAAATCATCTTCGAAAGCATATAAAATAAAAGTTGGTTAAGAAAAGTTTAAAAGTTATTAACTGAAAAATAGTTATAACAATATTGTCATCATCCTTATCAAACTGAGCTAAAACAGAATCTCGTAAAACAGACCTGCTCTATAATTCCGAAAAAGTTCCACGGAAAACTGAAAGTTTTGTATATAATTGGTGATGAAAGGAGGTGTTTAGCCCCTTTTTGCTGGAGGGGAAGACATTTGGCAAGAGCTTCCGCTTTTGACCCTCAAAGAATCTTGGCCAAAAAGCAGTTGGCAATAATTGTTTAGAGCTAATCGAACTTGACCTACGATTGATAAACTGCAACAAAACAAAAGAGACAATGAAAAAAAAGCTAAAAGCAAAGGAAACTTATGAATATTATTACAATTTTGATAATTGGCATGGCGCGTCGAAGATCTTTCCCTTACCCCTTGCCCCTAATCAGGTATCGATTGGAACTCCGACTTCATCAAACCGCGATCGATTTAGGGTCAGACAATTCGCGGCTTTTTTTTTTGGCGGTTCCGAAACTGAAAACGGGACAAGTTAAAAGGATCGAAAGTCGCGGGGACTGTGGCACTGATTTTGGGGTAATGATTTACGGGCTGTTCGACGGCTATGACGAAAATTGACTCAGACTCAGGAAGTTGGGGACTGGGGGAAGGCAGCGGTAAAAATCAATAAATTTTATATACTGATGCACTTGATTATAAAGAGCTGGCCAATAATGCGCAGCTCTGTGGCAACTTTGAAGTGCAATTTGCCACAGATTGTTGTTTATTAGATGATCTTAACTTCCTGTTGACCTTCTCCAAAACGAAAGAGAAAGAGATTGTGTGCTTGTGTGTGAGAAAGAGAGAGTTGTTTGCGAAACTAATCGACTATTTGTACATTGTTTGATTGCTTGCAGGTATCGCGAGGATGCACTTTGCTGGGGCGACAGGTGAGTTTTCTGCCACGCTGCGAACGCCGATAGCCGACACATTTATCGGCTAATTTAATTTATTTAGAAAATGTCAACTTTTTCCCCAATGCGCTCGCTAATCGAATATTCAACAGGCACCCAAGTTAAAATGTATCTTTTTGTGTCTGCAAATGTATCTGTATCTCTTTCTGTTTCTGTTTGTCTTCGCAGAAAGTCCATGGAGGAAATCGGAGCTGCACAGTCCTCGGTGAATGCGCGGTAAGTGTTAATGTTACCGTAAACGATTCTCTATACCCCTCTCCTATTCCCCTTACCCTTTCCCGCTCGGCAACTCTCTTCGGCTTGCTGGCAGCTTCTCAAGCAGCGCCACTTGGCGACGCATTTGTTAGCATAAAATTATTGAATGCCAAACCAAAGACGTCGTCGCCAACATCGCCGCCAGACGTCAAAGGCGC
This sequence comes from Drosophila suboccidentalis, assembly GCA_037043435.1. Lineage (NCBI taxonomy): Eukaryota > Metazoa > Arthropoda > Insecta > Diptera > Drosophilidae > Drosophila > Drosophila suboccidentalis. The sequence goes on from JBAMBK010002320.1 coordinate 1,053,298, forward strand.
ATGTCGCATCTATGAGATACTCGGACTCAGACTCAGACTCAGTCTGAGACGCGTAGTTGTAGCTGCAGCTTAGCAGAAACCGTTGCTGTCAACGTTAATGTGATGATCTAACTGGAAGTGTTGAAACTTTCCTACTCCGTTTGCTATCGCTGTTGGATTAGCCCCAAATCTTATGAAATCTATCCATAGCAGCTGAAAATATCATAAATTATAGTATTAACATCTCAACTATAATAATTTTGAATGCTAACTATGTCAAATTATAATTCTTTGACGGGAATTAAAAATCAATTCTCTTACATACTTGAATTTATTATAGTTTGAGAAATCTGCTGATAACTTAATCAAATATGGCATGCATCAGTCTTAGTTTCAGTCTCAACTGAATATATGAATATTTTTATCATTTATAAATTTTATTTTCACTCTAGGGACTTTTATAAATTTCATATTTCACAATAACATTTCTTATTATAAGCTGTCAGAGAGCAACATCAATAATTTTTACATTATTTTGCAAGATAAAAGTATTTTTACCACAATTTTCTAGTTTAAAATGCTATAACTTTGTGAAAACTGCAGCTAACTCATTCAAATTTAGTACACATATTATTTTGCTAATATCTAATTAGCATACCAATTTTTAACATAATCCATCGAGGCTTACATAAAGCTCACTCCTGTTACATGGTTATCTTAGCGTATTATCAGTTCGGCTAAGCTCAACGCTAGTCTGATAGCTGCTGCTGTTGTTGTTGTTGTTGTTGCTGTCGCTGTCAGTTGCAGCAACTGTTGCCGCTGCTGCGGCCGCTGTTTGTCTGTTGTCTTGTTCTCGTTGTTATGACATTTTACATTTTTAATGGGAATTCTCACATAAAAAGTACAAATATCAGACTAATTGGATTTATCTCGAGGCTGTCGCGCGTTGTCACACTCTTTTTGCCATGCTTGGCTACTTGCCGGAAGATGTTGCAAGGCATCAAACGAATCCTAAGACAAGTTTCTAGCCAAGTTTTCAGCTTGTTGACAATTAGCACAAGCCGTGGGGGGAACGGACTGTGTCAACTGATGGGCTACGCACCCAGTTTAAGCCAATGGAAGTCCCAATTCCAAACCAAAGGCACAATTTCCAATGAATCGATCAATGCAACAACAAGCCAACAACAATGTCACAATGAGGCAAAGTTGCATTGCTTAAATTGATTTCTGCAATTAATTGAACAACGCAAATGACAAACTGAAAGCAACTCACAAAACAAAAAAAACAAAACAAACAGAAACTCAACAACAAAAACAACAATGAGAAACATTCGTGGAATGCACTTTGCTCCCGAACACGCTTCCAGCTCGCTTCAGCAACCTTAAAGCCGAGGCAAGAGCAGCAGGAGACACAAGGAGACTCCCGGAGACAGACGACAGTTGCAGCTTCCTTGCTGCCTTTTTCCTCTCTTGGAGTCAGTTTTTTGCTGCTCTTCATCCTTCGATTTTTACTTTAGTTTTTGCCAACAGCTGTCACGGTCATGTCTGGGGGCTGTTGACTCTGCCTTGGCTTTTATCACACTGATTCAATCCATTTATTCACCACTCAAAAGTCTATTTATTGTGGGTCTGTCATACAAACTTTGTTTGCTTTATTAAATTTTATTTATATCAAATATCAAATACCAGTGGGTGATCTTTTTATTCTTATTCTTTATAATAATTAATTAATTTTTTTCCAACATAATCTTAATGAGCCAAAGATTGAGCTACTTGTTAATATATCACATTTATTCATTTCATTTTTTAACTCTTTAATTGACAATATAGTATTTTTCTGGCTGAAAAAACTTATTAAAACTCTCACAGTTTGCTTTTGAAATATAATAAACATAATTATCAATTAAACAATTTATTTAAAACAATTAATATCATTTGAATTTATTTCTCAAGCGAATAGAAAATCTATTCCCCCCAAATCAAATTAAATTTAACTAATTTATTATTATATTACATTAATTTTGTCATCTTTCTCGAATGTTCTCTTTTAGTGTTCAGTTGAACTTTACTATATCTATTCTGAGTACATATTTTCTGTTAAAATAAGTTTAATTTTAAGAGTTAACTTGTTGCGAATTAATTTCACATCAATTTTAAGTGTCCTGAGTCCAGTGTGCAGATTGGCCTCGTTGAATCTTCATCGACACTGTCAGCGTCTGAGTTCTGAACTAGATTCGTCGAGTCGAGTCGAGTCGAGGAGGCGGCACAGTTTCGGAAGGTGCAAGAATATTAATTATTAATTCCGATCACAACTGCACACTTTGTGTCGCCGCAGTTAACGGCTACGGTTTGGCATGCGAATTATTTGCTAAATACCAGAAAAGTGAACGACAAACAAGCAGATCGCCACTTGCAAGGAGGGGCCAATGCGAGTGGTGCAAGTGGTGCATGGAAGCACCACCAACACCACCATCACTCGATATTTGTGTGGTGCAGATTGACGACTTGGCTGGGCCTGTGACTTTGTTTTGCCTTTTCGCAGCTTATTTATGGCTCATATAATGGCCGAGTAAATAACAACAAAGAGTCAACAATCGCAGCTGATCGCTTTCAATCAAACGATCAATCAATCCATTCAACTGACACATCCAAATTTATGCTCAGCTTATAAAATATTTGAAAATAACAATTAAAGTGGATTGGCTCAGTTTGGGCATTAAAACAGCTGAAGAATGCGCTACAAATAAATTATCTTATTTGAAATTTAGTAATTATACAATAAGGAATTTGCGAGGAGATTGATTTGATCATTGCAATATCTTAAAATTCTTTTGGGTAATTAGTTTAAATTAATTTTTAGTAAGTCATTCTTTAATTTATATTATTTTGGAAATTTAATGCTAATTTGTTTTGAAACGTATTTGTTCAATTTGTGGTCCAATTCATACTATAAATCAAAAATATTACAAATACTTTACTTTTCGAAATACTTCTGATCTGAATTCTTAAATTGCTAAAGGCATATTCCGTGCTAATCTTCTACTCCAAAGTTTCATTGAGATCTAATCATAAAAACAAAAAATCAGATTATTTTCCTTTTAAAAATCCTTCCAGCAGAATAAGTGAATCTTATTCATTTTAGTCTAAAATCTGGGCTGTTAATCATAAATGTTCAACAAAAATAATTACTACTCTTTTGGTAGCTGACCAACAAAATGTGACTGTGTTTCGTCAGAAGCACGCACAGTGTGATAAGAATCTAACTGTTGAATGGGAAGAACTCTTCGGCTCCCGAGCTGAACTGTCTCCGATTTCCAATACGCGCCCTCTCGCTCGCACGCCATTTAGCAGTCTGTCTCTGTCTGGCTTTTATTGCTTAATTGTTTGTTTGGGTTTGTGGCTTGTTTTTGTTTTTTTAGTGAATTATGAATCGTTTTGTATTTCGATTGTGTAACAGGGCCCAAGAACAGTTATGGTACCTTTCACTGCGCCATAAAATCTTAGCCTGACAGATCCTACACGCTGATAACTCCCATTTCTCTGCTACTCGAACCGAAAATATAAAAAAAAGATGACCAGAAAAAATAAAGGAGGAAAACGAATCATCTCGTTGTGTTATTTTATCACCTGTGTCACTTTTATTGCTTTCTCCTGTGGGCTTGTACCCAGGTGAACAGATCGTGACAGATCAGCGATCGCGGTTAGTTTATTGCTTCCTCTGGGCAACTTCAACTGCGTCTTCAACTGGCGCTTCAAATTGAGATTGGAACTAGAATTTAAGCTATTTAATGCATCTCTTGTATAGACAAGATACATGTTTTAAAAAGGAAAAAATTGTGTTTAGACTCAGAAAAATGTGCACAAACAGGATATTAGTTTAAGGCATACAAACCAAACTATTATCGATAAATGGGATTAGTTAGAAAAAGTAATCTGTATGCTTTAATCGTTGCATCGATTAGTTTATGATATGAAGGTACTTCTCTCGGTATATTATTAGCAACATCTAAAAGTAAAAGTTTTTTTTAATTTGACGGGTATACATTTTCTGCGTTTCATTCCTAGGAATTTAAAAACACATGCTTGACTACAATGACGGGGGGAATCGAACCCAGTTTTTTCAAACTGAAAGTTCTAGTTATGTGACAGGTCGGCGACTCTAACCACTGAGCCACCGGACCACACAAAAGTAAAAGTATAATGACATTTTTTCAACGTATTTTTCAATTCAAATTAATTAATTATTAACATCTGGCGCTAATTTCGAAACTTAAATTGTTACTTCCAAACTTAAATGTATTTGGGAGCAACGCTATACATTTTCTACATTTGCAATATTCTTTAGTTATTTATGTATTTATTTATTTACTTATTTGTTACCTTCATCCACCCGCAGTACCAACAGTTTTATCGATTCGAAAACCGATCGATCGCAGCGCCTTAAACTTGGCCCAAAGCGTTAACCGCTTCATTGAATTTGTTTTGATTTTGCGCAAATCACGTTGGCCCGTTTTGCAGCTGGCTATTTGAAATGGATGCCTCGTGTGTCCGAGAAAACGTGATGGATAACTGGCAAGTGCCAGTTGTCTTTCCTCCTTCCCTCCCCTCCTCCATCCCTCCCACGTAGTATCTTGAGCAAGTCACTCACTTTGCGGTTCTTCCTGCTGTATTGTCGAAGGAGGAGGGGGGCTGGGTGGCCAACTGATTAGAGAGAGGCACTTGCATACGTGCCGGCGACTACAGACAGCCCATTCATAAAGTCATGCAACAATTGGCAGCACGCAGAGCAGGCAGGGGAGAGGGGCCAGGGGGAAGGGGGTGCCGGAGGACTCCTGACTGGAATAAACATTTTGTGTGCGATATATACGGCGTCGTTTGGTTTTTGAAAAACCAAAACAGAAACAGCAACTGAAACTGAAACCGAAACCGAAATGAAAACTCAAGCTCATGTCCAATAGGTCCATCAACAGCCGCAGCACGCACTCGAGAACGGCACACGCACCTTTATATGGCCATGTTGCTCAGCAGACTCTCCAAGAGAGTGAGAGAGAGAGAGAGTGGCGCCTCACACGCATCGTTGCACGTCCACGTCCACGTCCATGGCCATTGTCCTCGAGGCATCCACACGCATCAATTTCCCGACCTACACTCGCTGGTTGGCGGGCAACTTCAGCTCCAGTTCAGCGTCTGGATGATGGTCTGGTCTGCTCTGGTCTGGTCTGTTCGCTGTCTGCACGTGGATTCATTGGTCCGGCTGATGGAAAAACCGGAAACGCTTTCGGCTCAGCGGGCCACGTTCACGTTTCTCGATTTCGATTTTTATGGCAAACGGCGACGACGACGGCGACGGACTCGGCAACTGGCGTTGAATTTAAGTTCCTCATTCATTGTCTACTCGTACGCCTTCCACCTACACCCCTTCGATCCCTCCTTCTCCTCCCACATTTGCCACTTGGCACGTTTCCTTTTTAAAATTCACAATTGCCGCCAGCGACGCGTAATTGTGGGAGAATTCGCTACGCCAACTTGTCTGGCTCTGACTCCGTCTCTCTCTCTCTCTCTCTCTCTCTCATTCACTCTTCGATGTCCCTCTGCTCCCCTTTGTCCAACTCCGCAGCTGGGCTCAAGAAATCGATCACGTTTCTACACATGTTCCAGTTACGTTACGTTGCGCTTACGTAATGTCTTTATAGCTGCTGCAACTTAACACGAGGATGTGGCAAAAAGAGCAGAAAAAGTAATACAAATAAAACTGCAAGTCACTGGGTGCTCAAATTAGAGCAGCGCCGCAATCGATAGCGTTGCTTACACACAACCACAATTTAGCGAAAGTGACTCCAATTAGCTCCTAGTTCCCATTTAACCTATCAAATTGTTGGTTGTTTTTCACATAGTTTTCAGATAATCGAACATTTTTACCAATAATCATGTTAGATTGATGGGAAAATATGTGAAGTGTCAAATACGCTGAAACGCAGGATATTTGAAATGTTAAGTTAAATTGAGATATCACGATATGTCTACGTGTAAGCGTGCAAGAGTATTGAAGTTTATTAGTTTGAAATGCAAAAAATCTCAGGATATCATGTGCTGATGTATTGCGAACAATCTTCAGCGAATATATTTTGACATCAATTTACTGTATATATTTATGCTCAAAAATTAAATATTCAAAAATATGTACAATATAGGATATTTATACTCTTTTAAACACTATCAAAATGTTAGAGAATTATTATATCTTTTTGAAAAAATTACGAATCGTGGAATTTACGTTGTTTTCGAAAATGTTAATTCAGTTTCGTCAAAAATTGTATTTCTGAAATATGATAAAAATAATATTGCATATTATTATCTTAAAGTATTATCTTTTAACAAATTTTTTACACTTTGGTTAATATATTTTTGATAAATGATCACAAAATAATGAAATTTCATTAGAAAATTGAAAGTATTTCCAAATTAAACCGATGTTTGAAGCGAATTTAAGTCATTCAAGACGACACTTAAGACACATCCTGTAAATGATTAAATTACTATGTCTATAGAATCCGGATTATTACGTGTATACGACGCTCCCTTTGAAGGTGACGGTGACATGTTTGAGGCGAATTGAAACTTTCGCCAGAACAAAATGGCTGCCAAAGACTTTCACAATTTGTGGTTGCCCTTTGCCCATTGATGAAATTAAACAATTTCTGGGATTGCTTGAAAATTATTATAAACGCATAATAAAACGAGGCGAAAAAGTAAAACTCAGGCCTGGCCGCTGTCTGTGCGGGTTCAGAATATTAAAACTCCCCCCACTACAATGGCAAACGATTTGTTGGATTGTACCTGTATGTCCCCCACCCCCACCCCCTCTCCATTCACTTGCACGTCAGGAGTCCTGGCAAGGGCTCGGGATTGGAATCGAGCGCGTACTTTTGGGGCTCAGTTTGTTGGCTTTGGCCTGTTCCACCATTGGCATTTTGTCATTGGCATTTCGGTCACATACACAAACACACATAAAAAGCGAACGACAGACAAAACTCCCACTCTCACACACGCACACGCACACACACAAAAGAGGCGCAGGCGAGAGCGAGAGACAAACAGCGAAAGAGCCGCTAAACAAATTCCCAAATGTGTAAAGAAGTAAACTAATTGCTGCGCGTGACGCAGCTCCAACAACAAAACTGGGGATCCACTAAGTATATAATAGAGTGAGAAAGAGAGAGCGTCGCCAATGGCACTATGCGAATGCGGCGGTGCGAGCGAGAAGGCAGGCGAAACCAGTTTTAGTTTACAATACAAACGCGTCTGCACGTACACATACTCTCGTATACATTTATAGAGTTGCGCTCCTTTACTCGCAGAGCATGCTGCTCTTTCACTCGCACACACTGTTATGCTCATTTGGTATGCGCGCTATGTTGATTCCGATTCGACGGCAGTCACGTCCCGCCCATTTGCACGCACACACATGCACAGGCACAAGCAGACACAACACCCACACAGTGGCGCTGTCAGCGACGACGGCGAAACGAGAGAGCTTGCGGCGAATTGGAGCGTGAGGCTGCTTAAAATGCTACTGGTGCGCCCAGTACATGACCAGGCGTTGTGTCAGGTGCTCACACACACACAGGCAGAGGCACACACACACACACAAGCATACGCATGCTGGCGCCGTTGCTGCTCACGTTCGTCGGCCGATGTCGATGTCGTTGCTCGTCGCATTCGCTTCGTGTCGAGTCAAAGATGTCACCCCCGAAAAATTGTCTAGTTGTGTGCGTGACACACTCTCTCTCTCTCGCTCGCTCGTTCGCTCTTGCTGTATGGCGAGTGTTGTTGTAAGGGGCAGCAGCGCTGCCTTTTTTTGCCTTACTTTGGTTTTGTTCGTGACGTGAACGTGACTCTGAATTATTCTGCACGTATTCGTCGCCCGCAACGGACGTATAACGTAAAGCGTAAGCGTAAGCACATCTCTCTCGTCTCTCGTTGGCGCGTAGTTCTAGTTCTTCTTCATTTCACGTTACTTTCATCATCATCACCATTGCTGCAGTTTTCACGTACGCTGCCCGGCCGTGCAACTGTAGCCGTATCCGTATCCGTATCCGTGTGTATCTGTATCTGTATTCCAAGTGTGTGCCGTGTCCCGTGCGTGCGTAATTGGCGCCCATTTGTTTGCAGGCCGCGACGCGACTCGACGCAACGCAACGCAACTGAACTCAAACCCCATCACAATCAGAATCGCAATCACAGTTCCCGCTTTCAGTTGGATGCTGCAATTTTCGCCCAGCGACGTGCCGAACGCGTCTGACGTGATCCGTGCTCTGTGATCCGTGCTCCAGACCAAAAAACAAATATTAACTGGCCAAAAGTCGATAGCTCGCTAATTTGAATGCCAATCGAAGCTGTCAGTGGCACTCCGGCGTTAGTTTTCCGTGCGTGATTCGCCCACGCCACCCACCGTGTCCATGTATCCGTGTAGCCGTGTCCGTGTGTGTGTGTGTTCGTCCAAGGATAATTGAAGACAGCAACTGACACGTACGCGTGCTCCAATTGCCAGACAGACAGACAGACAACAACAACGACATAAAAGCCACAAAAGGATGCGTCGTTGACCTTTCAGCCCAGTTGGCTAAGAAAAAAGTGTGCCAAAACCAAAACCAAACCCAACCCAAGTGCAATATTGAAAATGTGCCAGTGCTAGTTAAACGTCAAGTGTTACCAATCTCAATTAGGCCAAAACGACTTCCAGCACACGTCTGCTAGCCAAGATCAAGTGCAGAAATGTTGCCCTATCAGGCGGTGGCCATGGACTACGCCGGCTACCAGAGGCAGCCAACGCCGGGTCATCCGGGTAGTCACATGGTCGGCTCCCTGGGCATGTCGGCGGTGCCATTCACCCACTCGTGGATGGTGCCCGCCCAGGATCTGTGCGGCATGCCGCCATACAACAAAATGCCCAATCAACACCAGCCGGGCGCACCTGGAATGCACTCACAACAGCAACCCATCGAACCGGGGTTAGTTGACACGGGGTAAATGACAAACTATACATAATTAAAATGAGTGTTTCACTAACTAATCTAAAGTATCATATAAATATAAATAAGATACTAACGTGTCTTGAAAAAGTGTCAATTAATTGTGTTGGATTCTTTAAAATTTTCTATTACTCTCAAGTTCTTAGGGCACGAAAAATAACAAAATTCTATACAAATTTAAATAGTGCATACGAATATAATCGTCTATTTTAGTACATATCAAAGCTCTCATATCATCTTTAGCAAGAAAAACTGTTCTCTGACCTTACAGTTAATTATAGTCCTGCACTTATGATATTTTTCTGAATACTTTATTTGTCTGTTTCAATTAAAGTTTACTACCCTTCTACTACATATGAAAATTTCATGAGATAAAAGCAAAACACACTTCCTTCTTTTCAGTTCTTTATAGAAAAAAAACGTTATAAAACCAATAAAATCTTAAAATATATGTATATATGTACGACATTTATTATTATAATATTTTATATACAATTTTTCATTCACCAATTATTTGAATATAAAAAATTTATATAATTCAGAATATATTCAAAACCGTTTTGAATACTATCTTAAGTAACATTTTATTTCGTTTGCTTTTAAAAATCTTCAACTACCAAAAAATTAAGGATATTTAATTTTACCTCACATTCCTCATTATTTTTCGCATCTTTCACTTTCACAATTTGACACAATTTGAAACAATTTTTATGAGTGTTTGACAACTTTTTCATTTGACTTTTTTTCTGGGAATTACAATGACATAATATCAGCTGTAGTCAGAGTTGTCCCGCTGTGTTTGTTGCCAACAACAACAATGAAGGACTGATAAAGCCATAACGGTACTTCTCACAGCCCATAAACAATGGCCTGATACAGTCTTATCCTTTTATGTTGACATTCTCTTGTGTGGGAAAACAAAAAGAAAACATTTAGCTGCTGTTTTCATTTTCAGTCTTCGAATTTCCTTTCACTTTCTTACCCTTATCTTGATCGAATGATTTTTAAGTTTGATTGGCAAAATCATGTGCCAAAATGATGTAAGGAAAACCGCAATGTTAGGGAATGTAATCCGCTTAGGTTCTTAATTCGATCAGACGACAATATTGAACACTAATACCCTAAATTCCCTAACAATTCAATGTGGTCCCAGCTAATCAAGTGGAAAAGTAAGGGAAGCTTTCACACAGACACGTCACACGCATGAGAACAGAAGTTCAAAGCAAGGCAGAGCTTTCAAAGCTCACCAATACACAGACAACTGAAGCTGTGTGCATTCTCCAATCGTTCAATTTGCTAATGACGAGCAATTTACACGCCTGTTAATGGTAAAATTGCAGCCCCTGTTTGCCAATTTCTTTTTTCCTCTTTCGGTGCGAAATTAAAAAGAGCACAAAAATCATTTATCAAGGCGACACCTTGATGACAAATGCTAAGGGATCTCTCGCCGTTCTCTGAGCGACTTACTCTCACTTATGTGTAGCACGTCTTCGGGGCTAATTTGAATGGAGTTTTTATTGATGGCTGCAAGATTGATGCTTTCGATTTTTTCTCATCTAAACTGAAAAAATGTAATTTGCCCAGCGGAACGTGTAGCGAATTAGCTGGCAAATTATATACGATATTTGTCTGGGTTCTAACAGTTCCATTTCAATAAGTTCTTTGAACCAGGCATTTATTAGGAAACCAGGTAAACATCATTTCAACACAACAACAGAAACACAGCTGAGATTTAACAAACTAATTAAAAATTTGTTATTCGGAAAGCAAGTGGAGTAAAGTATTCATAAAAAAAAGGCCAAAAACTGGCTTGGCCCGTGGCAGACGCATGTTGTACGGGTTTCATACGCGCTCTTTACGCCGGTTTCATTTTAATTATCAAAAATATTTTTATAACCCAACGACGTAGTCCCCGATAAGCATCAGAGATGAGCAGCAACAGCAGCAGCAGCTCTCAGAGTAATTCCCTTCAGAAAATCGTTGAGCGCAGAAGCCGCCGCGGCTCAAATAAAGTTACACAAAACGAGGCTCGAGCTTGTGATGAGCGCATTTACCATTTACAGATGCCCCACAGACATAAAAATAAAAATAAATTTAAAAGCCCACAAAATGCTGCAGAGTTGCCGACTCAGAGATCACTTAGGCCATGGGAACAGCCGTAATACCCTGCATTTGTGTACCTTAGGAATTTAATTTTAAGTTTAATGTTGCTTACGTGTTTAACAGTGTTGTGCTAAGCGAAAACAGTGTTGAAAAGCGCATAGAGTGAGGAATATTTTTAAGTTTTAAAATGCTTTGAAAATTTACTTTAAAATGTATTTATATTGATCCAAGTTGTAAATATTCTATAAAAACGATTCTGAAATTAAAATATTTGATAATATTTGAATCAACCAATTTGATATAAAGTACATTTTCAATTCTTGGCCAAAAAACTGAATTTTTCTTACACTCAAAAATTATTAAATAATAAAAAACTTTCTAAAATATCTATCGTCTCTATTATAACACCAAATGTTGTGATACAATAAAATAAATGTCAATAATTATCCGCTTTAATTTAGACAGAGTACTTAATAATTTCAATATGCCCCTAATTAGGCAGAGCATCAAAATTTCACTACAATAACAAAGAAAAAAAGAAGAAGGGGAAGGAAAAAAACAAAAACAAGATGTACCGAAAAAAAGCCGACGACAACGAAGATGACAACAAACTTAAATTATGAACGCTTAAAGCCAAGTTTCTGGCGAAGATGATGGCCAGATGCTTGAGCTGAGATAGCAAAAGATCCGACTCCGACTGCGACTGCGACTTCGACTTTGAGTCCAACTTTGACTCCAGTTGCAGCGGCGGTCTTTGGGTCTTTCAATCTTTTGTGGATTGCAGCAACAGTTGTTGAATGAAAAGTCTGTGCATTAAGGGGAAATGAAGCGAAGACCGCGACTTGAAGCTGAGATCGAGATCAGAGTATCTGAGAGTCGGCATCTGTTGAGAGGGAAGTGAGAGAGAAAGAGAGAGAAACTGTACAAACATGTAAGACAATAATAATACAAATATCAACTGCCAACTACGAGTAAATGGACAATGGAAAATCTGTAACGCATTGAAAATGAGGCAATTTTTCTAGCTTGGCTGCTAGAAGCGATCGTTGAGTGTGAGAACAATATTGTCATGGTCTTGGGAGAGTCTTGGGTTGTCTTGGGTCCTCTTGGTTATCTTCGTTGTCTTGGACTCGTTCCTCGTTCCACTGGCTGTTGAAAGACTGACAAATGTGTGGCAATTTGTTTGGACTGACACCATTTCATCACAATGCAACATGAAGAGCGGGGAGGGAAGGGGCAGCCAAACAAATTGCCAAATATTGTCTACGCTGACAGCTTCCACGACAGGTGAGAGATGCGAGAGAGGAAGCGAGAGATAGGGAAGAGAGGGATCCTCTCTACAGTTTCTTTGTCTTCTCTGTCAATTCGTCAGTGTCTACTTATAGCTTATGTATCAATATTTATTGCCACAAATTGTTGCTAATAATGTGTCCATTTGTTTGTCTTTCTGCCACTTGCAGCATTCTTGAGCTGAGGAAGGAGAAGTCGCGGGACGCAGCGCGCTCGAGACGTGGCAAGGAGAACTATGAGTTCTATGAGCTGGCCAAAATGCTGCCACTGCCCGCAGCCATCACCAGCCAGCTGGACAAGGCTTCCATTATAAGACTGACCATAAGCTATTTGAAATTGAGAGACTTTTCCGGTCACGGAGATCCGCCATGGACCCGCGAGGCATCCAGCAGCAGTAAACTAAAAAGTAAGTCTTTAATTAATAACAATTATATAGATAGTTTTAAATCTGTTAAATCAATAAAAACAATCTACAACTACAAATGAGTTATTTCATAGACTCATAAAATTAAAAAAAAAGTTATTTTTACAATCTCAATTAGTGACATAGTTCTTAAAAAGATTCCTAAGTAATTTTCCAATTTATATAAATTCTAATCTGAAGTTGATTAAATGAGTAATTACTTTATCTATAATTAAAATATACAGATTTTTAGATTGAATTGATAGATTAATTGTTTCTATCGAAACACAAATTGAATTCCCCTATAAGACTTTATTATAGTCTTAGATTTCCTCTTATTTATATACACATAGTTCCTTCCGCTTGTTGTCAAGGGGAAGACTTTCTTAGCTTATCGTATTTTTCAAGTAAGACCAAAAACATTAAGTGCAGTGAAATTTCCGAGCTAACTAATTTGCATTGACGACTGTACTTGTGCGTGGGCGGCCATATTGGACGCCATTGGCGAAGCGGGGAGCAAAGTGAACGGCAAAGAATGAGCAATAAAACCGAAAGCAGGAAACACATTTGCCTACATTTGATGGCCAACAGGGAAGCAGAGTGGGGGAGGGAGCAGAGAGGGGGAATACTAGCAGTGAAATCAAAATTTGTCAACTTTTCTATGCCAAAAATAAAAGAAGAAAAACAAAAAATAAGAGAAAAATATGCGCGCGCACCTTAAAAACGGTTTAAGCCGCTTGACAAGCGACCAGCAATTTATTGGTATTATTTTTGGGCTTTTGGCCCGCAGAGAAGACTGTGACGGAGACAGAGATAGAGACAGAGACAGAGACATAAGCCATGGCGATGGGGGCCTCGAGTTCCCGATTTGCATAAAATATCGCTATTAAGCGTAATTTATTTTATTTGTCGCGCATGCGCAGCCATTTTTATATATTTTTATTTATTTTTATTTTTTTTTTTTGCTCACGTCACTGGAGCATTTTTATTGTCATTGTCGCAGTCGTTGTTGTTGTTATTCATTTATTTATTTACTATGTAGTTTTTTGTTTATTTGCTGTCTCTGCTGTGTCATCGCTGAAATTGTGGAATTTCAGAAGGCCAATCAAAGGGGCCAACCAATTCCAACTATAGAGCCCATTAACTGCAACTAAATTAGGCAGCTATCGATTATAGTCGGTAATAATCAAATCAGGGAATGGGAAACAGCTTTCACAGTTTACCGAGGCAATGATTATGATGAGGATGAGACTAAATATAATATCAATAATCGTTATCAATCGAAATAACCTCCAATTTATGTAAAAATTTTACAATTTTTCGATGCAATTGCATTTAAAACTGCCAATTATTTTTAAAATATTTCTGACTTTGTAAAGGTTCAATTTCCATAAAAAATGGGCGTAAATGGCATATTTTCTAAAAAGTTTTTTCTGCACGAATATATCGGCATATTTAGTTTAATATGTATTAAGATAGTTTCATATATTGGTAGCATACATAATAAAAATAAAATATAAATTTAGTTATCTTTAGTTTAGATGAAAACATAGTTAGCTTAACTCGAACTCTTAATTCATTGCATGTGCAGCCTTATATTGTCTTATAACTGAAAATGGAAAGTCCATCGATGGGGTTAGCCAGTAAATTAGCCAACTTTGTCAGCTTGAGGTGGTAGCATTGTCAGTCAGCCATTGCCACGTCATGGATCGTGCATCGTTGGCCACGTCAACAGCCAGTTATTGTCACGTCAAAAGCATTCCAAGCCAGGTCTTCAGTTGCCAAGAGACGCTATTGAATGGCAACTGGCAACTGGCAGAGGCTAAAAAGGTAGACAGGGCACTAAAAAATAATCCAAAATCAATGGGGCGTTATGGTTATGGTCGGAGAGGGGGGAGGGGCGGAACGGAGCACCACTGAATTGGATTATTATGCGAAACTAAACCCAAAAGGCAGCAACAAGCTGCGGGCAATAAAAAGCACTTCAATTTGACCCACAGCCACAAAAAAAAAAACAGCAACAAAAATATATTTATAAAGAAAAAAATATCATATATTTGAAACGGAAAGGGGGCATCTCCGAAGGTCATTAAAGGCCACAGTTGTGCTGGAGAGGCAACGCCTTCCCGCCCACATTTCGACACACACACATATGTATATATATAAACACACATATGGTCAGCGGAAGCGGAAACTGTTTGCCAACTTAGCGACTGCGTTGAGGCATTGAAATCGCTGGGGATTTGCAACACGAAACGGCAAACGGGAATGAACAAGGCTAAGGGTACAATATATATATATTTCAAGGAATGGGGGGACTAAAGCGATTTGCACTTGTGCGAATTATGACCTGAAGTTGAAGTTGGTCAGCAGCCAAAGTTGGGGTTGCTCTCACATAATCGTAAAATTCAATAATTGAATTAAATAAATATGCTCAAATGGGCATCAGCTGAGAAAATATTGAACTCAGCCCATATTTATGAGTTTGTGTATGACACTGCGGTTCTCTTATTTTCTCCTGTTTGTATTGAGACTGGGTTGATTGAGAGAATGGGCATCATTTATGGCTTTCTGGCTGGCTATAACAACATTATGGGCAGTGGCTATCCATGACTAGCTAATGAAGGACCAAGGATGAGCAGGAACACGATTGGACTTGACCCTAACATCGCACAAGCGTAGGACTGTTATAGCTATGCTCCATATAGGGAATAGAAGAAGCATAAAACAAAGTAGGAAGTTGTTAAAAAAAAATAATAAAATATATATTTCTTTAAGAAATTATTCTAAATGAAATGTTATACTTTGCGATAGGATTTTTCAAATTCCAATTAAAATAAGTTATTGAAATGTTATGCATTCTTATATTCATAATTTCAAGTTATTTTCACAGTTTTTAAAGATACATTTTCTTCTTTGTAGGAGGGTACTCTAAGCTTTTCTTAATTCAATTATCTGTTATCTTAAAATCTTTAAAATAAATTT
The DNA here is from genome assembly GCA_037043435.1 of Drosophila suboccidentalis. Lineage (NCBI taxonomy): Eukaryota > Metazoa > Arthropoda > Insecta > Diptera > Drosophilidae > Drosophila > Drosophila suboccidentalis. The sequence goes on from JBAMBK010002320.1 coordinate 1,069,090, forward strand.
AAATTAAAAAAAAAATATCGAACTCCTTTCAAAAAATATTATGCATTTTCATAGATGTGTTGTTGTTGTTGTTGTTTTTAATTTCTAGAATTCTCAAATTCTTCTTATCTATTATTAAAATAATTTCTTAACCCTCTACCGCATACAGAGCCATATATGGCTTTCAATTTTTAATGAAATTTCTTTTAATTAAAACGGTACTTAAGCGAAGTCGATTTTTATTGATCATTCTCTTTGCACTATTTTCTATTGGAATAAAATATGAAAAAAAATTTTGAGTTGCTTCACTTCGTGTTTCTATGAGTTTTGTTCAAGCGTCTCGCGTGAATTTGAAAGTGAATTTTGCTGAATTTCGAATTCATTTTATATCTTAAAAAAAAAAACATTTCTTTTGTTGAAGAATAATTTTTTCCAAAAGAAAATAAAGTTTTCTTTCATAAAAAAATATAATTTGACTGTAAGGTAGGCATTATATATACTAATTCTTGCAAAAATCGGCGAAAAAATTTATGGTTCTTCATTTATTTTTTCCTAAACTATATACACAAAAAAAAAATTTGTCCAAATATATATTATAATATGCCTAATAAACACATATATGCATAAAATTATGTGTTTTCCTGATTGGATCTATGTTCATGCAGTAGAGGGTTAATAAATATTCAGAAATTTCAGATCTCTTAAATTTGGTTTGCATTAGTTTAGATTTAATTGTTAATTTGGTCAAAATTTCTCAACTTACATTTAGATTTATTTTCCTTTTTATTTACATTATTTTTATTTTATTTATGAAATACTTTCCATTTTTTTGCTTATTGTCTAAGTGATCTTCATTCACATTTCTGGATAGAGTATTCATAATTCGGTCTGGCCGAGTTTAATTCTTATGCTTTAAGTCATGTCTACACGAATATTCACAGTTGTTTACCCAACACTCATCAGCATTCGCTTTGTATTCGTTTCCAGGTGCAGCCATTCGACGCAGTCCCGCCGTTGATTTGTTCGAGCAACATCAGGGCACCCACATACTACAGGTAAGTCAGAAGAGAGAGAGAGAGAATGATAGGGAGTAAAAGAGAGAGAGAGAGAGAGAGAGAGATAGCGAACTGCAGCCATGTTTGTACTGAATATGCAAATGTCTTTTCAATTTGGAATTCATTTTATTTTCTCTTCTTTTTCCATTCTCATTTTAGTCGCTGGACGGATTCGCCCTGGCGGTGGCAGCGGATGGACGCTTCCTGTACATATCGGAAACGGTGTCCATCTATCTGGGACTGTCGCAGGTGGAGATGACGGGCAGCAGCATTTTCGACTACATCCATCAGGCGGATCATGCGGAAATTGCCGACCAGCTGGGCCTCAGTCTAACGAGTGGTGGCGGCGGTGGCGGCGGTGGCGGAGGTGGAGGTGGTGGCAGTGGTGGCAGCGGTGCTGCTGGTCTGGCATCACCCACATCGGGCGCCTCCGATGATGGCAGTGGCACACACGGTACGAACAATCCTGATGGTGAGTCGAGTCCGAGTTGTTGTTCCGGTTCAAAAACAAAGGGGTTTTTCCAGTTCCCGAGCACAGTTAATTTTCTTAGTATATATTTTTCGAATCTTAAGCTAATCTTCTTTTATTCTCTAGTTGCCGCCTCCATGACGCAGGCTTCCACAAGTGGCTACAAGGGCTACGATCGCAGTTTTTGTGTGCGCATGAAATCCACACTGACCAAACGCGGCTGTCACTTCAAATCCTCCGGCTATCGGGTGAGTTTTCACTTTCTTCCTGATTTATTTTTTACCACAATTCTAAGCTCTTAACGGTGCCATGTAGTGTAGTGTGAATTGCGACGTTTATCGTAGAAACTAGCACGGTTTTCTTTTGTTTTCTTTCTATTGGTTTTTTTAGTTGTTCCTTTTCCATTTTCGTTTTGGTTTTGTTATCATTTTCGTAGTGCTGCTAACCTTTGTCCGTTGGTTTCTGGGCGGGCATTAGACTAACCTTCTTTGGTTGTTGATTCGTCAGTAAGGATAATTTGTGCTTTTATTACGTATACGTATTACCATCCCATCCACTGCTTATCTACAGGCCAACGATGCAACGAGCAATTGCAACGGTAACAATAACAATGGTAAAAATGTTAAGAACCCGGCCTCAAACTATTCGGTACGTATCAATTGAAATCAGTACGAACAAATGCAAGGCAACAAATTTATACCAAAAACAATTTAAGAAATTCAAACAAACTTATGATTTACCCGGAAAGATGTTATTCCTGCAATCAATCAGTTTTTTAAGTTTCCAATTTCGGCCATATTCTGTTTTGTAAGGCAATGCAAAAACTGATTTTAGATTGATCAGTATCGAATATTATCACGGCACAGACAAAGGCTCTTCAGCTTCATCATCTCTTCAATATCATCATCATTATCATCATCATCAGCTTCATCTTTATCAACTTTATCGTCAACTGCCAGCGCACAGCGCATTTGTCACTTTACAGCGAGAGCTTTTGAATTGCTTTAGTATTGGTGAGCTTTCAAAAGCTGCAGTTGCTGGCTTAATATTTCTTAAAGCTTCTCCCATGCGTGTGCTCTATCTGTGTAAAAGCTCTGCAGAAAAAGCTCTTTGTAAGCTGACAAATGCTGGAAGTTTTCTACTTTTTAAGCTGCTTTCTTCTTGTGGATTTTATCGCCTGCAATTCTGATTTTCGATCTTGTTTTTTTTGCTTCCTTTGCAGGTTGTGCTTTTGCTCTGCAAACTGCGTCCCCAATACACATTCTCGCACACACGCAAATCGCAGCCGCCTCTTTTGGGCATGGTCGCATTGGCCATTGCCCTGCCGCCTCCGTCGGTTCACGAGATTCGATTGGAGTGCGATATGTTTGTAACCCGCGTCAACTTTGATCTGCGCGTTGCCCACTGCGAGCCCAGGTAAGTGAAGCATTTATTACTTTAAGTTTTAGACCTTTCTCCAAGTATTTTGTCTTTGGTTTTGCAGAGTATCTGATCTGCTGGACTATACACCCGAGGATCTGGTCAATAAAAGCCTGTATTCGCTGTGCCATGCCGAGGATGCCAATCGCCTGCGCAAAAGTCACACAGATCGTAAGTCTTAACTTAAAATATAATTACTGAAGACATATGCTATTCAGATTAAGTAAATTACGTTTTTTAAAAAATTCATTAGAAAATACACTCATATCTAATATCTTAAAGGAAACTTTAAAGTTATATATTATTTAAATATTAAATTTAAAGTAACATTTTTTATTTTCATAAATTACAATTATTGCAAAAAAAAAATAAAGTAAAATAAATTAATTATTATTAAGGGAGAATTGTTTGAATAATTTCTGGGTAGTTAGAAAATTACTGGAAATAATTTAAAAATATTAAAAATGAATACGAAAAAGAGTTTGAGAAATAAAATTATTCCAGAAAAGAAAATAGTGAGATAAAACAAATTTATTAAATTTATTTAAGCTGGTTAACATGGTGGTTTTTTTGTCCGCTGAGGAAGAATCGTTTTCAAGATACATGTGTGTAAGAGATTTACTAGAAATAATTAAAAATAATAAAATTATAAATTGTATATGGAAGTGAGTTTGTATGTAGTTAAATATAACAAATGAAAATAATAAAAAATACTCTTGAAATACAAACTAATGTCTGTAAATTCTTGCAGTGATTGAAAAGGGTCAAGTGCTGACTGGTTACTATCGACTGATGAACAAAAGTGGCGGCTACACTTGGCTACAAACTTGCGCCACTGTCGTGTGCAGCACGAAGAATGCCGACGAGCAGAACATCATTTGCGTCAACTATGTCATCAGGTGAGTACACTGCAACAAATATTTCATCAGAACTGTGGTGACTAACTGTTTACTCTCATTTCTTACTTTAGCAATCGCGAGTACGAGAATCTCATCCTGGACTGTTGCCAGCTGGAGCCCAGTGTGGACAGCATCAAGCACGAGGAGGGACTGGGCAATGACAAGAGCAGCGGCTCACCTGGCGGAGATGCCGCCGGCGAGGGCAACGCACATCTCAGTGCGGGCGACATGAAACTGGGAATCGGCTCGCCCAAGACAGATCCGGAGGGACACTCGCAGCGGGGACGCGGACGCAATGCGACGGCCTCGCATGGCAGCAGCCTCAACAGTCTGGCCCTGATCAAGGACAGTCCGACGCCGCTGGGCGTCGAGGTGGACGGCGTGCTGCCCGCGACGGTGGCCACGCCCGTGCCAACGCCCACGCCGGCGAGCGGCACAACCGCCAAGCGGAAGCGCAAGAGCAAAGCGGCGCAGCAGGCAGAGGAGCAGGCAGAGCAGCAGCAGCAGCAGCAGTCGGATCAGCAGCAGCAACAACAGCCGCTGAGCAAGCTTCCGGCATTGGAGCGGGATGCGAACAGTGGCCAGCAACAGCCTCGGAGTCGTCTGCCGTCCATTGTGGATGAGCAGCCGGCGACTGGAGGCGGCGCCGACTCGGCTGTCAAGGATCTGGAGCATGCCATGTCCAAGCATCTGCCGTCGCCAACACCCAACAACAACAACAACAACCAGCCCAACACGGACTTCAGCGCAGATGCATTGCTGAAGCAACAACAACATCAACAGCAGCATCAACAACAACAGCAGCAGCAACAACAACAACAGCAACAACAACAACACGATCCCAACGAGAAGAGCAGCACGATCCAATGGATCGGAACACCGTATCAACAACCCGCTCCGATGCCAGCGACGGCGCTGCTCCGCCAGCTCTATGCGAATCGGGAGAGCGTCATCCGGGCCACCGCCCGCCAAACGCCCACCGGAGTGGGCGTGTTCTACGGGGAGCAACAGGGCGGTCCGCTGCCCACGCCCCCAGGCAGCGAATCCTCCTATGAGAATCAATATCTGCAGCTGCATTCGGCGGCGGCAGCGGCGCCATCGGTGACGCATCCGGGCAGCCAAAAGGCGGCCAATTCGGCGGACGCCTTCACCAATCTGGTGTCCACATATGGTGGCTATCACAGCTCCATTGACTACCACAATGCCATGACGCCGCCCAGCTCGGTGTCGCCGCGGGACAGCAACAACTCGGCCAACAAGGCGCCGCCCTCGGCCGCCCTGATCGTGGCCAGCAACGGGGGCTACGAGTATGCCGATCCCCTGCGTGGCCAGTATGCCACGCCCGTGGATGGCTCGGCCAGCAGCGCGACAACGTTGCCACTGAAGCCCCAAGCGTATTCCGCTGCAATGCATCCGCATGCTGGGCATGCCACGACCACAACGGAGGGCGGCGTCACCTACAGCAATCTCGACCAGCCGCAATATTTTGCACCCCACTCGAGCTTCCATCTGTATCACAAGGGCAGCCCGGCGAGTGGCTGGTACTCCACACCCTCCTAGGTTCTGGATGAAACGGTGCCAGCGTTGCCAGACTGTCAGCATCAGCAGCAGCAGGAGCGCTGGGACTTTGTCGGCGCCTTGGGGAAAGTGGCGCGCATGTTTTTCAGCGCACGCAAGAACCATTGAAGCGCCATCTAGCGGGCAACAGCAGAGCCCAGCAAACTGTAAATAAGCAAAAAAAAGAAAACATTTTCCACTTTATTTAAAGCGTAATTTTAAATATATATGAAACTTCTTTAAATTTATTTAGTACTTTTTTTATATAAACTATTTTTTGGCTAAATGCAAATGTTAAAACATTCAATGTTGTTAAATAATTTGTAAGCTTGTAAATGAAAAAAGAAAAACAAAAACAAAATGTTAGGCTCAAAAAACTCACACGGCAACAAGAAAACCCATTGAAATTCTATTTAAAATACTCGGCATAATTGCAATTAACTAATTAAATTAAATTAAAATACTTTAAAACTATTGCATAAGACTTGGATAGTGTGCCAACAAGACAGCAACAACAATTTAATAAATTATATTTATAATTACAGCTATAACTAATTAATTAAATAAATTAACTATAGCATTTAATAAACGTCAAGCACTCGTAATTAAATCAAAAACACAAAATCAAACAAACAACAAAATAACTATGCTTATTCCCATAATTCTAATTCTAATTGTTATTAATTATTTAAATTAATTGTACATTTTTAATAATTACCCAGTAACTATGGGCATACTATATTATGATTAACAACATTTTTACAACATATCAAATGCTTCCTCTTCTAGATTACGATTATGCATTAAAAAAAAAAAACCGAAACCAAAACTCAAAACTTTTTGTACCACTCACAATTCTACACTTCCCAGAGAGATAATTAAATTAATTTTACTACAAATCAAGTAAAAATAAAGCATCTAAGAGTTCTGCAAAGGTTCGTTTTGAGTTTTGTTTTCGCCCAAATGAAAAGTGAACAATTTGGAAATAAATACTATATATATGTATATGTATTATATTTAAATGAGTCTATCAAATTTTTAGCTATAATGTGTAATTAAATTTTGTATAAACAAATTCCATCAAAGGCTTAAATATTAAATATGAAGATAAACAAAATGGACTTTAAATTATAATATTATATTTTTTGCTTATATTTTAAACCTTTTTCTTAAACGTTACTAATTTCAGGTGTCTACGCTTTCTCTCTGATTCACATTTATGCTTCCCCTTTATCTCCTCTGCCCTATGCTTTGCTTTTAAGTGGAATATTTCACAGTTTCTCTTTGTTCTTGGTATTCTTAAACGAGCTGACAATGTTATACTCATTTGGACATCTAATTCGACTTTATGCTCACTCTCACTCTGTTGCACTGACTCTCTGAAGAGCGTCAGACTTTTTAGTTCCGCTTTGTGCGATATTCTTAAACGTTTTACCTTCGGCAGATGAAACTAAAATCGCATCAAGCTGGGATTAATGCAATATACTGGACACATGTCCCATTCTGACAGTTTGACAGTCGCCCATCAGGCGTAATGTCCATTAGGTTTCTGATTAACATAAAAAACGCATAAAATACCAATTTACCGCATTTGTTGCGCTCAATTCCCGTGTCCGGTTGTGGTTATTTTTTCCGTAGTTTTTTGCAAGGTCTAACCCTGAATCGGTGACTTACTCGACAGACTGAATGTCACATTTTTATGATGGCTTTTTAAGCGAACTGATTGCTTGACCAGAGGCAATTAATCATCATTCAAGTTGGCTATAAGGAATCATAGCTCAATTTATTGCAGCAAGAGAGAAGAGCAAACATTTATCATTGACTGTGAGTGTGTGTGTAAGGTGTGCTTATACGTTTTCAGTCAGTGTAGACAACTTTCCTTTGACATTTTCTCACTTGCCATCCCTTTTTGCTGCCCTTTTGCTGCCGCCTTCTGCTTGGCCGCCCCGATAGAATTTTGTTGCTCCATTTGCTTTCATCCATTTCCTTGACCTCTCTCTTTAATTGGTTAAATTTTTCTTGCATTTCTCTTTTTCTGTTTTACTAAAGGATCGTAAATTTAATCATTATTATATTAACATTTTTAAATTTAGTGCAAGAAATGAAAATATTCGTTAAGCTTATTAGTAAAATTTAAAATAAGATAAAATAAGATCTTATTTTAAATTTTACTAATAGGCTTAACGAATATTTTCATTTCTTGCACTAAATTTAAAAATGTTAATATAATAATGATTAAAAAGCAGTTTTTATGTAAAAATCAGTCGAGGTCATTCGAACCTGATTTAGCACTGCTTTTTTCTCTCTGTGTATCACTGCGGCTTTGATTTTAAAAATTGACTGCAATTTTTTGCGATCTAAGAACTACGACTTAAATATGGGTGCAGTAACTACAGCAAGTGTCATTTGCTCAATATAAAGAATGCTTTATTCATGTTTAATTCAATTTTTGATTTCAAATTGAACGCCTGCACTGCCAGCGACAGTCGTCCCGAGTGCAGTAGCGATTGTTGTTGCCCCCACATCCTCTGTAGGACATCTGCCAACAACGTCGACTTGGTGCATCGTAATACCACATATTGCTATTGGCATTCCTGGGACAATGACGCAACAAGCTGTGGCCTTCATTCAAACCGCCAACACAGGTTTGATTCACTATAAGAAGGTTATAAAGTAAGAAATATAATGGTTTTAATACTTAAATTACTTACCAGGTGCAACATATCCTCGACAAGAGCTCTGAGCCTGAGATTGCACCACGAAGACAACCAGACAAGCCAGGATTAAAACAAATTTCATTTTGAAACAAATCGTAACTGTTTTAATTGCCAGAATTTCGAAAACTTTTATAGCAAATCGATCAGATAAAACAAATGTCGAGTTCATTAATTAAATTAATGGAACAACTGTTGCAGAACGTGCTCAACAATAGCCACAAAAAGTGAATCTATATTTAATCAGAGTCATTGAGTTGTGAATGGAATTTTTGGAATAGAACTTACCACGTACAGCTATTTAATAATGGTATATTTATAGAAATTAATGCTCAATGTATATTAAGTACTTTAAACACAAAAAAAGTAAGCCTGGAATTGCTCTTGATCTTAAGAACTTATAAATGTTCTTAATATACTGATTAAATCATCCGATTAAATCAATCATCGCAGATAATACTGATTAAATTACAAAAATTAAACCTAAAAGAAATATTTTTGGTTGTATAGAAAAATCCTAGATATAATATTTTTATCATAATTATTAATTTCAACTCTTAATTTATAATTCCATCAAAAAATGTATGAAATAGTTATTCAATTTCAATTTATGTTTAAAAATTATAAAATAACCCTTTCTTTTCAATTTCTATAATAGGAAAATTGTAAGATTTAAATAACAGGACCAAAAATTTAACTGTTATACATAAACAGCTTTATGTTGAATTTACAATCGAATTACATTTTATGTTGATTTCTTGTTGTAATAATTACTTCATATAACAAAACTGTACACATGACTGTTATACTTATTCGCATAAAGACTGAAATATCGAATTATCATTTAAGAATCCAACATACAATTGCATCTTTTTTTATTAGTCCCTTTCTCCCCTTTACATTCATAACTTTACCAAATTTGGCATCCGAAATCCAACCAAAGTAGTTTTAAAACTTTGCGATTATTTTGTGGCAATTTTTCTGTAGCCCTGCTACATTGAAAACTGTGAAAAAGTGAAAAAAATCGAAAACAGATTTTTAAACATTTCATAAGTATGTATATATTAAAAGACTTCTTCAATATACTGCAAGATACTACTGAATTATTGGCCTTAACAGCGCTTTTTGCCAATTTGTGTGCTTTGACTTATGACAGTTATAAATTAATATATAATTCGATGGAGAGTTAAAACAAATTTTTAAGATTGGTTTTCATCAATTTTTCATTTTCGAGTTTCGACATTACTTTTTAAAATCTAAAGAAAACACATTTTATTTTATATACCAGGATTTTCTTAAATTTCTGTAATTTAATTCAAATCAATATGAATTTTGCGAAATCAATATTAATCTCTTCTCATACACTTCTTTTGGCAATCGATGAGATCGCAGTAACGATTTGTATTGCCACCACAGCCATAATAGACCATTCCCAAGCAGGTTGCACTTCTCTGATCATAATACCACATTTCGTTATTGGTATGCCTATGGCAAAGTCGGCCAAATCTGTGTCCTTCGTCCTTTGGACCTTCGCAAGTCTGTCGAACTAGAAAATGCAATCCAGAATATTTAAATACATATATATAGTTATTATATTGAATTACCTACTTGTTCGTACATATCCACGACAACTGTTCTGGGCCTGACAAAGGATCATATATGTATAAAGCTAGACAAGTCAGAGCTAAAATAAGTTTCATTTCAGCTGTTTTCGAACTGATTTTATACTGCAATTTGTTTTCTTTATATAGCAAATATACCTATGTATGTATATTAGGATTGTTGATTCAAGTGCTCCGAAACAATTGCACCGAAAAAAGATTCAATTGTATATTGATATTGACATATGTGAATATACCAGATATAACAATAATGCTTACAATTGATTTATTCGAAGTAATTGTTATATTATATTTAATACTTCTCATAAGAATTTTTGTACCCGTTACTTAAAAAGTAAGTCGAAGGGTGCATCTCCGACCATATAAAGTATATGTATTCTTGATCAGCATCGTCTGTGCAAGATCTCAGAGACTATAAGAGCTAGAGCAACCAAATTTGGCACACAGACTTTTATAAGCCCCACGCAGATCAAGTTTGTTTCAAATTTTTCCCCCGCCTCTTTCCGCCTCCGTAAATCGCGAAAAGCCACCACACGCACAGTTTTTAATAAATGAGGATTTTTTACTAATTAACGTTAACTACTATTATTACCTATCATCCTACTAAATCGTAACAAGATCGGTCAAGTAGAAAAGTGGTAATGGTTGATTAAAGTTTTTAGGCAAAGTATGTGCCTAAAACAGTGGTCGGCACCAACACAGTCATATGTTTGCATTGCGTTAGTGTGCATTTTTGTTCGCCTAACAGCGGAATAACAGCGACGTTAACAGAAGCAAATCGTAGAAGTGTGTCGTACGTGAGTGTACATGAGCGACAGCGCAGTAGCTACGCAAGTTTCCTATGCCTACGGGATAGGGCCGTGCCGACCGCTGGCCTAAAAGCATAGTCGTCAGCTCGACTATAGCCTTTCCCACTTGTTAAATATGCTGAGCATTGAATAAAATATTAAATAGTACGGAGTTCTAAAGAAAATGCCAAGTTATCATAATGCCAGTATCAATTTATTTCAGGTTTCTCTTTCCAGTTGTAGTATTTTATCCCCGCCGAGGACAGTTGCTCTCGCATTGCCTCTTGGTGCAGTAGCGATTCAGGTTGCCGCCACAGCCGTGATAGACCATCGATAGGCACTCACGGCCATTCCAGTACCACATGTTGTGGTTGGCATTGCAACCATGTCCCGAATGCCCCGAATTTCTGCCACCGCCACAGTTCGGGTTATCTGTAAAAAATAAAAAAAAGAATGGTAAGTTCAAAAATAAATTTAAAAATAAATATTTTCCAAATACTTACTGGGAAGCCCATTGCATCTCTGGGCCTGAATGTGGGCCACGTAAAGTGCTAAACAAGCCAAGACTAAAATGAATTTCATTCTCAGGAATATTGTTATTAAGCCGTATTCAAATTGAACTGATTTAATACTGCAAACATTACTGCTTATATAGTAAATTGACAATGGAGAAACAGGCTAAAATTGTTGATTCAGGTGCACCCAAAACAATAGCATAAATAGTATTCAATAATAGTATTTATGCATATCAGTTACATTTGTTCTTTATTTAAGACAAAACTGTGTATTAACCAGTTAATTTCTTTATATTATCGGCACTATTTTAATCTTTATTTTTAAGAATTCAAGTACAAATAAAATATTTTCTCATGTGTAACAGCGAGCTTTAGTCGAAATGTAAGCATGCTGACAGATTTCTGATTGATATCAAACAGTTGCGAAACAACCAAAAATATCGGTTGAAATATTGCATATGAAAATAAATACTAAATATCGTATCGTACTATCGCTCACAGCGCCAATAGTTCCATTTAGAGGTGGGTCAGTTTTCTGGTTCTTTTTGTTCACGCGCGGGAAATTTGAAATGAAAATTTTAAATTTTCAAAAATCAATAAAAAGTTAAATAAAAACATATCGAAAAACAACAAAACCCAAAACTAGGTTAAATAATTAAGTTCATTCTAAAATTAGTTTGGTGTGATTTTCGCGTGGCAAAGTTAGAAAAAAATAAAAAATAAATAAGAAAATTCGAGAAAAATTCAACAAAAATTCTGGTAAAATTTTAAAAATTCTAGCTTCAAAATTGAAAAAGTTGAAAAAGAACTAACGAAAAAATTGTGCACTTTCGATAGTGCGAAAAGTGGGACACGAGAGCTGCCACCTTTGTTTGCCAACTGCGAAATGAACGATTTAGTTCATGATTGACTGAATAAGTTCATTCGTTCATCTTAATGACCCGTTCATTTGAACTTTTTTAGAACTAAACGCCAACTCTACTTGCTTGGTTCGTCGTTCGGTTTCGGAGAAGAAAAAATTAAATTTATTTTAATTTTTTGTTAATTTTGTTCGTTATCGAATGCATAAATTGCTTGCGGTACAGCATTCAAGTTTAAAAATTTGATTTCGATTGCGGCTTGATTGCTGGACAGTTTTATATTTTGTTTCATTGTTTTCCTTTCAACTCGCGTCCCAGTGCGTGCGTGCGTGTGTAGCGGTGTTTTGTGACCAGTCAATGGATGTGTGTGTGCGTGCGTTTATACTTTTTTTTATAAAGTAACGAAGGAGCATTGTAATTTACGAGTGTTTTTGTTGCTAAATGCAAACAGTGAATTAAAAAAGTGTCTCGATTGAAAGAAAATGCAACAAATTACGTATATATGTACATAAGATAGCAGCGAAACAAGGTGAGAACCGTGACTTGAGTCAGAAGAGGTTCATTTAACTCTTTTGTGTGTGTGTGTGTGTGTGTGTGTGTTTGCTCTTATCTGCTGCCGCAGGCAGAATCAACGCCACCGCAGCCCTTTGATTATTATTATTATTCGCTTCTCCTTATGCTCGCTGCTGTCGCTCTCGCTCGCGCTTCCCGCTGCCATCTCAAGAGATGCCGCCTACTCAGCGCAACTTCTCTGCTTGATTTGCTTCAAAATCAAAGTCTGTACAGAGGGAGCGAGAGAGAGAGAGCGTACTCACACTCACACATGCACAAGTGCATCCTACATTGATTCGAGGAAGCAGATGAAGAAGAGATGCAATGCAATGAAGAAACAGATAGCCTGCCATACAAATGCAATTAATCATTGTATTGTGTTTACAAATCGTTTAATTAATTAAACTAGTTTTGTTCTCGCATTAAGCTTAGCACAGTTTTCAACCAAAGTCATGTGAGGTGGGGCGAAAACCGTTGAGCAGACGAATTTCTTGGGGTTTTTCACAAGAAAAAAGAAATACTTGAAGAGCATTTAGAATATCGCAAGCGTAAACAACCAGAATACTGTCTGTGTGAGTGTGTTACATGTGTGTGTGCGTGCCGCCCGGGGCTGCTTGGGTCTCTTTTGGGCCTGGGGGCTGTTGCTGCTGTCGTTGTCGTTGCATGTGAAATATGAACACAAAAATAGCATAAGAATTTCGTTGTCGGGGTGCGCAACGTTCGTCAGCAGCAATAAAAATTAAAAGGCAAACAGCGATAAGCGGGAACCCAGCCCACCTTGTTTGTAAGTAAGCCCTGCTCTGACTCTGCTCTGTCTTGTCCTCCCCCTTTTGCTTGTGCGTGCACATGGCAACCCTGAAGCATAACGGTGAAGCACATAAAACCAAACAAATGCAAATGCATGGGGCAACATTATTGATGCGTCTCTGGCACGGCAAATTCAATTGCACTACTCTTACCCACTTCACGCTCTCTCTCTCTCTCTCCCACTCTCTCTCTCTTTCTTCAATTTTAAAAGCCCCTTTTGAGCTTTGACTTTGATTAGGGTTGCCACCATCCCGGGCTGCTGCTGGTGGCTCCTGTAAACTTTGATGGACATCATTGAGTGATGTGCCCTAATTGAAATTGAGTGGCAGCTCTGTACCTGCCTTCCCTCCCTTCTCCTACCTCTTTCCACCTCTTGCTTATCCTAACTCATGTTCCCCCGCTCTCTGTGTGTCACCTTCTTCTTTTCGCTGTTTGTTTGGTTTATTATGTTTATGTGGTTTGCAGTTTCATATTACGTTTCCTATCGCGATGTTTGACAAGTTCAACGCCTGCGGTTTCAATTACAAGCAACGAGTTCCGAGTACGAAGCTCATTCCGAAGTGGGTTCTACTTCTCTGGTCCCTGCTTTAAGTACAGTATGTCAGACAAATTACTTAATTAAATAATGCAGGTATATTATGCCTTATTTCTTAAAACAGATAAACCCAATGCACATACTTTTTTCTTGACTTAAATATTTTAAAATAAATAACTATTAATATATTAATTTGCTATTCAAAATCTATTTTATATAAATCGTTATATTTTCTTTGTCCAACAATTACTTGACTTACTGTGCAAACTTTCTTCAAGCAAAAGAGAGAGACACACAGAAAGAGAGCGAGGGAGAGCAATTTGACCTCTTGAGAGGTTGATAATTGTCGTTTCCCAGCCCCGTTGCCTCGCTTACCTATCAAGTTGACTCATCTCTTGTATCTGCACCAAATCTACGTGACTGACCAGCAACTGCCTGGCGAACATCAAAGCTCAGTTGTTTTTCTTTTTCAGTTGGCAAATTCTCAACCGGTTCAACATCAGTTAGTTTCTTCCCCCCTCGATCCACTTCCAGCATCTGCCAGCAAATTGGATTTGCTTACGTTCCCATTTCCCCCATTTGCTCAGCGGGTCACGCGAACAAAGAAAAAAAAAGCACAAGTCGCACACTGGTGCGCAACCGATTTAAAATGCAGTTGTTATTATTGTATTTGCGAATATGAATAATCTTTTCAAAGATTATAGATGATATTAAATGTATTGCTTATTTGTATTCGCTAATAGATTAAAAACTGACTGACATGGATTATGTTTAATATTTGAACTAAACTATTTATTGTTGGTACATTTTATATAATAAGAAGGCGTATTTAATGTACTTTTATTTAATTTAAAAATGAATTTAATTTGCATGCCCTTTAAATTTAATCACATCTCTCAAATAACTTTAAATAAAGTTCAAAAATCAATTTAATTTTGTTCAATCAATTTGATTAAATCTTTCAATAAATGCAAAAGATTTAGTTTGAGTTCTTAGTGATTTTATAGAGCTTTCCAAAAATTATGTATATTTTACATTTAAATACACACATATGTTGCGAACCACTGTGGATCGTAACGGAAGCTGCTCCAACAACGTTTCCAGTTGCCGAAGTGCTCAAATAAACAAAAGCAAATCAAATCTGCATACAAAAACATAATCACAATACATACACACACATACATATATATATATATTGAGATTTGGTATACATATATATTGACCTAAACATAATAAACAAATTGGCACCATGACTCCCATTTGTAGTGAAAAGGGAAGGGAAGAGGTAAGGGCAGGGGAGCTACCAAAATGTCGGTCAACGAACCAAAAGTTTTGCAGTTGTTGTCAGGAGAATGCATTTTAGGTATAATAATGTGTGTGTGTGTGTGTGATTAGATGTTTGTGATCGCTTACTTTTGTTTATACAATTTAAACAATACAACGTTGTTGTTGTCATTGTTCATTTCGTTTTCAATTAATGACAACAAAGCAGCATAATAAATAAATAAATAAATATGTAATAAATACAAACAAATCAACTCCCGTCCTACCACACTACCTCTCTCTCTTTCTCTCTTTGTCACTCCTGACTTGCATTGTCCATATATAGAAAACGTAACTACTCGATTCGAACGCGGCGTATTACAAAAGCCGTCATAACCACAACATCAAGTCTATTAGGCTTCCGTTCAAATATGGCCAACAGTCGATTCGTCGATTCCCTGAATCAGTTGACAACGAACTGAGAAAAAGGGGGGAACGGGTAGGGGGCGGGGGCGGGAGGGGACTTGGCCTCGTGGGCGTCAACGTCGCAAATGACGCAACCTCATTTTGTTCAACCGTTCTTCAACCTGTTGAGCGCATTCTACAAAATTATCGACCCATTACAAATACGAGGTGAGGTTAAGCGCTGGGCATTAGTCTTCTGCTTCTTCTTCTTCTACTGTGTATGTGTGCCTAACAAATTTGCATTAATTTGCTGATAACGCAAAAAAACAAACACACTGTATAAAAAGCCTCCAAATGCTGTCTAAGCAGCTTAACCCACTGTGACCGACGAGAACTGGGTCCAAAATTAGTCTAACGATTGTCATGTTCGATATTGTAAATTAGACTAATTGGAAAGTTGAATTTAAGCCTCATTTCAATGACTCTTTGAAGGACTATGACTATTTTATTTATGTTGACTAAAAAATACATTAATAAAAAAGTTGTTTTAAATTTTATACTAATTAATTATTATAAATTTAATTAATACTTGTTGTGTATAAAATACACAAAAGAGATTATAATTAAATTTATTTATTTTAAGATGTATTCCAATAATTCTAATAATTTTTAATTAAAATTAATTAAAAAGAACGAAAATATGTCAAGAAAATGAAATCTTTGACATTTCACTTGTTTCTAAAAGCATTTGTCATCCAGTTTCCTTAAGATTTGTAGAAACCACCAGAATATCAAAAGTGTAGATTGTTTTATTTACTTTCTATTTCCTGTCATCTAATATATAGTATGTATTTCATATGTATATCTAATCGCATAAAATCGTAATAATCTTTTGTAAATGCGCAGAAATTTATGTACTCGACTTCTGCTCAATTCAATTTGTTGCTCTTTGGTTCGACTGTCAGCCGGAAATTGTGTATTAATATAGAACAGAGAAACAGAAATATCTTTATCTGTCACATGTACATACGAGTACTACGTATAGCAACATTTGTGTTTGCTATAACTAATAGCAAATACATGCTAAGGGTGTGTGTGTGTATGGGTGTTTGTGCTAAGTTCAATACAAAGAAAAAATGCAGAAGAAAGCGACGACTAACAAAGAGCTCTACTTGCAGTCTAGGTACAGTGGTTCAAAATAGTGATAAGCACTAAATCATAATTATATAAAATATGTATAGTAGGTCATAGGTCATTATCATAGTAATACCAATAAGATCTAATAGGTAATCTATAAATGATCAAAAAGATACTTTCTCAAGCAGAAAATCAGATAGGATAGATGACAATAGATAATGCAGATAATAAACAGAAAATGACCAAAAAGGGCAACACAAAAGCAAAAGAGACACAAAAGAGGCAACTGTGAACAAATGCATAATTCGATATTTATAACTAGTTCGTATATCATTTGAAAAGCTCTTAAGCCAATTACACGGTGCATCAATCATCAATGAAGACAGAGTGTGTGTGTTAGTGTGTGTGTGTGGGTATATATGTGGGCCAGTGTCTTATCTACACACACACACACACACAGGTTCAACTGAATCAATTGCGGGCAAAAGACAAAAAGGAAGTCGACGAAGAAAAAAAAAGTCAAAGACGATATTAGTCACTCTACACTTGTCGATGGCTTGTCCACACCACAAGTGTGTGTGTGCGTGTGTGTGTGTGTCTTGTTCGCTAGCGCGTGAAGTTATGCGCCCAGTGAAGACCTTTAGGCCAAAGCGTTGTCATGTGAAGTGTTTTCCCGCACTCGCACACCTGAGCAATAGCTGAACAAAGGTAAACAAATGAATGCAGACAAGTCAAAGGGAAAAGCCGTGACAAGCCAAGACTCTAAAACGACTAACGAATACTCTAACAACTCGTAGAGACAGAGGGTCAAATATAAATTGAAATTTATTAAAGATGCAAAGGAGATTTAATAAAAAAAGTCGTAAATCAAATTATTTAATTTCTAATATAAGTAATTGATTCTAATTTTTTTTCGTACAACTTTTTAATAACTTGAACTTATAAGAAATGTTTCTTTTTAATTTCAGAGCGAACTCAAGCAGCAATAAATTGCAGGAAAGATATCCATCCAAAGTCTTAGCCATAACGTGCAACAACACGTCCAAAGTCAAACAAAGTCTTGCCATTTTATCGAATAAACAATCTCAACTGCCAGCCAAACCTAAGAAGAAGAGCCTTGCCTTCAACAACAACAACAACAACAAAAAGGAGCAACAAAAGGCACACACACACTTCTACACACACTGATACATAAGTTTAGCAATTAATTGGGGGCAGTATGGAGCTGGGCCATGTTTGAGCGCTTCCGTTTAGGCAACCTGAGCAGAAACTACCGATTACGCTCCGGAGGCTCCACAGAACTGGCGCGCGACAAGAAACAACAACGGCAACAATGCGTCACCGTGCTGTTCCTAGATGACATCACGCACACCTTTCGGATTGAGGTGAGTCCTCTAACTAGCTCCCTGACTGCCTCTCCATTTAATTGCATATTCAGTAGTTGCTCATTGAAATGCGCATAATCATAATATTATTAATAATAATAACGATTGCAAAATGTGTAAATAAAACAAAGACCTCAAAGATAACGATAGAAAGTCGCCTTGTCGTGCATTGCGTGTATTATCCATTAACCTATAAATTCCATTGTTTTCTGTACTCATCTTCAAATTGAAAAGTGCATCTCAAACTCACTTTCATCTTTTGTTTTTGGGCGGAACAAAACAGACACAACACGCACTTGTCCAAATGCCAAACACGATTCGTTTCGTTTAGTTTCGTTTCTCCAACTCAAGAGATGGCTAATTGCGATCTGCCCAGATGAGATTTGTCTACAGAAATTGCAATCAAATTGCCGTCATTTAGTCAACTGAAAAGTGAAATTTCTCAAGAAAAACCTTGTGAAATTATTTTTAGTTTAAGAACATTAAAAAGAAAGAAAGGCTTATCACAGTTATTAACAGACTCAAAACTATTTTAAAAATTGAAGTAACAAATGACTGTCTAAAAAATATAATTTGGTATCTGAACTTTCTGTTTGTTGAGGAAATAATACGATTTTTTTTTTAGAAATTGCAGTGACTTTTAAATATCTATAATCGCATTAAATATCTTTATATATTTTAATATTCATTCTAATTTTGTATAATTACAACACCAAGAAGCAAAGATGGGAAATTAATTAATTAAAAATATTCTAAATCTAACAAATGTTTGTTTTTAACTCTTGCAGAAACGTGCGAAAGGTTCTGAGCTCTTAGATCAGGTCTTTCAGTATCTCGAACTATCCGAAAGGGACTATTTTGGTCTATTGTTTCCACAGAAGCCCGGCGACGTTGTGGTAAGCGAATCAATGAGTGTATTCATTATGTATTCAGTTAATTCTGTGTTGTCTCCTTTTTTAGAGATGGGTTGACGCACAGAAGCAATTCAAGAAGCAATGCAGCAGCGTCTCGCTGGACAATGATGCCGTTCCATTATTAGAGTTTAGAGTTAAGGTGAGAGCAACTCCTCATTCTCCTTTCTCTCTCTACTCCTAGTCCTATTGCTACTTCGACTCCTGCCAACGCTACTACTCTTCCTCCTCCAACTACACATCCTCATCCTACTTCTCTGCTTTTACTTCTTTTGCAACTATCCTCCTACTACATTTCCTATTTCTACTCCTATTAATGCTACTACTCTTCCTTATTCTTTTACAACTACACCTTCCCTTCCTTCCTATTCCTACTCCATCAATTCCCATTGCTATTTCATCCCAATCAACCTCCTCCAAGTACACCTTCCTCATTTTCCTTCTTCTCCACCAACACCATCTTCTTCTATTTCTCCTACTCCCAAGCCTCCTCTTCTCACTTTTGATGTGTCTTTAATCCACACCATTCCCTTCTCTCGCTATTCCAGTTCTTTGTCAGCGATCCGAGTCGCTTGCAGGAGGAGTTCACACGCTACCAGTTCTATCTGCAGATCAAGCGCCACATTCTGCTGGGCCAACTGCCCTGCTCCAGCAATACCCAGTGCCTGCTTGCCAGCTATACGGTCCAATGTGAGTAACCCGCACTGCTTCAATTGATTCCCAGCGTAACTTATCCTTATCTTTCACAGCTGAATTGGGTGACTTTAATGCCGTGGAGCATCAGCCGGGCTACTTGAGTGGCCTGCAACTGCTGGCGGAGCAAACGCCGGAGGCGGAGCGTAAGATCTGTGAGCTGCACAAGCTGCATCGTGGCCAGTTGCCTGCGGACGCGGAGTACAACTATCTGGAGCATGGCAAGCGATTGGAACTGTACGGCATTGATCTGCACAAGGCGACGGACTCCAATGGCAAGGAGTTGCAGCTGGGCGTCTCGGCGGTGGGTTTGCTGGTCTTCCAGCATGGACTGCGCATCAATACCTTCTCCTGGAGCAAAATGGTCAAGGTGTCGTTCAAGCGCAAGGATTTCTTCATCCAGCTGCGACGGGAGCCGAGCGAGAGCTACGACACCTTGCTGGGCTTTGGCATGAGCAGCCACAAGCATGCCAAGGCGTTGTGGAAATCCTGCGTGGAGCATCACAGCTTCTTCCGGCTGAAGAGACCACATCGCCTCTCGCGGTTCCTGAACATCAGCCTGGGCAGCAAGTTCTATTACTCGGGCCGCACCGAGCTGCAGGCGGTGCAGGAGTCCAAGCAGCGTGGACGCATCCACAAGGTCTTTGTGCGCTCTCCCAGCAAGCGACTGCTTGCTGCTGGCTCCGGAGCAGGCGGCGGCGGCGGGGGCAGCTCCATCGATGGGACGCCGCTGCAGCTGCACAATGGCAACGGCAGCGGCTCCGACAGCACCGTCTCCCACAATGGCAAACCGTCCACCATTCTGACCATCACGAAAACAAGCCGTCCACACGACACGTCCAAGGTCACGTCCAAGCAGGCGGATGCAATGCCTCGCAAGGCCTGGGAACAGCACAGCGACGAGTACGACATTCAGCTGTAAGTGCTATTTTATTTCTTATTAATTAGTATCAGGGACTGCAAATATGAGTTATGAATGCTAATTTCAACGACAAGAAATCAATGTGAAGGAAATATGCTACAGTAAAATGGTGTACACCTAAATTCCCATTTCAGTCAGAACTATCGATATCAGCCAAAACTTCCTATTTCAATTTATAAGATATAAATCAAATTTAATTCTTGTTTTTAATTCATATTTAAAAAGTCAAAAATAATCATTAATATTCAATTTCGTAATAAAAGTTGAGAAATAACACTTATTTCTGATATCAGCCAAAAACTTATATTTTTAATTTATAAGATAATTAATTCCTATTTAAAAAGTCAAAAATAGTCATTAATATTCAATTTATTATTAAAAACCAAAACTTCTATTTTTAATTTATAAGATATAAATCAAATTTAATTCTTGTTTTTAATTCATATTTAAAAAGTCAAAAATAATCATTAATATTAAATGTTTTAATAAAAGTTCAGAAATAACACTTATTTCTGATTTTTACAATAAAAATAAAAAATAAGAGTTAGTTTTGAATTTTAAAATAAAAGTTACGGACTCTTATTTGTAACTTTTAAAATATAAATCTAAAACAACTCTTTTTTTTATTTTTATTGAAAAAATCAGAAATTATGGTTATTTCTTTCGATTATTTTGGACTTTTTAAATAAAAATTTAGAATTAATGTTGTTTCGTAACTTTAAAATACAAATTTTAAAATACTTGTTAATTTGCAGTTATTATTTTAAAACTTATAAAAGTTACGTTCCCTGATTAGTGTTGTTTAATAACAGAGTTGTGACTATAAGCATTATCATTACTTTTTAATTAGCATTGAAAAAAGTAGTGCTAATGATATTTCATTTCATTGGCATTGAAAAAACTAGTGCTAATGAAATCGAATTTCACTAGCATTGAAAAAAGTAGTAATTAAAACTGCCGTACTATATAAAAATATAGTATAAATATCACGAAAAGGAACAGAGAACAATTTCTATATTTTTTAACATTTTATATAATTTTTCTAAATATTTCCATTTTTTTTTTTAATTTTTTCAAAAAAGTAATTATTAATGGTAATTAAAATAGTTTTTCACTAGCATTACTTAATGCCACTGAAAAATTTTCATTACTTTTCATTTTCAACGCCTACTGAAATGAAAATATCATTAGCACTACTTTTTTCAATGCTAGTTAAATAAAATATCATTAGCACTACTTTTTTCAATGCTAGTGAAATTCGATTTCATTAGCACTAGTTTTTTCAATGCCAATGAAATGACAAATTCATTAAAAAAGTAGTTAATTAGGAACAACTCTGTTTAATAATCATCTCTCCACTTGCAGCGACGTTGGCTTCATCGAGCAGTGCACGCGGCGCTTTGACTCCGGCACGCCCTCGCCGATGCCGCCCGCCTACAGCTCGGGCCAGCACAGTCCGATGCTGCTGCCGACGACGATAGCGGACGCAGTGGGTCAGCAGCAGCCGGAGAGTGGCAGTGATTTGATCACCATGCGGTTGCTGGCCGACGAGCAGGGACGCTATGGCTTCAATGTCAAGGGCGGCGTGGATCTCGGCCTGCCCGTGCAGGTGTCCAAGGTGGTGCCGCACACGCCCGCCGATCGCTGTTCGCCCCGTGTCTGCGAGGGCGACGAGGTGCTCATGATCAATGGCCGCGACGTGCACGGACTGCGGCACGAGCAGGTGGTGTCCATGATCCGCGACTGTCGCCATCAGTCGAGCGGCGAGCTGCTGCTGACCGTGCGGCCCAAGCGATCGGCGCCGTTGCTGCTGGAGGAGGAGCCACTGTATCAGTATGTGCCCGAGAGCGATGAGATTGGCTCGCACTCGAATCTGCTGGACGGGGATGCTCTCTTCACCCAGAGCCTCCTGCTGCTCAGCGATGGACTCGCCTCGGGAGCTCTGCTGGCCCAGTACGAGCTTATGTACCGCAAGAATCCCGACCTGGCCATCACAGAGGCCCGCAAGCCAGCGAATGCACCCAAGAATCGTTACCGCGACATCTCCCCCTGTAAGTGAATCCCTGTCATCGCTAAATCCCTTGTTGTTAATGCATAAATCTTTCCAGATGACTGTACGCGCGTGTCGTTGGTGAATTCGCTGACGGGAGACTACATCAATGCCAACTATGTGAACATGGAGATACCGGGAGGCGTGGTGAATCGCTATATAGCCACACAGGGTCCACTGGCCAGCACCACGACGGACTTTTGGCGCATGGTGCAGCAGGAGAGCAGCCATCTGCTGGTTATGCTCACCACGGTGATGGAAGCGGGACGACAGAAGTGCCACCAGTATTGGCCAGTGACGGGGGATGAGCTGCAGCTGGGCGATGGCTTCTCGGTGCGTTGTCTCAGCGAGAAGCCCGACGAGACGGGCAGCTTTGTCTTTCGTGAATTTGTGCTGCGGGATAAGCACGAACAGCGGCACATTCATCACATGCAGTATCTGGCCTGGCCGGACCACTGCGTGCCCTCCGATCCCAATCTGTTCCTCGAGTTCACAGAGCGTGTGCGCGCCGCACGCAATCGCACGTTGCTCCAGGAGATTGAGGAGAGTCTGAAGCAGGTGCGACTGCTCGATGCGGATGCCGACGAGAACGGCGGCCTCATGAGCGAACGCAAATGCGCGGCCAGCAATGGTGCCACTCCCGAGGACGAAACTCCAGTCTCCACCAGCGTGCATCAGTAAGATAGATACTTGATTCTATTGCGCTTGAAAGTGTAGAGATTAATGGTTACCCCTTTACAGATGCATTAGTGCTGCCAATCCTCCAGTGATTGTGCACTGCTCGGCGGGCATTGGACGCACTGGAGTGCTCATACTCATGGACACCGCGCTGGCGCTGATGGAGGCACGGGAGCCCGTCTATCCGCTGGATATTGTGCGCACTATGCGTGATCAACGGGCCTGCATGGTTCAGAATGTGGTAGGTAACCAGCTGCCATTGATTCTGGACAATTTCTAATGATTGATTGGTCTTTTCAGAGTCAATATCGCTTCGTTTGCGAATGTATTTGTGCTGCCTACATGAAAATCTCGCGCAGCAGCGCCGCCATCAATGACGACGACGATTAAATGGGTTCCTCCTGCCCTGCTCCAAGAGTTCTACTAGTGGACAATCTAAAATACACATCCTCCTGTCTATATATACATACATGTGTATATGCCGTCTAGCATGACGCCTTCGATTATTCTCAATCAATCAATCTTTATCAATTATTATACAAAGAAATACTTATGAAATCAATCTTATTGTTAGTAAAACCCGTAGAGACATACTAAATTCTTAAGTATCTATGCTTGCAATCATTATGTATATCATTACGATTATAATTATTACTTATTATGTATTATCATTATTGTCTATATATGTATTTAATAATCAACGCAACTCTGTACATGTCTGTCGCATATGGGCAATAATCTAATCCACGCAAGTGCTGCTGAAAACTCGAAGAAATCAATTCTAAATTTTAAAAACAACACAACAAAGAGAACAAAACTACCTAATTCAAGTATACAAAACGAAACAAAACAAACAAAAAGCTAAAGCTAATTAAATAGAATGCATTATTTATTTATATCCCCCCAAGTGGAAATTACAGAGAATATATTCATAAACAAACAAACAAACAATAAATTCGATAAATATAAAAAAAAGAAAAGTGAAAGAAAATGAGAAAGTAAAAACTGTTAGTATTTTAGCACCAAATTCAAATCGTATACATATATGTATTTATGCCGATAAAACAAAACTAAATAAATATATTACAAAATGTAAATTATTTCAGCTCTACTTAATTTTCTATTGTTTTTAGCTGGCTTTGAAATCTTCGTCCTGACTTGGAGATGAAAATATGTGCTATAATAAATATTCGGAGTAAATTCATTTAAATTATTTGTAAAAGCTTGACAAAAAAAAAGAGGAGAGCAATGGAAACGCCCAGCAAAAATGGATCCACGACCGAGGAAATCGAAGTGGAGGAAACCGAGGACTTTCATGACTTGGAGGAGTTCAATGAGGACGATGTGGCATCCGGCAGCAATGGTCAGAAGAAGAGCGAACGCTTTGTGGTGAAAAAGTGGGTGGCGCATGCCCATTGGTGCTGGGATGTGGCCGTGGACAACTGTGCCATCTGTCGCAATCACATCATGAATCTGTGCATCGAGTGCCAGGCGGATCCCAATGCCAACAAGGACGAGTGCACGGTGGCGTGGGGGGAGTGCAACCATGCGTTCCACTATCACTGCATTGCCCGCTGGCTGAAGACGCGACACGTCTGTCCGCTGGACAACAAGGAGTGGGTCTACCAAAAATATGGCCATTAGATTAGTTAAATTCCGGTTCAAGTTGAAGTGAATAGAATTGTGTATTTGTATTAAATCAATTGTTGTTTTTTTTTTTGGGTTAATTGTAGATGTAAATCAGCGGTGGGCACGCAGTGGCTCCGGGAGCAGCGGCTGCTCCTAGCTTTATTTCTGCCTATTCGGCAGAGTCAAGGCATTTTTGACACTTAAAATTTATGACCGTCATAGTTGTTCAAATTGTTGTTGTAGTACTCCTGACTTCAGATTTTGTGCCCACCGCTGATGTAAACGATGACTGCGTTTCTAGGCCTGTTGTGGCTGCATCTCCTGATCCTGATCTTGATCCTGACTCTGATCCACGCCAAGTAGTTGCTGGGCCGTCGGTCGCACGCCCGAGAGCTGCTCCAGTTGATTGAACAGCGTGTCACGTTGCTCGGCCAGATTAGCGTATTTCTGCTGCAACTCCTTCTCGCGCTCCATTTGACGCCGCACGTCCTCCTGCAGGGACTCGAGGCGTCGTGGCACAGCGATGGCTTCCTGCTCGCCCAGAAACCGGAATGTGGACAGCGACAGGGAGTTCTGTTCGATCTGCGCATAGGTGTCCTGGAGCTGCTTGATCAGCACCTGAGCACGCGCCTGATATCCGCCAGTGAGGATCTTCAGCTTCTTCTCAATCTTGCCGCATCGCTTCGCCTCCTTGGCCATGTGACGGCGATTCTGCTCCAGTCGCTTTTCCGCTGACTCCAGGCGATCCTTTTTGCTGGCCAAATTGGCGCGTGTGTATCGATGCTGCGAGGGCAGGTAGAGCACCTGGCCGAGACACTCCTGCCACACCTGGGCGTACACGTCCAGCGGCAGCTCGCCATGGGACATGCGCTCCTTGACCACATCCATTTCGTCGGCCAGCATTTGCTTGGCATCCGCCAGCTCCTCCTCCGATATCTCCTCATACGGATTGGCCTTGAAGTAACTCTGCAGCTGCTCCAGCTTGTGCTGCGATTGACCAGGCACCGGATCCTTGACAGAGTCGTAAACTAAACAGAAAATGAAGATACTATATATAATATTTTATTTTATTGCATAAGTTCTCATCTACTTACGCTGCATGGTAATCATTTCATGCTTGATCAGCTCCTCGGCCTGCTGCTGCTCGGTTAGATTCTGTTTCTCCGACTGTGGGCGCAGGATCTTTGTGTTGACCTCGGTGGGACGCGGCAGACTGCGCTGTATGACCTGGGAACGTTTGGCCAGGTCGCGTTTCCGTTGCGCCTCCTGTTCGGCGAGCAGACGTGCGTCCACATCGGCCTGATCTTCGATAGCGGGCTCGTGACCCGTCTCCATGGGCTCACTGTCCTCCTGTTCCGGCACCACAATCTCATAGTCGTTGCGTGGCGCCGGCAAAGTGGCCAATCCTTCCCTCAGCGTCGACTTAAGCTGCTTCTGGTAATTCTTGAACAGAGCTGGCGTCTCAGTGACGCCCATGTTCTCCTCGGCATTGATGCTCAGCTTGTCCCGCACAAAGGCAGGTGTTGTGGCGCTGCCCACGGCTCCAGTCTTCAGCACGGGCACCAGAGCTCCCGATGCGGGCGTCAGAAAGCCAGCGGGTGTGGCAGCACCGCCGCCTTCGCGTTGGGTGCGAAAGGGCGTGGCAATAACGGTGTTGGGCGTGGCAATGGCTGCCGCCTTGGGCAGCACGCCGGAGAAGTCGGATTCGTGCAGTGGCGTGTTGAGGCCGCCCTTGAGCGGAGTCTCCGTGTGCGTCAGCGCCATCATGTTCTGGGCCTCCTGCATTATGCGATCCGTGTAGGGCGCTGGCGTGCGGGGCGTGGCAGTCACTTGGGGCGTGATGGAGTAATCGGCCAGCAGAGCGTCCGTCGTCTCGATGCCACTCTCGCCAGCTATCTCCTTGGCCATCTCGCTGGCACGGCCCAGCTTTACCACCTGCTGCAGCTCCATATCGGAGATTTGGGGCGTGGGCAGCACCAGCTTGGAGCGCTTACGCTCCGGCTCCATGTTCTGCAACATGGCCGTGGGCACCTCGTTCTCCTTGCGCTGCTTGAGCTTCTGCTTGTCACGCTTCCGTTCGCGCTCCTCCTTCTCGGAGCGCAGCTCACCGTCCAGATCCTGCTGCCGCATCTTATTGAAATCTGGCTCCTGCTTCTGCAGATGCTCCTCGGAGGTGTCATAGAATCCATGTGCCGGTCGCTTCTCAAACGGAATCTCCGCATTGTAGTCGATGCCTTTAATGCGCTTCCGGTTGCCACTGCCGATGCCAGCGGCGCGTAGCTCGCGACGCTTCTGTAATGTGGCAAGACGACGCGCCTCCTCCAGCTGCTTCTCGCGCGCCTTGCGCTTCGCCTTCTTGCCCTGGGTATTGGCGAGACGGGCACGCGCCTCCGACAGCATTTCCAGCTCATCTTCGTCCATGTCTTTGGGATCGGGTCGAGCGGGCTTTGTCTCCGGATTGGGATCAATTTCGCCGGGCTTTAGCTTGCGCGGATCGTCCATTGTGTCCTCCCCATCCTCCTTGCGTTGTGCCTGGTCGAGCAGATACTCGTAGCGCTCCAGGCACTGTGCTGCAGTGCGTCCAATAATGGGCGCTATTGTGCGCCACTGCGTCGGCATCAACTTGGCCAGATGCAACAGCTTCTCGTCTTCCTCGCGGGACCATTCGGTCTTCTTGATGCTCGGATCCAGCCACTCGTACCAACGTGCCTTGCACTGCTTCGCCGACTTGCGATGCAGCAATGAGGCAATGCGGCTCCATTGATTTTTGCCATATTTCATGACAGCCGCCTTAAGAATTTCATCCTGTAAGAAAAAGGGTGAGTGAAGAGAACGCGTGGTTTGATTTAAATGCAATGACAAATGTCCCGCACTCACCTCTGTATTGCGCCAGACGCCGCCCTTGATCATTATGCGCGGCATTTTGTCGCTTTATTTTTTAATAAACTTTAATTACAAGAAAATTATTGAAAACACATCAAAAAAAATT
This sequence comes from Drosophila suboccidentalis, assembly GCA_037043435.1. NCBI lineage: Eukaryota > Metazoa > Arthropoda > Insecta > Diptera > Drosophilidae > Drosophila > Drosophila suboccidentalis. The sequence continues at coordinate 1,096,923 of JBAMBK010002320.1, forward strand.
TTTTTCTGTCGGCTACCGCTAGTGATGGTCCAAATATAAACGTTTCTAACGAGCGATAATTACAATGCAGTGTGACAACTCTAGCTAAAAAGTACCAAATATATCGATATGCTTACCAAGTGCTTGTGACGTCATTGTTGACTTTATTTGTATATTATAATCAGTGCTGCCAGAATCCGTTAAAAAAAGGACGGATTTGAATTATTGACAAATTTTAAAGTAAAAATTAAAAAAATTTGGTAGTGTTTTTTTGCAAACTTTTATTTTATTTCTAAATTAGAATGCAAGGAAGGTAGAAATAAAATAACAGAATGCAAAAAAACACTACCAAATTTTTTTAATTTTTACTTTAAAATTTGTCAATAATTCAAATCCGTCCTTTTTTTAACGGATTCTGGCAACACTGATTATAATTTAAACTAGGGGGCTCCGCACCCTGCTCGCTTCGCTCGCCAACCCCCGCTCGCTTCGCTCGCAAGATTGAAAAGAAGGTCTTTTGTTGTCCAGCTTAAACTTAAACTGCTCGCTTCGCTCGCCAACCCGCAGCTCGCTTCGCTCGCAAAAATTTAATAGAACTTCTTTAGTTGTCCGGTTTAGCAAATTAATACAATATAAGGGGGTCCATCCCCTGCTCGCTTCGCTCGCAAAATTTAAAAGAAGGTCCTTAGTAGTCCGCTTTAACAAATTTTATATAATATAGCATTTTTTGTAAAAAAAACGGAAATATTAAACTTCCGCTGTCCGCGGTTTTAATGTTTCTTCCTTGCAATTGAACTTTGGCTAAAAGTCAGATTTAGTGATTTGGCGGAAAAAATACAGATTTAGCGGGAAAAAGCTAAATTTGGCGGAAAAAAGCTAAATTTGAGGAAAAATTCAAAATTTAGCAAGAAGAGTTAATGTGTGACTTTTCTAAGAATATCTCTTGCAACAACAGAGTTTTTGATTCTAAAGGTTATTTTGAATCCGATTGTTCCTATGGCAGCTATATGATATAGTAACCCGACTTTGTCCAAATTTGGCCAGAATGTTAGAGACAGCCCAAAACATAGAATCTGTGAGTTTGGTTGAGATATCTTAAGAAACAAAAAAGTTGTTCATACTAAAGGTTATTTTCATCCGATTGTTCCTATGGCAGCTATATGATATAGTCATCCGACTTTGACCAAATTTAGTCAGAATGTAAGAGACAGTCCCAAACATTTAATCTGTGAGTTTGGCTGAGATATCTGAAGAAACAAAAAAGTTTTTCATACTAAAGGTTATTTTGCATCCGATTGTTCCTTTGGCAGCTATATGATATAGTAACCCGACTTTGACCAAATTTAGCCAGAATGTAAGAGACAGTCCCAAACATTTAATCTGTGAGTTTGGCTGAGATATCTGAAGAAACAAAAAAGTTTTTCATACTAAAGGTTATTTTCATCCGATTGTTCCTATGGCAGCTATATGATATAGTCATCCGACTTTGACCAAATTTAGTCAGAATGTAAAGGACAGTCTCCATGATACAATCTGTGCGTTTGGTTAAGATATCTTAAGAAACAAAAAAGTTTTTTTTTACTAAGCAATTCTGTGACCTTTGAGCTTGATTTTGACCCACTTACAGGTCGAATTTCGCAAAACGCCGTCTTATTGCACGATGAAATTATCTCACCTATGTTGTGTCAAAATTTCAGCTTTCTATCTATTACGTTGATTCTCAGTCAGTGAGTCAGGACAAAGAGTTTTATATATATAGATAAGAGTTACAAAGAGGAAGTGAATTGCTTTCAATTAAATTAAATTTGAAGTATTTAACAAAATATTGGCGTAAATTTTTATTTCAGCAATGCAAATTTTAATTGAAAAGTATCGATATGCAAAGTTGGTATTTTTTATCTGATTTTCGATAGACTTTTTGCAGCCTAGTATGCAATTGTTTCGTTGTTGCTGTTGTTGTTGTTATCAGATGTTTTGATATGCCACTCGTACCAACGCGCCTTGCACTGCTTCGCCGACTTGCGGTGCAGCAACGAGGCAATGCGGCTCCATTGATTTTTGCCATATTTCATGACAGCCGCCTTGAGAATTTCATCCTGTAAGAGACAGAGAGGGGGAGTGATGAGATTGCGTGGTTTGATTTAAATGCAATAACAAATGTCTCGCACTTACCTCTGTATTGCGCCAGACGCCGCCCTTGATCATTATGCGCGGCATTTTGTCGCTTTATTTTTTAATAAACTTTAATTACACGAAAATTATTGAAAACACAAAAAAAAATATTTCTGTCGGCTACCGCTACTGATGGTCCAAATATAAACGTTTCTAACGAGCGATAATTACAATGCAGTGTGACAACTCTAGCTAAAAAGTACCAAATATATCGATATGCTTACCAAGTGCTTGTGACGTCATTGTTGACTTTATTTGTATATTATAATTTAAATAAGAGATACAAAGAGGAAGTGAATTGCTTTCAATTAAATTAAATTTGAAGTATTTAATAAAATATTGGCGTAAATTTTTATTTGAGCAATGCAAATTTGAATTGAAAAGTATCGATATGCAAAGTTGGTATTTTTTAGCTGATTTTCGATAGACATTTTGCAGCTCTAGTATGCAATTGTTTCGTTGTTGCTGTTATTGTTGTTATCAGATGTTTTGATATGATATCAGATCAGTTTTTGCCACTGCTTTTTGTCAGCGAAATGTAATGCGAAATTAACAAGATGCAACAAGAAAAGTAATTAATTCCAAATGCATTACAACATGAACGACGCGGATGTGGCGTTCTCGAGCTTCTACAGCACCGTGGGCAGCCAGGTGAGCACTTTTTGCCAGTTGTTATGTTTGTTGTTGTTGTTGTTCCCAGTGAGAGTTGATCTCGCCGTTGTGGTTGTCGTTGTTGTTGTTTAGCTGCAGCTTCACAGTGCCGATCTCTCGCTGTCCACGCCGATACACTCCCTGGATCACGACAATTTCACCGGTTTATTCGACGACGACCATGCTCTGTTGAGTATTCCAATAACAACGACAGCAGCGACTTCATCGCACAAAGGAAGCGCGGGAGGAGGAGTTGGAGAGACTACGTGCATACCCTTTGTGCAGATCCACACGACAGACCTGCAGCAACAGTCGGAGCCGGGCCGCAGTTATCGCAATGGATTCCGGCGGAAGACAGCCGAAATCAAATCGGAGGCGGAACTTATCAAATCCGAGCTGGCCGAGGCGGCGGCCAAGGAACGCATCAATGCCACGCCCACGCCCCCCACAACCAAGGCGATATCGATGGGCGGCGATACAGACACAGTGCTGGCGACACCTCTCAACAAGTGTCCCAACTGCCCGTTCCTCAGCCTTTGCCAAGTGCGGACTCAAACCCACATCAGCGGCTGCTTTGGCGTCGATGCGCAGAGACGCCTCCAGTGTCCAGGTGAGCATTCACTTAGAGTAATGTAATTTAAGTGACAGGGATAAATCCTTTAACCAATACCTTAACCGTTAACCGGTATCAACCGATTGAAACTTTTACCTGTTAATTTTCAAATGCTGTTTTGCAGGCTGTGCGAATGTATTCTACAACATGGACGTGCTGAATCTACATCTCAGTGAGGATCACGAGTTGGAGCCACAGGAGATATCCACGCTGCTGCAGTCGCTGAAGCTAACTGGCCAGCCCAATGAGACGACCGCCAAGAAGACGCAGCTGCCGCCGACGACGAAGAGTCGCATCTTCATCAAGAATGTCGACTGTCTGCGGGAACCGTTGCGGGAACAGGATGTCAATCAGTTGTCCGACTTTCTGCCGCTTTTGTCATCGCCGCCGGACGGCAGCTCTGGGAATATACTCGATCTGCTGGACGATGTTGTTGATGTGGAGGCAGTTAATCAGCAGCAACATCAACACAGCATCAGCAGCAACAGCAGCAGCAACATCAACAACATCAGCAGCAGCAACATCATCAGCAACTACAACAAGATCCAACGATAGTTGTCCAAAAGCCGACAGGTCAAAAGATATCCATCAAAAGTGTCGATGTGCTGAGGGAGCCAGCATTGTTGCCCTTTGACTTCCAGTTGCCCAGCGCTGTGGAGCAACAGCAGCAGCAGCAACAGTTGCCTCCGTTGCCGCAGTTGCCCACGCTGATGATGCCCAACAATATGCTGGACAATATGGAGCCGGAGAAGCCGCGTCAGCCCAAGATCTACATACGCAATGTGGACATTTTAAAGGAACCCATGTTGTTGCCTGGCATGGGATTCAATGGCGTGGCCGCTTCCAGTGTCGCCAGTCCCGTGGAGATGTTTACCGCCGAAACGCTGTTAACGCCAACGGGTCCAGTTGGTCCGTTGCCTGGATTCGAGCCCGCGCTGGCGCCACTGGCCAACATGTGCAACGAGGCGTTCAACTTTGAGTCCGTGCTCAGTGGTGCAGGCACCGCCAGCAGCGTCAGCAGCAGCAACAACTTTAGCGCCCTCGACCTCGACTTTGGTGTGGACTTTGAGCACAGTGTGCCCCTGGTAACGGAGCCAACGCCACCGCCAGGACCCGGACCAGCGCCACCACCACCACCGCCGCTGCCTGCACCGCCAATGTCCAGCGGCGAGCAACTGACCGATTTGAGCGCAATCCAACAAGATGAGCTCAACAGCTACTTGCCAGTTAATCCTCTTCCAACAATAACAACAACGACAGCAGCAGCGTCGACAACATCCAAGCAAAAGATCTTCATCAAGAATGTGGACATATTGAAGGCACCACAACGTGGCACGTTGCATCTGCGCACTGTCGACGAGCTCAATCTGATGAATCGCAACGAGGTGGAGCATCTGATTGTGCCCAATCGTGAGCCGTTGCCCCTGGAGCTGCCTCTGAGTGCGCCGGCAACAACGCTGGAGTCCTCCCTGGTCGACTTTCATCAGCAGCCACAGGGATCAGCGCCTTCTTTGAGCTACGACGACAGCTACGATTTGGCTGAGGATCTGGAGTGCTGGCCCTGGATGGAGGAGGCGGCAACAGTGGGAGTTGCATCGGAGCAGGAAACAGGAAACAGCACGCAGCTGGAATTGCCGCACAATGCCGAGGACATACTCATCAAGGATTTCCCACAGTTGTATGCACCGCAGACGCCAGACGTGGCCACCGTGCCACCTCCACCTCTGGTGCCCGTCACATCCTCTCCAGCGACGACTGCGAGTGCCACAACCACTGATAATCTGAGTGGGCCTCCAGTGCCGCCACTGGTGCCGTTGGCAGCCGAGGCTCCGGCCGAGAAACCCGCTCGCATCTATGTGGCCAACAACCTGTTGCCCGCTGCCGTGGAGCCACCGCCGCTGCCTGGCGGCACCTCGGTGCGGGGTCGTCCCTACGGGGCCAAGCAGGCGGGTCAGGCCAAGCGACGTCCGGCCCAGGGAGTTGCCCAGGTGCTGGAGGGTGGCAAGTGCACTGTGGAGGGCTGCATGTTCCGGTTTAAGTCGCCGACGACTCTGGAGTATCATGGACGGTGTCACAACGGAGCACTTGGCTCGGCACAGCCGATGATCTGTCCGGAGTGCAGATCGACGCAGTTCAGCAACTGGAATTGCCTGCACACGCATCTCTGGCGCACCCACGAGATCGACATGGAGCTGTACTGCTGTCAACTGTGCAGCTTCAAGACGCCCATCTACTCGCGGCTGGTCAACACCCACGCCAAGATCCATTCCGAGGAGCGCAACTACAAGTGCGAGCAGTGCGGCAAGGGATTCAAGAACACCAAGCAGCTGAAGAACCATCGACGACTCCATCGCACCCAGGGCCTGGGCATGGCCAAGTCCAGTGCCTCGGAGGAGCAGGCAACGACTCCGACTCCCACTCCGCACACAACTCCGACGTTGCATCGCTGCGAGGATTGTGGTGCCGCCTTCAAGCACCGGAAGACGCTGCGCGAACATCTCTGCAAGCAGCGCAACGAGCAGCCGCAGTGCACCAGTTGCCAGGTAAGATTGCGAGCCTACATTCCGCCGCACAGCTAAAAAATCTGGCTAGAAATCTGGATATTTTTTAAAGTTATTTGAAGGCTATTAATTTTATATAATTGAGGTATATTTAAATATTACAAGCGACAGTGCTGTCATTTTAGCTAGAAAATCTGGCTAGAAATCAGGCTATTTTTTAAATAATTTGCAGGCTGTTAAATTTTTTAATTGAGGTATTTAAATATTACAAGCGACAGTGCTGCCATTTTAGCTAGAAAATCTGGCTAGAAATCTGGCTATTTTTTAATTTATTTGCAGGCTATTAAATTTTTTAATTGAGTTATTTAAATATTACAAGCGACAGTGTTGCAATTTTAGTTAGATAATCTGGCCAGAAATCTGGCTATTTTTTAAATAATTTGTCAGATTCCTTAAAAAATCGTTATATTCTTTGTTGAAAATATATTTTATTTTGTATAATTCAGGTACTTGAATATTTAAATGCTAAGATAAGTTAATCATATTTAAAATGTTGAGTGTTATTTCCATTTTCTTGCCACTAATCTTAAAACACGTAGCTGTACAAATGCAATTTTTGTATCATTGTAAGGGTCAAACATATTAATGCTTTTAGGAAACTTGTAGCTTTTTTAGTGATCACTTTAAATTCTTTTATCAATTTTCACTTCAGCGCGTCTTCAGCTCGAAGAGCAGCCTCAAGCTGCACATGCGCAGTCATCAGGCCAACAAACGCTTCAAGTGCGAAAAGTGCGAGTTTGAGGCGAACGATCACAATTCCTTTCGACGTCATCTTGCCACACATCGGGATCCCAAACGCTACGCGTGTCCACACTGCGACTTTAAAGCCATACAGAGCACTGCGTATCGGGTAAACTTAAGATTTACTTCCAATATTTCTCTGTTTTAAACAATGCTTTCCACTTGCAGATACATCTAGAGAAGCGTCATCCGGAGCAGGAGCTGTCCACCATTATATATAAATGTAACGTGTGCAATTTTTCGAGCATCAATCGTGGCCTGCTGCTGGTCCATCAGGCCAAACATGAACCAGCTCCAGTTGAATCTTCAAAGATCAAAGTGAAGAGCAGTCTGCTGCTCGCACATTCCAAGGAACAGGATGAAGTGGCTTTTCTGCCGCCAGACAGCGCTCTGAATACCTAAAACATTGTATATATTTATCAGATTTATATTTCATATATATAGCATATGGTTTTGTACAAATGGAACACACAATGTGCCGTCGTGTCACGGAGCTGTCACAAGTTGAAGAGTAGCTTATAGATAATTTTATACCAAAATTACAAATGCCAATGTTAGTTATGTCTAGAAATTTCCCAAATCTTTTCAAACAATGCGATTTAACTTAGTTGAGTCGAATCGATTCCATGAAATCTATGTAAATACTAAAAGTAAGTATATTTGTGATCTGCCTTTAAGCAAATTTCTGAACAGAAAGTTTGAAAAGATTTAATCATCTTCGGAATCCATCGAAGATTTGTTACTTTCATTTGATTGTCAAGATCTTTTGAGTTTCTCCGAATCATCTGTTTATTGTATAGAAGCATTTATTGATAGGATGATTTGCATTGTTATTGTAAATATGTATATCGAACAAAAAAAAATATAATATATATTTCGTAAATTTAAAACAATCACTAGTTTTGAAAAATAACTGAAAGCAAAATTTTTAACTTTAAATATAGCTAGATTTGAAAAGGTAATTTTAATAAAAGGTAAAAAAAAAGGTTAAGTACAAAGAAAAATTTGTGATTTTAGGCATTTGTTTTAATTTTATTATTTTTAAAACCTTTTAAAAATGTCTAAAAATAGTTGAAACATTAACAGTGTTGTATAATGTTCCCAACAACGTGCCAGTATACGAGTACTTATTTTATGTTCGGAATACGAAGATCTCCCAGTTCTCTCTTGTTTATGTATCCGTAAGATACAACTGTCGGCCTGTGCAATCTTTTAAGTCTCGCTTTAGCAGTCGATCGGGTAGCACGTTAATCGCGTATTCCAAAGAATCAACTTACATATAATATATATACTATGATGCATCAAGTATACATACTACTTATTTATAGGTGCAGTTTTGAAAGTAATTAATACGTATACGTGTATCAGTGATTAACCAAAACTCATCTAATAAAAGACTTTAAATGTATCTTGTGGACAACCCAATCTAACTATAACCTGCGATACCATAACCTCAAAGTTTAAAGGTGATTTTATAGGTTATAGTTGAATCATTCAGATAATCGACAGTTTATCACACAGTTGCCAACATTGCGTGATTAAGCATTAGACTGGACTGGTCAAGACAACTATGCAAACTAGTTAGTAAGTGCCAGTTGAGAGTACGCAACTAGAAGATACCTTGTAATTATTTGTAAGCATAGCCGTCAGGTGGCGCTTTGCTTTATTTTTAAACAATTAACATATTACCGGTCAAATTAATTTCGTAGATCAGAAATAAATAAAAACCGATTACACTTAATTCAATATACCCTATATTAAACTAACTTTTATTGTTGCACTTGCGAGCATTGTAATTTAAAAATAGAATAATAATTTTTTTTAGTATTACACACTGGTTTTCTGATAATGAGATTGGACAACTTGCATTTGAAGCGCCACAGTTATCCTAATACCCTGTAGTTCTGATATTAGTCCCTGGGTTGCTCATGCTTATATTAATTTCAATTTAAAAAAATATGAAAAGTTTTAAAAATTAATTAATGGGTATGTAAAGTCAGCGATTTTTCTTGTTTTTTGGCTTGTCATTGCTTCAAAAAGTTCATTTGGATTTTTCTTGTGTATGGAAGTATATTGTACACTCTACATAAATATTTATATGTATTTATGAATGAATTCAAATGAGTCACTGTTTTTTTTTAAATATATATAAAATTTCCAGAGATAAGAATAATGTCGGTTGAATCACCACAAAAATGCTGAACTTTTACCTAATCATTTATATTTTCTAGTGTACTTTTTCTGCGGCTACTTGTAAATTTTAAGACCGTTTTAATACTTCCGCTCAATACAAATAAACCACACGATTCTAAGCCAAGCAGGCTCATTATAATTATACTAACAGAGCAATTTAGGATAAAGGAGAGTAGATCAGTCAAGTCGATATTTGAATACTTCACCTTCATAAAATTGAGAAAATAATATCAAATGAAATGAATGTCCTAATATTTATAATGTTTATAAATCAGGGACTATATTATTTTTTTTAGATTAATTGCTGATTTTTTTGATTGTTGAGAAATTCAACCCGTTCAAAATGTGGATGCTCTATCTTCTGCTCACCGTAAGCATCACAAAAGCCGAAATTCCCGACTGCGATTACTTCGACACAGTGAGATTGACGGGGAGTAAACAGTTTCCAAATGGTTCATATCTTTACGAGAAAGTGATAATTCCTAAGGAACAAACTGGAGAATATGATTACGAGATCCTGGCGGGTGGAGAAAGGGTGGATGTGCCAAAACATCTCAGAGGATGTGCCTGTAAACTGGGCACCTGCATAAGATTCTGTTGCCCAAAGAATCTGATGCTAGTTAATGATGAGCGCAGGTGTAGTGGAGACATAAACAAATTGGTGGATTTTGATCTTTTCGTGGAGCTAGCTCTGCCCAATGGCAGTCGCGTGAGGAAACATCTGGTGGATGAGTTAATTATACAGGAGGATCTGCCAGTGCCCTGTTCGGGACACTTTTACCTCGATGCCACTCAATACGATAGAGATGGATTTACTTTATTCGAGGTTTGTTTGAGATTTTGCCAATAGACCAATTGCAAGTTAATAATTGGACATTTTTAAGGATGGAACTTTACTACGCGAATATGATAATACCACGATGTCCAAACGGGAATATTGTATCCAGCCCCATCCGATCCGAAGTTCGGGCAGCGATAATATGGTCACCCTAGTGCCGCACTTTTGCGAAGATCCCCCTCCAAATCCGTGGCCAAGCACCATATGTATGTATATGTCAAGTTAACACTCATTGCTTCGATCAGTTTCAATATATTTCAGTACTGATTCTGACCATTATCTGCCTGATTCTCACGATCATCGTATATCTGTCGCTGCCAAAATTGCGGAATCTTCACGGGATGTGTTTCGTATGCTACCTGGTCTGTTTACTGGTGGTCTATATGTTGCTTCTTTCCGACAAATGGAAGTGGATTATTTCCATAAAGGCCTGTCAAGCAAATGGTATAAGAGAATCAAGTTTAAAATCCACATATTAATTGAATTCTTCACTCTTACCACAGGTTACTTTGGGTATTTCGCAGTAATGGCGGGATTTCTCTGGTTAACTGTCATCAGTTATGATCTGTGGAACAGTTTTCGAAGCAAAGTCAACAATATTCAACAATATACGCCCAAATATCGGTTCGGAGTCTATAGCATCTATGTCTGGGGAGTGGCTGCAGTTCTAACCACAATTGTGATTGTTATGGATCATACTCTGGATGCAGATAATGAGGATCATTTGCCTTGGATACCAGGAGTGGCACTCTATAACTGTTGGATCAAAAGTGAGTTGATCAACTGAGATACTGATAGACTGATAGATTTACAATCACTTTCAGCCGATGACTGGTCGGCGATGATCTATTTCTATGGCCCAATGTCACTGCAGATAATTTTCAATCTAATTATGTTTATTCTGACGGTGAGATCAAGTATCCTTAGATCTTTAGACTTATCGTTATTATTTATAATAATCTTTGACAGGCTGTTTATATTCTGCAAGTCATGGAAGAGACTAATGTGGCACGACAGGAACGCCAAAATCGACTCAAGTCTGATAAGCAGACGTAAGAAAATGACTTGAAATCGATTATAATAGATTTTAATTATTTTTCTTATTTACTTTAGCTATAGTTTATTTGTACGTCTCTTTGTCATCATGGGTGTAACCTGGACCTTTGAAATCTTCTCGTATCTATCACAAAATAATGAAATTCTGGAAAATATATTTTTACTCTTCGATTATATCAACTATGCCCAGGGAATACTCATATTCATTATGTTCGTGCTCAAACGTAGTGTTTTAAAACTATTTTCGGATCGGTAAGTATTTCCCGAGCTATTGATAAAGTCTGAAACACGTTTTATAATGGGGTTTCTATACTTTATGATAAAGTTTAATGGGTATAGAATCAACATCTGATGATGAAGATGAAGAGATTGTACTTCAAGAAAGGGAAGGAGAGTTGACAAGAAGAGACATCGTCCCAAGTATTTTAAATTAGGTAAAAAAGCTGGCTTCTAATTTACTTTCATCTTGTTTCTTGGTGTCTGTTGATTGTCCCATTTTAAAATTACAAACTTATAATAATTTTCCATACTAACGGTGATTGTTTCGTATTTTCTTTGTTTTTTATCCGCTCGGTGTGGTAGCATTGTACTTTATTCAAATATTCTTGTTTTAACCATTTATAGTTAAATTATAGTTATATGTATATAGTCATATAGTTAAATTAATATATTAATATATTAGTTTTTCTTTCAGCGTTTTTCACAGGCAAAAAAGATCCCAAAATAATGCAATGAGTTCTACAAAGAGTTCGTATTTAAGTTCTTCGAGAATTTCTAACAAGACGATTCCTAAACCGGATGGAAGTGAAATATATTTTATGAAGAGAACTCAGTCCCCAATTCGTACAAGGCAATTATGATTCTAACTATTAGGATTCTAAATTCTGAATGTATTTGACAATTTATTTATATAGATTTAATAAAACAATTGAAGTAAATATAAAATTTTAGATTTCCTTAGACTATTTAAGACTTTTTATTCACTTCTTTTCCACAAATTCATGCTGTTAGTTAATTATAATTTATTTGAAATGCTTTCTTAAGGGTGTATTGCTGGTTGGGAGTCTGTTTTTTGACCTTTTTAAATAAAATCTTATTTGTTAACGGAAATAGTTATTCAAATTCTGTTCAAAAAGTTGTCGGTCTTTAAAGTTGGACGTCGAAAAAAAAGGTATGCTGTCTGCGGCACGGATAACTCCATTTCGGATCATCAGAAATGAAAAAAGTAAACGGCGTTAGATTCAGTACAGATGTGATTCGAGCCCTTACCTCAATCATAATTTTGCGATTTTTTTCTACAAAATGGCGGCCATTGAAAAATGAAAAATCGGTTTTGGGCCATATTTTTGTAGTTTAGTGTAAACAAACATAGTAAAAAAATTTTTATTATGATAGAGGTAGGGGTCATAATAGTGACAATTCTGCGTCGATTGCACTTTGTTTCATCAAAATCGGTTCAGAACTACGGGCGCAATCCGTGCCGCAGCTTCGAAAAAAGTGGTTTCGAGATAAACGCGTTTAAAGTTTGAAGTTATTTTTTTTGCATCAAAGCATTTTGATGCATTTTGGCGAAAACATTGCTGGACAAAAACGGCTATATCTTCTAAAGTATTTCGAATTTCAAAAAACCCTTTTAAGACGATATTCCCAAATATTAATAGCTATAAAAATATGAAAAAAAAAAAATTGAAAACAAATTTTTGCCAACTAGCAATACCCCCTTAATTTTGATAAGCAAAAAATTAGTGTGTGACGCCCGTTTCTGAATTATTTGGTGTGATTATACGGGTAAGTACATATCATTATTGCTGAACACTTTAGGATATTATTTATTTAAATGTCGGCTGGCGATTAATACACGAAATGGGTAGAGAAGTCCTATAAAAGGACGTGAATTTGGTAAGGACTTGTACAGATAACAATGGATAAGTTGTTGCGAGCAAGTCAACGTATTCTGCCCTCAAATGCCGCTGAGGGCAGAATTGGATCAATCGAGCTGAATTTGTGGCTGGCACAGTTGGTCGGACTGCCTCTTCTTGGCCTGAAACAGGAGACGCGTTTCCAAAGGATCTGGATTTCATTACTTGGAGCATTCGTGCTTTTCTCACTCTTTTGGTATGTCATTTTCGAGCTTTACGATCTCTATCTGAATTGGCAAGACCTCGACAAAATGACCCAGAATCTTGTGATGTCATTGACTCATGTGATTTATTGGTTAAAGGTGAGCTCCTAGCTAAATTATCCGAAGTGCCCTATTAAATTTAATTTTTTAGGTTTTTAATACCGTCTATCACTATAAAAGTCTTAAGGATATTGTTCAGAAGTTGAGTGCCATCACTCGAGCCTGTGTTTTATCCAAGAAGCAAACGGAAACTTTTCATAAAGCTGAAATGGAAAGCAAGCTGGTTATGCTCATGTATTTTCATCTTGTGCTTTTGCCGGGCGCAATGGGATTAGTTTGGGTTTTATTATGTAACTATACAAAAACATTTTCCTTTGTTTTTTTGTCCTTAACAATTGAGTAGTTCCAGATGATTTGGCCGGCATTCGCTTTCCGTACAGAGCTAAACTTCCAGATTTTCTGCCACCGATCGTACAATACTCTTATATGGGATTAAGCGCTTCCCTCTTGGCACTGGAAATCACAACCATTGACTATCTGAATATATTACTAATGAGTCAGATATGCATGCATCTAAAGGTCCTTAACTTGGCCTTTGATGAGCTCCACGTGACTCCGGATCAGAGGCTGAGGGTCGATCCTTATGACTGGCTTCAATCGATCGTCAAATATCACTGCGAGTTAATTGTGTAATTGTGCTAAAGTCTTAGACAAAGTTCTTTTAAATTATGTATATTTTTAAATATTGCAGTCTACGTCAAAAAGTGGAGAGCATCTACAGACTGCCTGTAATGTTGCAATTCGTCAGTTCCGTGGTGATCGTCGCCATGACGGCATTCCAAGTGATCGTGGGCGATGGTTCAAAGAGTTCTGTTATTATGGATCTTCTGCTCTGCTGTGTGCTGTGTCAACTGTTCCTATACTGTTGGTTTGGAAACGAAGTCTACGAACAGGTGGATAATACATCAAAATTATATTTTAAAATTAATTTAGTTATTATTTCCGATCTTCTGATCGTCTAGAGCAAAACCCTTTCAACCTCTGGTTTTGGATGTAGTTGGCATGAGTTTGACAAAAAGTGTAAGAAGACTCTGCTCATATTTATGATCAATGCGGACCGTCCATTTCTCTTCACTGCTGGAGGATTCATGGATCTCACTTTGCCAAGTTTCACATTCATCATAAGCAAGTCCTATTCCATTGTGGCCGTGCTTCGTCAAATGTACAGCAGGACTTAGGAAATAAGTAAAATGTGAACTATCAACCATTATAACTACACTTAATTATGTACTTAAATAATAAAGTACTTTTCGCAAATTCATGCTGTGAATTGATTATAATTTATTTGAGATGCTTTCTTAATTTTGAGAAGCCTCAAAATTAGTGTGTGACGCCTGTTTCTGAATTATTTGGTCAGTTAACTGGTGTGATTATACGGGTAAGAACATATCATTATTGCTCAACACTTTAGGATATTATTTATTTAAATGTAGGCTGGCGATAAAAACACGCAATGTGTAGAGAAGTCCTATAAAAGGACGTGAATGTGGTAAGGACTTGTACAGATAATAATGGATAAGTTGTTGCGAGCAAGTCAACGTATTCTGCCCTCAAATGCCGCTGAGGGCAGAATTGGATCAATCGAGCTGAATTTGTGGCTGGCACAGTTGGTCGGACTGCCTCTTCTTGGGCTGAAGCAGGAGACGCGTTTCCAAAGGATCTGGATTTCATTACTTGGAGCGTTCGTGCTATTCTCACTCTTTTGGTATGTAATTTTCGAGCTCTACGATCTCTGTCTGAATTGGCAAGACCTCGACAAAATGACACAGAATTTTGTGTTGTCATTGACTCATGCGATGTATTGGTTAAAGGTGAGCTCCAAACTACTTATAACTAAAATAAACACAAGTGGCCTATTAAAATTTATTTCTCTAGGTTTTTAACACCTTCTATCACTATGAAAGTCTTAAGGATATTGTTCAGAAGTTGAGTGACATCACTCGAGCCTGTGTTTTATCCAAGAAGCAAACGGAAACTTTTCATAAAGCTGAAATGGAAAGCAAGCTGGTTATGCTCATGTATTTTCATCTTGTGCTCTTGCCGGGCGCAATGGGATTAGTTTGGGTTTTATTATGTAACTAGACGAAAACATTTTCCGTTGTTTTTTTTTGTCCTTAACACTTGAGTAGTTCCAGATGATTTGGCCGGCATTCGCTTTCCGTACAGAGTTAAAATTCCAGATTTTCTGCCACCGAGCGTACAATACTTTTATATGGGACTGAGCGTTGCCCTCTTGGCACTGGCAATCACCACCATTGACTATCTAAATGTATTGCTAATGAGTCAGATATGTATGCATCTTAAGGTCCTCAACTTGGCCTTTGATGAGCTCCACGTGACTCCGGATCAGAGGCTGAGGGTCGATCCTTATGACTGGCTTCAATCGATCGTCAAATATCACTGCGAGTTAATTGTGTAATTGTGCTGAAGTCTAATAGAATGATCTTCGATGATATATATTTTTAAATATTGCAGTCTACGTCAAAAAGTGGAGAGCATCTACAGACTGCCTGTAATGTTGCAATTCGTCAGTTCCGTGGTGATCGTCGCCATGACGGCATTCCAAGTGATCGTGGGCGATGGTTCAAAGAGTTCTGTTATTATGGATCTTCTGCTCTGCTGTGTGCTGTGTCAACTGTTCCTATACTGTTGGTTTGGAAACGAAGTCTACGAACAGGTGGATAATACATCAAAATTATATTTTAAAATTAATTTAGTTATTATTTCCGATCTTCTGATCGTCTAGAGCAAAACCCTTTCAACCTCTGGTTTTGGATGTAGTTGGCATGAGTTTGACAAAAAGTGTAAGAAGACTCTGCTCATATTTATGATCAATGCGGACCGTCCATTTCTATTCACTGCTGGAGGATTCATGGGTCTCACTTTGCCAAGTTTCACATTCATCATAAGCAAGTCCTATTCCATTGTTGCCGTGCTTCGACAAATGTACAGCAGGGCTTAGGAAATAAATGTCAAATGTGAACTATCAACCATTATAACTACACTTAATTATGTACTTATAGTAAATAATAAAGTACTATGTCACACTCACTTATTGACTTTGATGATTGTTACACTACTAACGACTTCGCACTTCAACGGTATCATTATCCCATTAAGCCCAATAAGTGTCATTAATTATTTAGAGCTCATACTATAATATCTTATTTACAAACATAATTTACGCACCTATGTAAATTAAATTACGTAAGTAAAAACTTCTAAAAATATAAATAAATTTAATTAATCAACGAAATCGACGTCTGCTTATTTTTGATCTCCAATATGCAATGACTTAATGTCTCAAATCCTTGAAAGAAACCATAGCAACACCAAGAGTAAACGAAGTAAAGTGAGACAGATACAAAAAGAGAGGCACAAAGGGAAGGCTCTGCGTCGCTTTTACCACTGTGATCAATTTTCGACTCTTATACAAAGCCTCTTATACGACCGGCAACTGTTGCGAGTGTTTATTTTTTTGTTAAATGAGATTGGTAGAGAAATTTGCAAAACAAGATTATTCTCTGCGTTTGTATACATACTCGTATGTATGTATAAATTGTTGGTATATTATATGTTTGTATTTGACAAAAAAGCGAGAGAGAATTGCAATGTTCTCTATACAATCTGTTGACTGTGGCTGCACAGTGGTTGAAATGTTATTATAAACTAAACTTCTGTTATTTTATTTGAATTTCCAACACTTATCGCATTTTACTTTATCGAATTCAAGTCAAAGTCCGCTTTTTGATTATAAATAATTTTGTCTTTGTGTGTAACAAATATTGCTTAAAATTTTCAGATGTATATTTTTAAATCCTTAACATTTAGGTTTAATGTTTAACTAATAATTAAAAATATGTCTTAAAAATGGTACACTTATCTTATGACAGTCAAATATGCAAAAAAAATTAAAATTATAAATGGGTTAGTTGGTGTCACTGTGCAAAATACAGAGCTCAAGCAACGCAAAGCGTGGGTTAAGAGACAGCGAGCGAGAGAGCATTACAGAAAGAGAGAGCTGTTTAATATCGCAATATGAAACTTAATAAAAAAAAAGCTCATTTAAATATCAACAGCAGACTCGAACAAACATTTCGTTCTCGTAGCGCTAAAAGCCTTAATTAGAAAAAATAAAATTAAATGAAATGATTTAATAGAACTTTTTGCATGACCATCTGGATGGTAACTAGTGTAGTAATTGAGAGAGGGTGTGTGTTTCTTTGCCAATTCGTGGAAGCGAACGAGAGCGCTTACGTCAACTGACTGGGAATAAAATTAAAAATAGCATTGTCAGTATATTCCTGTTGCTCGCCGCTGACTGAAGCTTTTCTTATACTTTATCGTAGTAAGATTACTCGTTAACTATACAAAAGTGTGTGTAAATTACTCAATTTATCACGTTTAGAAATTCTCAATGAATTTTGTTTACATATTCAACCACTAACCGGCATAAATATTAACAACAACGATTTGTAATTGAGAATTGTTTGCGGCAAAAACTCAGCAGACAACAATGAAAAGACTTGTGTGTGGTTTGAGAGTGTATCCCAGTATGTTCTTATGAGTAATTCACTTCGGCTTTACAATGAAAGAAAGCTGATTACTGTAGAAAGTGAGAGTAAGCGGAGAGAGAGGTGAATAGACCGAGCATTTGTTTGCTAGGAATTTGACAACATGATAACGCCCACAAAATCACCGACAGCTTTATTATTGTTGACACTTTCTTTCTTGTGGAAAATATAATACGTATCGCGATATTTATATTCTGCAAATTAAGTATACATGTCTTGTGTTTTTTTATTTGTTATTTGGGACGCTTTGCCAAAACAGATTATAAAAATCATTTGTGCATGTTAAAATAATGATATCTGAATTTTTGAAACATATTTGAGCCACTGTGCGACGCGTCTATAAATTTATGACCGTTTTCTAAAAACTAAGAGGATTTGATTTTGAATCAAAGTTACATTTATCCGTTTTTTTTATAAAAAAAATGTTATCTATATATATAAAACTCTTTGTCCTGACTGACTCACTGACTGACTGACTGACTGACTGACTGACTGACTGACTGAGAATCAACGTGTAGCCCAAACGGTAAAAGATAGAAAGCTGAAATTTGCACACAACATAGATGAGATAATTTCATCGTGCAATAAGACGGCGTTTTGCGAAATTCGACCTCTAAGTGGGTTAAATGGGGGTCAAAGGTCACGGAATTGCTTAGTATAAAAAACTTTTTTGTTTCTTAAGATATCTCAACCAAACTCAACAGATTATATGTTTGGTACTGTCTCATACATTCTGACTAAATCTGGTCAAAGTCGGGTGACTATATCATATAGCTGCCATAGGAACAATCGGATGAAAATAACCTTTAGTATGAAAAACTTTTTTGTTTCTTAAGATATCTCATCCAAACTCACAGATTGTATGTAAAGGGCTGTCTTTTACGTTTTAACCAAATTTGGTCAAAGTCGAGTTACTATTTCATATAGCTGCTATAGGAACAATCTGATGCAAATTAACCTTTAGAATCAAAAACTCTGTTGTTGTATGAGATATTCTTAGAACACTCACACATTAACTCTTCTTGCTAAATTTTGAATTTTCCTCAAATTTATCTTTTTCCCGCCAAATCTGGATTTTTCCCGCCAAATCACTAAATCTGACTTTTAGCCAAAGTTCAATTGCAAGGAAGAAACATTAAAACCGCGGACAGCGGAAGTAAAATATTTCCTTTTATTTTTACAAAAAATGCTATATTATATAAATTTGTTAAAGCGGACTACTAAGGACCTTCTTTTCAATTTTGCGAGCGAAGCGAGCAGGGGATGGACCCCCTTATATTGTATTAATTTGTTAAACCGGACAACTAGAGAAGTTCTTTTAAATTTTTGCGAGCGAACCGAGCTGCGGGTTGGCGAGCGAAGCGAGCAGTTTAAGTTTGTTAAGCTGGACAACAAAAGACTTTCTTTTCAATTTTGCGAGCGAAGCGAGCGGGGGTTGGCGAGCGAAGCGAGCAGGGGGCCAAGCCCCCTAGTTTTATATAAAATTGTTATTCAGTAAACATTTCATAAAAGATCAGCCTTTCAATTCTGCGAGCAAAATGAGGAGGGGCACAGCCCCCTAGTGTATGCATAAATTTCTTATTGGCTTTGCTGCCAAATCAATACAATGTGTTCAATTTCCAAAATCAATTTGAATTCATTCCTATATACAGCCGGCGGGTAGAGTTCAACTGCAAACATATTGTAGTCAAATATTTGTTCTGTAAATGGAAGTGTATGTATACATTTGCTATATGATGATGTCAGAGAACTTAGATGTATAAAGTGATCACAACTATGAATTCGTTTTAAAAATGCAAGATAGACAAATAAAATTTGAACATTTCAGTTTTTCAAGTTTTTTTTATTATTATAGATGAATTTCCAAGAATTCAATTGATTATTTGTTTGATCACGATCAAGCTTGTGCACAGACATATTGATGGGTATTAGAACTTTGTTATGAAAAATGCAACAACAGAAACGCGATCAGCTTATAGATTCAAGTTGAACACAATAACTTGAATTAATCAAGTTGAAGACAATAACTTGCGTCTATAAGCTGATCACGTTTCTGCAATTCCTGGGAGTTGTGTAGTCAGGAATCTACATCAGCGATCTCAGACAGTCTGACTCTTTAATTATGATAGTATTTTATTTTATTTTTAACTTTACCTTTGTTTATTTATTAGAGTATGTTGTTATAGGGAATCTTGTCGTCGTGTATACTGCTTCCACTGTGCTCAGTATCACCAGATGTATAACATATGCGAGGCAAGAGTCGAAAATTGTCCAGTCTTGAATTCATTTTAGTATTTGCGAACTTATTTCCGAGCATGGAAGTCTAAAGATCGAGCAGGCAAAACATTAATGAACTTTGTGAAAATCCTAAAGTACGAATATGAAATACGTGTAAAAACTACATCACCACATATTGTCCAGATTTCAGGACAAAAAACTCTCCTATTCGACAATTGACAGATCCCCGGAAGCCTTTATTGCTTTTCCGATTAATTTCCATAAATACCTTATAATCTAAACAAATTCAATGAACAACATCATCAATTGGTTAAATTATTGAATAAGGTGTTGGAACTGACTTGGTTTCTGCGATCGTTGTGAATTTGAATTCAAATGAGCTGAAAGATGAGACAAACTAAACAACTTAATGGCTTATCAGACGAACCGAAACCAGATCGGGACAAATAAAAATATTCTCTTGACAAAATTTCAATGCAATACATTGTAATTGTAATATATTTTTTATATTTTCGGTATTAAAATTGTTAACAAATTTCTTATATTTCATAACTGAACATTGGAATATGATGTCATGTTCATAAAGGGAACTCTGCGAGAATCATCATGCGAAGTTGGATAGGACTTCTGCTAACTCTGCTTTTCATAAGCAGCATAGAATCCGAAATTCCTGACTGCGATTACTTCGACACAGTGAGATTGACGGATAGTAAACAGTTTCCAAATGGCTCGTATCTGTACGAGAAAGTGATAATTCCTAAGGAACAAACTGGAGAATATGATTACGAGATTCTGGCGGATGGAGAAAGGGTGGATGTGCCAAAACATCTCAGAGGATGTGCCTGTAAGCTGGGCACCTGCATAAGATTCTGTTGCCAGAAGAATCAAGTGCTCGTCGACGATGAACGCCAGTGCAGTGAAGTTATTTCTGAGGAAATCAAGTACGATCCATTTGTGGATATAACGCTGAACAATGGCACAGAGGTCAGAAGGCATGTTCTTAACGAGTTCATTGTTCAGCATGATTTGCCAGTGCCCTGCTCAGGACATTTTCACCTTGATCCGCTGCACGATAAATGGAAATTGTTTGAGGTTTTGTTGAGCTAATTTCTAATGTATTTTGCAATTTCACATAATAATATGTTTGTTTTAGAATGGAGTCTTACTGCGTCTGGCGGATAACAAGAGTCTGTCCAAGCAGGAATATTGCATGCAGCCCCATCCCATTCAGAGCTCGGAAGGCAAGGGAACCAATTTGATGCTGGTGCCGCACAATTGCTTGGATCCAGCTCCGAGTCAAATGCCATATAACATACGTAAGCCAAGGAGACGACTTTTGCTACTAAATATGATATAATTTCATTCCCAGTAAGAATTCTCTCGATCATCTTGTTGCTACTTACTTGCTTCGTTTACCTGTGGATCCCGAAACTTCGGACTCTGCACGGATATTGCTTCGTCTGCTATATGCTTTGTCTCGCTCTGGCATTTGCATTACTCACTGTCGATAATCTTCATAAGAACTGGGGTCTATTCGGATGTCAAGTGAATGGTATGCATAATTCATTTTAATGTTCATAGTTGATCCTTTAAATCTCCATATCTCTCTCAGGTTACGTGGGCTATTTCGCAGTAATGGCTGGATTCTTCTGGCTAACTGTGATCAGCTACGATCTGTGGAACAGTTTCCGGGGAAACAACTACAATGTTCGACGAAGCACAAACCTGAATCAATTCTGCAGGTACAGTCTGTATGCCTGGGGAGCTGCCGCTCTGCTAACCATAATTATCGTAATTGTGGATAGTAAATTGGATCGAGATAATGAAGATAATTTACCTTATCTACCAGGAGTTGCAATGTACAATTGTTGGGTCAAAAGTGAGTTGGAGTTTAAACTAAAGCTGCCTATCTTTATCCTAAATATCAATTGCAGCCAATGACTGGTCTGCGATGTTATATTTCCATGGACTCATGGCACTTCAAATCATCTTCAACATGACAATGTTTATTCTGACGGTAAGACTTAATTTTATTAATAATAATATATTTAAAAAATTCTTCTGTAGGCCATTCGCATTGTGGAAGTGAAGAAGGAGCTGGAGAGTTTGAATTTACCCGAGGCACGTGAGAAGCACGTCAGATCGGATAAGCAGACGTAACAATTTTGAAAACTAAAAAAGATTACATTATGGGTTAAAAATGCAATTGTTTTTTTTTAATACATGTAGGTACAGAATGTTCGTACGTTTGTTCGTCATCATGGGCATAGCGTGGACCTTTGAGATAATTGCATATCTGGTGCAGGACAACAGTACTTTGGAGAGTATCTTTAAAATCTTCGACTACATTAACTGTGCCCAGGGAATCATCATATTCGTTTTGTTTGTGCTCAAGCGAAGCGTACTGAATCTCATTATGGATCGGTAAGTATCTAATTGGTATAAATAATAAATGAAATCTCCTCGACATTATTACAACTCAACATTTTATGGAAAAGAATTCGAGGTATAAATCCAACTGATGATGATGACGGATCCGATGAAGAGATCGCATTACAAGACAGGAACGGCATTGATAAAAATATCGGTCCTAACATTTTGAATTAGGTAAAACAATTGGCTTTTCAATTACTCTTTTGTATGGTTTGTTGTTGGTTAATTTCGAAATTCTAAACTTTACGTTGTCTGTCCTTTATTTATACCACTTTGGACTAACAGATTAACCCGTATATGTCTTGCAATTGTGAATGCAGTTTTGGTTGTGGATTAACTTTTTTTATTTATTATTTGTTAACGTAGAGTTTTGGATTGTGTTTTGAAAATTAATAGTTTAATATGCATATCTAATGAGTTTTTTTTTCAGAATGCATCATGGGGCATTCCCAACAACGAAATACCCATTTCCACAGGCGGCCAGAAAGAAGACCGAGAAAACTACAGAAATAACGTCGATTTAGGTATTTAACATTAATCCAGGATTATTTAAAAACATATTTATAAAAGGTCGGTATATGAAACAGTGAGCATCAAAAATATTTTGATGCTTAGCATTTGACGACTGTTTATGCCCTGTGCCCATTGAAAATTATGAAAAACTAGTTTATTATGCTCTCATAATAAAGTTTATATATTCTTGATCAGTATTAGAATTCTATGTACTTAGCCATCTCCGTCTGTTTGTCTTGAAAATTTGGGATGGATTTTCTCACGGAAAATTAATTTTGAATGCAATTTTTATGATAAAACCTTAAGCCTTAAAAACCTTAAAAATAGTATTTAATACTCCCTAACAATCCACAAAATTGGCGTGACGAAGGACAAAAGTTATTCAAGAATAATAATTTTAATAAACACAAGTTTTTAAAGGGCAGGGTATCTAAAAGTCAACTATTTTATGATATTTATTGTACGTGAAAGCCTTAATAATAAAATAACATGAGTCTGCTTTTTACAATTCCTATTATTATACAGAGTTTTATTCATAATTGTTTACAATTTAAAAGAAAGATAAAGTCATTCTTAAATTCCCTATTTTGGGGCAAGTGTAATGTATTGTTTAAGTTTTACAATTGGAATACATTGTAATTGTAACAATAATATAAAAAGAGCATTGAATGTCACATAATTTTGGGTTCTAGTCAAAGTTTTTCTGACATCTGTTCATTTTAAGCACACATGTGTATATGGACTTCGAATATAAGCTCCGATATTTGCAGTATTCAATCAGTTTGCATTGAGTAGAGCTTTGCGATATCTTCCAAAGATGAAATTCATTTTGATCCTGGCTTGCCTGACACTCTTCGTGGCCTTTACTCAGGGCCAACGATCTTGCCGTGGCCGTGTTCCTCGTGGTAAGTAACTGTGGTTGTTATTAATATTATAATTATTTAAATCTTTACAATGTTTCTTCTACTAGCTGAACAAAATTGCCTTGGCGGCAGAGATTCTGGAATTGGAGGTCGACGTCAATGTCGAAGGAATGCCAATGACGATATGTGGTACTTCAGCCAGAGAACTCAGTCCTGCAGGAAAATGTCCTATCGAGGCTGTGGTGGCAATAAAAATCGCTATTGCTCCTTGGAAGATTGCCAAAGGAAATGCAGGCGTACTGAACCAGAAGTTGTAACTCTTCCAACTGTGTCAGTTGAAGCAGCAACAAACACTAATTGATTTAAAAAAAATGACCAAAAAATAAAGATGATAAATTAACAAGATAATTGAGTTTTTTTTATCACAACCTTTTTAATTATTCAGTTATATTTAAACATATTTTTTGTTAACTCAAAACTATTTATGAATCAGACTCAATAGCTTGTAGTTCTGTCAAGATGCATTGACAACTTGTTGATGTATTTTCAACACGACACGAACTCATGCATTTTTCATTATTGTTGGGTTGGGTCTAATGACACTATGACAAATGGCTGAGAAATAATTATAGGTAAACCTAAACAGTTCTCGTGAATAATAGGAATAATAGGCTGGCGCAACAAGGGCGTCAACCCTTCAGAGGGCGTTATAATTTTGACACGAAATATGTGACACGCTAATAGACCCATTTAATTATATATTTGTTGAGAATAAAGAGTTGTTATCATTTTAAGTAAAATTTTATTTAATTAGTCTGATCGTTCGCACTCAATTCTGCAAGCCTTCTGAGAGCAGAATCGATTTTTGTTACCACCGCAGCCTTTATAGGACAGTTTCTTGCAGAATCCACTCGTTGAATCGAAGTACCACATTGCATTATTGGCATTCCTAAGGCAGGAGGGTCGATAAGTGTGGCCTTCATTTCCATCGGCAATGCATTTCGGATCAGCTGTAAAACAAAATATTTTAAGTAAAAATACTTGATAAATATTTATATTAAAGTTTTTACCAGGACTGACACTACCGCGACACTCATCCTGTGATTGAGTGTGGACAACATAAAGAATCAAATAGGTTAAGATTAAGCCTACTTTCATAGCGAAGCAACTTGTATAGCCCTGCTTTATATTCGAGACTGTTTTTGATTATGAGTGCGAGTATACAAATATCAAGATTTTTGAACGACAGCTGTTCTTAAACCAAACCCGTATTTAGCTTGTAGAACTAGATCTGCCAACTTTTTCGTTTTTCGAAGTTTTGTATTGTTTTCATTGTAAACTTTTTTTTGTAATATTATATTTATTTTAGTGAAAGTTTTTTGAACAAAATTAAAACTATTTCTATTGTCCTCATTTATCAGATTCTTCATCTCCTCTGTAGACATCTTTTGGAGGTCTTACTGTATGTTGTTGCTGTTAGCAGCTGTTGCTTAATGAATGAACTGGGTATTTTTAATTTGCCAAGTCGCTATATAAGCACATATATATTTAGAGAAGTGCATTAGTTCAAACTGGGCAGAGTTTGAAGAGTTCTTTCAAAATGATATTCATTCTAATCTTGATGCTTTCCTTAGCTTACGCTCAGGACATTGACGGTTGTGCTGGAAGTCCTGGTGAGTAAAATAATTTGATGGATACATTTTTCATTTAACTATTTGACTATTTGTTCCTCACTCAGCTGATCCGGATTGCGACGGCATTAAAGATGTAGGACATGCGGATCAGGCGGGATGTGATCTGAATTCCAATGAAATGATGTGGTACTACAGTGGTGGATCCTGCAGCAAAATGTATTATCTTGGCTGCGGTGGCAATCGAAATCGCTATTGCACTGAGTTCCTTTGTCAGCTCCTATGTGAGCGGGTCTATAATAAAGACTCAATGAAATGGGAACATAGACACTTTTAAGACGCCAGAAAATAATTCAGATTTTTTATTAAATTGAACTTCATCATGTAGCTTTCCATTTTGTTCCATTTTGATATTAGTTAAAATTAACCATATTTTGAAACAGCTGTCGCGATATATTCATTAATTAAATTGCTACAAACAATTTGCTATATAATGCTCACATTTTTACAGATTGAAATCAGTTTAAACAGAACTGTGTTTTTCCAAACTTCTCTTCAAATGAAGCTCGTTCTAATTTTTGTTTTCCTGGCGATCTACGTTGTCCACACTCGGGCCATCAATTGTCGGGGACGTCCTCGTGAGTCCTTGAGTTTTTATACTTATCTAGTAACAATTAATATGTGATTTCTTTTAGTTAAACAAAACTGCGATGATGTCAAGGATAAAGGTCATTCAAATCTGGTTAGATGTAAGGCTAACAGCAATAATAGAATGTGGTACTACGACAAGAGCAAACACGGCTGTAGGTTCCTGAACTTTGGAGGATGTGGAGGCAATAATAATCGCTACTGCTCTAAGACAGACTGTGATTCCAAATGCAATGTATAATACTTTAATACGAATTTAAATACATTAAAATATTATATTTTATTAATGCGATTTTAATTAAATATTGTTATTTTAATATTCAGGCCTGTTCCGGCTTTCACTTTTTACTTTTTAGCATTTAGTGATATGCATTTATTCTTTATTTATTCTCATCAATTCAAAGTGATAGCAATCCGCTGAATATCGCGGAAATGGTATTAGAGCAGCTTAAAGAAATTCAATTCGGACAAATCTTTTCGAAAGTGAAATTCAGAACAGGCCTGATTATTTCCAAAATTATTAACTGTGAGTATATACGAGTACATATATGTAAATATATGTATACTGAATGATTTTTGGCAATATAATAATTCTATCAAATGCTCCCGTGTCAAACAGAGCACTACAAAATTAGCATCCCAACTTAAAGCGAATATTCGTGCTCATGTATTTGAGTTACTTAAAGCTTTCTAACAAAAGTGCTGCATACTTTTTGGCTGCTGTTAGCGTTGAGAAAGCTGTTGGCAGAGCTTGCAAGTTCAACAGTGGAAGTCTTTAGCAAGCATTGCGCACTGGCAGCGAATTAACCATTTCATATGTTCGGTAGCGGTTAAGCAAACAAGCAAACAAACGGAATAGGCGGAAAAATTAATTAAGTGAAAAAAATACGTTAAGTTTTGAACCTTTAAGTTAATTGTTTTTATGTTTGTATGTGAAAGATAATTGAAAATCAACTCGTTGGGCTGCTCGTTACCAATTAAGTGAGTGCGTTTTCCAAACGGAATGTTTAAATATTTGTGAACTGTGAACTCTGACTCTTGATACGCGTATTTCGACATCTGCTTTGCCTGTTGGGATTTCAGTCTCAAGGCCAAGCTCTGTGGCATCCGTTCCGTTCCACAGCGATCTTCGGAATCGGAGCCTTGGAGATAATATTGCCCGGTCTGGCCTGGCAATTAAAATGTGATTTTTATGGTTGGCAAAGAGAGCAAGAGCTACCCACAAGTTTGTGTTGTTGCCTTTTTTTTGTATCGTTGAATCTTTGACAATATATATATAAACATACATGTATGTAGTTGCCGGCACTTGAGATTCAATGTTAAGCGAAAAACCAGTTTCTTTTTTTTTTGATTTTAACTCTCGTCTTCGACAATGTCGAATATAATTCGGGAATACCATGGAATAAGTTTCCCACTCCCTAAATATTGATCCGGCAAAATGGCAGAGACACGTCTTTATTTTATGGGTTTATTAATACAATACGTACTCGCAATTGTTTATACATATACAAATGTTTATAATAATTAGCAATTGAAAGCTTTTGGCGAATCGAATCAGTCGAAGACCACCCCAAAATCGTTTTTGATTCGTAATCTTTGTGTTTCTCCATTTGGATAGCACCACAACCGAAATTATCGAATTAACCTATTATATCATAATGATAATTGCTTTTGTCGTAGCTGACTTTGAACACGTACTCAGGCACAAGGCAACTTTAGTATATTAACCATGTTTACTTTTAAACACTTAAAATACGCCCTACGTGTCATTCATGGAGCTACATGGAGGCAATACCAAAATCGTATATCCCAAATAAACAGTTTTCTAGTCAATTAATTTTAGGATATGGTATGAGTAAACCTTCAATCGCTTATCTTTTCCCCACTTTTGTAACTGTATACGATGCATTTCGAACTGAAAACAAAGAATGTGAAAAACAAAATCAAAACAAGCATAAGAGTATTCTTTTTTTCTCAAGCCGAAGTTGAATTACGCTTCTACACAGGTTGAGTAATGTTATTATAATATATTCTGTCTCATAGATAACACACTGATAATCTAGAGAACTCAAAGAAATGAATACGTCTATTTGCTGGGTATTTTACAACTACACATGTTATTCAATTAACTCAAAATATAATTAATTCCATGACAATAGCGATGAGACTACAGAGATAGTCAGATTGACAGTTAATATTGAGCTTTCAACTGTCGCTTGAAAAGCTTTACCAAGTGCTGATCTTTGACTCATTGTAATTAGTTTGTTTTCGTGTGAGCTTTTTGGCAGCTTCAGCTGGCTAATTGAATTGCAAGCAGTGGCAATTAAATTGATAAATAGACAACATCAAAACACTTGAAATCACAGCTTGAAACTGTTTGCCTCGGGCGGAATAACATTTGCTTGAGAGCAAATCAGCAGGTTTTTTTTTTGACCATTCGAAGCATTCATTCACGATCCACTTATCGGTTTGTTTACATTTCAACTGGGCAACTGTTGGCGCTCATCTATCAATTGGCATGTGGCTTTTGTTTTGCCACCTACACAATGCGTGAGAAAGAAATTTTAACAATGCGCCGAAAGTCTGATAACAGCGCGGGTGCTTTAACATTTCAGATTTCGCCGACAATGTGCAATTCCATGCTCGATCCACAAATGCAATTGCTTTTCATCTACGCGAGGAACTTTAACAGTTGCACACTTAACAGCACGCCAACAATTACATGCAATAGTTGAGAGTCGCATCCACCTACAATCCACTCTCTGTAAAGTAAGGACGGAACTTTAACAGCGCACCAACATTTACAACACAGTGCAATCGCATCCACACACGATCCACTCACCCGCCTACGTAAGCTTACGAAGGAACTTTAACAGCAGAGCAAAAGTTAACGTTTAACAGTTGGCACTTAACAGTGCTAAACGAAGAGCAGAAGTTTATCAATTGGCGTGTCTCCATTTTGTGCTCAGTTCGCTTAAGTTCGTCGCGCGTTGTGGAAGCGTCGCGGAATTGAGAAAGAGAGAAACGTTGATAATAATAATGAAGTTGTTGATAACTCATTAATATTGTAAATTCACAAATGTTTTTGCTTTCTTAATTACTATGATAATCTAACCGGTTGAAGCGAGCGTCACACAAACACGCCTAGGTTGGTGATCAGAGTGTTATAGGGGAATTACCTGGAAGCGCAATATAAATTATTGAATTTGTTGATGATTTTGAAAGATTTGACATTGAGAGCTTCCTATTATCGAAGTGCATTGTGCGATAAATCCATGTTTTATGTGCTGACCACACAGATTTCAGGTTTTGCAAGTGTTTTAATATATAAGCCATTAGTACAACAGAATTTTGCAAAATTAATGCGATGTATTCACTTTTGTGACAATATTCCCGGGTACTTGTCATCCAATGTTTATCAACAACAACTCCAACAACAACAACAATAAAAATCCAGTTTGCGAAGCATTTAAAAAAAAACCCAACTCAGCAAATACTTTAAAGAGAACCGCGAATCAATGCGTTTAACTGTTGAAGCTGTCTTGCATACTGAACATCGGAGGGTTTAACACTATTTACTATCAGTAATATACATATATATATATGCATATGTAGAAATCTATGCAAATACAGAATTTTGTGAAGGTTTTTTCAACTTGAAAAGTGACAAAAGATATTTACAAACAATACTGAGAAGTAAAAAAAAACAACGTTGAGCAGAACAAACAACTTGATTGAAGCAAATATTCTATATACATACATATATCAGAATATATAGACTTTAGGTAAGTGCAAACGTCTAAGAGATAACGCTTTGTTGAACCAACTCAAGAGCATTTAAAAACGACACCAAATTAATTGTTTAGATGCCATTCTGTGGGCGTTTACAGACAAAGTATAATATATTATACATTACATATAATTATTAGCACATGCCATATTAATTTTTATGAGATATTTCCGGTATTTGGGTTTATCTGACATTTGAATCCCTTGCTAATTGAAGATGAAATTACTTTTGGAATTTTATAAATGTATATTTATTATTTATCTGTCTAAATATTTGTGAGGATTTTCTGTATTTCTGTTAAAAACCAATTTATTTAAAATTTCCAAATTTTGCTGATGATAATCTATTTATAGTCGATACTCTAATAAAAATGCTTAAACTAATGAGTCTATTTCTTGAGTAAACTATTGTATTTGTCTGTTAACTAAATGCCTCATTAATTAAGAATCTATTTTGGTTAAGTAACCTAATTAAGTATCTGAAAATCTTTTGCTGTCGTTTCAAGAAATGGGATCATCAGATAACATAATCGCTCTGTTGTAATTAATTTGGTATTTCTATATTTGCTAATTGCCCATTCAATGTATATTTAATTTTTATGGTTCATAAAAACTAATTTATGGGCTGGTATTATTACTCGAATATCAGATTTCGGCATAGTTAAATGGTAGTTCATTCACTGAGTCAGTCAATTGGTTGGGAATTCCTGGACAGCTGTTATATAGTTCAAATTAGTGGTGCTAATTGCATGACAAATAATTGCAAAGTGTCTTTAAAAGCTGTTTTCTCAACTGGGCTAATATCAGACACTTGTTGCATTTTGAGTCATTTCCAGTTGCCATTTTCCGGGAGCAATTCACTCATATCAATATGTAATACTTTGGCCCAACCTAGAGTTTTGATATGCGGGGAATTCACCTTGGAATTGTTGTGCTCATCATTTCCATAGATTCCGTTCCTACTTCTATTTCCATTCCCCTTTTCCGCAGCACTTTCAGCTCTTTGCAAACTGAATTTGTTTACAATTTGCACATTTGGCGATTGTTCATATGTTTTCTTCTATTGTTTATTGTTTGCCTTTACCTTTCAGTTTTGTCGATTTGTTTATTTCAATTCCCCTCAATTCTGCCGGCAATAAGTATTCGAATTGAAGGCACGCTCTTTTTTCAAGAAGTTCAATTCAGTTTCAATATGACACGTCTCTTTATTTTTGTAAACACAATTCGTCATGATAATCATCAAATATGTATAGTATAATATTTACCATATTGTGGGATTATCTCCAATGACAATTCAGCTGCATTCAACTGCTGTTTATCACGCAGGAGGAAGCTCCTCTGGGCTGCACTTCTTGATAAGCGTAATTAAATTACACTTTAATTAGTTAGAATGTATACATCTATCTCTCTCACTCTGTTTAGTTCTCTATTATTCATATTTATTATTGTACATAACAAATTTATGACTCTTTAAGTGTCATTCAAAGACAATTCCTTTATCAAATATGTATCAGAATTTTATTTATTGCTTAAGCCGAACTAAGCTTACTCAGAAAGTGACCATGGAGAATATGTGGATTTAAAAGCACTTTATAGTAGCTGCTATGTTTATTCTTCAAACACTTGAATATATTATTTTGAAATTAAAGAGATATTTAAGAAATAAAACGACCATGAAGAACTTATTTTTGTATTGATAATGATAATTAATTCATCAATAATAGATTTAAAGAATTGATATTAAAAATATACAATTTCATTAAAGTAAAGGAAATTTGAAAAGAGGAAATTCAATTCAATAAATGTACACATTTTTTTCAATGTTTCCTCTTGATTGATTTATGGGACAGAATGGCAACACATGGAAATTGAGGTTGTTGAGGTGCGTTTATGTGTTTAATCCGTCTTGCTCGATTGTTTTCATAATATTTGGCAAGTTGCAAATTACCAGAGAAATTGGGGATATCCCAGGGCAATCAATTTGCTGGATAGGGCTTGTCCCACAACTGTTTAAAGAGAAAAGCTAAAAATACGTGGAAACAAATTTGAATTTGAGGCATTTTCACGCGAATGAAAACTAGAAGATGAGATGGAAGACCGTCAATGGGGCCGTCAGTGGGCCATGTTGTTGCCAAAACGTTTTGTGTTGAATTTGAAAATAATCGCGCAAATACAAACAGTTGTAGAAATACTTTTGAGGGTGTTGAAGGCTGTTTATCTATCTCACCCCGACCATACCTTGTGGTGGGTTTCAATTTTGAAGTTCTCTATCTTTCAGTTTATTTTGCGTTTGCGGTTGCGATTGCGATTAGTTTACTTTGCCTCTCGCCCTGACCAAAAGCGTCAAGAACCGTCCACACAAAAGTGATAAAAGTGCACAATCGAAATGGCGAGCGACATATAATTAAACAATAAATAACTAAAACAAAACTCGGCTACGCTATCTGACATCAACAAGTATATAATATACTCGTATGAGTACGAAAACGCGTATTTAAAAAATTCAATAGAAAACATTAACATTTGGAATTTAAACAAATCAATCATAATTGTTGTGAGTTTCGATAAAAAATAATAATATTATATTTTATGGCTTTATTTATGCCGTGAAATTCACAAGTGTTACACTAATTACCATAGAGAATAAGTAGGAAACGCAATCGTTGTCGTTTACAGAATTCTAAAACATATATTGCGCATACGCCGCGTGACACGTTCCGAGCTTCTCGTCGTATCGTCCGTCGACATTTTATCAGCAGCCGCGTCGATAAATCTTGCCCCGGGGGCTTTATGCATTTTAGCATACATAATTAATAAATTCCCCCGTTTTACACAGCTGTGACTATTGTAAAATATTTGATATACATATTCCTTGATCAAAAGTGTTGTTAGAATTATGAATAGTATGGCCGAAATTGGACTGTTTTTATTTCTTTGATGGCGCCCAATGAATCACAAAGTCGTGAGTTATCGTTGTTATCGAGCGACATTTAAAAATTTTGGATTAATCTCAACGGAAGCAATTAAGCAGCATAATTGATTAATCATCAACTAGATCAACTTATTGCATTGTTTTTCCTCTGTTTCGTGCAATTTGAAAATATATTCAGTAATTGGCGAGTTCTGGGAAATCAATAAGTATCTGGTAAATACTCTTTGTCTGTCATTAGCCTTTCTTGGCATTATCTTATCGATAACAATTTCAGTTCTCTTCTCTTCGCTCTCGCTGTCTCTCTTGACTCGCATTACGCATTGTGTAAACTTAAATTGTACATTTTTATATTAATAAGTTGATACTCGCATTATTGACAATTTGCTGACATTATCTGATTATATAAAGAATCCTACAATTAGCATTCACATAGGATAGAGAGAGACACACCCATGAATCATGAGTCGTAAGCTATGTTGGGCATTTTAAATCAATCGATGCCACGTCTGTTTTCCGTATAAACTGAAAGAAATCAGAGCTAACAATAACAACGACAACAGTTGTTGCATTTATTAAACAAATAACAACAAAATTATTATTCAACAATTACAAATTTCATATGGAAATCCGGGAAAATCGTATCGTAATATCAATAGCTGCAAATGCCGCTCATAATTCAATTTAATGGCCATAATTCTGGCAATTTTCGAAATGGCTTTTTTTGATTGAAAGAACATAAGAGAAAGAGATAAAGAGGGGGGGGGTTAAATGTTTTGATTGGAGTCGAGGGGACGGTGTTGAAATTTCAATTGCATGCGAAGCGATTAATTATGCTAATTTTACCAAATACTCTCACCTAAATATCTATCTGTTTACCCATTGGGGCCCCATAAATTTAACGATAATTCTTGGGTGTGCACAGCCCCTCTACACACCACCGCTCTCCGCGGCAATGTCAATGTCGCCAATTGTTTACTCTGGAGACCACAATAAATGCAAATATATTGCGATCAATGTATTATAGCCGAATTTGACTTTCCTTTATAAGTACTTTGTTGGGCCCTAATGATGTTAGCCCGATAAGATAGCGGCCCAAACAGGAAGGGGTTGACTTTTCGCATTTGTAATGAATTTATTGTGCGGCGTATTGGCCACAAATTGACAGAGTGGTAAATTGGATTGAGAGTGGGAGTTGTTAACGCAAAACAATCGACCGAGTTTGGGGGGTTAAATGGAAAGTGAGAAGGAGCGTTTGACAGGATATTGACAGTTCTTGGCATTAAGTATCAATTTAATAGAAATTCATATATATTTGGTGCCTGTATGTTTTAGGATGATTAATGCCCCGCAGGACATCAGGACGCC
The DNA here is from genome assembly GCA_037043435.1 of Drosophila suboccidentalis. NCBI lineage: Eukaryota > Metazoa > Arthropoda > Insecta > Diptera > Drosophilidae > Drosophila > Drosophila suboccidentalis. The sequence continues at coordinate 1,130,895 of JBAMBK010002320.1, forward strand.
CATTGCGTGTGTCCTCTCTATTGTCTATTGTGTATGTTGTCCTTGCTTACGTTAAAACATGTCCCATGTGACTTGTTACCCTAATTGGCTTCAACGCCAACTGACGCCATAAATTTCCAGTTCCCTCTGCTGCTCGATAACCTGTTGAAAAGGTTTACGTAGTTTTAAATGTGCTTAAATGAGATCGAGACAGCTGAAGTTTTGACTGAAGTTTATTATCTTTTAATCAGACATTTAGTTTTTCAAATAAAGGTATTTCTAAGCTTATTTGATTAAAGAAGTAAAAGTAAACTTTTAAGAAAAAGACAACACTAAAAATTTCCCGTAAATTTCATCACAGTCGACTCAAATAAAACAAACAAGCTTCATATTTAACCATAACTAGCTTTTTTACTTAAAATGTACAGAGTCCCTCAAAGTCGAGCTAGCTCGAATTCTATCACAACAGGATAATACACTTGAGAAAACCAAGAATCAATTCTCTGTAGGTCAATTTTGTAACCATAATTTGATTTTTACACAATAAATACAGGGTCTCTCACAGTCGAGCTCGCTCGAATTTTATCACAATTGTATAATATACCCGAGGAAATCAGGAATAAGCTGTTCGCAGTGTAGGGCCAGTATGCAACCATATTTTTCTTTATACACAATACGTACAAGGTCTCTCACAGTCTAGCTCGCTCAACTTTTATCACAATAGGATACTACACTCGAGAAAACCGAGAATAAATTCTCTGTAGGGCAAGTTTTGTATCCATCATTTTCTTTTACAGTAAATATTTACAGGGTCTCTTGACTGTCGAGTTTCCTCTTCTGCAGCCTTTCCTTTATACTAAGCTAAAATACTCATTCAGCAGGTTAACAAGTGAAATCTTTTATGCTTCGATTTCTTAAAGAATTTGATTATTTGTCTTTTGCAGGGTCCACAAAATGCGGAATCAAATCCATCACAGAAGTGGATCCCTCTACTGTGGCGTCACAATGATTGGCGTCGTCTTCCTAGTCCTGTTCCGCCTGTTGCCGGGAAGTCCCTTCGGTGTTCAAGCCCTGGGGGAGGAGGGTAAATATTATGAGCGCAATGGAATGCACACCAAGTGCAGTTTCTTCGACACGGTGAATGTGACGGGATATCCGTCGTTTCCCAATGGCAGCTACAGCTATAAGGGAGTCCTGATCCCAAGACATTATGTGGGCACCTTTGACTATATCTACAAGGATCTGGTCGATAGAATTGATGTGGCGCCGCACACTCGTGGCTGTATCTGCAAACTGAAGCCCTGTATTAATATCTGTTGTCCCTGGGGATATATCTTCAACCAAACTGACTGTTTTAAGGATACGAATACGGGTCGAGTATGGCCGGACCCATTGATAAACATAACACTCACAAATGGATCCATTGAGAGTGTGGACATGTATGAACGATTTGTGGTGCAGAGTTTCAGACCCTGCCGAGAGATGTTCTCTCTGAATCCGCAGTCGTACTATTATGATAGCTACCAACTGTTCGAGAATGGCACTTTACTACGCGAAGACGATATGCTATATATTTACAAGAACGAGTTCTGTCTGGTGCCCACAATTGCCAACGATACGGATGTTTATTACCACATCAATCCCGCCAACTGCGACATGGTGACTGAGAACACTACGGTGAAGATTATCAATGGATTCGGTAAGATTTACACTGATCAAAAGAATGCATAACTAAATAAATGTGTATTAACTATCATATTTAAACTCGCTAGATAACACTTTGATTTAGCTCAAACCATGCTTAGATGTCAAAGTCAGTGTGAATCTGATAAACACTAAAAATTTAATTTTATTTTAATTATGATCAAATTTAACTGAATTCAAATATGTTTAATGGGACTATTATTTTAATTCCATTTAAAAAAAGCTCATTGTTTTTTTTTATGTAATCATTATAAAATTTTAAGACAATTATTTTTCATATTAAAATTAGAATTCTCAATTGGTTCTAGTTTGTCAAAATGACTGAAAAACTCACAAAATAATTGACGTCGTCAGTCTTCACTTTCTTTTATACTTACTGAGTATAAAGTATCTATTTTTAAAGTCAATCTAACTATTTTTACTCACATTGTTATTTATCTCTGGTAATTGTAACATATTCTTATTCTTTCTTTTAGCCATGCTTTTTTCCATACCCTTCATGCTGTTGACGATTGCCGTGTACCTGCTGATTCCGGAACTGCGCAATCAGCACGGAAAGTCGTTGGTCTGTTACCTGTTGGGTCTGACAGTCGGGTATACCCTGTTGTTGTGCATTCTGTTGATTCAGGACGTAGATCCGTATGGAATACCTTGCAAGGTCTTCGGCTACACGGCGTATTTCTTCTTCATGTCCGCCTTCTTCTGGCTGAATGTGATCAGCTTCGATCTGTGGCACAATTTCCGAGGCACTCGTGGCGTCAATCGATTCCAGGAGAAAAAGCGATTCCTTCTCTACTCACTCTACTCGTGGGGATCGGCGCTGGTCTTGTTGGTGTTCACGGTCCTGGTGCAGGAATATGCAGACTGGTCGAAGGAACTGATGCCGGGCATTGGAGCGGGAGAGTACTGTTGGCTGGACATGACCAATTGGTCGGCAATGATCTACTTCTATGGGCCCATACTCATTATCCTTATGGCCAATACCATAATGTTTGTGATGACGGCCTTCAAGATTCACGGCGTACAGCGGGAGATGGCCAGGATAATCGCGAGAGAGGATAGCACCAAGAATCTGCGCACTGAGAAGGACAAGTAAGTGAATCATTATGTACATGACTTTGAAATCTCACTCAAACAGCAATCTCTTAAGATTCGGACTCTTCTTGCGACTGTTTCTGATCATGGGCGTCACCTGGTCCTCCGAGATCATCTCCTACTTTGTGGGCAACGACAAGCAGTGGTCCAAGCTCTTCTACGTCTCGGATCTGTGCAATGCGATGCAGGGATTCCTCATCTTTATGCTCTTCGTGTTGAAGAAGAAGGTCAAGCATCTGATATCGAACAGGTAAGTCTTTGATCCGATTAATCCGATTATTTCCAATTCTTCGATCTCGATTGTATTGTCCGTATGTATAAGTTCATAACTCTGTGTAAGTCCTTGAGTCCGAGTCTCTTCTTTAAGTGTCTGTGCATCTGAATTGTATCTGACTTGTATTTTATTTTGACTCAATTGATCATTTGTCACCTGTCACATTGTCACGTGACCCACTACTTAATCCCGCCCATAGAACGGTGCGAGTTCGTAGTCTGCACCAGACGGAGAGCGTCACGGTCGCCGGGAGCAGCTACTCGATGCGTCAGCGGTTCATGGATGCCTCGAATCACATTCGAAAGATGGTCGTCATACGCAACGCATTTGCCAACTCGACGAGCGCTGTTCACTCCCATAACGTTTAAGCCGCGAAAGAAGAAGAGGCCTATGTATCCACCTCCTGCCAGTAAGCAGTGATCTCTCTCTCTCGTTTGCTCTCGTTCGTTCGCTCGCTCGCTCGTTCTCTGCTTCCTCTTCGCTTTTGAGTGTTGTACAACGTGACAATACTAATATGACGAGTGTCGTAGTAGTCAGTCGTGCATGCAAACTTTTTTAGAATCTTAGAAAGCACTCAAAATCAGTTTTAAGTATTTCTGCAGCTAGTATCTAAATTGTATCTCTTGTATTTCGTTGTCAGAATGCTTTCGGTATCGCTAACGCTAAAGAACCGCAACAACAATATCAATACCAATACAATACCAATACCAATACCAACAACAATACAAAATCACAAAACATGAACCCAACAATACCCAACATAATAATGAGAATGCAAGAGGCTAACACCCAAAAAACCTGAAACCCAATCCAAGCCTAACGAATAAAATCCGTCCATTAATTGTACAAAATAGCTAATACCATGTAACCAAAATAAAAGTAAGCTAAGTACCATAACTACACACACACATTGTATATCCATAAATGTACATCAAAATATGTTATCGTCGTCTCAGACTCTTGAAGCAAAAGTCACCAAGTTCGAGTCAATCGACCTCAACGAACTCAACATCGACCGACATTAGTTCGCCGCAGGATAAGTTAAAATTGAAGACATCCTCAGGCAATGGCAATGGCAATGGCAATGGAAATGGCAAGAGGCCGATCCACAACAACAATCCTCAAACTAGATCAAATACATAAATCCAATAAATAAACAAAGGTAAAGCCTCCCAAATCTCCTGTAGTGCTACGAGTAGTGTTCGACAATACCGTGAATAACCAGAATTATATTATATTATTATATATCCAGCTCAACAAAAATGCTACTAAGTATTCCTCCTCGCTATCTATGTTTTAATATCTATAACTAATCGCATGTAAATCAATTCAAATTGTATTACTATAACTAATTTCTCTGATTTCTGATTTCTGGTTTGTGATTGCTGATTTCCCATGAATAACTCCTCCATAACCATTTGCATTTCCAGCTAACACTCGAGTATTAAATATCATACACTTATCGCATTCACTAATTATATTTAACGGTGTATCGGTGCCTCTCTCTCTCTCTGTGTTATCAAGCCATTAACTACAATAGTTGGTAATGATTATTTCTAATCTAATTCTCTCCCTTACCCCCTCGATATCAGATGCTCGAGTGTGCGCGAGGGAAGCCATCAACGTCAGAGTCAATATTCCACAAAGACCACGTCCAGCAGTGTGGCGAATCTATCGCTGCAGGAGAAGAGTTCCGCGGAGAAGCCTCTGGTGTCATCTCTAGATCAACAACAGCAACAACAACAACAGCGTACTACCAACTTCCGTTGAGTCTAGACCTTGACCATGATGACGTCACTGCGTCGTGCTTATCATCGAATAGCTGGGATACGGATCCAGTGCCCCCTCCCAGCAGCCATATTATATCGTAGACTTACTTACAAAAGACACTACTTCTACACTACATCTACTACTACTAATACAACTACAACTACAATACATGCATATCTATTTATCTGTATGTGCGTGTGTGTGTGTGTGTGCGTGTGTCTTGTGATGTTGTTATCATTGTCTTATGATTTTAAATGAAAGTGATTTTCTGAAATTGAAATTACTTGGATCTGTCTCACACTCCCTCTCTCTCTCTTCAGCGCAGATCCAAACGTATTACCTAATATACAGTTATTTGTTAATCACATACTCACGCACATATGTATATTATAATTATGTATGAATTATGTATTTACCTAAAATAAAATACTATTTTATGTCAATTTTAAATAAAAAGCCAAAGAAACCAAAAAAGGCAATTTGCATTTAATTCTTGCTTCGGTTTTCAGCAACAGTAGGAATAAGACAGTCGAAATGTTTAAATGTTTAATTTACAAAATTAACAACATTTAATTGAAGTATTAAAAGTTTCTATGAGCTGTGAAATTAATTCATTCTGATTGCGCCGCCACTCTGCCTCGCAGAGTCGAAAACTGGCTCTTTTTTTTTCGGAATTGGCTCATTTTTTCATCAGTTCCGAATTAGCTATTTTGTATAGTTTGATAAGTTGATCGATTTCTTTCTCTTCGTGCAGAGTTCATATCGCTGACTGTGTCTTCACAGCTTCTGCCTCATGCCGACAGAGGGCGCCACTGGACCGCCACAGAAAACACAATTCAGCGCCATCTATGATTGATTGTAAATATAATATCATCTGGCAGCCCTGGCTAAGACTGGCAACAACTTTCAAAAGTGCGAAGTTTTTTCGCGACATAAAAATGGAACTTTTTCAATTTTGAAGCTAGAATTTTGAAAATTTTTCCAGAATTTTTGTTGGATTTTTCTCGAATTTCTAATTTTTTTATTTTTTGGATATTTTACTAGCTTTGCCACGTAAAGAGCGAAATCCACCAAACCAATTTTAGATAAAACTTAATTATTTTACAAAATTTTGGATTTTCTTGTTTTTTTCAAATTGTTTTTATTTAATTTTTAATTTATTTTTGATTTAATTTTAACCTGTAAACTGTTCCCATTGAACTCTGTAAACTGTTCCCATGCAACATAAGCTGCATACTGTTAAACTGTTTCCAACAGAACTGTTCCCGCGTGCTCAACACTGTTCCCCATCGATAGCATCTTAGCGAAAACAACAACCATACTGGTGCTGTTATTCGCTGTAACATAAAAGCTTTAAAACTGCGCGTACAACTTAAAGTTTTAAAAGCCATTGTTGCTGTTCTTGTATTCTGATTCTCACTGTTGTTGTTTTAACTACCAACAACAACAACAAGAACAATGGCAAGAACAACCACAAATGAATTTTGAATGAGGCTCGCACACTTGGCGTTGGCTGAGATTCCAATTCGAAGTACACACAATCGGAATCGACTGGGCTATTGGATAAATGTGCATGTGTGTGAGTGTGTAATATATGCATGTGTGTGAGTCTAGGGCTGGTTCTGTTGCTGTTGCTGTCGCTGCTGCTGTTTTTCTGTTTCTGTCGCTTTGGGGCTTTGCTTTTGCTGACAGACTGGCTAATCAGTTAGTCTGTTTTTTATTCTTGGCCGGCATGGAGCGTTGACGGTTTGCCGGTCGTTCGGAACGCGAGAAAGCCAACAACGCATCAAAGTTCGCTTCCCCCTCCCTCTCGCTCAGACTCTCTTTCTCTCTCGCACACACACGCGTTTCTGTTGTTGTCGCAATCATAGCCGTTTTTAGACGTCGCCGCATGCGTCTCCGTCTGCGTCTGCGTCAACGTCTGCGTCAGCGTCGCATTGTTGCTGTCAATTCGTTTCGTTGTTGTTATTTGTCTTTTTGTTTGCGCTGACTGTGCGTGCGTGTGTGTGAGTGCGTGTGTGTGTGTGTATGCGTCGCGTTAAGACCAAAAGCTGTGAGCATATCCAAAAACGATCGCAAGTGTTTATTTATTTTATTAACATCGGCAGCGACGTCAACAGCGACAGCGCTGCCACTGCCTGTGACGTCACAGTGTTTAAGTGTTTGAGCCACAGACAATTACCACAACACACCTTGCCACTCCCTCTGCCCCCTGCCCCCTGCCAACCACCTCTTCCCCTTGCCAAGTTTACAGCCATAGCGTGTTTAATTGTGCAATTAGCAAAAGATCAAAGAAAACAAACAAAATGTGGGCGATGCTCGTGGGGATTATCATGCTCGCCATCATTAACATGGCCACAGCAGCAGCAACAACAGCAACAACAAATCTAACAGCAACCACTGTTAACAGTGCTGGCAAGTTTCCCTGCGCCTATGCGGATACGGTTAACATAACAAACGGACTGCGTCTCAAGGACGGCTCCTACTCGTTTGGGGGCGTGGTTGTGCCGCCCCAGCTGATGGCCGAGTACAGCTTCAAGGTGATCGATGGCGTCGAATATCGAGCAGCGAAACATTTGCGGGGCTGTGTCTGTCTCATCAAGCCCTGCATTACCTTCTGCTGTCCGTCCGGGCAAGTTTTCAATGCGGAAACTTGGAACTGCACGAAACCGGAAACGGAAAGACAGACGACGCACATTGAGTTGACCAACAGCAATCGCAGTGTGGATCAGGTGAAGATCGCCGATCATTTTGTGGTGCGCACGGAACTCGGTTGCCACAATAAGTTCATTGACAAGAAACACGATTCCTTCTGGCAATGGGATCTCTATGAGAATGGATCGCTGCTCAGGGACGGTCGACTCTGGAGCACCGATGAGTATTGCTTCACGGCCCTGGAGCATGACAAGGTCTGGACACTGACGCCCCTCAATTGTGAGCGCTTTCAGCGGGGTTATCGCATCTGGATCTATGCCATCTGTAAGTCCAAACTGTAATCCTTGCCAGACCGAATCCTTAGCTAATCTCTGACTTTGCAGGCAGCATCATTGCCATACTGATCAACATCTTTATACTGTCCCTGCTGAGTTCGATCAATACGGCACGCAAGAGTCATTATGGCCAGTTGATCATTTATTATCTGCTCTCGGTGATCGCCGGCTATTCCCTCCTCGTCTACCTGACCCTCAAGAATCCCATGAATCTATCCCACGAGGCATGTCGCAATATTGGTGAGTATAAAGACTACAGTTCCATCTTTTCTTTCTTCTAAATTTGTTCTTTTTTCAGGTTTCCTGGCCTACTTCTTCATTGTGCTCTCGTTTGTCTATCTGGCAATGTGCAGCCTCGACTTCCTGCTCAAGTTCCGCCTGAAACCAATTCGGAATTGGGTGCGCACATTGTGCTACTTTTTAGCCTTGGTCTTTGTGATCGCGTTGCGGTTTCTCGTCTCCTTTGCCCAGGACTCCAATCTACCCAAGCACTTTAAGCCCGGCATTGGCGAGGATTACTGCTGGTTCGATGGTATGTAATTTATCTTAGGACTATAGTCTTTATACTTAGATCTATGATCGTATTCCTCCTCCTATGATCATTTATTTTATTTTATAATTTCTTTTGACACCGAGAACTATGATGTAATTTAGTATCTCATTTAAAAATAATTTCTATCATTTGATTTAACGATCTATTATCAGTTTTCTTATTTTATCAATACTGTCCTGCGATCAGTGATTACATGTCTTTGGTTTTTTTTTTATATATTATATAAGGTCAATAAACACTTTTTAATCTCATTTATTCTATTCTATGATCTTCTGATATAATCTCATGATCACTATAATTATTTCCTATTCTATTAAACCTTTTTCCATGATCTGTTGATCATTTGCAATTCGATCTATAATGAATAATAATTTAAATTGTTTGTAATATTATTTTATGATCTACAATTTTGTAAGTACTTATCTCTTGTTTTCTGTTTTATTTAAACAAATTATCTCTATTCTTTCAGTACGTCTCTGGGGTTTACTGATCTACTATTACGTTCCCATTCTCCTGCTGCTGATCTTCAGCATTGGCTGCTGCATCAAGGCGTATTTCGCGATCTTTGAGTTGCCGGCAGACACTCAATATGTGCTGGGAACTCAGCTGCGCATCATGAAGATACAGTAAGATATACCAAGTGATCCATTCCAAGTGATCTCTCAAAATCAAATCTTTCTCTCTTTTTCCCCTCTTTAGCTTCTACGCCTTCACGGGGTATTTGGTGGGCGTGTTCGCCGTTTGGGTGCGTGAGATGATTGTCTATATTTTGGCCCGAGTTCGGGAGCATTTCTTCATAATAGACTTCTGGAGTGGCATTTGCATTCTGGGCCTGGCCATTGCTGGCTTCATACTCCTCCTGGGCAGGAATATGCACGTTAAGACCTGGTGGTCCATCAATGTGTAAGTAGTATGACTAATCTACCGAATAATTTAATTAATGTGACTAATTTCTCCATTTACTTTTAGTGAATCAAGTCAGACCGATCTGAGCATTATAAATGCGCGTGTCTACAAATTCGATGAAAAGGGAGATCTCAAATCCCCAGGTAGGAAAACCTTACCCAAAACTTTTAGACTTGTGCTAATTGCATTCAAATTGAATTTAATTATAGATTCGCCATATAGACCAACGGTGACATCACTTTAAATGACAAACAACTGCCTCAATCTGAACTCTGGTATTCACTCAAGATGATTCACCTTTGATTCATTCTGGACGATTGCAATTATTATTCAATATAAGCAATATTAAGACTTGTTATACTACTAAATAATTAAACATCAGTTTCTTCTCGAAATTGTTCCTTAAGCTCAAATATTATCAAGAATTCCACGTAAACTAAGAATAAACACAAACAAAACTGAAAAATATTCAACAAAGGTCAATAAAAAGAATATTATATCATTTTATATACTTAGGTAGTTTCTATTGAGTTCATTTGAAGGAATAGTTTAGTAGACTTTTTCCTTCAACTCAGCTTGACTCTTTGTCATATTCTTTTTACTTTGTATACCCTTTAGTTTTCAAGGAATCAGGCATATAATTATAGTTTTACATTTTTCTTATATAATTTACATTAATCTAAATAAATTTATTATTATTAATTAGTTGACGGGTCTATATTTGACATTTAATAAATAAATTAAGTATAAAGTACTTTCATATACTTGTTTAACTTTCTCTAACATAAAAGACAACCAATTTATAACCCTATAACCCAATAATATACACAGAAATTAGGGTATCCTTTAGCTGGGATACTCTTAACTGAATAAACACTTTCACATCAACCCTTTATATGGCGATTAAGAACTACAAAGTGTCCCAGTTATGCCATGTGTTATTTCCCTGAACAAATTCTCGATTCGCAAACAGGTGACGAGCCCCCAAAACTTAAGTAAACCCGACAAATGTCCGCTGTCCAAGTTAAGGGACATGTACATCTACATGAAAGAATGATTGAAAGTGGAAGGTCGGGGGTCGGGGGTCAAGTTGCTTAACCTGGTCAACGGAAGAGGCAAGTCACCAGTCAAGTGGCTCGCCACAAATGTGCTGTTAATGACGCAATTACCAACTGTCCGTCTCCGTTTTGTCCAATTGACGACCTCACAGCTACGCGGTCTGTATCTTTTTATGGTTCTCCCCCACAATTTGAATACTCTCTCTGTACAGAAAGTTCGATACGAATTGTGAAGACGCTGTAAAGGTCAACAGTTTTTAGAGAAAAGAAAAGGTAAGTGAAAAAGTTAAATCTTGTTAATTTATCTGAATATATTAAAATCTATAAATATAAAAAATATATATGAAAAGTTGAAATAGATCTTTAGTTTGAAAAGACGGAAAAATAAGAATTGCTCTATTCAAACAGGAGAGTTATTATGAAAAAGTAAAGAAGGCATGTCTGATGGACAGAGGAAGAAGATTTTGTTTAAAATTCTATGAATTTATAATTCTAATCATACGAATTTCATTTTAACATTTGAAATAAGACCACATTTAAAGTGTCCTCATCCGAAAAATATTGGTTTTCATTGCTGTTTGTTACGGGAACAAGTTAGCAACATATCTTAAAATGACCTAACATAATAATTAAAAAATTTATAAAATTCAAATAAATTATGCTGATTATTTTTTTGTGAGCACTTCTTCTACTTAGTGATTATGGTCACATATAATTCAGATTATTATTTTGTTTATCACCTGTCAAAGATTATACAAAACTTGGATTATCGCAACTCTTAAAACTCGCTTAGATTCCAAAAATCCCAAGGATATTCCCAAGGGTTTCCAGCTGTAGAGTAATACCAAGTCCACAGTGCTGTGCCTGATGTTGATGTTGTATGCTCAGTTTCAGTTTTCTTATTGCCCAATGTTGTTGTAAACAAATCGCCGGCAACAACCCGTCCACAACAACAACAACAACAACAACAGCAACAATTTGGTGCTTTTGGGTGTGTGTCTGACCAGACGTTCCATTTCTTTCCATTCCATTCAATTCAATCGGATTTGATTTGGATTTTTCGCTCAGTTGAAGTTGAACCTGCGCCAGGTGCGGATGATCTGAATCCAAGTTGCCAAAGTTGAATTTTCAAATAGTTCGTGATTCAACGTCATCGACAGTGCATTAGGATTATTTTCGTCAAATATTTGATATGCGATTATTTAAGATAAACAAGCATAAATTGGCATAATAAAGCGAAACCGAAAGCGAAAAATAAACATTTGAGGTGATTAAACAAATACAAATATGCTACCGACCACGACGCAGTTGTGTCCTTTAGTATTTGGCCTAATGTGGCTCGTGAGTCAGCGCGGCACGTGTGGCAGCTACCACGAGGAAGCTCGCTATCCCTGCGCCTTCATCGACACGGTCAACATCACAGGCAGCTACAGTTTTGAAAGCACTTTGAATGGCTCGTACATCCACAACTGGACAGTGATACCCAGGGAACTGGTGACACCCTATGACTTTGTGATCGAGAATGGCATCAGGATTCCAGCGACTCGACATCTCCGTGCCTGCGTCTGCCGACTGCGTCCCTGTGTGCGCTTCTGTTGTCCCGCCGGGCAACTCTATCACCTGGAGCGACGTCGCTGCGAGGATCATTTGAATGCGCCCGGGCACAGTCACATGGCCATGGAGCTGCACAACGGCACTCAGCTGCAGCAGGAGCTGCGATCCTGGTTCAGTGTCCACGTCGAGTTGCCCTGCGATCACATGCGAGCTGTCACCAGGGACTCGGAGTATCTGCACTGGACACTACACGAGGTACATACAATCTAGAGATATAGTCAGAAATAAATTGAAATTCAAAATAAACTTGAATCTATACTATATATCAATAATTTAAAATTATAATATATTGATATAAAAGTCAGATTTTGACCAAACTTAGTCCGATTATACCATATAAGCCATACCAAACATACATTCTGTGAGTTTGGTTGAAATATAAATATTTAATAATTGATTTTGTTATTTGTTGCGATTTAAATAAGATTAAATTTAAATAAGAGAATGCTTTATCTTAGAAAAATTAAGATTTTTGGATAAGTTCAATATTTTTGTCTAATTAAATTCAAAAAGTATTTAAAGTATCCCAGAAGAGTCTCTTTTGAGATCGTTTGTACTTAAATATCCCCTGTTAAGTATGATAAGTATGTAGATAACAAATATACCAAGTCTATACTCTCTAATCTCTTTCTAAAGAACGGATCCATCACCCATCGGGAGCATTTGTTCACCAAGCATTATTGCTTCAGCCCTCAGCTGATTGGGAACAGCACCTGGAGCTGGCAACCCCTCGCCTGTGCCCCCGAGAAGCTGCACTTTGTTCTGGGAGTACGCGAATGGACCTATGCTATATGTAAGTCAGTGTATCTCATAGATCCAACACTTAGTTGCCTCCTCTCCTCTAACTATAATCAGAATGGAAAAGTTTGGGGAATGTGCGAATGCCAGAAAGACCAAAAATAGACACAGATTGCCAATAAAAATAATTGTGTAGATTCTCATGCGTGGCGATCAATCCATAATCATCAACAATTTATTGCCATTGAAATTTGCTAGAAAACAAACCAATTTTATGGATATGGCAAATGTATATATTTATTTATTTTATTTAGGGTTAGATTAGGCATTTGAAGAACTATCTGTCAGATACATGAAATGGATAAAACAGATTGATGAATGCTAAGATAATGGATATAATAGACAAAAAAGTGATAGGACTTAAGTAGTGGATATTTCCTTTGAGAAATACACTGATAAAAAAGATAGGTTTAAGACAAAAAACTAAACTTTTGTCTGAAAAGATGAATAGAGGGAAAAACATTTTTAGAATTCGGAAACAACATTGATATGAAGATCACTTTTTTTGACTTTCTTTTATTTTTGTTGTCCTGTTGTGAAATAAGTAAATTCTGGTCCTTTTATCAAAGTATAGATCGAAACTTTCTATCAATCTCAGGAGTTAAATTATACTCGTTTTCTTCAACTGAAAAGTCACCTTAATAGAAGATCATAAACGATCTTTCGACTATACAGACATGATCATGAATTTTCTATGAATTCATCTCTCTCCCAAAATAAGCAGGATACATAAATATGAATACAAATAAAGAAATCTCAGTAATAGTAATTGACTTTGTCGTTTTCCAAGATCTTAATCCATAAATTACATTACTCTGCGTACCTATGTGTCTTTCAGGTCTGCTGATCTGCATTATATCGATGCTAATAGTGCTGGCGGTGCATTTGATGTGCTCGGATATGCGCAACAGTTTCTACGGCGTGGCGATCAAGGCCTATACGTTCTGTGTTATCTTTGGCTATGCGATGTTGGCACATCTCACGCTCCACGATCCCGCAAATCTGTCAACAGTCGCCTGTCGCATTCTACGTAAGTGAATTTCGTCAATTCTCTTGAAAATTGATTTGTAACTGATTGATCTTTGATCTTTAGCCAGCTTCACGTTGCTCTTCTTGGTATTATCCTTCTATATACTGAGCTTCATCTCGTTCAAATTGTATCTGAGCTTCAATGGCGTTGTGCTTACCAAGTTGATGTTCTGGCTGATCCTTGGACCGATCGTCCTGATCGCCATTGGTTGGTCCTTCTTTGTGTGTTTCAGCTATCACGGCGCCAAATTGGTCTTTGGAGGCGACACCTGTTGGTTCGATCGTAAGTGTTTAAAGTATCTTTATCTTTCGTTGCTCAAAAGCGTATCTTTTTTCTCTTCCTAGCTCGTAACTGGACTGTGATGGCCTACTTCTTTGCCCCCATTTTTATAGCCTGTGCGATCAGCACTTTCTTTTACATCCTCACATTGATAAGGATCAGCGAGGAGCCCTATATCGATTCGGAAAAGAGCTTCGACTACCTGGAACGGAATCGCCTGGAGTCCTTTTGGAAGTTCTTCAGCTACACAGCACTCATCTGGTTCGTCTTCGTCTGCTCCTTTGCCGTCAACTACTATCGAGGCGAGAAGTCCCATTTGAATTATGCCGTCTGCCTTTGCACGGCCTTCCATGGATTTGCCGCGCTCTATGCGCTCATCGGAAAAAATCAACAGATTCAAAACTTTCTGCGTCGTATGGAGAACAAGTAAGCCTAAAACTTTCCCTGAGAGTTCTCTGATACAATCTACTATCCCTTTTATATTATAGCGATGAGGACACTGTGGAAAACTCTGTGCCAATGTACATATATTGACAATTGTATGATTTACCAACTGGAGTGTCAAACTGTAGATGCAGTTTTGTTGGAACTGTACAGTTTTAGAGTAACTGTAAGCAATAGTCGTGTCTTCCACCTTCAACAACAGCCAACAACTGCGCTTCAGTCGAGACATGAACCCATAAGCAGCTTTCTTTTTGGTTTGTGTAGCGGATAAAACTTTTTAGCAATTAACGGAAAATATGAAGAGATTTTTTTTGTAATTTTAAATTTGAATGTTGATTTTTTTGATAAAATATTTTTAGTAAGAAATGTTTGAAAATGTAAAACAAAAATAAAACATATTTGACTATTTTTGAATATTTGCTGGAATATAATTTACGAATAAATAAAAAAATATAGTTATTAAAAAAGCAAATTAAGTAAAGTTTTAGATTAAACTAATAATTTTAATGGGATTTTCCAGACTCTCAAATACGAAACAAGTGCATCATAATCTTGAGCATCTTAAGGATAATTTAAAAAGAAATACTACGATAAAAATGTAAATTTTCTAAAAATTATAATAATTTAATAATCAATTTTACAAGAATCTTTTACAAGTAGTTGGATTAAAGTTAATGCAATTTATAACTGAAATAATTTGCCGACTGAAAAGCTTGCACAAATTAAAATAAATTACGTATACGTCACGATATTAAATATATGAAATATCAACCCTGCACGTATTAAATAAAATTACGTATACGTCATGATATTAAAGAAAATAACTTGAATATTTAAAAAAAAATAAGAATACGTCATAATATTTGGAAATACTCAATTAGATTAACTTAAATGGCATTTTAACCGTGGAATGTCGTAATATGCATTCAACAGATTTCAACAGGATAACAGAATCAGTGCTGGATAAATTAAGCATGTTTAAAGTGTTTCGGGGTTTTGGTCAGATGGACGGACGGACGGACGGACAGCGCGGCATTTTGTGGCGCAACCCCCAAAACAAATACAACAAATTTGTAGCTGTAGTTGAAGCTGTAGCCGGGACTCATTCGTATCGAGTTTAGCATCCCGAGCAGCCCAAAGCCCAAAAAGTATACACAATACATAACGTAATTTACACAACAAAAGCAAACTGCCGCTGGCCAGAGCAACTGGCTCGGGAGCGGAGTCCCTCCCTTTGTAAGGGGTGTAGGGGGGTGCAAACTCAGGGCTGGCATCGTTTTTCAACTACGAGTTGAAGTTGCCACTAAAGTTGCATGAGAGTTTGTGCTGCCCGTGGACCGTGGCCGAGAGTTTGAAACACAATCCCCTTTCCCCTTGCCATCCCTTGTAGCTGCCTTTCCCTTTCCCTTGGCCACTATCACTGCAGCATATAATAAGTGCACGCCGATTTTGTTTGACATCAGAGGTCAATGGCCGCTGAGCGAGACCGATAGAGAAAGAGAAAGAGCGAGAGAGAATCAGGCTGCCGCAAGGGAATGCCAAGCACAGAGATTGCCACAGCAGCCCTGCCACATGCATCCTGCATTGACTGCAGCAGCGACAGCACAGCAGCAGCAGAAGCAGCAGCAGCAGCAACAGAGGCAGCGCCAGCAGCAGATCCCCCCACCCCACCCATTCTGTTTGGCTGTCAAGCGCAAGGAATCAAGTGGAAAGTGAAACGAGAGCGCCAGCTAACCATGCCTCCCCTCTCCCACTCACTTACACTCACACACTGTCGCTCCCTCTCTTGCTGCTACTGCGGTGGTGCTCTTTTGATGTGGCCTCGCCCTCGGCCTCGCTAACTAACCAGACTCCCTCTCCCATTCACTCACACTCACACTCACTCTCACCTCTCTCCCACACACCTTCCACAACTCAGCTCAGTTGGCGTTTCATCTCGTCGGCTGCCAGCAACAACAACACGACTTCGTGTTTCGGCTCCCGCGTCACAACTTCGTGCTACGCTTCGTGTGCTCTGCTCTTTTGGCTGGGCATACAGCAGCTTCTCGTGCTCCTTTGCCAGCTGCGTTGTGTATCCATACAATCGAAACACACACACACACAGCATGGATCGATAAAACGTAGTAAAAATTCGTAGTATTGGAAGCTGGAAAAGGCGGCATCATTTTTGCCGCTGCATTCTGACCAAAGGCAGCAAATGGCGACGGCGACGGCGACGCGCGCACTGAGGCAGTGGCAGTGGCAGCGGCAGTGACTGCAGCAGCGACTGCGACAGCGGCATCGGCATTTTGTGTCCTGACGTGCGCACTGGAAATTCATGCGAGGTAGGACATGTTTGGCGCGTTTTTCAAAGTGCACACACACCGAGTATATATGTATAAGTGTGTGTACTTTGGAGTTGTGTGAGGCTGCTGCAAATGGTTGCCTTACAGTTTGAAAGGCAGGCACAGGAGCAGCAGCTACTCATAGATGCATATCAGAAATGCGTGCATGTGTATGTGTGTGTGTGTGTGTTGGTTTAATATCGCTATCGGTTACTCACACACACACACACACACATACATCTTTGTAGTTAGAGTGGTTGGGGAGACCGCGCCCCGTTTTTAGCTCAGGGCTCAGAGGGGGGAGCAGGGAACACCTGCCTTTGGTCCCGAGCTCCTGTCCTTCTCCTGCTCCTTCTGCTCCTTCTTCCTTCCATGTGCCAGTCGACAGAACATGAAAATTAATTACTAAATGACTTTATGCTTTTTAATGGCTTGCCCGGCAGTTAAAGGATATTAGACAAGCCATTTAATGGCTAGCTAGGATCTCCTTGGCCAATGCCAATGCCTTCGCCTTGGCCACGCCCACCTAGCTTTGATTGGGAATTCCCATTTTGTTAGTCTCGATTCTTTTTTGTTTTTCTTCCCATTTGTCCATTTTGTCAACTTGGGAATCGAAAATGCATTGAATCGAATGTTTCCCATTGGGGAATTTTCAGTTGGGAGATCACAACTGAAAATGTTAAGCACAAAAATGTGTAATTAAAGTTTTTACAGTTATAGTTACACTTGCACTTACAGTTACAGCTGTAGTTAGTGTTAATGTTATTGTTAGTACGAGTGTTTAGAGAGAGTTACATTTGCATTTTCATTTGCTTTTAGTATTATGTTTGCACTTCGAGCTAGAGTTAAAAGTGATGTCAAAGTATTGCATGAAATATTTTAAATAAACATTTATTGCATATTTATTTATAAGAATATATTTAAAATTCATATAATGTGTACTAAATGTTTGTATTAAAATAATCCTTTAATTTTTAAGTATAAATAGAAATTTTTGTATTATCTCATAATTTTTAACAAATATTATTTTATAGTGTTTTTTATCATAATTAATGTTTTAGATATTTTTATATTATTATTGCATAAAATAATTTCAATAAACATTAATTATACATTTGTGTTTTATAAAACTTACTTAACTTTTATATTAAACTAATTCTATAATGCTTTAATATCAATTGATAATTAATTTAATATCTTATAATTGTTTAAACAGATATTATTTTTTGGTATTTTGATAAAAGTGAAATGCAGTATTTTTATATCATATTATGATTATTTTTATTATTTTTTTTTTAAGATTTTTGACTTGTGGGAAACTTTCGAACTTGCTTATTATTCCCAATTTCCAATATTTTCAAATTTTTCATCGAGGCTAGAAATACAAAAACATGATTGAATAAACTGTTATTTAAGATAGGGTTGAACTATATGCCACTATAAAAGGTAGAAGCCCTAAACTAGACCAAACTCAATTTTGGGTAGATCGAATCGTTGATAATGTTAATGCGTTTAGTTAATGTTCCGCTCGATTTCACATCGTGGGAATCCGTCGATTGTCAAGCTGCGTTTTGGCTTTTGGCTTGGCCCATTTCCGGTCACATCGGTGGCTAATGACTTGTTTAGCACCGAAACGAATGGACTGAGTTTCCAGTAGCCAATCAAAAATGCGAAGCACGCATCTCAAATCAAATGCAATAAATTATTTATAATTAAACATTTCGAAAAATTTACAACTCGAATAATTTATGTTCATCATATTATATGTGTTCAACGAGCAATTGACCAGAATTCTATATAACTTTTTTTTTATATTTATAATTTATGAAGAATGACAACAGCGACAACAACAACAACAACAACAATGCTTATCCAAGTGTGGAACAACAAATACGCCAAGAGGTGTAAGAGTGCGTAAGTGTATGTGTCTATGTACGTGTTTGATAATAAGTCAAAAGCAAAGAGCCTCAATGGAGGGCCAAGTAACAGACCCAAGGGCTGGAGGTGGCAAAGAGAGAACGGGGGTGGGGAGAGGGGACAGCCATGGGACCATCATAAATTCATTCATGAAAACGCAGCCCCAACGACGCTTCGTGTGCAAACAAAGTGTTGCTTTGCCTATGAAACTGGCAGCCGATTGAACTCGACGGAGAAACACTTGATGTACATCCAACGAAAAGAAGAAAATTATTTAATTAACGAAAAGCGGCTACCCGATACCCAGCACGTAATCGGCTGGCTCCCTATGGACTTGCTCAAATTAATAAAAATGCCTAAGATACCCTACATTACAATTACTAGGAAAGCTTTAGATATTTAATATTAAACACAAACTGAGCTTTCCCAGCCATGAAAAGATCTTCGAGCTTTCATAGCTTTGACAACTAAGATAATTTAATCTATTTTGATTAAAGCTTTAATCATAATGTGCTTTTTCTTGAAAGTCTCTAAAAGTTTGTTTTAAAAAAAAAAGATTGACTTACGATTGAAACTTAAAATATGAATTTAAAGTACATTTTTTAATCAATTCTTATTAAAGCTCTAATAATAATGCGCTTTTTCTTCAATATCTCTGAAAGTTTATTTTGTTTTAATTAAAGATCGACTTACAATTGAAATTAAAAATATTAATTTAAAGTACATGTTTTAATCAATTCTTATTAAAGCTCTAATCATAATGCGCTTTTTCTTCAATATCTCTGAAAGTTTATTTTGTTTTAATTAAAGATCGACTTACAATTGAAATTAAAAATATTAATTTAAAGTACATGTTTTAATCAATTCTTATTAAAGCTCTAATCATAATGCGCTTTTTCTTCAATATCTCTGAAAGTTTATTTTGTTTTAATTAAAGATCGACTCACGATTGAAACTTAAAATATTAATTTAAAGTAAATTTTTTAATCAATTCTGATTAAAGCTCTAATCATAATGCGCTTTTTATAAAGATCGACTTACGATTGATATTTAAAATATTAATTTAAAGTACATTTTTTAATAAATTTTTATTCAAACTCTAATCATAATTTGCTTTTTCTTGAATATCTCTGAAAGTCTATTTTTTTTTTTAAATAAAGATCGACTTAATATTGAAAAATAAAATTTTAATTTAAAGTAAATTATTAAGTCATTAATAAATGTTTTCTGACTAATTATTTTATTTTTACTTTCCGATTATCTATAGTGATCGTAGCTTTGTAATTATTATACCCACCATGCACACTTTACAGGGCATTCAAACACTTTTCACTTTTACACATGTCGCTCTTTCGGATTGCACTCGTATTTCTTTTCCAAAAATGCCCAATGGTTTCGTCTTCGGCTTCGGCATTTGTGTTTCGGGTTCGTTTTTTATTTATGTTTTGGGTTTGGGTTTCGGTTTTTTGTGTTTGTCTTTGGGTTTTGTTGGGTTTTGGAGTTTGGAGTTTGGGTTTGAGGCACACGCGTGTGCTCCCATTTCTCACCTTCAATGACACCTTACTGTAATAATCATGAAATTTATATACATATGACTTTGCTTTTCTTTTCTTTGCACATATTTTCTTTATATTTTATTTTATCTCACATTTTGTTGCTTATTATTATTATTTGTTGTTGTTGTTTGTTTGTTTTCTCGTTGCTCATGTTGTCACTTTTTTTTGTGTGTGTGACTCTTGAGATTTATTTCGTGCCTTGCTTAAATGTTTCGTTTGTCCAACTTATGCTACGAAAATTGAAGCTCCAACTCTAGTTCTCCCACCAGTTTCGCTGGAGATTTCAGCGGGAATATGGTTTGCGGAATGCCCTAACTGAATCGGTTTTCGACAGGTGAAATTCAAAATTAAGGAAAGTATTTTTAGTTCTTTGCATATTATTACTACAATAAATTTTTCAAATATTAATTCATTTCAGTTCAGTTTATTAAGAAATTTTATATGTTACTCTGATTCTTACAATACTTTTCATGTTCTTCATTAATTTGATTATTTATCGTATTGTAGATAGTTTTTGTAAATGATTATTAATATTTGTGGTTTTCAATAGCTATATAGTTTAATAAAAGTATTCCATATACAAGATTTATATTTTATTGAAGTACAGTTTATATAGTTCTTTACATTTTAATTGACAGTTCTGAGACATTTCATTTCAAATTGTTAACTTTTTTAACTAATTCATTTAATCATATTAGGTATTCAATTAGGTTTTCTACTTCAAATGATGATTGAGAGTTTTATTTATTGATTTGATTGAATTTCGATTTATATCTGAGCTTAGATCAGATCAGTTCACATAGTAAAAGAAAATACAACCCATTCCTGAGGCAATTCGATTTATGTATATAGTTCTGTCAATGATGATGATGGACAGATGTGTTTGTGGATCGTCTATATCTGGTTAATTGTAGGGCAACTGTTTTAGCCTTCAACTCTTGGCTGTCATTTATGGCCAACGCGCGTGTAAATACTTAACACAATTTTCGTGGTCGTTGCTTTGGTTTTTGGTTTTTGACTTTTGATTTTGTTGTTGTTGTTGTTGTCTTTTTCTTTGGCTTGTCTTGGTTTTTTTGGTGGTCTCTTTGTTGTTATTTTGTTGCTTTCGTTTTGCTTTCTATGACAATATGCGCAATAATCGTTTTAACTGTAGAAATTATAAGTAGCAATTAAACTTGCACACAACTGGCCACTAACTGGGCCAAGAAGATGGCCAAATCGATTGAGAGATTTCGAATTCAATTCCGATTCCGATTTCGATCCCAATTCCGATTGGGATGTAACGGCCAGAGATTGGAGAGTGAATAACTAGCACTCAATTAAAATACTCAAATGCCAGATATGGCAAAAGTAAGTTGACTTCTTTGTTGTTGCACTGTTGTTGTTGCCTGTTGCTGTTTCTGTTGGGGTTCAGCTTGCCACATTCCCATGCAACATTGTTGCAGAGCATATCTGAACACATCTCAGAATGAAGAAGACGCCGACGACAACGACGACGACGACGGCGGAGACGACATTTTTTTCTGCCTTTTTTTGCTGTCGAACTTTTTTGCGGGTCAACGCAAAAGAGGCAAAGTTTTTTGTTGTTGTTGTTGTTGTTGCTGCTGCGGATCCATTAAGCCAAATGATGTGTAGTCTCGTACTCGTACACAGAGGAAAAAAATCAATTATTTCGTACTTATTTCGAGCTTGATGTCTCACCTAGATTAAAATAGCCTAAGTCAAGTATTTCAATCTTATTTCAAGTACGAAATTCAAGTATTTTAGTATATTTAATGGGTGCTAAAATTCTTTTAATTAGTGCGAAAGTAAGTGAAGACTTAGTACAGAAATTATCCTGTTAAATATAGTTTTAATTTCCAAGTGCCCGTCAAACTGTACCTCAAGCTAGAAGCATTTTGGAATTCTAAGTCAGCGCACGTAGAAAAGATATAAGTATTAAAGTACTTGATTTAAGAAATTACGAACTTAATCTGTGTGTTCCGAACTTATATTAGGAATATTGGTACTCATTTCTAGTAATTTTAGAGTTTTATTTGATCTAAGATTTGATGTACTTACATAAAGATTATTGGTACTTGGTTAAAGAATTTGTATGCTCATTTTCAGTAATTCTTGCTTATATATTTTTTTCTCTGTGTACTCATGCCACACCAAACGAAGCCTTGCGCAACAAAGTTGCAAGTCGCAGACGGAGACGGAGACGGCGAACTCGCAACATGGGGCAGGCCAACCATGGAATGGGGGAGGGCGTCACAGTCTCAGTCTCAGCCACATTCAGAGTCCCAGTCACAGTCGCAATATGCAATGCATTAATGAAGTGATTTGCACTTTTTACTCGAGCTCCTTTTGACCACCAAGAAAGAGAACTGAAAGCCCGCGTAAACCACCAAACGATTCCGGGAACAATCCCATCAAGTGCCAAGCCGGAGGTAGGTGATATTTATGACAGCCGTTGTGGATCATGTCACTGTCAGTCCAACTCCAACTCGCCATGAACGATTCTCGAGTGCTCCAACCAGATTAAGTGTCCAGAGACTCAGACTCTGACTGGGATTGGAGTCTGAGCATGAGAGTACCCTGGCTAATTGAAGTGATCGCATTGCATTCGCAACTGATCTTGATGAGGGAATTTACGGTACACTTTTATTAATTTGCAAGATATTTAATGGTACCTCAATTTCAATATCAGTGGACAAGAAGTGGAGCATCAGTTGAATGATCGTTTTGGCAATAAATTACCTCTAACTGATCTTAGTAACTTATTTACAATTTTGCTGCCTATTTTATTATAATGCTAGAAGAATTAATCAGGACATTAAATTTTGAAAATAAATATAAGCGACGATCAGTTAAATGATTCCGATTCCTTCGCTTCGATCCTGTCCTGTCATCACCGTCAGCAGCAGCAGCAGCAGACCGAAACCACATTGTGCGCATAATTCACATTTTCATTTCGATTCCCATTCCCGTTTCCCGTTCCCGTTTCCTATTGCCAATGTCTGTTGATCTGTCTTCTGGGCAAAAGTGGACATTGACCGTCTGCAAGGCGAGTCAATGATCTTCAAACGTGTCAACATTAAAAATAGCAAGCAAATGCTCCAATCTGTCTGTCTGTCCACATGTACCCAAAGTGTACCCAGCCCCAGCCCCAGTCCCGATCCCAATCCCCATTCTCAGACCATGGCCCCCTACTTCTCGTCTCTGCCCCTCTGCAGTCTCCTCTTCGCCGTCGCAGTCTGTGCCCCATGACAGTCAGATATGTAGACGTGCAGACGTTTGCAAAATGCCAAACCAAACCAAAGACCAAAGACACAATCGAGTCAACAACAACAACAACAACAACAGCAACAACGGTCACAGACATAGCAACAACAACAGGATGTTTGGCGGCGCTATCAACGGAATTCCAGCATTTGATCGGGGCAAATGAACAGCGCGGATCGAGAGGATCGCAGACAAAATGCAAAGAATCAAAATTTATATACATATGCTTGTAAATATATAAATACAGTCCAAATTCTGTATAACGAACTTCTGTTTTGCGATAAAGCTGCTCCATAAATTTATTTCTCTTTTTACATTTTACATATTTTGATATCGTTGCAATACAAATTTATTCAGCGAATTGGTCTGATGGTGAAAGAATTTTGCTGATCGCACTATTAATAACTTGCGTTTTTGTCTTAAATTTATAACATTTTTAAAATATTTTATCTTAAGCATATTATAACACTGTATAGGGAAACAATTCAAAACAATCAAAATGACATCAGGAAAAGGAAATTCTATTCATACGAACAAAAATTATCGGGAGAATAAAATTAAATATTATAAGAGGATTTTTTAAAAATGAATAGAAACAATTTGATACTAATTAATAATAAATTTTATACAAATTAAAAATAATTTTTATTTTGCAATTAAAAAAAGTCAGTGAAAATATTGATGATTTAAACACAAATTTCAATAAATAAGAATGATCACTATTCATAAAAGTGCAAAATATTCATAATATCTGTGTAATGAATTTTCTAAAATGAAAAGCAGTGTTTACTACTGTAGGGAGGCTTACTATAGGGAGGTAAGACTGTATAAATATAGCGATATATTTATACATATCCGATATACACATGTTGTGCAGACTGACAAAGCCATTAATTACTGATTGCCGATACTCGACGCTTGGCGCTCAATGAAATTTGCAGACACTGTCAAAGGGGGCGGAGACACAGAAGAAGAGGAGAGAGATAGAGGAGTGTGAGTCAAGGGGCATGTTCATAAAGTGGCAGTGGCAGTGGCAGTGGCAGCATTGAAGAAGACCAACTTCCAACTTTGTGGCGCTAAGCGAAGCAGAAAGAACCGCAACGGGGGCCATCGTTGCAAATACAACAACGCATTCGCATACATAAATCACAGTTCTCATTCTCTCACTCTTTCTCTATCTCTCACTCCTCTCACTCTTTCTGCAGCGATCTCTCACAGTCTAATCGCTGGCTCTCTGACCGTTATGACTTCCGCTCGAATTGAGATGAGCTCAGCTTCAAAGTCAACGATCTCCGCACAAAATTCGTTTTGTGCACTTTTCAATAAAAAATACGCATACGTCTGCATATGTGTGTGTATGAGAGGGAGATAGCGAGAGGGAGAGCGATAGAGATAGCGAGAGAAACGACGACGACGACTTCCCGTGGTATATTCGATACGTCGCATTGTCCTTGAGCGTTTAGCCGAAATTTATGAAATACATTGAACTCCGGCCAGTAAATTAGTCACTTAAGGCAACAACAACAACAACAACGAAATACAAAAAATACAACAAAACGCTCAAACCAAAAAAAATATGATATACAACATAACAAAAGTTTTGCCGCGCGTCGCATTAACAAAAATTTCGTTGCATGTTCTTTTTTTTCTCATTTCATTTTCTTGAATTTTGGAATTTGTTGTGTAGACACACACACACACACATTTGTTATGGTTTGTGTGTGTGGCAGGGGTGTTGTTGCTGTTATTGTTGTGCTTGCAAACGTTCAATCAAGTCGTTGACCGTTGATTTCAGCCGCTGTCAGAGGCCAATTCAAACTTTCAAATGCAACGGTCGTCAGCCTTTTTTAAAAAAAAAGAGACAAGCAGAAGATCACATTGTGGGAAACAGACACAATTGAGATATCATCGGTGGGTTCATAATATCATCATATATTTCTACTACACTTAGTTATGTAACTTTGACAGACTTAACTGCCATATTCATATTCTGGTCGTTTTCTTTTGAAAAAGGATTATGTCAATTGCTCAGTAAATTGTATAAATCTTTAGATATTATTGTTTATAAATAAAATTAACTAATTAATATCTACTCATTTTTCATCAAACATATGTTTATTATAATATTTCTTAACTTGGCTTAAAACAAAAAATTATTTCAAATTTATTGTAATGATATTTTTGATTATGCGGTCAGAATATAGTATCCCAAATCGCCTTTTTACTAAATAGTTTTACAAATAAAGTACTTTAATCACTTACAGACCTAAATAATTATAAATAATTATTTAAAATTAACATTGTGCTTAATTACATTGAATTTGTTTTCTTTTTAAAATGTTGATTATATGAATTTATTGATTTCTGCTAGCTTTCAAAAAGTTCTATGCTAGTTAAAAGTTCTTTCTTACTTTTATGAGTAAACAATTTCATCACATCTTTAAAATAGAGGATCAATATATGTAAGTATTAAGAATTAAGAATCTAAACCTGCTATCTTTAAGATTTATCCTACTGCATTTAAGCACACCTAAATTGAAAGTCGTTACATCAACTCCGTTCGCTCAATCTCCACGAAGGTCACTTTATGGCAGATCCCCCGTTGAACAGTCAGTGTCATTATATTTAATATGATTGTGTGTTGTGTCTAGCTTGCGACCAGTGTTGCACAACATCTAAATGACTACGACTATTGTACTTACTTTGGCCTAAGCATTGTACACGGTACGGTACACGGCTCTAACCTCTCCCATGTCACCCATTTCGTTCCGTTGCAATAAAAGTCTCATCAAAGTTAATGCGCCAGTTCATAAGCTCCCAAAACTGCACTTTTGTATTGGGCACCTGAGCTGAGCTGAGTTGGCCATGTGGCAAGTGGCATGTGGCACGTGGCACGCCCCTAAATATGCTGGTCCGCTGCTTGCTTGCTTGGCTGAAAGCTAAGCGGCTGGTAAACTTTGTCCTGGCCAAGGACTCGCATGGCAAAATCCTTTGCTTTTGTTTGCGCAAAAAATTGCATTAAACTTTTGCGCAAATTTCTTCCCCTTCTTCTTATTCTTTATATTGTTGTTATTCTCCTTGTTGTTGTTGTGTAGGAGGAGCATTTTTCCTACACGTAATTCATATTTATGATGCTTCTTGGAGCTCCCAGGATGCGACTTACGCGCGCCTCAAAGTATGCAGCGGTTGGAGAACCAAAAGAAACGTGAAACGCTTGGGATGCCAATGAAACGGAAAGGGAAACGGTGGAATGGGAGAACGCGGGGTTGTCAAAGGGGGTTGGTTCGGGGGAGGGGGAGGGCTGAAAAACTTTGCTCAATTTAAAGTCAAGTGTCAACGCAAACTCCTCAAAGGGGCTCAACAGCTATCGACTCTTCAGGACCTCTTTGACTAGCAATCTTCACCTTCTGCTGCCTCTACCTCTTCCCTCTCTCTTTTCCTCCCTCTTCCCCTTTCTTTTTCTACTACAAGTTGCGCTATTTGCGCGCTTTGACATGCAAAACGCGCGCTTCATTTGACATTTTCTTACATTTTCTAGTTTTTTTCCCTCGATTTTCTTTTTTTCTCCTTAGTTGTTTTTTGTTTTTGATGGAAACGCGACCGGGATCGAGTTCTTGCTTCATGCCAACCAATTTGCTACCCCTCAAGTTCAGGTCCCGTTTTTTGCTGTTTGCTTTCTAAACCCTTTCATCAAAGGCGCCACGGCATTTTTTGCGGTTGCTGTTAATATGATTTTCCGCCAGCGCATTTCCCTTTTTTTATTATTTTTTGCTTTTCCACTCATATTCTTTTATTTGCTCTTAGTTAGCCAGATATTTTGTTTTTTTTATTCTTAATTTGGTAACTTGCTCAAATATTTAAGTCAAAGTTGTGTTTGGCAGGAAACTATGAATGGAAACGATGGAAATGAAACGAAACAATGGTTTATGAAACAATTTGGCATAATTTGATAAACTTCCTGCAAGTTCCTGTCAACTACAACCAATTAATCAGTCATTTATATTTACAATCTCTGGTTTTCGTATCTGGAACGCTTAAAATGAAACGAAACGCTTGGAATTGAAACACTTGAACGTTGATTGGGCAACGAGACTTAAACTCTTTTTAATTACAAGCTGTCAATTATGATTTTTGACGATATCTTGCACCTTGATGTTGTCTAGGGTTACAACGCCTGTGTCAGGTGTGTGATGTGTCATGGCAACCCTGTCGAATTCAGCCGGAAATTGTCGCCTCGTTCAACCCCTTATCAGTCATAATTCTTTTGCCGAGCTAAGTAATTGGCGATGTTCCATCAATGGAGTTGCTGTCAAGTGCAAGAGGCCTAAATAAAGTCGGGCCCCGTCGTCTGGCTGGGGGATTAACTGTCACGGCAACAACCTGTCAATATGCTACCCCCGAACCCTTCAGCTACCCTTTCAATACCACAAAATGAAGTGTGCAAGGAAGAGAGAGAGAGAGAGAAGATCTCGGCTTGTATAAATAAGGAAATCAATTGTTATGCCGACCAACGGCAGCAATTGGCATTAATCTTAACGAGAGCCAGGACTTGAAACAGGACTAGGACTAGGACTAGGAATGGAGTTATTGCAGCAGGCAGCAGTTCTCAAGTTCTAGTTAAGCTATTTGGGGCGTGGCAGACAGAGAGAGAGAGAGAGAGCTCAGAAAATGGGACAATGCGCTTTGGAAATGAAATGAATTCAGATGCCTGAATCGCATCGGGAGCAGAGAAAGCACAACAACAGCCAAAGCCAAAGCCAAAAGGGAAGACAAAGTTGAAGCTAAGGACGAGCAGCAGAAAGGAGAGAAGAACGATGCCAAAGTACAGTCAGCGAGCGTGGAAAACAACGGCGGCCATAAAGACGTCTGCTCCAGCTTGTGGGTGCGGGGGGAGCAGGAAGCAGGCAGCGGGGGAAGGCAGAAGCTGAGCTGCTGCTGCTGCTGCTGATGTAAACAGCGCTCCCCCACCACCCACCTCCTATCTTCTGTGCTCTTCCCACACAGACGACATGCTTGTGACTCGACATCTGCCCTAATCATCAGTCCACTCCCCTTCCCCCGCCCAAGTAAAGCACCCCTTCCCCCCTTCGCACTCCTCTCTCTCCGCGCGTTAGTTTCATGAAAGCTTTTAGTTGTCTGCAAAATTTTCGGCGCCCTTTTTTTTCCTGCTCATCGTGCGTGTGTAGTGTGTGTGTGTGTGTGTTTGTGAGTATTTTTGGGGGTTGAATTTTTGGGTTCAGTGATAAGCACCAAGACAGGCGCACAGACGACAAGGAGAGCATGCTTCGCTCTGTCTCTCTGACTCTGTGTCTATGTGTGTGTGTGTGTGTGTGCGAGAGCTGTAAGCAGGGCATTGCACTTTTAGCTCCACACTCCACACACCTTCCACACTCCACACTCCATCATCCACAGCCCACACTCCACACTCTCCTCGCTCAATCCACATTCGACGCTTTCGCATCCCATTCGAATTCCACGCTGCTCTCAAAGAGTTGCAAAAGCTCTTTTGTTACTTTATGTTGTTGTTTTTCTTTTTTTTGTTGTTCTTTCAGTTTGTTTTTACCGCTCTTTTTTTAGTTTTGGGTATTTTTGGGCATTTGCTTTGGCAGCGCTTAGTGCTATTCGTGAGCGTAAATTTATGCTGTGATATAATTACAAGATAAGCTTGGCAAGTCAACGGCGCACAGAGTTGTCGCAGGTGTCGTTTTGTTTGGTGATGAAAATATACTCCTGCTCCTTATCCTTGTGAATGAATCCTTGGGAAGTTAAGTAGTGAATAGAAGACTACTATAAGAAGTAGTAGTGAGATATTTACTAGGTGTGAAAAGGACAGATAGAGCGAGAGAGAGTGAGATAGACTGAGACTTGAAGTCGACATCAATTTTTGAAGCTAAAAATACACATATTTAATTTAATATACATTTTTAGAAATACTAGAAATACTTGGAACTCGTAAATATCCTGAAACAAAATAAATGTATAAATAAATTATATAAATATATATAAATAAAGATCTTTGCTATAATTCTAACTGCACTAAAATTGAACAAATTTCCGTGTGTTAAAATGTATTATTTTTATTTTAAGAGTTATTTGGTAAATTTATTTTTATTTAATTTAATTAAATTTTACAACAATATTTTAGAAGTTATAGATTCAGTTAATGCTCCTAGAATTAAGCTAACTTACTTATGAATTTGCACAGTATTTACTTTTAAATGAATGCAACCATTGTTTTAAGCAACGTTGACAACCCTGGCAAGCATGCAACAGTGGGCCACTAAAGGACAGTTTCCTATTCATACTCATACTTCAGTTCTTTCGGAGATACTCACACTCAGATTCATTCAGATCTATCGCATTACGCTTACATTTACAGTTGCAGTTACAGTAACAATTACAGTTATGAGTACATTTACAGTTACATGGCCTCGTGAAGGATTCAGAGTAAAAGGCGCTCAGGAAAACGGACAACATTAAGTTACAATGCGAACAGAGGGAGGAATGAAGCGGGAAGCGAAACGTGTGGGGAGCAGGAATGTTGTGGCAACTGAAACAGGAGTGGAAGGAGTAAGGGCGGGAGAGGGGAATGGGGAATGGGGAGATAGGAGGTCGAGCAAAAGCCGAGCGATTTCCCGCGCAGCAGCAGCAGCTGAAAATTGTTGTGCAAGAGAAAACAGGGAACAAGGGAAAAATATCGATTGGTTTTTTCTTTTTTGTGTGTTTTGTTTTGTGTTTTTCTATTTTTTGGATGGGTGGGTGGGTGATGAGGTGAAGAGGGGGAGAGGGGACTGGAAAGAGGCCTGTTGGAATTTCCGTGTTGTGTTTGCTTTGTGGCCAGCAGCAGGAGGCAGGGGCAGGGAGGAATAGAGGAAGGAAAGGAGGTAGGTAGAGGCAGGAGGTCGCTGTGTGCGTATTCGTTGACTTTGGCGCGAATTTTCGATTAATGAAAACGCGCGCGCTCACAAATTTCCATCAACGTTGTTGCAACAACGGAACAAGAGAAAGCCATGGGGCAGCTGCAACAATAACAACAAAGAGCTGCACGTCTGTCAAATGATGCTGCCGATGCCACGGGCCATGTGGCATGTGGGGCAAGGAGGCAGACAGAAGGGGAATTGGACACATTCCAACTGCGCTTTCAACTGCCAACGATGGACGCCCGGCGAGCAGAGAAATCACACAGACTCCACAAAACGTTGTGGGGATAAAGAACTCGCGAATTGAACAACAACAACAACAACAGCAGCAAGAACAACAACTGCAACAATAACGGAGAGAACAAGGCGAACAACGACAACAAAATCTGGCAGTCAGAAATGCTGACATTTTCCCAGCGACAGCTGTCAAAAGGACGAAATGCCAAGGGAAGGACATGGCGATATGGATAGGGATAGGGATACATGTACATATATGTGGATATGTATGTGAATATGGATGCGGATACGGATGTGGCATCAACTGAGGCTACTTTAATGTCTT
Source organism: Drosophila suboccidentalis (assembly GCA_037043435.1). NCBI lineage: Eukaryota > Metazoa > Arthropoda > Insecta > Diptera > Drosophilidae > Drosophila > Drosophila suboccidentalis. The sequence goes on from JBAMBK010002320.1 coordinate 1,161,935, forward strand.
GCGGTAGGTTTCGTTATTTTCGGGCCTGCGTCTCTCGCTCGTTATGCAAATTTTGTTGATATGCCATGGCGAACGATAACGATTATGTAAAAGTTTTTTGCATGGTTAAAACGATTTTAATACTCACAGTTTATGGGATTCCCCCGATCCCAGTTTACACATGGGAGCAATCCTCGTGCCTCCTGCCACTTGAGTCCAAAGAGAACTGAGGACTTTTCATGCTAGCTGATTATGACATGCCTAGGAATGGCCACTGGGAGGCACGTATGAATTAGGGATGGGACTGGGGTAGGGGTAGGAGTAGGGGCTGGTAGGGGGTAGTAGGGAGCAGTAGGGGTTGCAAGGTTCACTTAAATTGTTTGCTTATAAATAAAGCAGGCGACTATTGATTAAAATTGCGCTTTAAAAATTCATTAAATGGTCGCTTAGTTCAAATTGTACACCAGACACACACACACACACATACATACACACACACACACACATTTGCATACATACAGAATGAGCTTCATGTTAAAGATGAGCTTTGGGGTTGCCTCATTGCGGTTTTTCCGGGTGCACATGTTGAATGTTGCAAAGGCTTTAAACGCCGCAAAAATATGCCGAGAATTTATGGAAGAGCGGATGGAAAATCTGTTCAAAATCTAAAGCGTAAAATATAACGAAATTCTATAGAAAGTTATGTAATATTAAAAGATTCTATAAATATATATATCAACGATTTTATCACTAATAAATTTTTCTATATTACAATTTTAAGTCGTAATTAATCATTAGGAACTTCATTTGTAAGAAAAAAAAACATAAAAATGGCTTTTTTCTGTTATTTGAAATTTATTTTATAAAAAAGGTGAATAAATGCAAAAAGATATTTAAAAAATAGAGATTAATTTGTAAGAATGAGGATAAAAAGGGGAATCCGATAAGGAAAATTTAAAAGCTAAACCGACAAGCTGTTTTAAATCTCATAAGTCTATGCTTTCTTCAGTTTCTCAACGGTTATAAAACATATTTCTATAATATATATTATAATTTACTTTACTTTCCCTTAACTTAATAGAATCCATATAATGTTTCGTTTATATTATTTAAGCTGATATAAACTACACCAATAATTACTGGATTTCACAAAATAAAAATAATTTCGAATATTATAAATTTCTATATCTTTAAAAATTTACATTAAATATCTAACGTATTTTCTAAGCAAATCCAGGAGAAGTCGATCTGTCATTTAAGCTAAACATCCATTAATTGAACCCAAAAAAGTCCAACATTTTGGCAGCCTTGTTGTCTCTATAATTCTTTTGAAAATTCCCAAATTCTTAACTTAATTGCACTCTCAACTCTATATCTCAGCAAAGTGTATTTGCCCCTGCATTTAAGAAAATTTACTTATTGCTCAACAAAATTTGATCGATGTCTTGTGATTTACTGAATGAAAAGTGTTTCAATGAAATGTTGTTTTTGATTTCCCGCCCACCAATGGAATTTTCATGGGTCGCTTATCAGCTCTGATAAGTGAAATTCCCCCAAAAGGCAGACGGAAGATATGAAGAAATTCATTGAGGAAAAGAAACTTTGTGTGGAAATAACGAAAAAATGTCAATAATCAATTTCAACGATGATAAGTTATCGAAGTAGCTCGTAATTGTAACTGTATCTACAGCTGTGTAACGGTACACTGTAAGTGCACCCACAGCTGGGTCTGGAATTCCGGGGATTAAAGGGGGAATGGAACTTGGACTGAGGCTGAGACTGAAACTGGCAAGTGGATGGATTTGACATTATCTGCAATAAAGATTACAAGTTGACTTCTTGTTTGGCTTTGGCTTTGCCTTTTGACTGCATGTCATAAAAAGGTTTTATGATGCCGACGTCAATGGAAGGAGGAGCATGAAAAGATGGTGGAGAAAGGGGCGAAAGAAGGGAGGAAGGCAGAGGGAGGAGCGCCTGCAGGTGCCCCCAAAGACGAATTTGTTGCATGTCTTTCGCCTCGATTCGTTTTAGAGCTGTGATTATATTATCTTGATTTACGTTTACATTTTTTTTAGTGGCACTTTACCCCCCCTCCCCACCACTCCCCTCTCTTCCATCAACAAGTGAAAGTGCAACGTCATGGCACTAGATGAACGAAGAGCAAATGAAGTGAGCAGTGGGAGTTTGTTTGAGAGAGTTTGAGGTCGTTACAGACAATTTCTGGCTTATCTTTTATTTGCATTAAAAAATATTTACACAGCACTGTGAATGAAATAAACTGTGAAAACTGTTATGGAGTTGGAGCAGAGAAAGGGGAAGGGGCAGAAAAGCGATAAGAAGAGGCTAAGGAAAACCGTCGAAAAGTGTAGTAGAAAATAAAGCAAAGGTTTTAATAACAAAATATGCTGGTAACTCGAGGATAAACGAGCGGAAAAGTTAAAAAGTGCCCAGTTGGAGGGTTACTCAAATGAAGAAAAGTTCACAGGAAAACCAAGAGAAAAGGAAGACAATTTCATGCGATATTGCATTTTCCAAGTGAAAGAAAAACAATTTGATGCCCGTCACAAAACAGACACCTTAATATAAATGTTACAAATCATTTGGGCATATTCTATTTTAAGATTGATAGATTTAGATCAACAGCTGATGTGGAGAAACAGGAACTTAAAGTAAATTGTAGGATTTCTGAATACTAGAAACAATTACTATAATATTAAGGAGGCTTTAGCTATTTTCGATATTTTCAAAAATACACATCTTTACCAAATATTAACCAATATCCAAGTAGAAGGTCGATTCAATCAACTTATGACCTATAAATTGATTCTGCATCTAAATATTGTTCATTTTGGGGAATTAAAATATTTTCAAAATTTCCCTATTTTTCTATACTTATATTGTATGTTTTGACTGATTTTTCTAAAAAATGTCTTTCTAATCATTTCATTTAAATATTTTAGAAATGTATCTATTATTTTTTATACTTATTCACATAAAAAATAATAATATACCATTTTCGAACCAACATTGACTTTATTTCTTTTGCTATAAAAATGATCAAAAATTGAAAAAAGTTATCCAATGTTCAATAAAATAATTCTGTTAATCTTCTTAATGCAGATAATTGAGCTTGCAGCCATAAAGTCATGTTTTCATTCGATTTCCTGTCAATTTGAAATTGTTCCTAGGCAAAGTAGAACAACTTGCGGGATAATTAGATTAACTATTGGCAAATAAAATTGTGTGTGTTTTTAACGTTTATTTCCATTTACTTTACCCAACCAATTAAAATGTTCTCTCCTCATATTCCCAATGCTTTTGTTTTGTCTTCTTCGTCGCCGTTTCTCAATCATTAAAATCGCCCAGTTGGGAAATTGTGTGTTGAACGGGGAAAACTCTTCGATATGGAAGCCCTCGAGGGCAGCCGAGACAATGACAGCACTTAGAGACATCAAAAAGCGATGCAAAAGTCTCTCAAAGGCAACCAGTTGGCATTTGTCTCTTCCTCTTTCTGCTCCCACTGCCAACCATAATGCCAAATGCGTCGCCCTTTTCATTTAATATAAAGCAATTTTCCTCTCAAATTCACTTCAATAAACAATTTTAGGCAGACATACATACACACACAAACACACACACACACACACATATGCACAGATCAAAAGCAAACAAAAGCGCGACTTTTGAAAGGTCCCACCGTGAACTTAACCTCGCACCACAGCACCACCCACTTCTCAATTACACACAGCACCACAATTGAACTAAAAGTAGGTGGAATTGTTTAACGGCGATAATTAGGCGCAACTGAACCAATCATTTTCATATCATTTTCCATTTTCACCGACTGCAAAGGGATTTGAAGGAGGGAGTTTCTTTGAACAATTTAGAAATATCAAGAAGTCAACATTTGATAGTATTTAAATTTCGGTTTTATGTTAAGAAAGTCAAGAAATTCCTAGAATCATAGCTGAAATGTTTTTTATTAACTCCATTGTCACTTAAATGCATTTATTTCTACACTCAGCAAAATGTAGAACGATTCGAACTACCAACAAAAGTTTCAAAATTAATTCTGTTTCGTTCCATAACGTTTTAAGATCGATTATATAATAATTAAGGGTAGAAGAAACTTATTTACCAAGAAAGTATTTTATTTTTAATTTAAATCATATTATTTTTATTCTCTTCACACTAAGCATCTCCTTTTGTCCCTTTAATGAATTTATGTCTGTGCATATTTCTAAATTTTAGCTTAATCTTCATTTTTCTAAATTCTAGATAATTTTAAAAAATTACCCATTTGTAGTGTTACTTTAATTCCTTTTCGAACTATAATCTATCACTTGATTTCATTACAAAATTCATGCTTCTTAAGACTCGATCTCCATGGTCAGATTATTTCATCAGTTTCCAAATTGACATTGGTTTTGATATTCTTCATGTTCATTTCTGTTCATATAGTAAGCTTTCAATTGTCATTCCCACGCACTCTCTATTTTCCAGGGTATTTGATTAAGTGGCAGATCTTCCGTTTACCCACTCGTCTCTTCGTCCTGTCGGTTTCTCTTCCTGCTGTCCTCTCTTCCTGCTGTCCTGTCATTTCTTTGGTGCTTGCTCGTGGCAATTATTGAAAATTGTCAACTGTGAAAACAACGCATGATTCACAGGATGCGATGCTGCGACAGGCGAATTGACAGGCTAGGACAAAGCAGACAACGCGTCCTTAAATGATGAATGGGTGGAAAATGGGAGGGAGTGAAGGAGCAAGGAGTGGGTAGAGGATTGGGGATTGAGGGGTTGGAGGGGAGTGTAGGGACTAGTTGTGGAACTGGCGCAAACAACGTCAGACAAGTGGCAACTGCTTGGCCTCGACATGACTAACAAGAAAGTCGCCCAGAGTCCTTAGTCCTTTAGTCCTTCGTGCCGAGTCCTTGGTCCGGGGTGTGAGTGTGTGTATGTGAGGTGTGTGTGTGTGGTTGGCTCATTGTGCTGTCGCTGACTCGTTGTCTGTCTCAAGTGGGAAAAACTGTGAACCGTTTATAAAGCACACACACACACATTGACATACACACACACACACACACACACAAACTTGACCCAATTCGTGGGCACATTGTGCGTGTGTTTATCCTTGACGCTGGTGAAAAATGGCGTTTATGAAGCGCTTATTGTGTTTGAATTGTGGCGCCCGCTTTTGGAGCTGCTTCCGTTTCCGCACTTGAATGGCGTGCGCCACAATGGACACACCAACTACCCTCCCCTAACCCCCCTGCCCCCTGTCAACCCCCTCCCTTGTCACATTTGTTGCTTTTGCTGTTGTGTTTGGCATGCGCCGTTGCCTTTGTCCAGTTTTTGTCGCACGCTTCATCCCCCTGCCACTTCCCCCAACTCCACAACCTCCACTCCAGTGGCATCCGTAGCATTTTACGCATCTATGGGCCTACCCCCCACCCCCCTATCCCCCTCCATCCTCTCTGCTGGACACTTTGACAGCCACCGGAAAACGGAAGCGGAAATTTCGTGCCCATGCGTTTTCATTTTTCGTGTTGACACCCCAAAGGGGGCGGAGGGGGAAGGAGAGCGGCGAGCACACATGTGTGTGGTGTGTGGTGGTTATTTGTGGTATAGATTGACCATCCCTCCCCTCAGTTTACTTGCCCCCTTTTCCTCCCCTTGCCGCCTTCTTCGTTTCTTCCCACGGCATAAACAAGTTTTAACAAGACATTGAAAAGCAAACCGCAAGTGCTTCGAGCACAAGTTTTGTGGGTGAGTTTTCCGTTTTCTCTGCTCGCTTTTCACTTGAAGGGAGGGGGGAGGATTGAAAGTCGCTTTTAGAAATTCCAAACACGGCCAGGTCTTCCATTTTATTTTTTTTTTTTTTTTTGAAATTTTTGTAAACTTTTGTTTCGATCTATTTCGTTTGATTTGTGGGCCTGTCTCGTAGCAGGCCAAACAACAGGGTGAGGGGGGAGCAAGGAGGGGGAGTGGTGGCTTAGGACGAAAGCAAGTCTTGTCTGAGACACCCTATACGTACGATCCCAAATTGGGTCATGTGAATTGACAGCAAAGGTTTGTCAATGTAAACAGGCATAACAGGAAAAGCTAACTTATATTTAGCCTGTTTACTTTAAAATGTTTTATTTATTTTTTAAATTGGGATGTATGATTAATATTATCTGGCCAACTTCTAAATTCTAAATTCTGAAATATTTTAGTTTTACTTAAATTTTAATTTCACTAAAAGAATAGCTTACATTTTAATCTGTCTATTCACATTTATTATCTTTTAAAAATCTATTCACATTCTGCGCCATTTAACTCTCTATTGCTCTCATCTTTTTAAACACTTTCCTTAAACGTTTCATCATTTAACTATCATTGCTTTAAAATCAATAGTTCAACTTCCCATTTCCCCAGTTCTTATCCAGCTGTCAAGTCTGATTACAGCTCATTCCCAGTCTCCAACATGCCGATTCCCTTATCATCCTCTATTCTGTTCCCTCCTCGTCCTCTTTTCCGTCTCCTTCTCCTTCTCCATCTCAGTCTCAATCCATTTCAAGAAATTTTTTAATAAAATGTAAATTATGCGTCCTCGTTTGATAAATGTCCATTGAAAAAGTTTTTTAGTTCAATGTGTTGCCTTTGTTTTTGCCTTTTTTACAATGTGTCTGTATGTGTGTGTGTGTGTGTGTGTTTTATGTGTGTGGTTTTCTGTGGTTTTTCAGTGGCTCCAATATTTTATGCATAGTTGACACGAAATGCGTAACAAATCGTTTCAAAGTCGATGCTTCTGCCACGGCATTAAATTTATAGTTCTTGCCCCACCCTCCGCCCTTGCACACGTCAGGGGTGTAGAGGGGTGTAGAGGGGTTGCCACTCAGAGGGGGATGAGGGAGAGGTTGTCGTAGATGCTGCCTGGCAGATCTGATGGCCATTCCCATTGTTGTTGTTGCTGCTGGCGCTCAAATCAAAAATAAATAAATATAAAACCAGTGACAGGCAGCTAGAAAGCTTGTACGGGGGTGCTGTAGAAGGCAGAGAGGGGAGTTGTGAGTGGCGGGAGGGTAATAAGGGAGGGGGTTAAGGGGGAGATACGTGGATAACTAGAAGCAGCTGGGCTAATAAAAAGCGAATTTGCATTGAGTTTCCACGCACGTCTCGCATGAGAAATGCAGAAAAAGACAATGAAGATGTGAGTGATAGACTTTTGAATACCCTAGAAAAAAATTACAGCTGCAAATACCCTACAAAACCTGATTTTATTATGTGGGAATATATTCAGATAGCGATTTAAAAATAATTAGCTAAATTCGAGATGCTGTTGTAGATTTTGGAATACCCTGTAGTAAATTTCGTTTTTATGTCTCACTATCTGTCCTCACTGTCCTCCATGGTCACTTTATAGTTTATAGTATATTCTTCACAATTACTTTATTTATGGAAAACTAAAAACTTACTTTTCGCATCTTTGGCGATTAAAATTTAAATTAAATGTTCCACCATTGTCATTTTAATGTCGAACTAAACTTGCTTTTATTCATAATATTTATTCTGTTCATTTAGTGAGTACTATCCTAACTATTACGGTCTAAATCCTCTTTAACATTTTAATATTTTCTCTGATTTATTAAATATAACCTTTCCTTATCCGATCTCATCTGTACTTTTAACTAAATCTTATACTCTTCCTAACATATCAAAGAGCATCAGCTCAGTACACTTTACCCGGTTCCTTGTCCTGCTCTTCCCCTTCATTCTTTACCTCAACCAAAGTTCCCAATTTGTGTATCATCAAAAAAAAAAAAAAAAGTAAAGAACAAAATGGGCCATCAGCAAAGTTGGTTTCATTCGGTTTTGTTTACAAACAAAACGTTGCGACCAAACAAAAGCAAACAAATCTCCAAAGCTAACCATGTCCCCCCCACCCCTTACCCCTTTTTATTATCCACTCTTCAATCTGCTTTCTTCTCTCTGAACACAGTGTTTAAACCACAAATCGAGTTGCCCAAAAAAATGCAACTCTGCATTTGTCTGCGCGCCTTTTCGGGGCGTTCAATTTGCGCGCCAAATGCAGATAAGGCAGAGACAGAGACAGAGAAGGGAAGACTGAAGGGAGAGGCAGACAGGGCGGGGGAGGGGGAGGGGGCAACAGCATTGGCCTCGCTGCTGGATATCGGGTTACAGCGCCAGATTCTCCCCAAGCTCCGCAATTCTCGCTTTTAATTGAAAATGCCCGTGCGAGGCGTCGTCGTCGTCGTCGGAGCTCGTAACTTGACATCGAAGTAGGCGACAGTGGCAACTGGAGAGTGTGGAGTGTGGAGAGAGGAGAGGGGATGAGGGGTAGGGGAGGCAGCTGTAACTGTGGCATCTGCGGCAGCGCACGTGCAACGGCTTTTGTCAAAGTGTCGCCACGTCGACGTTGCAAATTTCGCGCTTTTGGCGGGAAACTTTTGTAAACAGGCCGCAGTTAAAGTTTCCTCCTCCCCTATCCCCCCTCCAGTCTGTGGGCTTCATATTTATTCACGCCAACGTGGACAAATGAAGCAGACTATACAGTGGCGGAGGGGGAATGGTAAAGAGAGAGGGGGGGTGAAAAACATGTCAGATTTTATGAAACCCAAACATTTGGTCGGTTCATGTGAACCCACGCTAATCCATTTTCGCAAACAGACAGAGACAAGGGAAGGGAGAGGGGAGTGGAGAGTGGGGAAAGAGAAGCAATTGGAGAGGGAAGACGTAGGGGAATTCAACAGAGACAGCTACAGAAAAGAGTAAGGAAAGAGGTAGAGAAAAATCAGGGGAGGTGGGGTTAGGTCTAATGCAAACAGATCTGGCGTTATCATTCAGCGAAAGGAAGGGGAAGACGGGGTAGGGGTAGGAGTAGGGGGGTAGGAGTAGGGTCTGGGATCTGGTCTGAAGTCTGGAGTCTGGTCTCCGGTCTGGGTGGCGACCGGTTAGGTAAGCCGACGACCATTCGCCGTCTTTCTCATTCGCATTCGGCGAAATTAGTTTTATGCAAATGCTGAGCACATAAATTTGCTCTATAAAAACTTGAGGACACACTAGACGCACAAAGGGGTTAAAAGGGGGAGGGGGGGTTGAAAGGGGAAGGGGATTGCATACAAAAGCTGGTTGCAATTGGTGACCAATACGACTTGGACTTCCACTTTCGCCTTGATGTCTTTTGCGGCAAATAAATATATATGTATATGTATATGTATTACTTTGTGTGGCCAGGTGGGCAATCCAGGTGTGGAGTTATTGTGAGACCCACAAAGCCGATGAAGATGATAGGATAGGATAGGATAGGCTAATACTCGTATTGGATTGAAAGAGTCTGTGGAAAAGTGAAATGAACTCGGCTGAGAGTGTTTGATTATGCAATTGAGGAAAATGCTTTTATGTGAATCGATTGATCTATTAGTTTAAAGACTTGAATAACTTCATCAATCTTAGACTCTTCTGAGAATAACTAATTCTGTATTTAGATCTCCTTTTTAATATTAGAGTCTCTCATAAGAAATACGATATATTTCTTGACCTGGTTCATGAGATTTTAGTATTTATATTATTTTAAACGTAATTTTTTATTAGAACAATATAGATTAAAAGGTAAGAAAGTTCAATAGTTCGTCTCAAATTAACAACTTTTGGGATTTTACTATAAAATACTCGCTGTAAAAACCTTCAATTCTAGTATATATTTTGAAATAAAAATCAATGAATAACTCATACTTTAAAAAATCCACAATTATTACACTATCATAGGAACTATCTTCCCTTTTACATATTTGAAAAGTCTTTTGCCATCTTCCGTTTACTCAACGTTTTCCTACTGTATCAATTCGGTAAGCTGTCATCATAAACAGCTCAAAGTTCAATTCAATACCAATTTCAATTCCAATTCCCTTTAAAGAAGCACTAAATCTACCCTCCCCGCCTGCTGTCTTTGCACTCGTCGGGACTAACCCAGTTCCAAGTGAGATATCAGAAATCTAAACAGGCATCCAGAGTCATAAATCAGCTGATGTCTCATAATTCAGTGCCCGAAAGGCCACGGAGAAGGAGAGTAGAAAAAGGCAGTGGGTGTAGTGGAAAAAGGAAGCGGAGAAGTCGGAGGAATCGAACGCATTTGGAATTCCATTGCTAAACGATCGTTTAGCGAGTGGAATGGGAATGGGGACGGAAAGGAATTGGAGGACACACGCACAGATAATAATTCAGCGAGAAAGAAGGAGGAGAAGGAGAAGATGAAGAAGGAGCAGTTGGTCACCTTGTGAAGTCAATAATAGCCAAAGTGAAGTTGTTGTTGGTGCGTGTGTGTTCCATGTGTGTGTGTGTGTGTGTGTGTGTGTTGGTGTGTGTGTGTGGCAAGCAGCCTGTCGACAGCTGAGTTATCGCTTTGTTTACATGATAATGAAAATGCAACGCGGAGTGTGAAACTCAAATCGGAGTGAGGCACGCAACGAATGTCACGTACGCACTTCAAACGTTGACGAACACATGAAAAGAGAAGGGGAATAGGGATGGGTGGGGGAACCGTTGCGACACCCCCTTCCCCGTCCATGCCTCTCACCTGCCACGTCTTGAGATTAACACGTCCACCTGGAGCGCATCCATCACATGGATTAATGCGGCGATTTGACACGAAATTGGGGCGACCAGAACGGAACCTGGAACATCCCAGATAATCTACGTGTGAGAGAGAAAGGTAACACTGTACACTGTACAGTCTACGGTTCTTCCCCCATTTCACTTTCCCAATGTTTGACCAGCGATTGTGTTATCAGAATTTGTTCATTTGTGTTGGTTTTTTTTTTATAAAATTTTCCAATAAGAAAATTATTTATTAATCTCCCATTTCTTACAAAATTAACTATTTGTGCTTTATGAATGATTAAGCGATTGACTAAAAAGATTAATAGTTTCTATTTATGCCTGAATTTGGGAAATATTTCAAATTAGATGGGAAACTGTTTTATGAACTATTTTAAATTTCAAATTACTTTTCAAAGATCTGTCAACATTATTTAGATCGGAAAATATCAGGGGAGCCACAGAAATCGCTTTCGCTTGAATTTCACTTAAATTTGCATGAAAATTAAGTGAAATTCAAGCGAAAGCGATTTTTGTGGCACCCCTGTATATGTTATTTTCGAGTTAAATAAAGTATTTTTTAAAGTTGTTTGGCTCAAATTTCTATTATAACTTGTAAATTTTTCAAATTTAATAAAAATCATTACTTTATCTAAAAAGTAAAATACCCAAAAGGAACAATAAGCGATAATTTAACATAAATAACATAAAATCTAAGCTTTCTTAAATTACAGTTTTATGCCAAATATTAGTTTTAAAATAAGGTTTGATTCTAAAACTTTTCCAGCAAATTATTTTTAAGAAAAATTGTTTATTTTATTTAGATTATTAAAAATAAGTATTTATATTTGTAACTATTGTATAATTTTTTATTTCGATTAACAGCACATTAATTTCAAACTGTACTTATTTAAATGTCCAGCAGTGTGTGTATAAAAGTCACAAATTTCTTGCCAGATCGTCAAATCTGGTTGACCATTTCGGCCTATTAAAAAGGAAGTGAGTTTCCAAGAAGCAGATCTGCGTACTATATGAGTATTACCAAAAAAAAAACAATTCCCAGATGTTGTTATTTGAGAGAGAACCAAGATGTTGTTCCAAGTAAATGCCTATCGAATGGACTATCGCGATATATCGCCAACATATGTATGTATGTATGCCTATCGGCGGTGTAATTCCAGAATGTTCTGCTCGCTACACGCACAAAGCAGCGACACACACACACACACACGCACAGAGCGCAGTGGCAATCTGCACAACAACAACAACAAAGCGCCGTCAACAGTGTCTACTTCTTCTTCTTCTTGTCTTCAGTTTTTGTTTTTATTTCGCTTTTCGTTACGAGACCTTTTACACGCGCGCACACAGGCACATAGACATACCGTCTGCTGCCTACCCACCCCGTCACCCCTGTCCATACACACACACACACATGGACAACCATTAAAACGTTGTAAAATTACAACAGCGAACGGCGAAGCACAAGTGAAATTGGCACGAGGCGCTTCGTCGGCTGCTATTGTGAAATTCTCATTCCACGCACACACACACACACACACTCTCATACATACAGAGAGCAGCAGCACAGAGAGAGACTCGCTCAGACGCACACAAATTATAATTGTTTGTTATTCTTTTGTCTCGCTCGCACGCTGGTTATCGGATTTCAGAAAGGCACAGAAGAAGCAGCAACACAACGCAACGCAACGGAGAGGCAACTGAAAAAATACTCAAATACCAAATACTACTGCATACTACTACGAAAACAAAAACAACAACAACCACCACCATCAGCGAGTTGAGTTCAGTTCAGTTCAGTTCGTTCTCTTTGGCTCTCGCCCCATCTCTGTCTATCTGTACACATGCACACAGCGACAGAAACGAGGCCCCAACCATTCCATTCATCGTTGGGGCATCGCGTAGTAGAGCGAGACAGAAGACCAACAGAGAGGCGAGTGCGAGTACAGACGCCGCCACCGCCGCTGTCGACGCCGCCGCCGCAACGAAGAAGAAGGAAAACAAAATTATTTACGATTTATTTTGATCCACCGCTTGTCGACGAGGGGTTTTTATGTCAGCGGCAAGTCGGGGTTGCCTGACTCGAATGGGAATGGAAACACAGCGGGTACAGTTGGCAATGGCACGCAGAGAGTGCGCGCGAAAACCGTAAGAGAGCGTCGTGAAATGAATTGTGGAACGTAAGTGTTCATTTGCCAGCTACTCTTCTGGCCCATTGCCGTGGCATTCCTATGAGGAAACAAAATGGCAAACGAACACGCGGTTAGTGCTCTCTTTCACTATGCATACACTTTCGTAACAATGCGAGAGAGTGCGCTCTTGCGCTTGCCTGCTCTGTTTTTGCTGGCATTCTGCCTCTCCCCACTCTAGTTCGTTACAAACTGCTTCTTCTTGCGCCGTCGCTGTCGCGGCTGTTGTTGTTTTTTGTTGTAAACTGTACGCGAATGGTATTTGTTTTTGTTATTGTTCGTATGTACTACGTACGTTTAACGTACCGTTTGTAAAATGATCAAATTTTCCTCTGTTTCCCATCGTCATTTTCAAATCCCCTTCCATCACGAGTTCATAAAATTGGAAATGTAAAGTTTATTGGCGCGCTTTTTGTCCCCCTACAAGGTGTGTACACATTGAAAAGTTCTACGGAAAAGGGCGTTAGGGTGGGGGGGAGTCTTTTGTCTCTCTCCCTCTCTCACCTTCTTTAGCTGCTCTTAAAATGCACTACAAATCAAAATAAACAATTCTCGTGCTCCTATTTTCTTCTCAAAGTTGAATGAACCCCGCCCGCCTTCAAGGGGGGCGAAAATCTTCCATGCTTCTAAAGATAAAATTGATGTTGTTGTTCCTAATGATGATGATAATGATTAAGTTTTCAAATACTCCACATAAGCCCATAATTTAATGGGGCGTGGCATGTGAAAAGGTAACGTTATCTATTTTTATAAATGATACGATTTGAATAAATGAACGTGAAATGAACTCATAACAATCTGCAACGAGCGATACCGTTACATGCGAGGGGAGGGGTAACTGCCAGATAAGATACAACACAAGGACTTACAGTTTGTCAAGTAATTGTTTTGACAAAATAAAAAACTCCTTATTTTTTCAGTTTTTTATATTATATTGTGAATCTTTAATAAAGTAAAAATTATTTTTTAAAAATAAATAATTGAACTATGCATTTATTCTTTGTCAGAACAATTACATGACTCACTGTACTTCCATAACTTGGCTCATAACTCAGCCTGACTTCTAGTTTATTATAAACAAAATCGTTTGAATATTTATTAGCACTAAAAGACACAAAACGAAAAAGCAAAAAAACACTAAAAGAAATCAATCAAAAACAACCCTGAACAAAAAAGGAATAAAGAAGAACAATAATATACGAATATTGAGAGACAATAGCAACAATAACAACGGGAAATATAAATACAATATAAAAAAAGTAAAGAAAGGAAAGGAAAATGAAAGCAATGAAATGTGCGTGATGAGTGCCTGAATGTAACTGTAAATTGGGGAGTTCACTAAAGCAACTGTAACTGTAACTGGAATAGGGAGGGGTGGCGAAAGATGGAGGAAAACTGGAGTGGGAACGTGGAATTGACACTGGAGGGCGCTGAATGCTCAAGTGTCGTTTTCTTTTTTAGTTATCCAGATATTGAAATATTTTCCAATAATAATGTAAAAAACAATAAATAATAAATATTATGTAAATAATATGAACCGAAAAAGACTTTCTCTTATTTATTTAACTATCTATATTTTTATCTAAATATATCTAGATCGATTTGTCTACATACATATCAAACTTCTTAGCTCATCTGCTTTCTAGCTACGAAATCTATCTGTCTTTATCTACCCCACAAGTTAATCCACTGTAACTTCCCACTCTCACTTCCAATGCACACACACTCGCTCACACACACATGCATTCGCACACATACAATTTCAGATTTTGCTTTGTGTGCTGTTCCAAAGTCCAATTCCGACTTGGCGCGTTTTTTGCGTCCATTCATTTCCAGCTGCAGCTTCAGTTACAATTTGCAGCTGTTGTTGTTGTTGTTGTTATTGCTGTCTTGCTGTCTTTTCTGCTTTGTTATCTGCTTTGGCACATTGCATAACGGTTTATTAGCGAAGGCTGTTAATAAAACAACAACAACAACTGCAATAATAACAACAATAAACAAACAGATGCCGAAGCACGTTTCCAACAAATTTCCAATGCCAAATTTATTTTAAAGTTTTTATTTTAAATTATTTATTTTATACTTTTTGATCTTAACTTAACACCAAAAATAAAAATTAACAATAATAAAAATTATATCCAATTCTTTATAATATTTTTCTTTTGAATAATTTTATTATTTTTGCGGTATTTTTCCGACCCGCATTTTGATAGTTATTATGAATTTACGCAATTTTGTATGCAAATTTGGCATTATAATTATTTTTTTAATGTTAAGTCGTTTGTGTGTTTCCAGCAAACAGATTATCATTAAAAACGCCAACTTTCTGTATTCTCCATTACAGCGAAAAATGTATAAAAATAAATCATCAACGAAATTCGCAGAAATTCATTCGGTTGAAACAACAAAAACAATAACAACAAGTCATTTGGGAAAAGCCAAATCACAATCAGTAACTGGTACTGACTTTAAGAGCGAGACAGAGCGACTGAGAGAAAGAGAGAGCAAGACTGTGTCAGAGCGAGAGAAAATATGAAGAATTGAATTGGAGATTTGCAGCTGGTATGGAGCTAAAAATGTATTTTTAGCTTGAACAATGATTAAATACACACAAGTGCATATTTATGTAACTGCAGTATTTTAAAAATACCAAAGAGAACTTGTTTCGTATTCCATTGAATTATCAATTGTCTCCGTCGATCGGAATCCATTAACATAGATCTCCATCTCAAACAATTAAGTGCAATCTAACATGACTTTTGAACAGATAAACTATGAAAACGCATATAAAATATATATGCAGTATTTAATTGCGACACGTGTATAGTTAGTTATAGACTAAGACTAGACTTGACTAGATTTTAATAGTAAGTTTAAGAGTTTAACTAAACGACTCGTAATCTGTCTGGATCTATTTAAAAGTCTTTTTAGACAGTGTTTGATATTTCTTCTACTGAAAAATTCGATAAATTTATTAAAAGAAATATTTAAATATATAATATTAAATTAAAGCGAACTAAAATTGTTTGTAGAATTTCATTTAATTTTTTTTCATTAAAAACTTTTTAGAAATCATTGTAAGTTCATTTCATTATACAAAATTTCGATGAATTGAAAAATAATTTTATAAGAATATAAGAAAAAAAAAAATCGATTCATATCTGAGAATTTTATTCATTTCTTCTTATGAAAAATTCAATGAATTGAAAAAGAATTTTTGGTAAATTTCGTATTATTTAAAACTTTCTGGAAAACATTGTAAGTTCATTTCATCCTAAAAATATTCGATTCAAAATTCAAAAAATTTCTTTTGATGAAAATTTCGATGAATTGAAAAATAATTTTAGTTGAATTTGTTTGAATTTCTTTTCAATTTAAAAAAAATTCGATTCATAACTGAGAATTGCATTGCCTTGCAGTCGATTGCAAAATGCAATATCATATTACAAAATGTTGTGCAAATTCTGAAATCTCCTCCAAATTTCTTGCTAAATTTAAATCCTCTTGAAATAGTTGCAGAAATTGTGATTCATTTCGATGTCTTCTTCAGTTGCTGCAATTAAGCAAAATGTCTCGAAGCTATTTGCTAGAATAGTTTTGTTTTCATTCTTTAAGTAGATTTCCGACAATCTTCGCCCCAGCCACGCCCCCTGGCAGGCCAGACATCAGCAATCAAAGGGGGCGCATTGAGACACTTCCGGGTTTATTAAGACAGATGACAAAAGATGACATGAGAATTTCTGTGTGTGTCAACGTAATTGACAGCCGAAGGGTGCGAGTCACAATACATAGAAAACAATAAATACTTTGCTGTCGAAAAATACTAGGAAAATACCAAGGCAACGGATGCACCACCTCTCTCTTTCCCTTCCCTTGGCTGTCACTTTTCAGAGGCGAACGGCAACGTTGACCAATTACTTGGAAAATGCAACAAAGTTGCAGCCAAAATGCCCAAGTTGAGTTCTCGCTCTTGGCGCAAAAAGGGGGCACAAATGTCAGCCATTAAGTGACAAGCTGAGCGGGGCAACAGAGGCGTGCAGCAAGGGGGTAAAGCGGGGGCAGCGGAGATTTGTCGCAAATTCAATTTCCGCAAACAAGAACAACAAACCGTGACACAAACTGTGACTGTGGACTGGCAACAACTGTGGCAACAAGCGAACAGCCACTAAAACCTCAATGTGCCTCCTCTCCTCACCCCCTCCACTCCTCTCTCGTCATGTTCTCTTTGCCCCTCTTTCGCTCGGTGCATCTTCCATCTCCATTTTTGGCTTTGGTGTTAATTGCTGTCACATGGCAGGCGACAAACCAAAAAGGATGCAGATTCATGCGGGCTGCCTGCCCTCTGCTTCTACCTCTACCTCTCCTTCCCTCTCACTGTCCTCCTCCTCCTTCCTTCTCCTCCCTCTTCTGCCCCATTTTGTGGCCATTCGCCGCTTGATGATTCAATTGCTCGAGCAACTGCAACACAAACAACATCAACAACACGAGCTGCCCTCGCAACAGTTGACACTTGTCACAGACTGCGATTCATGTGCTTTAGTCTCTCTCTCTGTCTCCTCCTTCTCTTCTCCTTTTTCGCCTGTCATAAGTGATTTTTACAAAGTGTTTGTCTGCGTGAATTGTTGCACTTTTTCGGGTTTACACCGTTGTTTGCCACGTGACATTCGCCTGACACTTAACGGACACTTGTCAGTCGAACCAACCCCCTCCCCCTCCCACTCCACCTCCCCTCCCCTTCCCACTTTGCCACTTCTCGCAGGAAATAAAACATACGCTCACATTGCGCATACGCCCCGTAATGCTGTGTGCGCTGCTCCACCTGCAGGTTTCTAATCTTAAACCTGATCGACTTATTGATACCCAATTTGCTGCAATCTAAGATTTATAATAACTTGCTTATCAAAAATAAGAAACCTGTTTATGTAAAAAATAATGCTGATTTTCATATAAATTACAGTCAAACTTCCCTAACTCGAATCACCATTATCCAAAGAAAAGGTTCGATCTATGGAGATATTCGACCTATAGAGTTCCTTTTCTTAAGTTTTTTAATTTTACTGCCACTCATTTAGCTCGAGTTAGAGAGAAACTCGAGTTATAGAAGTTGGAGCTATGGAAGTTTAACTCTATTTTGAAATTGTCAAATAAACATATAAATTCAAATAAATTGTTTTTTTTTTTGTGTTTTCTTAGTGTTTTTGGAAGCTATGTAAATACTAATTACATAAATGTTATTCAGTTTATAATTATTACTTACTTCATACGACTTTGTATTATTTTTTTTTAAGCATATTTATTTTCTTTCTATTTTGACATATCTTTTATGTCATATATTTGTGTCAACAGATTCAAGTTTAATCACTCAGAAAATCTTTTAAGACTTAACTCTTTTTCCAACGCTACAACTGAGATACTTTTCCGCACTGCATCGATTACAGGGTATGCATGCAAATAATGATTGGACAATGCAAATGCTGTCAGATCCATTTCGTTGACTTTGTTGCCAGTGTACAACATTTTGTGCCGTTAGTTTGCGGCAGCTATCGGCACGGCCCTATCTCGATCTCATAGGAAATTTTCGTGGCGACTGCGCTGCCGCTCATGTACACTCACGTACGACACACTACTACGATTTGCTTCTGTTAACGTCGCTGTTATTCCGCTGTTAGGCGAACAAAAATGCACACTAGCGCAATGCAAACATATGACTGTGTTGGTGCCGACCACTGGTTTGCGGCAATCGATTGTTGTTGCAGTTGTTGTTGTTGCTATTGTTGTTGTTGTTGCTGGCAAACATTGTCGCCAGCAGTAAAGCTGTAAAATGCATGAAAAGTGCAACGCGGCGTATGAGTAACGATAACGGCCGCAACTACCTCGGGGATTATATCACCATGACGCCGACTGTGGCGCCAGCATCGCAGTCAGCGCCGACGTCGTCGTCGTCGTCGTCGTCGCTGTCGCCGTCGCTGTCGCCGTCGGCAATAACGAGCAAATGTTTACGAGCTTAAAAATAAAAATTCACCGAATAGTAATAAAAGAAATAAATAAACGGGAAGAGGGTGCTATGAAAAGGGGGTGAGTGTGTCGGGGGTGGGGGTAGGGGGTGGAGGTGGTGCACAACGATTTGAGTTTGGGGTGAAGGTTAAGGTGACCGTGCAAATAACTGATGCTGCGTGCAGCAACTTAGTAAAAGTTGTGAAGTAGAAAGGGAAGTAAAAGAAGATAATGAAATAAAGTTTAAGTTGATTATAATAAAATAATATTTATTACATTATAACTATTTATACTTAAAATATTAAAATAATTACTATGTTAAAAAAATATAGTTAAATATAATTCAGAAGTATAAACTAAAAAAATTAAATAAAAAATTAAACTTAGTAAAAAAATGTGTTAATAAATAAGGTAAGGGAAGTGAAAAATTGCAGATCCATTTAATTCAAGTTTAAAAAACAATTTTGAAATTGATTCGAATTTTTGATGCAGGTGTACAATAAATTAAAAATATTTTTCATTAAAAGTGAAACTTTGTAAATCAATTTATTAATAATTATGGCGAAAATTGCAATTCAATTTTATGTAAGTTTAAGAAAACTTTTGAAATAGTTTCGTAATTTAATTTCCTTTGAAAAAGTCAAAGTTTCAAAGGTTTAAGGTATTCGATTCATAAATATCATTTGAATAATCAATAGCAACAATCTATTTAATCAATGATCTTTTGCCATGCTGATAATCTCAAAAGATGAAACTGAATCATTGATAAGAGCTCGTAAATTTTCCATTTTAATTGTATTCATTGAACTTTGATTGCAGGTAATAAAAATGGTCGACCTTGCCCAACTCACCTGTCTGAATCTAAGTGCATGAATGCAGCTACAGATAGCGCTACAAATACAGATACATGCCATATACCACATTAACAGATACAGATACAGATACTTTGTATATGGGAATAATAAGTTTCTATAGTTTGTGCAACTGCAGAATAGATTGCAAATAAACTATGAAAAATGTGCGGCATGTGTAGGTCGTAAGTTTTCTCATTCCCTTCCCTTTCTGTCCCTGTCTGTGTGCTAATGTATATGCACTTGAGATACCTCGGGCCACTTCACTTTTCTACACGCGCTGTGCTGAAAATGCACCGCACTTTCCCCTCCGCTCCCCTCCCCTCCCCTTCCCATTGCCATTGCCCCCACAAATGATCCACCCCCTTTGGACAGACCCTGCCCCTCCCCCTCACCGAGATTCCCCCCTTGCAGCCGAGTCAAACACGCGCCTCTTTTTTACGAGCAGAACTAACAACAAAATAGCAAAAACATATAATTGAGCTGGTTGTGGAATTGGACTGAACGACTGGCAGATACCCTGTAAGTTATATTTAATTCAAATTTAGGGATTCTTAATAATCATGTGACATTTTTTGACATTTGCTTAGAAATTCTGTATTTACCTTGAAAAGTAATCAAAAATTACAATATTACTTCCAGCAATAGATCTATATATGTGTATATAATATATATAAGTTTAGAGGATTCTTAGTAATAATGTATACTTGCGTCAACTTCCAAGATATTTATAAAGAAACATGATTTCATTGATATTTACCCAAAAAAATAAGAAAGAAAGTAAGTGAGAGGAAAATACACTGTAAATAACAGGAATACATTTTGGATACTTTCTAAATTTGTGATAAATTTTCAATAAATTTACAGGCTATAAAAACGACAAATTAAACTAATTGTTTATTAAATATCAGAATCATATCTTAACACATGAATTTAAAGTGAACAAAGTGATTAGGGGAGATATTTTCAGTGTTGCCCCTTAGTTTGTTAAGCTCTCTGTTAGGCTAGTTTATGACTCCAGGGTATGGGCTATACACAAAGCATAAAAACAAAACTACGATAATGGCAAATGGCAAATGGCAGATAGAAGCAGCCGACGAGACCCCAACGGAAAAACGCGTCCCACCGTCAGCGTCCAGACCTGGGACCCATTTTAAACTAAATTGTTGTTGTTCCTGTTGTTGTTGCTAGTGTTGTTCCTGTTGTTGATGTTGTTAGTGTTGTTCTGCTCGTTGTTGTTGTTGTTGACGTTTTTACGCGAGCTGCTTTTTTTTTGTTACTACAAAGTAAATGTCAAGTGCGAATCAGTGAGCGAGTGAATGACTGAGTGTAAGTGAGTGTATGAGTGTAGTGGGTAGTGAGATCTGAGTGCCATTGTGAGTGTATGCGTTATAAGCATTACACCCGACGCTCTGTCGCATAGTAAATGGCCTTGGGAACGTTTGTTAACCTCATTTTGATAACCGAAACACAAAAAAAATCGTCGCTCGGCACGCAGGCAACACGCCAGGGGCGTAATAGAGACAGAGAGAGAGAGACAGAGGGAGAGAGAGAGAGTGAGAAGGAGAGGTGCTGTAAATGTAAAGGGTGCGGTCAGGGTTACGAGTGCTACATACGACCAGGAAAGCGTGTAACGCCAATAAGCGTGTCACGCAGTTAATATTCAAACAGAATGCGCAAAAGGAAAAACACAATGAAAAACAAAGCAAACAACCCGAAAATACTTGTGTATATATGGCAAAAGAAAAATAAATTAAATTAGAACTAAAGCAAAAACATAAACAATTAATGGCTTGGCTAATATAAATGCCATACACTATGAAATCAGATCAGACAAGGCTCCGAATAAGGCAATTCGTGAATTTTGAAATTAATGTTGAAGAAATGCAAGGAATTTGAAATGTTATCTCAAATATACAACAGTTTATTGGATTTAAGAAAAAATATTGTCAGTTTATTTAATATTTATTTTCATAATGGTATAAACCTGCACTTAATATTTTATTATTTAAAAATTTAAATTAATATTTGAATTAAACTACTGAATTTAAAATATCTTTTATAGGCAATATTCTGAAATAAACTGAGAAACTAAGAAAAAGTCAATTTAAATATTTACAAACTATTTATAGTAATACAAATATTTAATACTAGCTAAAATGTTTATTGAAAATATTTGAAATACATACTTATAATATTGTAAGAAATAATTTGATATATCTAACAATTTAAATGCATTTTTAAATACAGTTATGGAGATATTCGACTTATAGAGTTCTTTTTCTTAAGTTAATAAATTTAACTGCCACTCATTTAGCTCGAGTTAGAGAGAAATTCGAGTTATGGAAGTGCAACTGTATTAGTTTGTATGCACTTAAATTTGAATTTTATTTTAATTGAAATGTGCATTTTAAATAAATAAATAAACTAAAAGTAGTATTAAATAAATACAAGTTGTGTTTAAACTTAGTAAAACAGTAAGTATGCCCTCTAGTTGTAGGGTATAAGCAGTACAATACACAATAACTGTAGAGTTTGTAGTGCAGAGGGAGCTGAAAGTTCCTGGCAACGTTTAATTGCACTCGATAAAAAGCTTAACAAAATGAGAACGTTGATTGCAAGTGTGTGAAAAGTAGATAAAGAGGAAGAGAGAAGGGCAGGAGGAGGGGAAGGGGGAGAGGTAGTACAATAGTGATACTATACGGGGGCGTGGAGTGGAACTTGGCCACTTGGCTATGTTGGCTAAGCGCTTGGCAAATATTTATGATTCCAGCAATTGGCGCACTATGAATGGGCAAGGGGTTAAAGGGGGAAGGAAGAGGAAAGGCGTTTGCTTGTAAGTATTAAGTTTTCACGCCCTCGACTGCCACGTGAGGCGCCTGAGATCACGGAATTGGCCAGAGATCTTGTGACTTGGCCAACGGATCTCATTAAGTTTCCGCCTTTGCATTGTCGCGGATTTTTACGAGTGCCGCCGAGTGTCGAGTGGGCGGCAAAGGCAACTTGTTATGCAATGCCAAAATGCCATTGGTCGTAAAAACGCCAAACAGATAAGTAAGCACATAAATAAATTACGTATACGCAGCGTAGTCGAGGAGCCGCTTGAAGTGGAGGCGATTTGCTCGCAATCGCCACACAGAAGCCAAACACCTCACAAAAAAAGGGGAAACCTCAGAGGAGAAGCTGTCAGATTTATCCACATGGAGTGCAGATCCATCAGAGGAAACATCAGATGCCCATTACCTTACGATTGCACAGAGATCAAAGCGCAGTCACAATAATTTACAGAACTCAAACATATCGAATTTTGTTTACCGTGTAACTAGAAAATGTATTGATTGAGATATTATTAAATTTTATTACGTTATTATTAAGACATAAATGTTGAGTAAATATTTAATGCAGAATAAAATTAGAGTCATGATCAAAATGATATTCCGCATGGAACTCGAATCAGATTTGGCGAAGTTATGAATGTCTGAAGTTGTTCTTATTTTCGACGTATCAATTTTGCAAGTGTACACATGTTTTTTGTATTAACAACTGCGATTTGGTTCAATGGATTCACTAATTAAGTTTATTCGAAATTAAAATTTTTCCATTATGCTTTGTGTGGTATTCGTAAACGTTTCAACATGACATTGTCTATGCTTAGAGGTCATTTATCTGTTTTTCACATTTTCTACATTAACTCCCTAGGTAAAAGAATACAAAAATAAAAGAAAATACCCTATTGGCATGCAAATTACAGGGTATGCAAGATACCGTCAAAGTTCATTGGCTTAATTTTTGGCGCCAAATTTTGTTTTGCAACTCATTCAGCATTCAAAATGTTGTTGTTGTTGTTTTTGTGTTCTGACTTGCAACTGTTATTGTTGTTTTTATTGTTGGTATTGTGGTTGTTGTTGTTGTAGTTGTTGTTGTTGTTATTGCCAGCTCGTGTTTAGCTTTTTTTCCTTGCGTTTGCTTCTTATATCTGTTGTTGTTTTTGTATTTCGACTGAGTTTATTGACTTGCAAGCCCAGAAAAATAATATGGGAGCAATAAATGGCAAGGAGAGGTGTGAAGGGGGGGGGGCTAGAGGGGGAGGGGTGTTGGCTGCCGGGTCGGGCCAATAGAGACCTGGCCCCTTTTAATGGGGTAAGCGAACGAACGCTTATGGAATTTACCACCTTCGCGGGAAGCTTTAGCTTTTTTTTGGTATTATTTTTGGTATGTTTTTTTGTTTTTTTTTTTAATTTTTGGCGTCGATCGTCGTCGCTTTTTGACCGCACATGAACCGCACAACACCATGAATTGGGGAATGTGCTGTGTGTAACACACACACCCCCCCAACTCCCTCCTCCCCCCGCTCTACCTTCCCTTGCGCTTCTCGGCCCACGGGGGCAACCCAGCGAGCGAATGTGAAGCCAAAACAAAACAGGCGCAAATAAAAACAGAAATGGGTAAATACGTGCGAAAAAAAAGCGAAAATTTTGTTGTCAGTGGCTCGAGAACCACAACAAACGTTCCCAGCGCCAAGTGGCGGGTTAATGACATCGACAACAACAACAACAACAAATATGAAAACAAGCAGCAACTGCCGAAAAAAATGCGCCACACGAGAATCCACAACAAAGCGAACAACAACAACAACAAGTTGAAAGCAAAGTGAAACAAAAAGTGTATTTAATGTCGATGTCTTGGTTCCGTCTAAAGCAAATGCTTCCAGCCCCCCTTTTTAGCCCCCTTTAGCTCTCGCTCTCTCTCTTTCTCACTCTCACTTGTGGCAGCACTGCGGCTCAGCGTTTTGCTGTCTCGCTCGCACAGCAGCAGCCCCTGACGAAGAACCTGTTCGACAAGTCCAAAGCTACCCAGTCTTCCACCCGCTCTTCTACCCAAAGACATCGCTCAAAACTCACAGCGTTCTTTGGTTTTAGCCAATGACTGAGAACAAGTCAACAGCTGAATACTCTTACTAAAAGAAAAGAACGAGAGACAGAGAGAGACAGGGAGAGAGAGAGAGAGAGAGAGAGAGAGAGAGAGAGAGAGAGAGAGAGAGAGAGAGGCAGAGAGAGAGAGAGAGAGGTAGAGGGCTTATTGATATAGGATTAGTGAAGAAATTTAAATTTTTCAAATGTTAATTTTTGTACCATATTTAATCTACTTTTTATAAGAGGATCTTTCTGAATGATCAAAATTATACAAAGATTTTTGGAACTTTGGATAAGTTTTTATTCAAAATAAATAAATTCTACATACTAATGAAAGCAGTAGAAACAGAGAAATATTAATCTTGAAAAGTTGAAAATATTTTTAATTCAATATAATTTTTTATAAGTTTTTTATTTAAACCTATATATTCAGGCCTGTTCCGGCTTTCACTTTCGGTAAGATTTTGCGGAAGTGAATTTTTTTAACTAGCTCTAATAGCATTTCGGCTAAACTTTTTGGATTGATATTACTTTGAGTTAATGAAATTAAGTCCGATAAATTGAAAAACGATCATTTTTCAATACTTAGTCTAAATGCAAAGTGAATAAATGTATTTCACGAAATGCTATGAAATAAAAAGTGAAAACCGGAACAGGCCTGATTATTTCATAATGTTTAATTTCAAAGGGCAACTTCTTATCTCCAGAAAAAGGATCCTGCGATCTATCTCTGTTAATTTAATTTAAATTTCAGACTGAATATCGAGACTGAATACAGAGTATTACTGAATAAATACTACAGTTTATTTAATTATGTTATTATTAGGAATTGAACCAGTGAAGTTATTTTAATTTTCAAATGATTCGAAAGACGATTTTTATATTTGCTGTCAATTGGATTAAAAATATCCTGAAAAAAATAATATATTCTTTCCTTTTCATTTTTTATTCCGATTAAGATCCCCTTTCTTTGAGGTGTTACAAACCCAATGATAAAGTGTGTTATGGTCCTCTCGAAAGGGCATCGTGTAGTCCATGGCTTGTGGGCCGGCCTTGGTTCGAGGCAGAGGGCGGTGCCACTCGACTTTTTATTATATGTAAGTAGTTGTTGTTGAACATTATCTATTTTGGCAAGTTCTCTTCTATCTGGCCTGTTCCCATTTTAACTGGGCTATTGCGACTTAAACCGAAAAACTGAAATATCAAAACAGAGTCAAAAGAGAGAAATGTGGAAACCAACTACGAGTACGAGTACGAGACAACGCTTCAAGTTTTATTGAACTTTGGCAACCGCTTAAGCTTTGCCTACCCCTCTACCCCTCCCCTATCCCCACCCTCTGCCCTTCTCTACCGTAAGCAACCCCCTGAAGATTGTTGTTGTTGTTGTTGCTGCTGCTGATTTTGCAAAATTTATTTAAATTGTGCTTCGGCTTTTGGTCGATTGCTGTTGTCTTTTTGTTGCTGTTGCTGTTGTTTTTGTTTTTGCAATGAAAAGCGGCAAGAAGCTAATGATGAAATATTTACCAGAGTTTGCACTGCGCAGTTTCTTTTGCCGTTCTTCATGCTGTTTTTTGGGGCCAATAATCTTTAGCTGGAGTCTCTCTCTCTCTTTTATTTTATTCTTTTTTGTTGCCGCATTCTTGCGATCTATGGCAAATGGGGGAACGTGCCAGAAATTG
Organism: Drosophila suboccidentalis; assembly: GCA_037043435.1. Lineage (NCBI taxonomy): Eukaryota > Metazoa > Arthropoda > Insecta > Diptera > Drosophilidae > Drosophila > Drosophila suboccidentalis. Next base: position 1,188,154 of record JBAMBK010002320.1, read on the forward strand.
AAATTTCTGTTAGTGTATGTGGAATGTGGGATGAGGTTAACGTTGTATACTTGTAAAGGTGTCACAGCAGTATCAAAGTCTACAAGAAGATTGTCAGAAAGAGAGAGAGACACAGCGATGTAGGTGGTATACAGGTCGTATGCGTAATACGCAACATATTGCGGTTATTGACTCGCCTTTGACTTGGGACTTTGCTTCCAAGAACTGTGTCCACATGTAAAGCGACCACAGATGAGTCAGCCATCATAAAGAATGTTAGTTCATCAGGTGCAAAGCTACATGTGATCTAACAGTCTAAGGTATAGGAAATTTCAGCATCGATTGAGAAACTGTTGATCTATAAACGGCACCTGAAAAAAAAATAATTGTAACACAAATTGTTGATATTATTGTGTGAGTGTAATACTTTTTGTAAAATATTTTCAAAATACTAGGGGGCTATAAAATATTTTCAAAAAGCGACTTGAGACTGGTAAAAGTATTAAAAATATGTTTAGGCTAATGTATTTTGAAAAAGTACCGATTGAAAAATGTATAAACTTGAATGTCTGGAAGATTTTGTAGACAAGCTTTATAAATAGTTAGGCTCATGTTTTCAATGTCTAGTTAAGTTCTCGGTTAAGTAACTGAAAGATATTTTGACGTACAATGCATAGTAATTAATATTACTTTCTAAAATTACTTTCAGCTAAATTGAGGAAAAAATAACAATTTTGTATCTTTTACATTAAAGAAATTGTATCATCTATAAAAGAGAAGTTATATTTAGTTATAGTTTGCTTTAAAAGTAACTCCTGAAAATATCTTAAGTTCTTTTTGTGTACTTGTTATGCATTTTTCCTTTACCAATTTATGTTATTTGCCTCTTGTGACCACATAATAATATAGATATATTTTCAACAATAGATTGTGATAGTTGGATGTTAGTAGAGCTCGTGACTGGCTCAAACCGGATCTCGGACAACCCCGTGAATTGATTGATTGGAGGCGTCTGATTTCGCACATTATCTATCTATGAATAGAATGGCAGTCAGAATGTTTTGCCAAAAGGTTAACTCTATTTGCGGATGTATCGCAATTGGCGCAGTTCGATAAAAATAGATGGAGCATCAACGTGATATGCGTATTTCGCAGTTGGTTCAACTGATTAGGCCACAAATGTGGGAGGAGGCAATGAAATGTCGCAGTCACAGATTCAGCTCGGAGTTCCCGTGAGTGAGTAAAAACTAAAGTCGCGAAATCAGTTAACACCGCAAAATCTATAGACAAACAGCGATTGTTGTTTACGACTGGTGATTAACAGGTGAATAAATGGGGAAGAGGGAGGGGAATTGGCAGTAGACTGAGATTCATGGAAATTGAGACGAGTTGAAAACAAAACGCGTGCCGCAATCGGAATTCAAGTCAGAGTCGGACTCGAATTCGGACTCAAATTCGAACTATCGCAATTCACAGACAGACTCTAATCAAGTTGTTTGCTCTACAGTTTTTACACACGTAATTAACGCGATCGAAATACCCAAAACAAAACAACAACAACAACATCAACAGTTTACGAATATGATCTCAGTTGTGGGTTCAACATTTTGGGGGCAGATCGACGTAATCATGACTTGACGTAATTTTACAATTCTGTTTTTTTTTGTGTTTTTGGGGTGCAAATGTTTCACAGATCGAGCTGCGAAAATCAGAATAAAAAACTAAAGCAAATACAAATATTATTGAAAATGTTTTGCAGTTTTCGCATTGTGGGGGGACTTACTTTTTTTTAGCGTCAAGTGTTTTTGTTGTTGTTGTGGCTGTGGCTGCTTCTGCGAATTGCGAAACGATGAGTTTATTTGTTATTGTCGCCTCGTCGCAATAAATAAGTAAATTTACATTCAGCGCAAATACAAAAACAAATGCATAAATAAATAAAAGCAATTCCAAAAATTCGCACACGACCTCAATGAGTCACGAACATGAGTCGCAAAACAGTCTCGCCACAAAAAAAAAGGAAGAACAGAAATAAATACAGAGACAGAAAGTGCCACAACAAACACCACGGTGTGTGCTGTCATCCCCTCCCTTCCCCCTCCCCCCTCCTCGCTATTACCTGTCACCTTGTTGCAGTTTCAACCAAAATAACATTTAGGCGCGATTCTGAGAGTGCGTGTAAAATAAATTCATGTAAACAATTTCTGAATGCCAAAAAAACAAGTTGGGAATATTTATTCTTCCCTTAACTCTCTCTCTCTATCTGTTGCTCTCTCTTGAGTAATTGGCAATGATCAGTTTTTAATTGATCAAAATATACGAGTGAGTGTTTATTCATCCACTTTGAGTAGGCTATAAATATGGGCAATTTGTTCGACAAGTTCAATGAACTGTCTCAATTCTATTCGATATTAATGTGATTGTTATTGGTATTGTTATTGTTATTGCTATTGTTATTATCGTGGCAATCAATCACATCAGTTCTATAATTAGATCTTTTACGAGTACTCGTAAGTACGCTCGCTGGAATATCTGATCTTTGACAGCAACTCTAGAGAAACGATAATCATTCAATATTTTAACTGATCTAAAAGCGTTTTCTCTCTTTACAATCTCTGCCTCTTCTAGCTCTACCCCTCTGCTCCAAACTCTAAATTATCTTGAAATCTGTAAATTAAACTCATGTGTATTATCTATTTTTAACACGGCTATTTTTGGATCTTGTTTATTATTTTATTGTTAAATCAAACCTAAAAATAAAATAACAAAATATTTCTGTACACTTTAAAAGCAAATTCTTGCTTGTTGTTGTTTTTTTTTTTGCCATACAAATTACATAAGATTCATTTTTTTAGCATAGTCCTAAAATTTAGAAAGTTATTTTTGTATTTTTCTAACTTATTTAATAGATTGTGCCTTGGTTATTTTCTATAAACATTTATTTTAATTATGACTGTAGTGATATTCAGCTTATTTTTATTAATATTAATTGCTATTATTTAAAAAATTCATTCTTTTTCATCTTAGAATATGTAAATTAAACTTCTGTCGTATTTTACTTCTTAAAATTTGTATTCTTTCAGTTACAGCGTGCTTAGTTCCTTTTTCACATCGGCTTCATGGGAAAGTATCTCAAAAACACATGATGTATCTTTAATATTTATCGCATGCTGAGATACTTTTTTTGACAACTGAGTGCTCTTAAGCTGGCAAACAGCCTCGGATTTGTGTCGAACGTATCTCAGGCTTAGCCTTTGACAGGATCTCGATTCTTATCCTTTTCATTAGCAGCAGGCAAACGGGCAACAGGCGAGGGGAGAGCATTTTTGCCAAATGCCATTGCATACATAATTACAAATTACAGCTGCAGTTCTCTATACTTTCGACATTATGCCTTATATCTGCAGGTAGACAGATGCATTCGCCTTCAGCGACCACCGCCAGCGAAACAACAACAACAGCAACGACAACAAGGACAACAACAACCATCGAAAGACAACAACAAACTGTTTTTGAACCTGTGGCAGGTGCGCGAAATGTTGTTGTTATTTAAAGACAAATCGAAGCGAGATAAACCCAACAAGCAAATGCTTATTATACCCTATAGCTGAAAAGTGCACGTGGCTATGATGAACTAGAAAAAGAGTTGCAATATTAAATGGAGAAACTTTTAAAATATTTATTTTATTGAGTAACTTTTAAAGATACTTACGTTTTATAGACCTTTGCAGGGTATGCTTGCAGTCGATCACATTGTGTGTAATTTGAGTACTTTTGCTGCTCCTTGTCAGCGCAAATAAAGTGGAAGTAAGTGGAAGTAAACATTGGCCAGGTCGCAGTCATGTAATTTGGCTGTTGTTGCCAGTTGCCAGTTGCCACAAAGGGAACTGAGACTTGGGGCAGCACAGGATTGAGGATTGGAGAACTGGCAATCAGCAGTCGACAGTCGGCAGTCGACAGTCCGCGCTGCCAGCTGTTGTCTTTGATGCAACACGTGGCAGGTGTGGCAGCCACTGCCGTGACATCAGCAGCTGCTGCTGTTGCCTTTGTTGTTGCTGCTGCTTTTGTTCTTCTCCTGTTGCTGCTGTCGTTATTGTTGTTGCTGCTGCTGCTGCTGCTGCAGCTGCTGCTGCCGACGTCGCATTTGGCAATTATGAAGTTGAGATCGAGACTCGACTGCGGCACAAGGATAAAAGTCAAATCGCCTCCTTGTGTTGCACCTGTCCTTCAGTTCAGTTCATGTTGTTGCTGCTGTCGCGTGTTATTGTTAGTGCCAGTTGTGATTGTGACTGCTGGAAAGGAAAAACTCAACTCGGCTCATTTTCTGGTGGGCTGCTGCTGGGCCAGCCAATTAGCACAGCTTCGTTATAACTCATTTGCAGCAATAAATGTCGAAAGCGGCAACGAGCAACAAGCAACGAGCAACAGGCAACAGGCAACATTCAACGAGCAACTCACAATTCGCTACAGGCAACAATAAACACTCATCATGGGCTGAGGGAGGCAAAGTGTAAGGCAAAGAATTGATTGCACTTTGGCGTGTTTGTTAAGTTTGCAGCAACAACAACAGCAACAGCAACAAAGTTGTTGTTGCCATTTGTAGTTTGGCTTTTCATTGTTGGAATGTTGCACTTAGCGCACGCCAGCAACAATGTTGCCCAAACAACAACAGCAACATGATTGACTTCCGCATTCCTCTTTAATAAGTCAGTCAAGTCAATGCAAACAACAACACAACAATTGACAACAACAATAACAATTGAAGCCAAGAAAATTCAGTTTTTGAGATCTGTGAAATTGTTGTCTTGATCTTTGGTTTTGTAGTTCAGGAATGTTGCAAGTGGCAAGCTGCAAAAATATGTTAATTGTGGCACATTTTGCATTTTTTCAAGCTGTGGAGAAAGTTTTTGAAGGCTTTCCTTAGATACGCTTCAGAAAATGTTAAAATAAATCTCGAGATTTAAAAGTGCTTTCGATTAGAAATTTGGTTTTAGATTTGTATCAAAAACATGTCGAAAAATCTTTTCTAATGATGAGCAAGCCTTTAAATATAATTTAAACTAATTCTACACCTTAAATTTATTTATTTCGAGAACTTAAATATTGTTTTAAAAATATTCGACTATTTTTACTTACTTTGAGATTTATTTTACAATTTCAATTGGGTTTTTTCTTACACAGTTTTCTGATTCAATTTATGGATTTCCTGTTGAGTTCACTTACCGTCTTTGGATTAGTGTCATGTTCCACTCGATATCTTACACAGTTTTCAGAACAATATTTTCCATTCACGTTCCATTCGATATCATTCGCAGCTTGAGTTATTCTGTTAATCAGTTGAATACACAAATACTCAATGATCTATAAAGAAACTGTTATATCATAGCGAGTGTATCATGATGTCATAGAAGTATATCCGATGTCCAAATATTTCATTCACACCTTCACCTGGGAACCATTCACAGTTAGTCCAAGACAGCGGCTGCATTCGAGTATTGACTGATTTGCTTCCTGGCCAAGAGCCCAAATGACTCACAGCCAAAATGTGAATACAATTTCAATGAATGTATTTACTTTTTTGTTGCCTCAAAAAACAATCCATCACACAATGGCAACAAAAAAATTCGCGACAAACGTCACGAAAATCGAAACTAAATTTGCAAAAATATTAGGAGGGGAATTTTTTGCTTTTGCTTGCGATGTTTTTGCCGTTGAATTTGGTTGTTCGTCATTAAGTTCCGGCCATGTGACTGCAGATATGCTAAATCTAAAACAACAAGGCTAAATTTGGCCATATCCGTAGGTGGGAAACAGACGTTGACGCCACTCTTATTTCGCCATCATCAGAGAGAATTTAGCAGAAGGTCAAGTGGCAAATAAATCGATCTAGGAAAGTAAAAGTTTAGAGAACATAATCCGCTCCGCAGACCCACATATTGTGCTTAATTTGGGTACTCTTTACCGGCTAAGTTAGAACAACAAATCAAAGTTAAGTGTAGGGGTTAAACTAGGATAATACTTCCTAGAAGGTCGAGTGGCTCTTGGAAACAAGCTTTGTAAATCTGTAACTGAATATGGCTGGCAGAGAATTCAACTTAAAATCTTTATAATATTGTGTTCATTTAAAGGGAATTTAGTCAACGGGAACAGTTCTGGCACTGAAAAAGTAAAAGTTTAAAGAGCATTTAACAATGCCTCTTCATAGGCGCCAAACATTGTGAGTACGAGTGCAGGAATGAGTGTGAATTATGAGCTCTTGTGATGTGTTGTGTGTGTGTGTTTTTTTTGGGGGACTTGCGAAATCTTATGAATATTTTGCTCACGCGCTGCCAACAATCAGTCATTTTGTTGAGGCGACAACAGCGATGACGACGACAGCAGCGCCAGCGACAGCGACAGTGGCAACATCCCCCTCCCCCACTTACCATCCCCTGTTGCCACCATCCATTAACGCAAAGAAGTCACGTTTGTTGCCTCCCCGTTTTTTGCCACAAAACTTCGCATACAAAGTCAATTAGTTGTGATGCCCCGACGAAGGCTTCTGTTGCTGTTTTTTGTTATTGTTGCTGTTGCGTGTTGTTGTTGAGATTTAGGCCAACATTGACGCACAGCAGAAAACAGCATTGGACTATTTTTTATGATGTTGCCACCACCAACACCAACACTAAAACCACCGTCTGCCCCACACGCACTCAGACATTGTCGCGCGAATACGAATACGAATACAATATTTGTGGTTGCATAAAAGGAAACGATGAATGAAGAACGAATAACGAATAACGAACGTCAAACCCCAAACGCATTACGCCTAAGTGATCTGTATGGACTAGACAAATAGACAGGCCTGACTGCAAAATACCCGTACTACACACTTGAAACAAATTTAAAATCAAATATGATAATAGACAAAGACTTTAAATGTGAATTTAAGGCAAATATTCGCCGGAAAATGTTATTTTATTTAACATTTAAATTTCAATTGCTTTAATAGCCTATTAAAATTACATTCAAAAGTCAATTTAATTTTATTCTGTTTTGTTTTTACTCTAATTTGATTTACAATAACATATAAAAATTAGTTAATTTTTTAAACATTTTTATTTTTATTAAAATTACTTTTGTATTTATAATTTTAAGTAATTAACATAATTAAATTACAGCTCTATTTTTACCTAATTAGCAAACAAATGTACAACAATTAGCAGAAATGTAACAAGTGTATATTTAGTACTTCAAATGATTTGGAAATACAAAGTCTACATTTTATTTGATTGTTCTTAGTTTAATTTAGTTTAGTTGTTGTTGTTTTTTTGCCTTTGTTGCTGTTGTTGCAGTCGCTCAGAAGACGTCAACATATTTTTAGCTGGCGCCGGAAATGCGAAAGCCTTTTGAATGTTTTCATTTTTTTAGCTTTCCTTTTTTCACTCTACTTTATTCTGTCTGTTGTTCTTGTTGTTGTTATTTGTATGGCCTTCGTTTTAGACATCATCAAGGCGTGATTGCTGGGGTGGGTGTCTGGTTGGGGGGACGGGGGGATGTGATTGGTTTGCTGTGATTGGTACTGTGAGTACCTTGTATTTTTAGCTAATCACGCGGATAAGCCGAACACAGACTTTGTTGCGTATCTATGAGGCAAAATATTAAAGGCATATAAATAACATTAAAGACAGCCGAAAACGACTTCAGACTGAGAGATACCCTGTAGAAATTAAAAACGAAACGAAAATAAGAAATGTTAAATTCTCAAAATCTTATAATTATGAGAGTAAAATTAAATAATTGCGAAAAATACTATATTTTGAAATGGTAATCTCTTTTTTTTTACATAAGTATTCAGTATCTTAAATTCTCAAAATTCGAAAGTGGAATAATTACGGCAAATAAATCAATAAAATGAATGAATAAATAAATAAAATGTTTTGAAACTGCATTTTTTCTTTTGTGTAAATTATACCTCAGAAATTTGGGAAAATTAAAGCATTTTTACGACATTTTTACGCTCTATTCTTACATCATTTGACCCGAAATTTTTAAGTAGTTACAGGGTATGCTCGTAAAAATAAACTTTACGTTTGGGAAAACTTTTTGAAATATTCTTAAATTTAATGTGCGGGAAAGTAAACAAGCGATACTTATGTAGTACCCAAATGGGTCCATAATCCGGACAACACTCGTAAAAGTTAGTCTGCGTGTAAGTGTGTGCGTGTGTGTGCGTGTGTGTGCGTGTGTGCGTGTATATGGATTAAGTGAATGATTATTAATAGAATGCCAATGATCATTAGAGATGTTTGGGCTTACCTGGGATTTGCTTTCGAAAATGCCTAAAACAAATACAAAATATTTAAATAGTTGTAAATCAAAGGAGAAAATAAATAAAACTTACTGAAAAGTGTAGATACATTTTGGTTTAATTGATAGAACATTTCCAATCGATTTAATAAGGACTAAAATGACTTTTCTCTCTCTTTCTCTATCTGTGCTCTTTAAGTGTCGTTTGTGCTTAGTTCCACTTGAAATTGCAGAAAATTCGTTTGGAACTCGAACTTGTCCTTTCGTCCTCGTCCTCGTCCTGAATTTCGTTCGTCCTGCTGCTCCTTGTACTGGACGTGAGTGGATAACCCGATGACAGGGCAGCTTTCTGGTCAGAAACCAAATCGAAAGCTGCAATTGGAGTTGTAGTTCTGTAGTTGGTCGATGACAACTCCATTTGAACAATTCTGTGGTCCTTGCCAGCCATAAGTCACCCTTCAATTTGCCAGTTGCCACATGCCACATGCCTCGAAATGAAAGCTGCTGCTGCTGCTGCTGCTGTGCGAGTTAAGCGATGACAGCGCACAGGATGAGGATGAGGATGAGCTTGAGGAATGAGAAATGTGGAATGGGACTAAGCTGGCTACGTGCGTTGCGTTAAGTGAAAATACAAGAAAATTGAGGCACGCGACGAATTACAGCTAAAGCTGAGCATGAGGCATGCAGCAGAGTTGGCAGTTGGCACTGTTGGGAGTTGGGAGTTGGGGCACTTGGAGCTTAGAATTAGGCGCCTGAGTGAGTGGCCAATGGGTATGTGGCATGATTGGTGTGTGTGTGTATGCGTCAAATGTGAAAAACTGTACGTTGACAAGATTTATGTGGCATCAACAGAGGGGCAGAGGCAGAGGCAGAGGCAGCAACAGCAGCTGACAAATGACGGAGACAGAGACATAGACTGTTGCCACTAAGCTGCTGCATGGCCTTTTTCGATGCCACACATTCACAAGCAAATGAGCACAGGACGAGGCTGTTGAGGCCCAGGACAAAACTAAACTGAACGGAGACTGAAGACGACGTCGACAACAATGGCAAATAAAAGATTTTTATTATCACATTATGCGGCAGCAGATTTTTCCCTTAGTTTTTCTCTTCTTGCTTTCGCCCTTGTTGACTAGTTTACTTTTGCCACGCCCCCCTCTTAAGGGGGGCAGCTACAGTGCCACAGTGTCGCATTTGGTTGGATTTAGGCCAAGTTATTAAGTTTGCTGCTTGCTGCGCGATTCGGGCCCTAAAAGCAAAAGGCAGGTTGGCCAAATTCAATTTGCCAAATGAAATTTCTAGACACGGGTCCAAAGAGCGAGCATTAACTAAGAATGGGACACAACATCGTCTAGAACTCGTGCAGCAGATACTCTGTAATGGTAAGAAGGCGAAAGTATCAAGTATCATTTGGCAAGATATATTACACATAAGTTCAAATCACCTCGAATTAAGTATATTTTATTTTTTAGGATATTGAACCCAGTAAAAACCTCAATTTACCTATATTATTTTAATTTTTTAGCGTTCGCTTGCTTAGAATTCTCAATCAGTTTTTGCTTGTTCGCTATGAGAAACAGTTCGATGGGCACTTAAAAATTAAGAATACTAAATTTTATTTTGCACATAGAAAATTATGAAAAAAAACCAGATTAAAGTAAAAACTGTACTATAATTCTGAAAATTTAAAAATTGCTGATGTGCTGATATTTTTGGACACCAGATTACTTGATTAATCAAGTTTGAAATGTTGGATTTTACTTACGTAATACTTGAAATTCTTCGCTGTGTGTACACCCAAGTGTTTGGCACTGATTACAGGGTATAAATGGAGCATTAACAACGACGTCAGCATCGCAGACATCGTGAGTTCTACTTGGCTGCCTCTTTTCGTTTCGTTTGCTCGTCTATTTTCGTTTGTCCAACTCGACGGGGAGAATTACTAATTTGGATGTTATGCTCCCGGATTTGTTGCTGCATCACATGCTAATTATACAAAAATAGATCACGTGAGCTCGACACACATAGGCGGGGAGTGGAGGGGTGTGTGTGGATTAGAGGGGGTGTCAACTGTTGCATGTCGTCGCCTGCTTAGACGCGTCAGGAAGTGGGGAAGGTGGCGGAGAAGGGGAGACGAACTTTTGCGCCTCGTGTCGCATCAGTCAAGCACGCAGCTTGAAGATTGATGCGATGCCACCTGAAGACGCCACCAAGTGACAGAGTTGACAGGCGGCAGGAAGGGGGATCAACAGCTGCCGGAGATGGAGCGAAGTTATTTGGGTCAGACTTTGACTTGGACTTGCAGGAGATGCACAGCTGAGGTGACAACTCGACCGCGGTGTCACTTCACATGGTGCAAAGCTAATGACGCTAATTCCGGACGGGCAGGGACTACGAGTAGCTACCCAGAGAGAGGGGAGGGAATGCCAGGGAGCTTAATAAAATTCTTGCCAGCAATTGCAGAAAAATTAGCCAGAGCTGATGATTGTTAATGTTGCAATCATTAATAATGTGGGCATAATATTCAGGAATATGGGGAGCAGGGGAGCTGGCTGGACATGATTAATGTTGGAATCGTGTGAGTGGCATTCCAACTTACCAAATCAAGGTAATAACGAGCAAATGGAAGCCAAGGTTATGCGTCATTTAGGGCTGAGAGTAAAGCTAAACGAAATCACAAATATATTGGCAATAGGTAGAAATTACAGGCCAAAGTTCGTCACATATTTATAGCAATATTTATGAATTATAATAAAAATAAACAAGATTTATTATTCATTAAATACATTTAGGAAGGAACTATTATAGAATAATTAATGATTTTTATTTATGTTAAAGAAACTATGTTAATTATAAATATCAATAAATAATTATAATTAATAAATGTTATTTAATAAATAACCAATTTATCAACTATTTATTTAATTTATATTGAATAAATATGTTAATTATAAATATCAATTAATCTAGTCTTATTTTCAAAAATATAATTTATTATTATTTCTCCAAATTGCAATTGATATTCAATAAATTTATTATCTTTATAAAAAAATCAATCAAAAAATAGCATTGAATCACTTTGAAAAGCTGTCAACTTTGTTAATTATTAAACAAATAAATGAGCTAAAAAATTGCATATTAGGATTACGCATTAAGTATGCTAGCCCCTATATAGAGGCCTGTCATTCATGCGAGTATATACCTATTCACAAGTATTCATAGCGAATACTCGTACTCGATTATGAGTTTAAGTTGAAGCCAAATGCATTTTTGAATGCCAAATTGCAATGTTGCATTTAATAAGATTTATAAATTGTTTTAGGCATTTTTGTTGTCTGACAATTTGACAGCGAACCGGACAGCCCCCCCGTTCCCCTCATCAGGAGGGGCAACTGCCCCGCCCCGTCCACCTTCCGCTTGTCAGCTGACAATCAAAAATGTCAGACGGCGACATCCACGAATCGTGTGTGGAACTAACTCCAAGTGCCTCGGATTGCAGCAACTGCAACTGCAACTAAAACTGAAACTGAAACTAAACTCTGACTGTGATGTAGATGGAGACTAAGTGAAGTGGTGCCGGGT